>CANTUZ010000026.1:17727483-18941650 GCA_947846985.1 Fratercula arctica
TTGTTTCTTAAGGGTCAGGCTTGAAAACTGGGTTTGCCTTTGTGCAGATCACCCACCCTGTAGGCATGGGATGGGTAAGGTGTGCCCTCAGCACACAGGACCTGTACAGCTAAGGAAATCTGGTGGGGAAGTGTGCCAGTAGGTACAGCTGGAGGAATGGGCCATGGGCTGTGCCCTGGACAACCCTGTAAATGGAGGAAGGGTGAAATTCTTGTGTATATACCCTCCCTGAAGGCTGCTTGTCCACACCTCAGTCAATGTAGCACTGGGATTTACCTCAGTGACCATCTTTGATGGGAGATGTTTGAGAGTGGGATGGAGAATTGCTCCTGGCAGTGCCGCGCAGTGCCATGGCTGCAGGTCAGAGCCTGGCGTCCTGCCATGGGACCGACCATGTCTGAACGACTGCTCTCCTCCCACATTGGGACAGGTGTGACTCCTGGCAGACTGGCAGGTAGCAGAGCTCCACAGGACCATTTGGCGGGAGTCAGGTCAGGTAAAATTAATCGTTAACTACTTCAATGAAATAATACGTGTGTGTCTTGGAGGAAACCCTTTTGTTGCCAGCAGAAAGCTTATCAGGCAAATGGAAAGAATTCTGTGAGTTCAGTATCTGTGAAATTAGGATGAAGAGTTGAAAATGGATCACAGACCTTTCTCATTGCCTCCCGGAGGGCTCAGTGTCCTTCAGCTTAAGCACAAAATATTTTCTCTTGGAGAGGACCTAAGCTGAGAGTATCTCTTTGCCAGTGCTAATTTCATACAGTAATGTAGCATGCACAAAGCTGCAGCGTACGCAGCCGCTCCACACCATATCCGATGCATGCATGCACGTTGATTTTAGACAAGTGGTGTCAGCTTTCTCTTTAGCACTCTCTCCTTTCTTCTTCCTCAGAGGTTTTGTAGCTCTGAACACATCTGAGCTCTCCATAATGAGAGAGCTGCATTCTTCTCTGACTCAGATCTGTGTGTGTTTTTTACATGCACATTCAAATCAGTTTTGCCTCTCCGTTTCCTGGTGAGTTGCCACAGTGGCCAGGAGGGTGGCAGAGGTTCTGCACCATTGCTCGGGGGAGCGCTAACGTGTGACCGAACGTGGCGGAGCCTCCTCGCAGGAAGAGGTTCGGCGTTTCCTTTTCAGCGCTGCTGCTGTTGCGTGAAGGAGGGCTACAGCAGAGAAATCTGGAGGGAGCAGTATAAAGAAGGAGCATGGGTTGGCGTTCAGCTCTGAGTGACATCAGTGCAAAGTGGACATCTGCCTGTGTGTGGAAAGGCATCTTTATTAGTGTGTGAAACAGCGAAGACAGAACAAGATGTTATTTGTTGCCATCTAATTTCACCTGCAATTAAAATACTTTAAAAGACAATATGCACAATGTAAATACCTGTTCCCTCATTATCTGTTTACCTCTGTATTTTCTCTCAGAGTTGTTAATCATTTATTTTTAGTGGTAATGAATAATTCTGGCAAGAGGTTGAAGCTGGGCGTGTTATGCACTATGATAATGTTACTTCCTCCAGAGATACAATGCCAAGTTTTGTTTCATTTTATTTAGAAGAGCTGAGGATGACCAATACCACACCTTATTCCAATATTTCTAAATAAAATTTTAGAAAAACTAATTTATGCATCTGACTGACATGCATTCAAAGCTCAGGTAGGTAAAACAGCTGAACTGTTCTGCCTCTGGTATTTTGAAGTTCCTTGTCAGATGCTGCCCACGGCTCTGCAGTGGTAGTCCATTGATTGGGACATTGGCTGCTCCTGAGTGAGAATCCTATACGGCTCTCAGACTTCAGTGATTTCAGTGTCTAATGATTGCAATATGCTTGTGATTAAATAGATAATACACTCTACTGAAAAATCCTTGAATTGTGAGGTGAAGGTTGAGTGGGCTGGGGTGACGTTGGGACTTTCCTGCATAGATTGTTTCTATTTTGAAGTCAGTCAGTCAGAACTGCTGAGGTTTTTATTGCTGTACTTGGTAAGTTTCAGGAGTTTACTGCATAAACATTTTCATTTTGCTGTTGATCATTTTTTTGACTGAAATGAAATGCATAAAAGGTTTCTACATTGAGCCTGTTCCTCTCCACCTCTAGACTATATAAACTGATGAGATGACATAAGCCTAAGGAGAAAGAGCAGTTCAATTTCCTTTATATGGTCATATTTTTCCTTTATCAGTCCATTTATTTCAGTCAGAGATTACTGAAGTAATTGAGGCAAATATTTAATGTTTGGCCAAGTTTCATTTGAAAAGAATTCCATTCATAGTTTAAATTGCTTTGATGTGTTTTGCTATTTTAATACCTGTAGCTGCAGTCATCTGCATAAAGCTGAAGCAATGATACTGTTTTTATTTACACTCAAAGAAGTTAACCCTGTGTATCTGCCTGGCCATTTATCCAGCTAAAAACCCTCCTTATGTGTGTACGTAATGTATATTTATTTACAGAGGCTTCAGGTACTCAGTGATTCCTTTGTTAGTATTATTTGTATTAACATGGGCCATCTCACGTGGTCGATGTCATGGTCAATAGCATTTTGAGAGAAGAATAACTGGTATGGGGACTAACCATTAATTAAACCTGTGAGGAATTCTGCTTTGTCTGAGATTTCCATGAGGTTCCTCCAACACGTAACATAACATGTTTATGTTCCTCATACAAGCACATATTTGTGTTGATGACGAGAAGTTGGGTCACTGAAGTTTCAGCTTTCATTACTCCATCAGCAGCTACTTCACAGTTACACTGGTAAAATGGCAAATGACACTGCAGAGGTGTGTTGAGGAGCAGCATGGTAAAAACATTCATCTTTTAGAATAAAATCTGAACAAACTTCACCAGACCTTTTTGTTCCAAAATACAACTAAATGCTTTGTGGCAATGGTTCCCTTTTCTTCAGTAGTGTATGATCCTGCTCTAGTTCCAGGGGGAGAGATACTGGGATGCTCAACTGTGAGACTCCACAGCACACCCAGCCCCACAATTAGGCTCCTCTGGCCTGAAAACAGACCATAAATGTTTCTAAAAACCTCAGCGTTGTCCAGGCCCCTTCTCCTTTGTCATTCAGCTGTGGAGGTTTCTGAAATTTGGTCTCACGATCCCTAAATCCTTTTGTACTCCTGTGACTAATTGTGTAAGACTGCTTGGATGCCAGCAGCTTGGATGCAGACTCCAGAGCAGAAACGTAGGTGCTTAGGGGACACGGCTGGTTAGGAACGGAGATGTCAAAAGACTTCTTAATGAGCATTCAATCTTCTGTCTCCTGGGTCAGCTAATGAGTTCCTTTTGTGAAGTGAAACTCATCTGATGTCAGTTGACATAGCTTCATGTATTTTTCAATGGAATTTTGCTCTAAATCCATCTTTTAATACAAAGCAGTTGTGAGATTCTTGCCTCACTGTGGTGTTTTGAGTAAAATGACATTTGCAGCTCCAGCGTGCCGTCTGTGTGAGATTCAGGAGCCACTGAATTGTGAAGGGTACATCAAGCCCTTGACATCTAGGATATATTTCATCAGTAAAGAAAAATAACAGCTTTTTTTTTTTTTTTTCACTGTTAGGGTCTGTGTATTCTGATCCCCAAATAAATATATCTCATTCTTACAACTTAACCTCAAGCTGCTGTGGTGCAATGTGGGTTGTAACCATTTTCTGCTCTCATATATTCTCCTTCTGAGATGGTATTTTTTAAAAAGGTTATAGAGGTAATAGAAGAGAAGGTCTAGATTAGATTATCTTTCACAGATGGGTATGCACTGATGAAAAGATGTAATCCAATCATGAGTTTATGAACCTGAACATCTGTACTGTATGAATGCATATACTTTCATTCAGATATCTGAAATAATGTTAAGGTGTTACCTAATGGCACAGGGAAAGGTGACATACAGTTGCATCAGCATAGACATTTGCGGATCTCACTGATGACAATGCTGTTAGGTCAATTTTAAAGCAATATGATTATGCAAGTCTTGCCCTAATGTAGCTTTGGTGCACGTCTCGCAACGCAGTGAAGGCTCTTGTCTCGTTTCATTGTGAAGTCTACAAATGCAAAGGCTTAGTGACATCAGGCGTGTCCCTGCCTTCACTGGAGAGCTTTTGGACCTTGCAGGAATAATGGTCTTTCACTGCCCCATGTCCAGCTTCATGCCTTCCAGTAGCTTCGCAGGTTGGAAATTCATAGCTCAGCCTAGATAGATAGACAAAACCAATCCTCAGCTGGGTGTGCTGGAGCTGCCTTGCCCCATCAGAGCCAGAACAGGTGTAATGAAGAGGGTAACAAGGAGATAGTGGTGGAGAAACAGGGTGGGGGGGAATGGAAAGCTGAAGATGTCTAGATACTGATAGAAAGGGTAGAGGGAGGGACAAGGAGATACACACATACTTTGGAAGGGAAAATAGAAAGACAGGTATGAGAGCTTGAGTCAGCAAGAAAACACCGCCAGTAAGAGCATGTGAGGAAAGATCCAGTTGGGAAAAAAAAGGAAAAAAAAGCGCCTCTTCAAAAAAAAAGGAGAGGATTTTAAAATGTGTTGTATGCTGAAGAAACGTACCATTCCACATTGAAATGATTAAAATAGGCTAGGAGTGAAGGGGAAGATACATTTTCTGGCTGGATTTACAGGCATGAAATAGACGACAGAAAAATAAAATAGAGTTAAAAAGCAGAACAGCGTGTAATTGTGTATGTATTCAGTGCATCTCTGTAGAATAAGACAGGTTTTATCAGTATGTATTATGGACAAAAGTCCATATAGACTGAAACATTGCCTCTCTCTTGCCAGTCATCAAGTTCTTGATCTAAAGCATGAGACCTCCAGGTCTTGCAAAGATGTGTATTTTTTTTTCATATGGGTAAAGAACATAGTCTTTATTAGTCTCGTTCTTAGAAATTATAGGCCCATTTTAGATATTACTCCTTTTAAAAGAGAAAACTTAAGATAGATAATCTGTTGGGGAAGCTGCCCCTAAAACATTGCAGTCTGATAAAATCATAGGACATTTTTAATAGTGACCGTGCTCTGTACCATGATCAGATTCAAATTTGGCTTTAAATTAGTTTATGTACCTGTAACGTATGACTCTCATTGCAAACTGTAATAGCAATCACTGGATCTAACTCCTGGCAGAACTAGCATTTTCATTTCAGGCAAATTAAATCTGTGTTAATTATAGAATAGCTTTTGGATGTGTATGGCCTAGGTTTCTTATTAAAATACTTTACTTTTTGGCTGCAGACTGAAAATGAAATACTTGCATATTTGCATGCATAAAGATGGAGGAGAGGTTTGTAGCATCTGTCTAATTCTCAGTGGAATTTTAAATATGGATTGCAGTCCTGATTCACATAAATTTACTCATATAAAGAGGTTACAGTGGGGGATGCTCAGGTAAGGATTCAGAATGAAGTCTGCAGAAGTATGTGGGGACTGCAGTAGGCAGTTACAGACGGGAGCTGCAGTGACGTATGGGCTGTTGCTGGTCCTCTTAGGCGTATTTTAAAAGCAGCTCTCATGATATTCCTGCATCCATGGGCTGCATCAAAAGAAGCGTGGCCAGCAGGTTGAGGGAGGTGATTCTGCCCCTCTACTCTGCTCTGGTGAGACACCACCTGGAGTACTGCGTCCAGCTCTGGAGCCCTTAGCACAAGAAGGATATGGACCTGTTGGAGCGTGTCCAGAGGAGGGCCATGAAGATGATTTGAGGGCTGGAACACCTCTGCTATGAGGACAGGCTGAGAGAGTTGGGGTTGTTCAGCTTGGAGAAGAGAAGGCTCCAGGGAGATCTTATAGCAGCCTTCCAGTACCTACAGGGGGCCTACAGGAAAGATGGGGAGGGACTCTTGATCAGGGAGTGTAGCGATAGCACAATAATGGCCTCAAACTGAAAGAGGGTAGATTTAGATTAGGTATGAGGAAGAAATTCTTTGCTGTGAGGGTGGTGAGCCACTGGAACAGGTTGCCCAGGGAGGTTGTGGATGCCCCATCCCTGGAAGTGTTTAAGGCCAGGCTGGATGGGGCTTTGAGCAACCTGGTCTAGTGGGAGGTGTCCCTGCCCATGGCAGGGGGGGTTGGAACTGTATGATCTTTAAGATCCCTTCCAACCCAAACCATTCTGTGATTCTGTGATTCTGTGATTCTGTATTCCTAAAGTCAATACCTGAGACAAGACTGGACATAACTGGAAAGGTAATATCCTTGATTCTTTTCAAAGTTCCTTTTAAACTGGAGATGTACAGTCTTGCTGAGACCCACACAAGTTAAAATGGAGAAGAGAGAGAAGAAAAGTGGATCTGGATGTATTTAAATATTTACAAAAACACTCAAATTTGGAGATGTCCATACTGCTACAAGAAATCTAACTTCATAGCACACGCTGTCTGGTGCCTGTGGTGGTCAGCCCTGTGGGGCGGCTCAGCCCCCACAGTAGCTGGATCGCCCTCCCCAGTGGAGCCTCCTGGGGGCAGCTGTCCTGGCTCTGTCCCCTCCAAAACTCAGGTCCACCCCTAGCCTACTCACTGGTGGGGCAGAAATGGCCTTGAAGCTGTATAAGCACTGCCAACTAAAATATCCCTGTGTTATCAGCTCTGTTCTGGTCACACATCCAAAACACAGCACCATACAAGCCACTATGAAGAAAATTAACTGCATCCCAGACAAAACCAGTACAGTACCATACTTTCATACTGATAATGCAAGAAATATCTAGCATAAACTGAGAGGATGTATGTCAGTCTGCACCGACACTGGCATTTATGGGAATTTTTCCCCCTACAGGAAGAAGGAAATAAGTTGCTAATTATTTCGCAGCTCAGCAAGTCCCTTTCTCCCCTCACTAATGACATTTAAATTGCGAACAATTTCCTTTGAAATCAAAAAAGTTTGATGGAACTATAACGAAGCAAAAAAACCCACCTCTTTTAATCTTCTTGTATCCTTTCTTTCCCACATCTTAGACTATAGCTCACTTTGATCCTAAATTGTAACAGGTGGTACCTACCTGGATTTGCATAAGATCCATAAAATGTTTTAAAATGTAATTGAAGCATGTTAAACAAATTTGTATCTGTTTGTAAGATTGCTTTAATTTATATGTGTTGTGTTTCATATAGGTGTAGCCATTAAATCTGCATGAAACAAAAATCTTTGGTGAAGTGAGACACCAGGGCCACTCTTCCGGGTTCAGGGAAATAAAGTCAGGCCAGGATGTCATTCTGCATTTTATTACTCAGAGGATTTATTTACCTGAACAAAAGGTATTTTCCTCCACTGATTCACTTTAGAATAAACCTTTGAGCATTTCTGTTCAACAGACATGGGGAAAAAAAAAAAGTCTGAGAAAGAATCTGATTTAATTCAGATCTTCCTTTTTAATTTAAGACTTACAGTAGCAATTGGAGCTCAGATATTCAGTGGACCTGAAAGAAAGATGAATGACATTTTTATGCTGTCATGTATTTAATCCATGAGTGCTGAGACACTTTAAAATTAAAATATATGGTCCCATTAACTGTTTTTCAGTGTATACATTTTGTAAAGAAGAGCGTTTGGTGTGCACCCTCAGAGCAGCATGGGGCTGTGGGTTAGAGCCAGTCATCCGTGTACTCTCTGGAGGCATCGGTGGGAATGTCAGCCCCCTGGCTCCCGTTCTTGGAAGAGTTTCCTCTTTTCTGGAAGAGGAATAAGATTTATGTAAATGACTACTGCCAATGCTGTTTCTTAACAGCATTCCTTCCAGAGTGTTTCCTTAAGATCTGCTGCTGCTGAAACTGCACAACCACTGAGGTCTGTCGGTGGTCACGTTTGCAGGCAGAGCAGGAGCTCTGTGTTCTGCCATGCGGAGCTGCTGTGTTTGAATGGTAGGATGTACTGGTGACGCTCCCAGTCTACTCTCTGCCGGCTTGCATAGGAAGCCCAGGTGTATAACCAAATATTCTCTGTACCAAAGCTTAGACTATCCTAACCTTGCTCCCATTTAGCGTAAGTGCCCTGATTCTGCTGTGAAAGTGGCCTTTGTCTACCTATATATCTATATCTATATCTATATCTATATCTATATATCTATATCTATAACTCCAATGTCTGTAGATACATAACATCTGTAGATATTTGGCTTCTTTTTCTAAGGAACCTGACTCTTGTGTACAAGGTAACTCTCGATATTGAACACCTCTCCCTTTGCAAGAAGCATTTCGACTGCTGTGCCTTCTGCATAGAAGGCATTTTGTGTCACGTATGCTTTTGTGTGTGTTAGAAATGCTTTGTCTAACAGGAAAGGGTTATCACGTATCCTAATGATGCTCAGAGTGTGAATGCAGCTGATCTCCCCTAGGGAGGTGAGATCTTCCCAGGTGATTGTTTTGACCGTGGCTTTCATGTACAGGTCTACCTGGTCACCCATGGTGGTTTTGAAAAGCGCCATTGTCTGACCAGAGTCTAATAGGTCTCCCTATCCGGATCCTCATCTTTCAGAGAACCAAGGCATTTTTTTGGGACGTACACTTTGTATCAATAGCAGCTTTTTAGAAACAGGTCATACTTACTAGCTTTGTCTCTTGACTGTTGTGAGTCCTCCTCCAAAAGCAAAGTGGTGGTGAGGGGAATGAGAAAAGGGTAAACCAGGACAGGGAATCGGATGGAAGGGCACAACAAGGAAAGCTTCAGGGCTGCTGTTACCTCTGCCCCCTCCTGTACTGTCAGTGGGAGGTGGAGTTTGGGTCGTGTAATTGTAGCTTCCACATTTCTTTGAGTTTTGTAGAGGCTACCACTCTTTTTTTTTCCATTTCTCCACATGTTACCCGAGCACAGGCATGCTGTTGTTACTCTTCCAGGCTTGGGACCACGTAGCCTACAGGTCCCAGTGCTGCTGCTGATGCCTCAGGCTCTGCACTGCTCATTAACATTTGTTTCCAGAGCTTCACCTCCAGGGTGGATTTACGCTTTAACTAGCAGCTGTGAAGTGAGAGGTAAAGGAAGCAAGTAGAAGAGTAGGTTCAACATGGGTTTCTTGTCTCACATTTGAGTAATTTAGCCCATATTATACGCAGAGGCTGGTGGGCTTGTGTCTTTGCTGCTGTGAAGCATCCTGTGGCCCTGTGTCAGGGTCTTCTCTGCTGGCTCTCGTCTGTCTACACCACCTTTCTGGAGCCCAGGCTGACCCCCAGACTTGGGTCTTGCCTGCCCGTTGGGAGAGCCCTGCTGCCTCTCGGCCCCTCTCAGACTTGGCGCTTCTGTCTGTGGTGGCAGCATCGGAGCCTGGACTCTTTATTTTTTGTTGCTGTGGAAGTTATTTATTTCCATGGTTAACACTTTTTCTTTTTTTTTTTTTTTTTCGGAAAGAAACAGAAAAGCCATTTTGTGTTGAGGTAACCTTACTTATTACTTACTAGCTCTTAATTACTGTGGTGGCGTTTTTTTCCCTGACAAATTGGTAGTTGTTATTGCTCTTCTTTTAGCGGAAGGAGCGCAGTTCAATACACTCTGAGAGTGAAAGGCAGCTGTTAAACATAAAAATAGAGGGAGTTCATAAAGGCAAACCAGAATTCGTGCGTTTTATATACACAGATTCACACACAGCACTACAGACAGCATTTTCAAGTTTTGCTGGTGCTGTCTCCCTCTTTCTGTAAAATTTTTGTCATGCCTCCAGTTGTACATGCATTTTTTTTGTCTTAAAAAAAATCCAGGCTTAAGATCCCCAATGGAGATACTCTTTTTTTTTTTTTTTTTCCTAAGTCATTCTCTCTTGCGTGTTACCTTCTGCTGTCCTGGCTTTCTTTAGGTTTTTTGTGCCTGAGTGGAGACTTGGAACGTGGAGGGGGGGAATGCACCTAGCATTGTGCAGGGTTCATCTCCTCGAGCTGCAAGTGCTGCCACCTGCACAGCAAACCCCGCACAGAATCACACAGGTCCCGTGTGTGAGGGCTGAAGGGAAGGCCGACATACTTGTCGGGGAAGATGATACCTCTGGGTAGCAGTTTTGGAGAAGGAAACTATCAGTTTCAAAGGGATTCCTGTGTGGGTAGGAGCTCATCGTGTGTTGCCAGAAATAATCTGATGAGCACAAAATATTTTTTGAAAGGCTACTTCTTCCATACGCATAGGTGTTTACTCAGTGACTTTACCGTAGAGATTTGGCAGAAAGGTTAGTATGTCTTAAGCACCTATTTCGTAGTATATAGTATTCAACTGTGTTGGCAAAAATGGAAAATACTATTCTTCATTTTTTATGCCTCTCAGCTGTCACATCCTTAATCTTTGTATGGTCAGAGAACAAATGATCAGTGTGGTGAGTTCAGTATGTTGCAGAAAATATTTTGTTCTTACAAAAGCAAGCCTAAACTACATGCCTGAAAGCCAGAAAATAGTGTCTTAACTGTCAACTCTTTTAGTACCTCAATTTCACCAATATTGCATGGGAATAATGTTACTTTACCTTCTAGTAGTATTCTGAGATTGATTAGTTTATGGTGCTTTATCAATATTAAATCAGAACTGTCAAAGCTTGCCATCATTACTGCAAGAGCAATTGCAGTTTCAGCACTAGATGATTTCTGCTCCCCCAGCTGAACTCTGTGTGCACACCTGCCGTGGCTAGTGTGAAAATTATAAGGTAGTCCATTTACTTGCCTAGCAAGCATCACCATGTTTTCTTTTTTCTTTTTTGCCTTTGCTTGTGCAACATTTACATTTTTTCTTTGAACTACGTATGCAGTTGGTACTTTAAGTCCTTGTGGTTATGTACCTTAGGACTTGACATTTCAGTGCTTAGGTTTTCAATGATCTACAAGAATTTACACGGATTTACACTCACAGTTTATGCTTGTGGCCGTGCTAGTCATTTTCCCGGGTGCTTTGACATCCCTTGATATATCGGAAAGCTTTTCATTATATTGGAGCTAGATGGGGAAAAAGTCTTCATAATCAAGATGGTCTCTCTTGTGTACAGCTATCCAGTTTGGAAAATTTAAGGAAGCAGATGATGCAAATTCAAGATTGAAATGGGTGAAACATTTAGGAAAGTGTGGGTGCAGAGGTTGGGCAGTTCCAGAGTTCGATTCCTCATTGTATGTAACCCAAGCAGCTGCAGGCTGCTGCCCAAAGGCAGCTTTTTCATTGCCCCCTAGAAATGAGGCATATGTGGCTATACTAACATCCTATCCCTTCCACCAGTGTGTTGATTTGTTAGGGAACTGATGATTATGGCTGCACAGACATTAGATGCAGCACAAGGGAGAGACTAAATAGGTAGCTGGATCTCGAAAGCAGTGAAGGTAGTGAGAGGAGGGGGGAGAAGGGGATGTCTCTTTTTGGTGGCAGCTGCCTGTTTAGGTCCAACTAAACACAGTACGAAGCTGCTCTCTTGGGGATCTCATATTTAGTTAACTGTGCGATCTTTCAGTACCACTATAACTTGTTGTCCTTGTGTGCACATATCTCCCCTGTCAGTCAGAACATTCCCCTCTCCCTTGGTTTTAGCTTGTTTTGCTTCATCCCTTGTATTTATACATTTGTCATCCCAGGCGTAGCTGTGTGCCATACGCATTCTGATACAGAAAGCCGTAAGCATCTCGCCTTGTTCCCCTGTGGTCTGGTTTGGATTTCATTAGGCATACACCTTCTGGTGTTCAGTTCCACTGACGCCGGAGAAGAGGTGATGCGCACTGTAACATTTGCTCCTTCAGACTCATGTTTTTATGCAGAGAGCACACTGAGACAATCTCTCACTGTCTTGCAGCGGCAGGAGCAGGCACATCCTTGCTGCACACAGAGCAGTTAAGGATTCAGGAGCAGTTCCGCTCCCACTAGGCTCTGGTTAGAGCTGACAGGTTGAGAATTAGCTATCAGAAATTTTCCTTAGCCTTAATATTAATCACTGTAGGGCAGCAGCAATGGTATTACGACTTCCAACTATCTGTGTCTGCTAAAGCAGGTAATTGTGGTAACTAGGCTGTGAGCCACGTCCTCGCATGTAAAGATGGAAGAACTGGGAAAGGAGCGGGTATGTTAGATGTACTTCGGGGTTTGCCTCCCTAATAATACCGCTGAGAATGAGATGGGCTTTCTCAAGATGATGTATTCTGGTGACAGACCTGGCAGAAGCTTTGAATATAAAACTCAATAGATTCTGTTACACTGAATCCAAGCTATCCACTTGGATAAGATGTATAAATTTTGATACAAGGTAAATTAATGATGTTGAGGGACAGTTTTAGACACCTTTCTTTTGATTGTTAGAAACTTTTCCTGTTTCTGACCTAACTGTAGGTAGTAAATCAACACCCACCCCCTTATTCTTGCACAAATGTTTTCCTCTAAATTAAATGGTTGCTCTTTCTTTTGGAATTTTCTCAGGGACAAGCCAAACTCATCTCAGCTTTGTTTTTAATTGGCTTCTGCGTTTGGGTCCCTCTACCTCATTATTCAGTTTGGGAATGGCTGCAAAGAACCTGGGACATGACGTCTGATTTCAGGCTGCAAAATAAACTCTTGTCTTTGTCTTTGCGATGCAGCTTATTGCATTAGGTAGGGCCTGTTAAATCAGTAGTAAATTTACTATTAAAAAAGTAGTAAATTAGTAGTGCAGTAAAAACTGCACTTTTGACAATTACATATGATTAAAGAAAGAGACTTCTAAATTAGAGATTTGTAAGTGAAGACCATAGCTTCTTTTCATGGCTGCGTCTCATTTATTCTGCTCAGCTGGAAACGATTTCAGCCATTTAAAAAGTGGCAGCCATTAACCTGTCGTCTCATAAGGGAATGTTTGCATTTTCTCTTGAACCATCTGTTCTTAGTGTAAGACAATAGTATAAATGAAGGAACTCAGTGTTCCCTGGTATTGTCTAACAGTCTCGTTTGTTGGACCAGGCTGTTCCATTATAACAACTTACTTATGCTACAGTTTGTTAAGTTGTAGGTTCACATATGGTAGAGGTGGAAGGAAGAGGCCGTGGAGTGAAGAAGTTTCTCAGTACTTTATGGCAAGCGTGTGTTGCCCTGGGTTCTGCTAATAAAAATTGTATCTGGAAAATCTACCCTAGTGACTAAGGGGATGGATATCCTTTTCTTTTATATAAAAAATGGATATGTTAGGATAAAAGTAAGGCAAATGCAAATATGCATGAATACTTTGTAATTCAGATGGCTGGTTTTCTGACCTTGGTGAAGAGTCTCAATACGTGGCATATAGACATAGCTCAAAAATGGCTGTAGCAGTACTTTTTTTTCCCTGAGGATAAAAAAATAAAAGCTGCACTACTCTTTTTTTTTTTTTCATTGGTGTGTATTTTGTACTTGCACCTGATACAGTAGGTATGATAAAGCTATAATTGGATTTATATTTACAGATTACCAACTTCTGCTTTGTGTATTGAAGGACTGGCATAAGCTGGTTCTGCAGGCTTCACTAGAGCCACAGTGATGTGCGAGCTGCAGACTGGGCCTGCCGCCAAGACTCAATTCACATGTGTATGCCTTTGTGCAAGGGCGTGCCTTCATTTCTCAATGCATGTCTTCAAATTTTGTAGGGTTTCTTGACATGAACACAGATGTATTCCACCTGGCTTTAGGTACCTACCTGGGACTGATGCTTCTGCTCCACTTGGTGGAATTGATGTGAAGAGTATATTATTTGATACGACTCTCGTAACTTACTTGAATTAATTTTATTCTTTCTTACACTTACGGTCTCATATTTTTACCTTCTGGCTTTGGTCATTTGATTCTGTGATGTTTGACTATGTGAAGGGTGAATGATCAAAATGAGCTGCTTTTCCCCACGCATTCTCTTCAGCTCTCCTGTTTTCCTCAGGGAAAAGATCTATTTTTCTCTTGCTCTGCATTTTAGAGGAAGTGAGGAGTTAGAAATCTCTCTCTTTTTGTGTAAGCCTTTCAGATTCCTGTATTCAATAAATAGGGGCTCTTCTCTTTAAAATCCATGATTTCTGGACTGTTTATTGAAGTGGGACCATTTAGCCTGGCATGCCGTATTAAACGATGCAGTGCTGTAGCTTTTGTTTCAGTTCTGCTTTGCTGTGTAATGAAGATAATTTAGCATTGTTGACACAGTATATACTTGTGTTTGAGTCGTGTCAATAATATATTTCCATGTGTAGAAAGATTCATTAAGGAAGGAATTTTAATAATGCGTGGAGAAGGCAGGGGTTCTGCTAATGAACGG
Organism: Fratercula arctica; assembly: GCA_947846985.1. NCBI lineage: Eukaryota > Metazoa > Chordata > Aves > Charadriiformes > Alcidae > Fratercula > Fratercula arctica. Next base: position 17,741,673 of record CANTUZ010000026.1, read on the forward strand.
ACTCCAAAGTAACCGAAACAGTAATTTAGTTGGGATACATTTTAATGTATTTGTAAGTAGGCAAAAGGTGAAACAGTTGTGTGGAACTCCAGGAGGATCATATTAAATGGCCTTAATAGCTTTGCACTAATATTATAATTTAGTCATTATGAGGACAGTGGGATTTGGGTTCTGTGCTTTATTTCATTACTTGACCAATATAGCCTATGTGGCAAGTCTTTTAGGGAATAATAAATATACCTTCTATACCCTCAGCTTGTGGAGAGCTTCCTGTGCTTGCAACTAGCATTATTATTATTTTTATTATTTATTACCATTGACATGTAGAGGGAATTGTTAATTCTGTGTCCTAATAGGAATGGGGAAAAGAGGGAGAATATAATTTAATACAACGTCTGTGTATTCTCTAATGAGGCTTATGCATCTCACCCCCTTTAGTGCTTTTGAGTAAAGACTCTATAATACTTGGAAGTATAGCCCAGGGAGGATTTTAATTGTGAAGTGCAATTTTCAGCTGAAGTTTGTTTTTCTCTCCCACCAAGAGGCAAAAAAAGTCCCTGGTGGAAGTGGTGCTGAGGTAAGCGTTAGAAGGACTAAATAAACTGAGGGCATGGAGCAGTACTGGCTAGGCCTCCCTGACGACTTATGTCAAACTTATTTTGCCATATACCTTGTTTCTCGATGGCATCGGCATCAACTAAACTGTTCCTAGTTGTATAGCAGGTTTTTTTGTATGGAAGTACTCACTGAAAGCTATTACACTTCTTTCACTCTTTAGTCTCCTATGGTAGTAGTTATCGTGGTGAGGATTTATCAGTGGTTGTCTGCAGGAGTTTGAAAATATCATCTTAGTGCCTCCTGACACAGCATAGGATCTCTCTGCTAAGCTTTACGGCTATCACCGTCAGGTCACCCATCCTAGCAGGATGGAAAATAATTGGAAGGTCTAGGTCAGTCATCTCTCCAACATAAATAGGTGAACCTACATGAAAGTCAGAAAAGCCACATCATCTTATGCATTATGTATTTGCAGAGTCCTGGTATGGACATTCCCTCCCTGCTTACATGCAGGATCTCATATCTAAATCCATGAGTTTTACTCCAGTTTTGCTGCATATTTGTGTGTTTTTCTAGTTTTTCTAGTATGAGACCTTGATCAAATGGGACTGTAGCTTTGCTTGGGTAGGTACTCTCATAATACAGATTTGTGCAAGGCACAGGGACCCTTACTCTTGCCTGAGTTAATGTTATACAAGTAATTAATTTAAGCTGTTCATAATTAAACTCAATTAAAGTGATTTTTTTTGTAATAAATTGTCTGATTATAAAAGTTTGTAAATATCTCAGCTTAGATTATGGCCAAATATTATTCCTTGTCTTCCTTATTGTGTTATTGGCAAGGCAACGGCAAAGCAAACGAACATTACTGTTCCTGGTGACTCCTGGGCTGCTGCTCCCGCACCCTTTAGGCTTGCCTGACCTGGCAGCTCCATGTGGCAAAGTTTAAATTGCTTATTTTGGCCCAAGACATTTTGCACTTCAGCTCCCATGGCGCTTCTGCTCCTGTTTTCCCTCTAGGGTTCCTTTTATGATCTCTTTGCAATGAAATGTGTGGTTGGTTGGTTGGTTATTTGCCTGGGGTGGTGGATCATGTGCAAGAGGGTCTAACACTGTGTTAAAATATGGGATGCTTACTCCGTTCAGGCCACAAAGGACATGAGGTTCCTCAACTACCATTTCCAGGATGCACTAAGGACGTATAAAAATATTTCAGTGGGAAGATGTTTACCATTTTGATTGAAAACTCATCTGTTGGAAGCATATGCTTCTTGTGGAATTTTTTGGTTTACTGGAGGCATGATTTTGGGTGGTTAAATAAATGATCAAGAATTTTTAAACCCACTCCATTTAGCATAATGAACTACAGCCCTTTTAGAGCTCTATGCAGGCCTATAGAGGAGAAATGGCTGGGAAGAAAAGGTGAGAAAATAAAATGCAGAAGAAAATTGGGAAGGAGGAGAGAATCTGATAGGCAAATCAGGAAGAAAGACCTCTTAGGGGAGAGAGGGAATGGAGGCTTTGACAGTCTCGCCATATTAGAATCAAATGAAGTTTGTCTGTATATCAGTAAGTGATTAAAAGAACGGAACAAAGAGAAACAAAAGATTGCCTCTTCAGTAATTTTAAAGTAATGTAATTTGGAGTGCAGGAATCCTTAGCAAAAGCCATTTTGATAATTTCTTTCAGAAATAAATGTGCACTTTAATATTGTAAACATAAACTATTAAAAATGCTTTGGAAATCTTAGCTTTCCACAAAATCTGCAGACTTCTGTTTTCATGGGCGACAATGCTTTCCTAGTGTTATTTTGTATTTGAAATTTAGATTTTAGAAACGGTCAAATTAATGCCACCAGATTTTATTCGTATGCTGAAAATATAGTAACATACACATTTTTAAGTTAAAAATAGCCCTGAATTTATTGTCGCTTAGTTTTTCTTTACAAGATAGAGAAGCAAGTTGGCATGGAATATGAATAGTACTTTTTCAGGCTGCTCAGTCCTGAGAAATAAATTAGTTGGGGATGTTGAAAACAAGTGTTCTTCTGTCTGCTGGCTGAGGGTGGCAGAGGCCCCGGGTCACCCGGACAGAGTCCGGCTGGAATTCTTCTCACCAAGCCAAGTGTTGCACTTCATCTAAACAAACTGCTTTATAGTGGGGGAGAGGGACAAGGGTGGTTTTTTTTTTTTTCTTTTCACCTTGAAAGTATTCTCCAAGACCCCTACAGAATTGTGTGCCATGTTTGCCATTGGGTTTCTTCTGTTTTTATTCCCATGCCTTTTGTTTTCTTTCTGTTTCTCTTACTGATCATTGTGAAATACGTATCAGCAAAGATACTTCCGCCAGACTTCTGACCTCGCCATATGTAAATAAAGTGCCAAGGGTGAAAAGCTTATCTCTCTGCAAAGGACATAACAAGCTATCACAGAAAGTACTAGATTGTCGTCTAGATGAATTTGAAATTGAGGGGAAGAGAAATAAACCTTTCTCCATTCTTGTTTGTGTGAGGGTGTAGGGCATGGATGGATTAAAAAACCCTCTGAGACAAGAATTTCCAGATCTTTCATATTTTGCCTGAGGGTTCTGTTCTGACCTCCAGTTAAAAGAAATAAAGTATAATACATTACCTTGAAAGAGTGATGAATCTTTGAGCCCCGTGAGGACAAATCTTGAGTTCTTCAGTGATATATTGCTTTGGAGGTTGTCAACTAAGGAGAGATTTGATAAGCCTGCAAATATTTTAGATGAGTTATGACTACTCACGACTAGCATGAAGTCTGAATCCTGAGTGAAGATGTTGTCCTTGGACAGTGGTCGAGTGAAACCTGAGCTCTCTGAAGTTCTAAAGATCTTCTGAAAATAGTTGCCTCTTGTTCGGCGAATGATCTGTGTTTAGTTAGTGTTTCTGCACTACAGGGTCAGACAGATATGGACAGTGTGTGGCTCCTGGTTACATGGTGAATGTGCTCTATTTATTGTGGCTGTATCCCTAATCCTGGGAGATACGCCGAGAGCAGTTGCTTCACTGAGGTCGATACAGAGTAGTAACTCATGCTAGCTTTTCTTGGCTTAGCACCTGCATTTGTCAAGATTTCAGAAGTGAAAAGGTTCACCAAGAGAAATAACCATCCATACATGACAGCTGTCAGCACTTTGACTGTGTCAGCAGTTTCAAGAAAATCATGCTTGGAAATGTAGTGAGCAGGAAACCTTAGTGACTTTTCTGATGCACTGTTTTGCCGTTTGGGAGCACTCATGCCTCTGCTGTTTCATTTTTTGTTTCTTCATCCTATCCTACGAATATTAGTGAATCCATTTGGTGTTACCCATCTTTGGGTCTGCGGTCAGTAAAAAGTTCATGTTGGGAAATCTGGGAGATACAGTTGTAGCTGTGTATTTGGTACTGACTTGAGAGATGAAGTGTGAAATGGCATCTTCAGATCTGCTCTCAGATGAGCAGCTGCTGGGTTGAGGAGTTCATACACACAGAAGACTCATTATTCTGTCTATATCTTTAGGGCTGCTCGCACAAATGCTCTCTGAAAGCACTACTCTTTTGGGTATACCTGTGGTCACTTGTGAACATTTTGGTCTTTGCTTGAAAGCACCTCTCCTCTCTCTTTGTACGAGCAAACCTTGATCCTTTCCCCTTATAAATGTAAAATCAAAGTCAGTCTGCAAGATTGTACTATCTCTGATAGAGATCTGTGAACCATGTCAAATATTTGCTATTGGACAGGTTTAACTGGACACCTGTGTTTTCAATGGTTTTAACAGAGCATGGACCTACCGCTGTGTAATGTTTAAACCTGAATAAATAAATAAGTTTATCTAGCAAATAAGAAAAGAACACGGTAAGGAATTCCTTAGTTGTTACAGGCAACCTTGTAAATTAACGCCTTTTGCAACACAGCGAAGTATTAGAGAAAATTGTCTCAAAATAACAAGAGGCACTTGAGTTTAAATTAAAATATATTCATATTTCACTGAAAATGAGTGTAAATGCCTTCCCTTTTAAGCTAAGAACAAGGCAACTCTTGATTTACATTTACGTACAAAGCATAGGACGTGTTGGAGCAATCTGCGTTTGGATGGCCTCCTGTACGGAGAGTTCCTCTGCCTTCTTCCCCACCCGGATAAATTTCTTTTTAATGCTTGCTGCTTCCGTGGTGGCAAGGAACAAGGTGTACTGTCCCTTCTCTCAACTGGCCTCATCCTCTGCCCTCCGCGGGGGCAGAATGGATGCTCAGAGGATGGGATGCAGCGTGGCTCTTCGGCTTCTGCTGGAGGGATACTGGGTACTAGAGGTGTATGGGAGCAGGGTGGGACACTGGAGGGCAAGAAGTGCCCAGTCCTTCTTACCACCTCATGAGAGCTCTCTGATCCTCCTTGAAACTAGCTTCTCCTAGCCCTCTACCTTTAAAAAAACCTCATTTTTTCTGTCATCCCCTCTCAACCCACCGGAGTTTCCTTACAGCTGCTCCCAGGATGGATGCCATTGCTGGGAAAGACTGTGCTCGTGCTGTTGAGAAACCATGAGTCAGCTTGCTCAAGGGAAGGAGGAGGAGGCGAGGAAATCTCCTTTTATGATGAGTCTTCCCACACTTCCTGCTGTTTCTGTTTTGGGCACCCTGGTTCAGAAGCTGTGGGCTGTTTTCTGCCCGCCTTCTGAATGTACGAAAGTTTTTCCTTCCCTAGGAGGATGCTGGGATCACCTACTTATCCTGATACTAGGTGTCAGTATCCCACGCCTTTCCCCATCTAGAACAAAAGGGATGATGTACCATCTCCACATCAAGCGTAGTGTAGTAGCGGGGCACTGGGACAGGAGAAAGCCTTTGCTCTCTCTGTAGAGTTTGATGAGAGTCCAGCATCATTGCAGCTGTTTTCTAAGGCACTCCTTCCTCTGAGAGGCTGCCATTTAGTCCAGCCGTGGGCAATAAATATATTCTCATTCAGTACATAGGGACTCTGGTCCTAACTTAACTGAAGTGTGATTATACTTATAACACTAACAGCAAAGAAGTTTTTGCAAATAACACACCATCCATTTGAGTAGTTTATGCAATAAAAACTCCACTCCTGCCTCTGTGTTTGGAAGGTCAGATTCTGAGGGTGAGCATAACAGTACTGAAATGATGTGAATATAATATGCATCTGGATAAAAATGATGACAAAAGAGGTAACAAAACAGTGCTGTTCAGTTCACTTGCTGGAAACATCTTGTAAGTGCTTCATTTCTATTTCATGCTGGAGTTTAGAGCTGCTACAATAGTGACAGAAGGAAAAAAATAGAATTGCTTCAGCTCTGTTCTCCCACCCACGGATGTTCTTTAGTGTGGAAAATGAGTCATCAAGAAAAGATATTTTTACTTTGCAACAGACATTAGAGAAACACTGATCTTCAGACAAACCGTGTGTCAATTGATTTACCAGTCAAAAGGTCTGATCCTGCTTGCATCCCCTTACACAGATCTTATCTTCTTTGGAACCGCCAAGTAGTCACAGCAAGAAGTGACCAATGTGAGCTGCCCAGAATTCACAAGCAGCTCAGACGTGGCTCCCACTTTGGCAGTTGTGTGACACAGCTGCTGTGAGGGCTGTGCCAAGCTGCTGGGCTACCCAAGTCCGTATTCGGAAGAAACTGGGGCAGATCCTCAGCAGAGACTGATTGTCCCAGGCCCTTTTGCAAGCCCAGCCTGTGGTGGCTCTGCCAGGACAGGGCTCACTCGCCGGCTTGGCCTCAGCTCTGTTGGATGTGCCCAGGGACCTTAGTTGCTTTTGCAGGTGGAGGCTTTGACATAGCACAGCTTTGCAAGCAGTTTTTGAGAAGTTTCCTGTCACGGGTGAAAAGTAAGAACTGTTTTGTGAGCCGGCCTCTTCGTTTGAGAAAATTATCATCTGGGGTGGGGGCGAAGCTGCTGTTTACCATCTGAAAATTTGGACGCTAATTTACTTTCATATTTTGTATCTTATTTTGGAGTATAAGGCTTCAATATAATGTCTAATAAACATAGGCTTTTCATCTGTAGTTTTCACAGCATTTTGCAGAAGAGGAAGAGGAGGCACGAGGTTCAAAGCCATGTAAAGGAGTTCATCGGTTGCCGGGTGCACAGCTCATCCCTCATCTTCATTTGTTTCCACTGGACCATGCTTTTGTCAGTCTCAGGTGTTCAAAGGTGCTGATGGCTCAGCTGAATGTGAAGCTGCAAACCTACAAACACAAACAAGTATTTTTTGCCCCAAACTTGTTTTCTGGCAAGCCAATGTGACTTTTTGAGTTAGTATTTTTCCCCAGTAGAAGGGTAGATCTTTCATTACAGTTTCTACATCATTACTACACCTTTTATTTAGATTTGTTAGTATTTACTCTCAGATACCAAGCTTGCACAGGTAGAACATCTGTAAGCTTTCAATATTGTTCCATGATAACTGATCTTTGGAAGTTTGTGAGCTATGAGGATTATAGTTAGGATATCCTTAACTGTACTTTGGTAGGTATGGAGTTCTTCCTATTTGGATATCAAATGAGGAGTTGACAATTATTTGTGTAAATCCAGCACAAAGATGGTATCTGCCAAGAGTTGCCGACCACGGTAGCCTGACAGAGGTGAGGCTGCCACAGCTCTGTGTCCCCAAGTCCAGCTGGTAAGCAAGGCTGAGCATGTATTCCCAATAGACACAATATGGTCCAGCCTGGTGCTCATGGGAGGCCAGCCCACACAGCCAGTGTGGGGTATGGCCAGGCAAGCATACTGACATGTCAACTCTTTCATCCCTATGTCCCTCAGTTTTACTTTGCTTGTTCCCCCCAGACCACCTTTGCCCACCTTTGGTCTTTCCCATCATAAATCTTGGGCAGTTTCCAAGTGCTCTTGTCCAGCATCTCATAAAGTGTCCCATGTGCCCTGGCAGTAACCCCTCAGATGCTGCGGGGAACCTATCCCATAGATCCCCCATGTTGTGTCTCAGCCCGTAGGTTTCCTGGGGCTCCCCTGGCTGGTGTGACTGTGTCTGGAGATGATCACCTAACCTGCCAGCAGCCGGAGTGAAGTGCCGAGTGCCCCTGTTTCCATCACAGCTGTTCAGCGCTTCCCACCATCAGCTCCAGAGAGCTGCATGCTGGCACTGGGCCTTCAGCTGTAGACCTTGTTGTCACAGGCGCCCATCATGTGTGAAAGCTGTGGAGATCTCCCTCAGCTGCCGAGTCGTACTGACTCATCAGGCCATTTCTGGATGGTTTTATCTGTCTATTAATAAACCATCTTGCATTACTTTCACTTGTGCCTAGGCAGAGCTGAACTCCTTGAACCCTTGTGTCTGTTTATTTAAATTAAGTGTGATTTGAGTGCAAACTGATTTGGGCAAATTACGACTTTTTTCTCCTTTTTTTTTTCTATATGGCTAGACCTCTTAATGGTTTATAAAGCAGGCAGTTCACTTGCATCTCTCATCCTGGATGCTCACTTACTGAAACCTCTCTTTGCCTGAACCTCTATGGAGCTTTGTAGCCACATGGAAGCAGTTTTCCCTGTGGAAATGGATGTCGGGGTTCCCATTGGTTTTACAAGCAGTTTGGTTGAGAAATGTTAATTGCTAAGCTTTGCTAGTTCACGTCGCTCTCCACATCTTCTCGGTCCCACACTTTCTGGGTTAAAACATACCATCTCCTTGCCCCTCTCTTCCCCCGCCCTCTCCTACAGAAGAGGGGCCGGAATGTTGTTTTCAGTTCTTGCTTAAGGAAAGGAGGTTCATTTGTGGATTTGAAAGAAGAGGGTGTACAAGAAGAGGCAAACACGAACAACCTTTGACTTAGAATTCTGTTTTTCTGAGGGCATAAGTAAGATCCGCCGAGGTCACGGGGGCGGGGGGTGTTGCATGACCCTGAAAAGAAGAATAGACGCCTAAATTGAATAGTTTACATGCTTAGACCTCTGGTTGTCTGAACGAGCTGTACCATTTTTGTTTTCCTCTTCAGATTTAGATTTAGGCTGTAGTTTCTGCTTACACAAATACTTTGATGAAAACAAATATAGCTCACTGGAAATACATTGTGCAAGCTGTTGATGCCTGTGTTTGCCTACTTTATTAGGCACATTTACAGTATGCTGCTGCATTTCCGTTTCTCTCCTGATCTAATAAAGTAAATATAGTACATCAAATGAAATTAGCTTCATTTCACACTTACTTAGTAGTGGATCCAGTGTTCTGCAGGATCTGCATTTTATTTTTAAAACAAATCAAACAAACAAAATGTTATTTCTCTGTAATTTCATTTCTTTCTAATTACCATTTTGGGAGGCAAGTGGTTTTGATGTTAGAAGGATATAGTATGCATTATGCTGATGTTCGTTAGGTTAGAATGACATGGTGAATTCACAGAAGGTGAGGGACAACAAATTGTTTAAGAAATTGAATTTGAATTACCGTAATTTCTCATTACAGCTAGGATTTATTAATGAAGTATATCATTCAAGAGCAGTTTTCTTTCTGATATTTCAATGTGATCCATGTTGCAAAGAATGTTTGTAAAAAAACCCAAAACAACAAAACCAGAAGAAAATCTATAAGCAGAGGACTTGTTCGTCTGTCAATTAAAGTCACTTAGTTGTCTCTGTATGATTTTTCATCCAATTTTGCTTACCAGTTTTCTATAGCGTTGCTGTATCTGTGAGCTCTGCATTGGCTTTGCCACTGCTGTAAAGGCTGTGGTGATGCCAGGATCAGTCGTTTTGGTAGGACTGTGCAAGAGTCCTCATGCTCAGTAAAGTCTTGTGTAAATGCATTGTCCTAATTATAACAGGTATAGCTACACCTCTTATTCCTAGTGGAATTACCTCCTGTTCCCCTTGCCGCTCATACTACTTTCAGGACGTAATGTTTGTAAAATTTTTAAGCTTTTAAAAAAACCAAACTGATTACTACTCATCTACTACTCAGCTACTACTACTATTTGTAGACAGTTCAGCAAATGTGAGGTCAGTAAAATCCCCTTGCTCCGGGAAGCAGCGACAATTGAACGGTCAACTGCTGTGACTACGTTTGGTGGAAGTTTGGTAAAAAATATGTAGTGGCTGTTCCAGAAGTAAAACTCAAAATCTTTATTTTACTGAAAATGCATAGCATGTGGCTTCACGTACGCCTTTCTACTTTGTTGTTTCAAAAAGGGAAGTGGCAGGGTTTTGCAGTTTGCAGAGGAGCAAAGCTGTATTGTCTTTACTAGTTGGAATTTAATTGCGCAACATATTCATAGTGGAATACACCTCGCTAAATCAGGCAGGCAGTAGATGTAACACTTTTATTACATATATTTTATTATATATATCTGATGACTTGAAAAAATGTAGCAAAACCTCAGTCAACTTTAAACCTTTTCTTGAGATTGTTAATACCTGTATTTGGCAGGAGAATGTGAGAGAGTCATGTATAACAATAGTGTTGCCAGCATTGAAGAACTTTATATGAGAAAGGGTGGTCTTCCAGCTGGTGCCTGTGGTGGAAAAGATTTCTTGTTATCTACCACTGACTATGTGTGAGCTGAAACAGTTCAGCGTTATTCCGGGGCATTTGTTTCTCACCTGTAAAACAGGAGGGCTATAAAACAGGAGGTCCCAGCACTTTTGATGGTGTTTCCACGAGTGCTGAGGCCCAGAGAGAATGCAGTCAAGAACAAGAGCAGTAGGTATGTCCTCTGGTGGTCCACCAACTAGAGAAACTGGTGGGAGGTGTGTGGAAGAGAGGCTTATTTCTGTTTCCTTCAACTCAACCAGAGTTTTGCTGCTGACCAACATGGGAGGAGAAATAGTGCTAAGTTGTTGTGTGGTGTTGGTTTTTTGCTTGTTCTTTTTAAAAAAAAAACTTGAAATTTGGTTTCTTCCATCACTAGCCATGTTCTTGTTGAAAGTTAATTAAAGCTGCTTGATCTGATTGAGTCATTTAGCTCGAATTTAGGTTAGAATTTCCTTTGAGCACTGAGGGCTTTATCCTGCAAGGTGCTAAGCATCCTCTGCTCCCACAGCCTTCTCGGTAGGAGCTGAGGACACAGCACGCCTCGGGAGGTGGCCGGGTCCTCGCTAGGCCAGATCACAGACAGTCTAGCGTAATTTAAAAATATGATGAAGCTTTTCAAATGTGTTTTGATTAATACATCATGGACTCTCCTACAGTAATAACTTCTGTGCCTTAATATATCACTGTAAGTACTTCGTTAAGCAGTAAAATCTTGCTATATTTTTCAGGCCCTCTGCTATATGTGTCCTGGTGTGAAAGGAGACGGCTATTTTTCCTTTTAATTTCTCTGGTGCAAATAAGTGATACGGCTTTACTGTTCCATTTCACCCCAGGCAGTAATTTTGAACAGTTATCCCCCTTCTCTTGGGCTTAATGATGCTATCAGGTGATGGAAAGTGAGTGACCTTTCAAAATGGAGTGAACTGTAATCACTCTGCCGCTGGGCTCCTGGGTTTCTGTTGGGGAGGAGCAGCCTCCGCAGCAGCCCTGTAGCGCCTGGGGGGGCTGTGAAAGAAGTGGGGGTGCTTTATTGATTGCGGTGGTTGCATGACTCGTGTCGCTGGTGCCTCTGATGATAAACAATCATGTGAGCAGTGTAACCCATGTGTGCTGGTAAGTTTTTCAGGGGAATTTTTTGGCGGAGATTAAAATGCCATGTGCCCACCCACTTGGGGCAGTATTGTCTGAAGGTTTTTCTTTGTGAAATCTCCCTCAAGAAGAACCCGAGACCCCAACCCTCAAACGAAAAAAAATAATCTTCCGAAGTGTTCCTGTTTATGTTATTTTGACTCTGCCTACTTTGAAGTATTCACAGTTCAGTTGTCCAGGGGTGTGTATGTTTTACGTATCCCGACATGCCTGAGGAGACAGTTTGGATCTTGGTAAAACTGGCCCAGATTTTAAGATGTAGTTGGCCGAATCAGATTTTTTTATCTCTGTAGTTATGTTCGTCAGTACAATGGCCTCAGTTAGCAGGGTGACAAGCACTTGCAGCTGCATTACTGCTTCCATTGAAGCTTTCTCTGCAGCCTGGGGCGCTGCTGGCTGAACAGTTCTTCAAGTGACTGCAAGTGCATGTGGTGTCAGTGAGACATAAAGAAGGGAGGAGTTATTCTCTGGTGTCTGATCCTTTTTTCTTTCATTCTACAGCTTAATGGGTTTTGTTCTCTTTATACCATCTCACTTTTCTTTATGTTCGTAGCTCTGTCTTTATTAAAGACTCTGAGGAGATCTTCAGATTAAGAACTCTGTATTAGTGAAAGATTTACTGGTTTTAATCTCATATTAGCAGAAGACTGAAGTTTTCTGGCCACGGTTACTTTAATTCTCTAGACTTACTGGAAATAACTTAGTAATAGAACACCTGATTGCAAAACTTACTGCTTACAGGTTGTTTCCCATCTTCAGGATGCTTTTCAAATTTTGGTGACCATTGTGGTGGCCGAGCATGCTAAACTGTACAGACGGAGCAAGGATTAAGGAAGAGATGAAGGGATGCATCATCTCTGACATTGTTTCATTGCAGTTTTGCTGGTGACTGAGACAAAGACAAACCTTCCCTTTTTTTTTTTTTCAGTCAGTGAGAGTTTTGCCTATTGAATTTAATGGGGCCAGGATTTCACTGTCTGTTTTGAAAAGTATGTGCCAATTTTGTGTATCTTAGCATGAGTGTTATTTTACCAGTTTCTCAAAGGTACTTACATGCTGGCCTCATAAAAGTTGCTTAGGTAGCGAAATCTCTTTTAAGATACCTACACTTTTATAGAAATCTATGATAAAATGGACGTTTTTATACCTTTGTGAGTATAATGGATTATCTAAAATGGTGGATATGTACTGATGGGATTTTCAAGGGAATATAAACAGTTTAGGTGTCTAACTGCCATTTCTGCACAATTATTGTTGCCTAATTATTTTTAAAGTCTGGACTGTAAGGCCTTACTTTTCAAAACTGCTGATGGTTCCCACTGATTTCTGCTGGAGATGTAGAGGTTCAGCACACATGAAAGGTAAATCAGTGTCTCGAAAGCTTTGTAGTTACTGATTGCCTTTTGAAAATGTGTGCATTTTTTCTTGCTGGGAGGCATATAGCAAGTCACTGTAACACAGCTGGGAATAGAACTACATCTGCCTTTGCAAGAATACAGGGGCTTCCTAAGACAGTGCTTCATCTGACATGTAATTAGTTTTTTGAGAAGACAGGAATCTAATTAACACTAGTGAAGGGATTTTTTAATTGTATCTTTACAAATTAAAATGCTATTCAGAATCTAACTACATGTTGGGGGAGGGTACTAAAATTATCTTTTGTTATTTATTCTATAGTTTGCTTAGGAATCTCTGTAGGAATGTCCGCCAGACTATATTCAGGTATGGTTGTTTGGGTATAGTATGAAATTAATATTCCATGAGCAGTCATGCGTCTAGAAGCATTCTTCGGCCCAAGGACAGCACATGCATTTAGAAATTGTTCCTTATTGGATGGACTGTTATTAAATATACCTAAATGTAAAAAAAAAAAAAAAAATAAAAATAGTGCAGTATGCCTTCTATTGCATTCTGTCATGAAGAAGAAATCAGTGTGTGTGATGTTCAGGAACAGCTAAAATTCATGAGAAGTTGGTGGAAGAACTGTTTCAGATCTTAGCCAACGCTGACACTTCAAATAAATAAAAAGCACTTGAATTGAAATTCCCTGCTGCTATTATTCTGCATACTACTGAAATATAGTACAGGGTATGCTTTGAGTTCTTTTCCATGAGTCACATTGAGACTCATCAATGTCATATTCAACCTACAACTTTGTTCTCCGAACTACTAGTGAGAAAGGCAAGTAAAGTTTTACTCATTCATAACTCATTGAAACTAGCAATGGGAAACATATTTGTTAGTAACTTGCCAATGCAAAATTTTTCCATTAATTTTACTTAAGCTCCTGTTTCATCCTGACTTTAAATGTCTGCGTGATTAGCCCTCTAACCCTTCCCTGAGAGACTAATTCACTGTTTAATGGGGTTCTCCATTTCTGATTTTCAGCCAAGTTATACTTTTTCCTCTAATTTCACCTGAATATGGCTTGCCGTTTTCCTTTGGGCCATCATGTAAATATGATATCTGTCTTCATGTTTGCACTCTGGAAAACATGTCTCAGCAGTCATCGCATTTCCTGCCACACTTGCTCATTGATTTGCCATACTCTCTATACCTACCTGTCTGAACCCATTTAAATTTTTTTGCTTGCTGGCCTGTTCTGGCCTGTTCTGCCAGATCGGTGGCTCTTTCTTGATGATTCCTGCACTCCCCTCAGTTTACTGACATCTTTCTAATGCTAGGGACACCCAGGACTGAACGTTGTATTTGAAGTGTGCCTGTGCCCTTGGACTGAAACTGCCATATTTGGAAAGAAAGGAAAAAAATAAGATCACCTTTTCATGTTGTCATCTCATGCTGAATTTTCCATTTTATTTGCTGTTCATGAGTACATGCTGTTCATGACTGTGGTATAGTGGCAGAGACGTTACAAGTGTCTCAGTGAGGATCCAGGGGTGAGAGTTTGACCTGCTCTCGTGCTTCATATTGTCCCTTTTACCACTGTCATTCTTGGGTCTTTGGGGCCCAGGAGGCAAAGACCACTGGCATTGCGGCTAGCACCTCCTTTTGTGTCTCTAACCATCGAAAACGGTCTGGTTTTGGCCATTTTAGTCCATCTTTGGACATCAGGATGAGCCTGCCCCCTCACGTTTGCAAGCAATCCTTGCAGTTCCCCCGACTCCTCCGGGGCAGGAGTTGGGAACTGGGATCGTCACCTCAGATTACAATGTGTGCAGGGTATGGGTTGGCGGTGTGTCATCACGCAGCAGTGTTCAGAGGTGCTGCATATTGCCTTACCAACTTGACAGGAGACTGGGTGTACACATAAGAAACAGATAAATAACTGGCTGTAGGTATGCCAGTGGTCATGAATGATGTGAATGCATTGTATCAGCATGAATAAACTGGGTTGGGCAATTTCATAGGTGACATCTATTGAAAATCTTGCCCTATGGGATTTTGCTATGTTGAATGCGTGCAAGAATATGCACTTTTAGTTTAAGACTGTTCCTAAAAGCTGTAGTTTAATGTTCAAATGCTATATTTGGAAGTTATATATTGAGTTTGCACTGATGTTAATGGAAGCTGTATGTGTGGAACTTATAGAAAAAAAATAGTTCTAGTTGATAAATACAGTATTTCAGGTATACCAAGAAGTACTGGGGACTTTATTGGCGGGCGCGGGGGGAAGGGCAGGGGGAAGGGAAAAATTTCGATTCTGTGAGATATCTCAAAGAACTGAAGAGAAAGAGTATTTAAATTCGTTACTTATTCCCTGCACAGCAGTGGCTGTCACACACCTCATTAGATAAACAAGCAAAATGCCAACTAATTAATGAATGTGCAGAGTGGTCGAAGAAGGATGCCTGGGACTTTTCTCCATTGCCGAGCAATGCACATAAAAGAAAGGAGCCATTCCACATGTTAGGGACATGATGAAATTAAACTAATGTGTCCAGGGATCTATACGGGCTTTATTTTATTTTTTTTTTTTAAATGATTGGTAAGGTGCTGGAATTATTTGCTAAAATGATTGGGTGCTATGGCAAGGCGCTCTCTTCTGTTGCTTGGATCACTGTGACTGTTCAGTTTGCAGTTTGCCTTGTGTCTGCGTTGGGATCACGGTTGCTCCTTTCTGTGTCCTTTTATTTTGAAAGATTGCAACACAGAGGCTTCTCGTAGGGGTTGGACAAGGGATTTCTGTTCAATTGATATGAATTTAAAACTGAGTTACTAGAATTACAGCCACAAGAGCCTCAGAACAGCCTTCCAATAGGAACAATGTGGACCAAAAAATAACTTCATGGCTTTAAGATAACTCTTAACTGGTCCCATAAAGGGCATATCATGGTTGCTTCTGACAGTAGCGCTCCAAAATGAAAAGAAAGAAGCTGAAGAGACGAAAAACTTTCTTCCTTTAAAAAAAAAAATAAAAATGAAACTGTGGAATACACGTGGTGGGAGAAGATGGGCCCAACCCTGGAAATAAGGAGCCCAAAGGCTATGATCATATATGCTGCTCTGGCTGCAACTGAGCTGGGTCCAGAGGTTACTGTCCTGAGTTTGCTTTGCACTCTGTGTCCTGGGGAAGACTGAAATTGGATGAAGAGCGAATGAGTAGGATGGAGGGGGAATTCACACCAGTGGGACCAGTGGAGGGAAGGAAGAACACAGAAGAGGGGTTTAAAGAGTATCCGTGTGGAGGGGAGGGAACTGGACCTGGTCAGACACAGGGTGACTGCAAGAAGAGGCGGCTTTTGTGGTTCTGGGTGAAATGGCCTGATTCTGGTGTAGTCTGATTGTGGACAACCTGGCTTTGATGTAACCATATTTTGATGTAACTCTTTCTAGAATGACACACAGGATGCACTTTTTTTCCCCCAAGTGTCCTTGATTTGCTTATTTCATAAGTGCTATTTTTATTTTTAGGAGTGCCCTTGTGTTTGTTGGAGTGATGATTAATCCCGTAGACTTCGGTGCATTTACTAGAAGTTGCCGTGCCTTTTTCATTGGATGCTTTGCAAAAGGGAAATGGTTGAGCTGCAGTCTTCTGTATCCCCTTTATTTGAATAACATGCTAAATCAAGCGGGGCTCTACGAGTAACGTTCACTATTTGATTCAGATGCACTTTGTTTGCGTGAAAGGGCCAGTAGCGCAATTATTCTTAGTGACAAATGCAAACATGTAATAACTTTGACTCAGCGCCTCTGTTCCTCCAGGTTATGTCAAGAAATGAACGCAGTGCCATTTTTGACGCTTCGACACTGCTCATCTCTCTTTGGAACAGTTCTAATTTGCCATCAATGGATGTGCCTGGGACTTTTCATATGTCATCACACACGCACATTCTCCAACATCCAGAGGAAAAGATTACTCAGAGTCACTTGTTTCTCTGTTCTGTGTAATCGCTGGTGCACCAGGGGGAGTTTTGATGTATAGTGAAAAGAAAGTGTGAACGAATTTCAATTCTTTGCAAGCACCTGGCTCTATCTGGCAGCAAAAAATAGCTGTGACAGATGCTGGGTCATCAGTTACTGAATCACAAGGGATACGGAAACTCATTGAACTAATGCGTTTCAGAAGGAGATTTAAGGTGGCCTGTATATCTGAAAACAAGTTGCTGAGAAGCAGACACGCACATTCGAAACATTTTAAAGGGTACTTCAAAAGCTGCTTAGAAATCCACGAAGCTTGTTTTAATCAGGAATCCATAAAATAGCATGGATGTGAAATGTTTCACGGTACAGCAAGCTGCAAATATAAAAAAAAAAAGAAAAAACGTACTCGCCAAAATTTGCACCCTTTGGAATACATTTTGAAATTTTTAGCAAAGCAATTAAGTACTTGTTTCTAGAAATACCAGGAGTGTGAGAGGGGCCAGAAGTCTCGTATTTTCTGTGCAACTTGTCTGTAATCTTTTCTGTCAAGTGCTAAAGTCTCCACTGGACTTCAGTGGGATTTAATTCAAGTTCTAAATTCTGTAACAGAAAAGAAAATAAATTTTAAGATAGTGAGATTATTCTTGCTGCCCTTGATTAACAGTCGCTTTTTCCATAGCTGTACTAATATGTGCATGAAAACTTAGGTCCACCTCCTTTTAATTTTTGTCTCATTGTGGAGACTTCTACTTCTCTTTTCCAGAAGATTATAAGGTTGTTTTCAGTAATTGTTATTTTATTGGATGACGTTAGTTTTTATTTCACTGCTTAAAAAAAAAAAAAAGCACAAGTCCTGTGCTTCAATAGTTGCTTCACTGTGTGAAAGAGCAAAAAGCCTGTATATTTATTTGAATTTTAAAAAGCCATATGCAAACTTTTACTTTCAGAACCATGTCATGTGATGTGCTATCTTCCGTATTTCTGACTCGTGTGATTCTAATTACCGTTCGTCTGTCTGTCTGTGTGGAGATGTATGTCACTTTGTGGTTAGTGTTTTACGCAACTGGAACTTTTTTCAGTTCCATTTATGCTTTTGTCACATTACTGGGACTGTATGTAAAGGTACCGTGAATCAATGGAATGCTGATTTGCATTTACTAATAGTATCTACTTCACTCATTAATGTGATTTGCAGTACAATAAAATGTGCATTATATCATTATAAATGTACATTTATAAATATATTTTTAAAGTCTCCATATTTTTTACTAAAGAAGTCATGGATACTAGCAATAGTTGATTACAAAATTTACCTGGTAAGAAAATTCAGAATGCTGCCATAGTTATAGGTATATTTCTGAATATGAGCTTCAGCATAACACTTCCTCCACTGATGTGTGCTGGGTGGGATGGAATCTTTCAAACGCTCCAGAGTGGGAGAGCAAGATTATTTATCCTGGAGTGTAATTGCATTGTTTTTTAAGAGCTCCATTGAAAGGGAATTAAGTATTTCATAGCACAGTAGTCATAGATACCAAGTGATGAAGTATTTTGCTAATTCACTTGTTCATAAATTGTCAAAACCCCTAATATTTATCATTCACTTATGGTTGTGTCAGTTGAACACCAAAAAGAGTTTACATTAAGTTTCTTTGTCCTAGCTGTAAATAACGCAGTCGTAATTTTTACATATTTTTCCATTGCTTTTATAGTTATTTTGGTTTTTTTCTGTTCTCAGCATAGAACAAAATGGTTGTTTCCAGGTTGTGACTTTGGAAACCTTGTCTTTTGGTGGTGTCCATTAAGCAGAAGACATCTATTTGGCATAGAAAAATGCTGCTTATGGCTGCTGGGTCTCTTCTGCTGTTATCTGCGTGCATGTCATCTTCATACAAATGGGAAGGAAGACTTGACATTGAAGCCTTTTGCGATGTGTTTAACTATTAGTTTTGAATTGTAATTCTCTTCAGAGAATTTCCTAATTCAAATAAGGTCAACCACCAAAAAAAAAGAAAAAATTAATGTGTTTTTTTTCTTGTTACGTAGTCCAATTTTTTTGTGTGAATAATGTACCTAGTTTTTCAGATGGCCAATACCTAAATGCCTTCGTCTCCTACCAATTCTCAAGGCACTTGTTCAAAGGTCAAATATTTCAGGAATACAATTTGAAAGTTTTGTTTGAATGGGATCCCACAGGAACATCGTCTGAAAATCATGATTTCTGCCCTGTATTTGTGATATGATTTATTGCCAAGATATTAGGTTTCAAATGGATCTCAGACCAGTTACTAGAAAAGAGTGGCCTATGCTCATTGTGGAATCCTTTTGGAACCAGTTTTCTTTAATTTGAGGAAAAAGGGCTGGTCAGAAGTAAAATAGTATGAAAGGTCTGGCTTCAGGATCAAATTGTGGTCTTGTTGAAGTAGAAGAGGAGGCTGAAGGCTGTGAAAGTAATAGGAATCCATTGAAGAATTTGGAGGCATTTTCAGAGATAAGGAAACAAAGGAGTGAAGATGAGACTGGGAATATTTTCTATAGAAGTGGACATTTATGAAATGTTGTTCCTCTGTGGCACGTTATGTGTAAATACGGAAGATGAGTACTAATTTTGAGAGTTGACAGCTAGAAATTGGTAAAAGAATATGATTTCAGTTGCATCTGTTCAGTTGGACAGATGTTCTTATTCCTTCTTACTGCCTTAACTAGAAGAGAGTAAAATCATCAGGTCTGTATTCATGCCGTGCTTTTTGAAATCTTACACAGGTCATTGAAAAGGCCCTTCAGCCCAAATTTTTCACCAGTATAATTTTATTTTTCTTATCAAGGCTTGGTTTCACTAATCTTTTCTTCAGCTCACCGACTTGTTCAGAAGTTGACCCTGGCATATAATCAATACCACAGTAGCATTTAATCTTACGTATTTGTCCATAGCTTACTTTGCTGAGTCTTAGTATTCTTCCGGTATAAAGCTTCTTGCATTCTATTAACTTATTGGATTACTACATTGATGAGCTAGATCTGGGATTTTGGGTAACATAAACAAAAAGTAATCTCTTGTGAATTCTGTAGCTCCAGATGCATTAAGATTAAGGAAGTCCTATTTACACTTCTCTTTTATCGTGTTATAGATTGGCATTAGACTACCATAAGATTCCACGTGACAAAAAATCTTGTTTCCTTTCTACAGCAAGTTTGCAAGCTACAACATTAGCACATGGAGCTCTGGCTCTAGTAGAGACAGCTAAAACTGGAATAGAAACTAGATCACAATTTCCACACTTAATAAGGCAGTAAGTCAGCTGTTGCCATGGGACAGAGCTGGCTGAATTGTCATAACCGTTCCATGGGCATAAATCTTAGACTTGCGCCAGATGCTTCACGCTGTTCCTGCTGTGCAAAACAGCTGGAAATTCAGCTTAAAGGATTTCTTTCCTAGAGAGAAACTGCAGGTAGCGTAGAGTTGAGATAACGTGAGTTTGATGGGAAGATGTGTCATACACTCCAGCTCCAGCGTCACTGTTGTGGCTTCAGGACACACGTCTGATCCTGGGGTTTGTACCGCGACAGGTAAAAACTGCAGCTCAAGGCACGGGAGACAATCTTACAAACTGATGTAAAGAGGTGAAGCTGGTTCTTTTCCTTTTTACGAATGTGCTTTGTCACAGTAATTTTTGCTTTGCTGCCTTTTCCAGTTTTCATGGATTTTTTCTTTGTCCCAGACCTTAAATTTTGTGGTAGTATTTTGCCTGGTAGTATAATCAGTTTGGACTCTGATCTCCTTTTTAACTAGCTTTGAGAAATTACAGTAGTGTCAAATTCAGGTGAATCTGTTCATTCTGTATCAAATTGGGACAGATTAATCCGAAAAATAGCAGTTATATGGTGGATGCCCATCTAGTTGATGAATGAGTTCTCAAATGCAGATGGACCTGTGCAGGGTAATCTTTCTGAAGAAGGAACAATGCTTGCAAGGAGTCCCCTGTGAGTAGAATTGCAAGGAGTCCCCTGTGAGTAGAATTGTTACTAAACTAAGGCCGTGGATCTACATGTTAATATTATTTCAAGCAATAAGGAGATTACATTAAAAACTCATAAGCAGTGAAACATGACAGTTCTCACTAATTTCTCATGTGGTGCTTTACTGTTTGTTAAATAACAAAAATTTTACTAGGCCATTTCTAGTATGAACCTTGTTCTGAGATTAAGGGTCGAGAAACATATGTGCTGCAGGATGCCTTCTGCAGAGGGTCTAAGCTGAATAAAACAGAAATAACACCATCACTGAGGCTTTTTTTACACCCAAGAGTTTAACTATGTCCATGTAGCTAAAGTAACATAACTGAAAGAGCAAGGACGATGGTTGGCTGGTTAGAATGTGTTTATGGGAATGGAAATAAATTATAGTGCTATAAGCTGTATTTATAGCAATGTAACTGCAATAGGGTCGAACAGAGGAACTGTATTACCAGAAGGAAAAATCACATCCCTCACTGGAATAATCATGTTGTATTTCTATGTGGGGGCCAGGCCTAAATTAATTCCAGTTGCATTTCTGGGTACTTAAACGAGAAAGCTGCTTCAGTAAAGGCTTTCTTTGGCTCTGAGAGGATTTAACACTGCGAGGCGTCGAACATCTGCATCTTCACTGGAGTCTGTGCTGCGTAAGGTGCCATAAGCCATCGCAGTCTTGTGTTTCTGTCTCTGCTCTAAATCTCATTGAAGTCAGTAGGAAAATGCTTGGGTGGCTGCAGGACAGGAGCCTCTTAAGAGACCTTTGTCAGCCTGGTGTGTCTTGTTTTCTGACAAATCAGGTGTGCAATCAGTAGGAAGCAGTTTATCCTGAGTGCAGAAAAATGTGCCGAAGTGTGATCCAACGTGACAATCACAGGGGCAAGCTGGGACACAAAAACAAATTTTATTCTGTTCAGGAGCTTCATTTCCACTTTTTTCTTCCATAGCCTGCACATAACTAACATAAGATTACAAGCCTGAGCAAAACACCACCACCTCTCTCTGGAGGCACAAACAAGCCATTTACTCTCCCCGAATATGAGTTTCAATACATCTGAGAGGAATGGGCTATGTAAAAGGCTGTTCCCACAAGAACTTTCTGTGGCATAATACTTCACTAACACTTCTCAGATACACTGATCTGGGAACACTGAAGAGAGATCCCAACATGTGCTGAAAATCTGAATTTAGATGGAAGGAAGACATTTAGACATTCCTTTTTTTTGGGGGGGGGCGGGGAATGGGACGGGACGGGACGGACACGGGACAGGCTAGAACTAATCATGTATAGAGTTTCAGATTAAACACACCCAGCATAATAAACTAATAGTTCTGCTGAGTTGAGGACTAAACTAAGTTTTTTCAGTTCCTAATGAGAGTCAGCAGTGTTACTAATAGAAACTACTGGTTTATTTTAATTGGAAGTAAATATCCCATTTTCAGGCATTTTGTTCTTTAATCTTTAGTTCACATCTCCATTAAACGCTTTCCTCTGAAGGGACAGCTCAGGCTCATCAGATTACATTACTATTTCCAACATACTGCCATTATAGTTGGACTCGATGATCTCAAAGGTCCTTTCCAACCATGAAGATTCTATGATTCTATGATTTCATTTTGGTTTGGCAGATAGATTTTCTATTAATGCTTTTCAGATGAAGGTAACAGATTTTCGTGGACTTTTTTTTTTTCTGTAAGGGGACTTTTTATTACTGGGATCACAGAATAATTTTTCTTTATGTGATTTTTACCTTTCCTTTCGCCTCTCTGATAATAATATTCATCTTAGTAGTGTGACCACTGCTGGATTCAGTGGGCTCTGGGTCAGACCCTGAATTTGCTTACAGTCATTACAGGATCTGATTTAAGACTATTTCTAATCTGCATCTTCATGAACCTTTTCATTTTAGTTCCATCCCACAAGACCCACAGCATATTTTTTTCTCACTGGTTTCCATTTAATGTCACCACAGCTGCTGCTGCCACAGGTACCACATGATGAAGAAGAAGGAAGAGAAACACACTTTCATAGTTTCTGCACATAGGCACATAGAGTAATTATGTGGGGGGGTGACCTGTACAGACCACCTGGTCCATCTCCCACTGAAAGCAGAGATTAACTTCAAAGTCCAGCTTCAACGTTAGATTAGGTTGCTGAGAGCCTTGCACAGTTGAGTTTTGAATATCTGCACTGATGGAAATTCTGTAACTTCTTAAGCCCGTGTTCTTGGTCTCAATATGAAGAACTTTTCTTATATTCATGTGTGGAATTTCCTTGCTTTGCTGCAGTTTTTAGATTGGGTTGAGATTTTTTAAAATCAGAGTATGAAGTAAGTTCTAGAAAGATTTTTCTTTTCTTGGAATAAAAGTCCACACTTGAAGATAATCCTGTATAACAATAGTCAAACAAACGCCTACACAGCAGTTCTGGAGGCAGCAGAGAGATGTGCAAGCAGCCAGTCCAAAAGAGTAAGACCAAAGTACCTCTTTCGGTAGTAGAAGGAAGAAGTCATGGTTAGAAACATGGCGTCTAGAAGATGGGTTTTGATAGGAACAGGTCCTTAGTTAACTTCTTGTGGTTTTTTTTGGTGTGGGGTGGTTTTGTTCTTTTTTTTTCACCACAGGGCAAAACTCTCTACACATAACTGCACTGAGATAAAACATTTCCTTATTTTGGAATACTTCGCTGTTTAATATAGTGATATTTTATGCAGTGACAGATTAGGTAGATTTAAATACCTCAGTCTTTAGGGAAAATGCTCCAAGATGAGGGGATACAGATGTTGCCTATTTGAAATGTCTGAAAAATAATTAAAAGAGAACAATCACAAAATGTTGAATTCACCACAGCGATGGGATTTAATTTTGGCTTGACTGAGGCTATCAAGAGTTGTGTGGCTAAATCTGTTGTCAGCTGTAATAAACACTCTTTCTGCTTCAATTTATGTGAACATTTGCAGCTGTTGAAGAAACAGGCATCTTTGCCTCTTAGTCAAACAATACATAAAATGGATTATGCTAGAACAGATGATGTGCAAAAACAGGTGACAGAGCTGTGCGGTAACAGATTGACTTGCGGAGGAAAGTGTGAGGGATCTGCTTTCTCGCATTGATCACCCCCTCCAGTCACTGGATTGTGAAGGTGGAGCTCATTTAATGAAAGCCCTTGAGAAAGAAAAAGAAAAAAACATTATACGTGGTTTTATTTTGTAAGTCTACATGGAGGTGGTATTCATGTAATTTAGGAAGATCCACTGTTTTCGGCAATGAACAATACATACCAAAGTTTACGCAGAGGACTGTGCCATCCTGCCTTCGTCTGTCTGCTTAACTCACTACAACAAAGGCAGCATGGCACAGCCCTCTTCATAAATTTCAGTATGTATTGTGCATCGCTGAAAATTCATTGAGTGGATCTTTCTGTCTGCTTAACTCACTACAGACGTGAACACACACCATGTATTATTTAAATGTGTAAGTTGACACATACGATTTATAGGATTTAGAAGTGGAAAGAAAATGAATTATACAACAGAAAGCTTTCAGCATGCTGCACAGTTGAATGTTTTTAATGCAAAATGAAGACGCACATTAACCTTAAAAAAAATGGAAAGGACTGGGTGGGTAGTTAGATAACTGAGCCCATCGTGTCCGTTTGTCCTGCGCTCAGCAGTGAATTTAGCGAAGATCTCGCTGGGCAGTAGGGAAAGCAGGCGTGGGCTGAGCTGGGGGACCAGGATGGTGTGTTTGCATGACTCTTTTCTGATGAAACGGATTCAGGTAATCCATGTAGTGAAGCTCCCTTTTAGTGTGAGCGTGGCTTGGCGAAGAGGTACAGGTATCAAATAGAATTGCCACGACTGTTACAAATGTGGGGATTTGAAGAGAGGAAGGAGCCCCAGACCAGCAGGAGCATACAGAAGAGCCCCAGCCAGTGAGAAAGGCTCCCTACTGAGTCTTGAGTCAAAAACCGGAAACCAGATGCAGGGAAAACAGGGCTTTTCTAGTTTTGTGGTATTCAAAGAGGAACCTTTTTTTTTTTTTTTTTGAAGGATAAGTACAGATATTGTGAAATGTTACTCTAAAGTGAATATAATGCAGTCTTGATATTCTTTTTAAGAAGGCTGGAATCGGGATGTGCCAATTTAGCAAAATAAGCTTTCAAAATGGGCATGACGCCTTTTTTTTTTTTTTTTTTTAGCCGAGCACTTCAAAAACCATCAAAATAGCTGTTACCTTCTGTCCTGGAAACTGTCAGGAACCTATAAATAAACATAAAATAATACAGGAGCAGGAAAAAAATGTTATGCCAGCAGTTAATGTTGTTGTTACTAATTCTGTTGTTTCTTTTTTTTTTTTCTTTTTACAGTGTATCCTATTCAGTGCATGTCTCTGAGGATTACCCAGGTACAGTGCAATGTTCTTGTCCATGACACGTATCTGCATGTTACCACAATTTCCTGTATTCAGATGAGAATATCTGAAAGGGCATTGATGTCTTCCAGGTGCATCCTTGTGCTAATCATTTTCCATTAGTTAGATTATTTTCAGTCATTTCTCCCTTTCAGGCGGCATTTATCAGCTGGGGCAGGGTGCGAAAACCTGGTTCACAAGTTTACAGAGACAGGAGCTTGTGATGCTTTTCGTGTCTGGGGCCAGCGGTGGTCGGAGTGTGAAAGGGCCCGATTCCTCTTTGGCATGGTAGAGAAAGCTTGATCTTTCAAGAGGTTCAGCAGCCTGGCACGGGCCCAGCAAAGCACTTCTGCTCTACACCTTAATGAGGCTCCTCACGTGCTTCAAGCTCAGCCTATGGAGTGTTCATTGATGCTTCTCGGGGTCGGTTGGAGCCAAGGGTTTGTGCATGGCTATGTCTTTGGGAACGCCAGCTTGCCAAGCTGTTCCCAGCTGCTCAGTCCTGTCTCATCATTCGCACTCTGAGCTGGGCTGGCAAAAGCATTTGTGCGGCCAGTCTGGATGAGGGGAATAATTTACATGAAAGTCAACCAGGCAAGAGCAAAAGCAAGTTTTCAGCTAGTTTATTTCCCCGGTTTCCTTCACAAAGAGACTGTGCAGATACCTCAGGTGGCACAGGAGTTAGCAGAAACAGGAGACAGAGAGGGGGATGAGGGCAGACAAGCACTGTGCCAGTAAAGGTACATGGTGGTATTGTTGGATTGCAGCACATTGTGTATTTTGGACCTGGGAGTATTTAATAGCGTAAGTACCATAAATGATATGAAACCCTCTGGCCTTTTTTGATCTTTATCCATAACATCTCTGTAATAATTTCTTGTTTCTTTTAAAATCTCTAAAGAAGTGAGACTTTGATCTTCTTCACTGATAAGCGGTAGACTATGTCTGTTCAAAGCACCAGGGTGTTTGAAGCAGATGTAGAGGGAAATCAGCATCAACAATAATGCTAAATGCAATGGATTATATGAAAGAATGCTAACAGCCTTTATGAGAGATATTTTTTTTACCAGTAAAAACTGAAGGGAAAATTGCTACTAATATTAATCTATTCAACATGTAGTAAGGGGAAAAACGGACATTTATAGAATACATGGTCATACTAGTGACAAGTTAATTTACTGATTGCAGCATTGAGCTGACAATGAATGGAGGACAGATAGTTGAAAAAAATCTGCATCACATGTTACTAACAGTTTGCTTTATTAAATGTCAGTAATGGATTTATTCATTTCAGGGATTAAGCTATTATGAAGGCGCAAAACTTGCTTTCTGGGAACCCCTGCCTGGAGTCAGGGGTGCAAGCTGGAGCGCTGAACCACAGCACATGAGATCTCATCTCCTGGCCAAATCCTGGCTGACAGACCTCAGACTTCCCTTACAGATGCTATTTGCAGCACACCATGATGGCCTACGTGCCTGAGTGACTTTGGTGGCTCTAAAACCTCATGAATATTCTCTGCCATCACCTCCTATATTTTAAAGCCAGACAGAATTTGAGCATTTTACGTTGTAGCTAACTTGCTGAGAGGGGCGTAAACCAGCTGCACGTGTTTGCTGATCAAGGCTTTGGAAGAGCTGATTTCGTTCTTATCTTGAGCTTTTGCAGGATCCGTGTTTGGTTTGTGATGAAGAGGTGTTTAGAGTGTTAGGAATGAGAATGACTCTTTGCCATTTTACAGCTTTGAGCCTAAAAATACTCGTTTTGACTTTGAGAGCCAGATTCTTTGTCCCACATCTCTAACTTAACATGACTGCTGGCTGTGGCTCTCTTCTCTGGCGTGTATTTTCAGGGATGTTTCAGGGACATGTCAGGGTACAATGGTGTAAAGTCTAGGAAGATCTGTGCTGATCTCCTCCTTCTCAATGGGAACATGATCTTCAAGTATTGCTGCTGTTTGATAGAGTTCAGAGCAACATGTGCTCATCAAATTAAATTTCTCATAGGATAAATCTTTACAGACCAAGGTTTAAGTCCATTAGTGCTTAGCTATACCAAAGTTGTATCCACTGGAGATAGTGTGTAATACACAGTGGATCAAATTTGGAAATCAGAGAGGAGGCTGTCAGGAGTCGATCATCAGATAAATTGCTAATACATGCAATAAATATGTGAAAATAGAAGAGATTAAGTTACTATACAAATGATGTTCATTCAGCTAAAAGTGATACCGCCACAAGTAAATTTTAGGTACTATAAGAAGAGCCTCGGGTTCTGCATATCCTCTAGCTCCCTGCATTGCTGTTATGTATGCAGCATCGCCACTTTGGCACTGATAACAGTGTGTAGCTATTGCTGAATTGCTTCATAAAGCATCAAAAGATTACAAACAGCTGAGCATTAGATCATACCTATGGGAACCATATTATGACATGACAGCTTTCGATAATGGAAGGTGTTTGAAAGTTTCATAATTATGAGCGAAAGCTAAAAATATGCTCACAACAGCACACTGAAGAACTTAACAGGAATAGTGTTGAGACAGTAATGTGTCAAAGTTGTATATACATTGCTGAAATTGTGAAAATATCACTGAAAATTTTAGAGGCAGGTAATAACGGTTCCAGCAAAATATGTCTGTAACTATTTTCTCATAACATTGACACAACTGGGAAAAAATAATGCTCCTAAGGAGCAGTTATAGAATGTAACATCAATGAGTAGGCTAAAGTCCCATTAATGTGAGTGGATCATGACTCCTGTGAGAACCATTACAGCAGCAAGCATTTTGCTAATGAATATATGTTTGGAATGATACGTGTTGGCTGCCATAATGCTGTAGTCTTTTATCCCAGTGATTTGTGGGTTACACACGCGTTAACAGGAACATCCTCTTCTTAGACCTCATTAGACTGCAGCAGAGACGGAGACAACCAGTTTGGCAGCAAGTGGTTTGCTGCACCCCTCCACTAGGTCCAGGCACTGGGTCCTCCGCTTAAGAGGAGAGGTGTAGCGTGTTAGAAACTGCATGTTGAAGAAAGCAAACCAAAACCAGTATCTTAATTTCAAGTTTAATTAGACTGATGGAAAGAAAGGAAAAAAACCCCTATGGCTGCCAAACAGAAAAGGAAAACAAAAACTTGGCAGTAAAAATCATATTATCCAGCTGCCAAAAAAGGATGACAATGGGCATAAAAATATAATTAAAATCTATAAAATCTGTAATTGAGCAGTCCTTTTTTCCCATATATGTATATCTTGGTAATTGTCTATTCTGTACAGCACATATTATTGTTTTTCTCGCTTTTTCATACAGCAGTAAGTTCCAGCACATGGATTTCCTTTCTCCCATCCATATATATGGTGTTAGGTATATTTAGAGCCAAATGGTGGCCTCTGTAAACTCTATAGCAATAAGTTGCACTCCCAAACCTGGGAAAGGAATGGGCCTGTGTTGTATATGCCCAGAGGCATCCAGCATGGTGAGGGTGACAGTGAAATGATGACAGTGAGGTGGAGCACGCAAATAGAGGCAAGGCTGGGGTTTGTGGAGGGGGTGAGGTGCTGGAGGCATCGTTCACAGCCCGTCCTGCCCGCGGGCAAAAGCGGGAGAAGGAACGAATGCTTGCAGGTGGCTGGAGGAACTCCATTTTATCCGCACGATGCTGTGGCTCTAAAAACATATCGCTGTGCCCGGCGCGTAGCCGAGCAGACACAGACTGATGTGATGGAGTGGGCTGCGGTGCCCGCTGGAGCGCAGCGCTCAGGGCAGAGTGCTGTCAGCCTCTCGCAGCAGTTGCCTGCGTGTATGAGAGCTGATCGCCGGGATTGCCTGGCGGGACAGTGCCGGAGTGGAAGTAGGCAAAGGTGTGGGATGGCGTCAGACTGGGTAGATGTGTGTGAATGTGGCAGAAGGGCTGTTTCCCACACTGGGAAAGCCCCAGGCGCCCGTCCCTGTGCAGCGGCGCAGCTGCACGGCTGCACCACAGCGAGGAAGAGGCGGCAGCACCCGGCATCCCTCCTAATAGCGAAGAACCTCTGTCATACAAAGGGTAACATTACTGAGTTTACTGCTCGATTAATTAACAGTTCTCTGGAACCTTCACTGTGGTGAAAGGCTTTGAGATTGCAGCAATATGCTTAAAATCACACCTGAGTTCCTACACTTCGCTGATGTGGGACCGGCGTGTTCGGAATTATGATATATCAAGTCCTTGTTTCAGTTATCTTATTTGTCTCTTTATCTGTGATTATCTTGTCAGCCTTTCTGCTCTACAGCATAAGTTTCAATCCAGCTCAGATCAGTAGAAAACAAAATATTCTTACTTTCATAGGCTGTTCAGCAATTTATGCAAAATTAACTTCTGCAGATATAGTACATAAAAACTTGCTGCTCCTTGTTTGTTGTTACTAAGCATTTGGTTGGGAAGCAAAAAAGAAACCAAACCAAAAAAGCACTGCACAGCCCCCTCAGCCTAAGCCCTACATTTTGTAAGGTAATTTATGATAGACTTTCTATATTCATATTCATACCTAACATTTTTCTTAAGTGGGAGGCATTTTTTTTGATTCCTGAATCAGGCACAAGAAAGGTTATCCACTGATTAGAAGATACTTCAAACAACCTTTATGTGACTAGGCAAAATGAGGCACAGGTTTTTTGCATAATGGGCTATTAACACCCAGCTCCAAATGCAGCCTTCACTCTGCATAGCAGATCCAGCTTGAGTTTTGGTGTCAGGCAAAGCAAAAAGCATAGAATAAGTTTTCACTTGGGAAAATGTTGGCTCAACCCCCCGTAAACCTTGTGGGACAGTTCAGAGTAGTGCTTGGTGTGATTCATGAAAGCCATGACATCAGACCCCAGGGGTTTCCTTGTATAAGATTTTCCAAATCTTCCATCCTTTTCGTATTATTCTTTTTCATTAGCAATATCAAGAGAAAAAAAACCAAACACACCAACAAGATGATAATGCTCCAGGGAGTGGTTCTTTATGGTACCGGGGTGGGACGGGCAATGTGGGAAGGGGCTGGCAGAGCACAACTGGACTTCACCATCCTGGGTGTTTTTCTTTCGTAGATAACACCTACGTTTCCAGTTCTGATAACGATGAAGATGTGTTAGTTACAACAGAGCCAATTCCAGTAATTTTCCACCAAATCGCTACAGGTAATCTTATGTCCTGAGCAGTGTGCAGCTATGCAGTTTGCTGTTTCCTCACAGTCTTGCTGTAGTAA
This sequence comes from Fratercula arctica, assembly GCA_947846985.1. Classification (NCBI taxonomy): domain Eukaryota; kingdom Metazoa; phylum Chordata; class Aves; order Charadriiformes; family Alcidae; genus Fratercula; species Fratercula arctica. Next base: position 17,771,875 of record CANTUZ010000026.1, read on the forward strand.
ATTGTCCTACATTTTAGAGTAGAAGAAATTGAAATATTTCTTCTGGGGATCACCACGATTGTGTAGGCAGAATGTATTTTATTCTTTTAATGTCTTGCAGCCTCTGCTAAAGCAATTCTCCTTGAATACAGTTAGAGGTGCTTAATACTACCCAATTATAAGTTTTCATGCTCACTTGCTTAAAACTTCACTGCATCTTCACCACTGGGGATGAAACAGTCTATAGCTACCATTGCCTCTGGTGAATTATTTCAGGAAATTTCAAACAAAATGGTTCAGCTGTTTCACTAAATTAGACTAGAAAAGAACACGTATTTTTTCCCAGTGATTTTGGGAATATCTCATTTGAAATTATTTCCATACTTTCAAAAAGTATTTGATACATGAAAGGGCATGCTTTTCAGACATGTAGGCACATTTATACAATATATAATCAAGATTTGTGCATACTCCATAGAGACTTTTTAGATTTTAGCAGCCAAATTCCCTGATGATTTCAGGCTGCAGAAGCTGCATAGAGCAGTCTTAAATCTGGCAGTTCTTCAGATAGGAACACTTGACTTTGCAGTCTTTTTATTATTATTACAATGCTTTAGGGCTTTTTTTTGCGTAACATGGAATTACTTTGAATTCCACTGGAAAACTGGTATGATCTTCAGTCTCTGATCTCATTTATACTGATGTAAATCAAGAATAATTTTACTGAAGTCGGTGCAGTGTCAGACAAACAAAAACTGGCCATTATAGTCAGAAGTTTAAGATAACTTTTACTTGCAAATATTTTTGTAATTTAAAAAGAAATAAAACCTGACATTTGAAATACAATAAAAACCTATGTTTTATATAGAAGACGATCTGATTTAATTTTGCTGGGGGGTTTTGACTTTTCATTCTTTTATAAAGTGTACAAAATTAATGAATGACGCTAAAGTGTAAATCACAGATTGGGAAAAACAAATCTAGATGGACCAGCTAAGTTTAATTTCACAGTTAAAAATATGAGTCTTCTGAGATGTAGGGGCTTCTTAATTTTAGACTGTTGTATTGTAAACTCTTTGATGCTTTTCATATCTGTAACTTTTTGTTCCTTATTTGTTCTACTATTGCAACTAAGTATCTCAAGTCTGCGTATGCAAAATTATTTCACATTTTTCACAGATGTTCCATATTTTCCCTTTTCTTTTAAGAATTAAGAAAAACCAGTGATGTTAACTATTGCTTATCCATAAAATCAAAATTACAGAGGGAGAATGGAGAGGTATGTATTCCTTGTATCCATATTTTAAGAGAAGTTATTTTAATAAACAACAGAAAATAATAAAATACGAATGTTTACCATAGATTTCCTATCAAATATGTGCTTTCGCAAACTGTACATGTTTACATGTTTTAGAAGATAAGCATAGTTCTCTGGGTTTCATACGTGGATTAGCCAGTGAATCAGTTAAGATAGTGGTGTTCCCATCCTAGGAAATACGGTTTTGATGTTTATTTAATTTCTTGTTCAACAGTGTTACAGACACTGTCTACCCTAAACGCACAGCTCTTGGAGAAGCTGATCATGATGACGTTACCTTTTAACCTACCCTTGCACATAGGACCACATCCCATTCATTATCTCACTACTGCTTCCTGTGGCCCACGGCAGCCCCGCTGGAGGCTCTAGACCTCTGCATGACTCTATTTGACATAAGTAGTGTCTGGAGTATTAAGGCCTTCCATCATGGTTGCATTTGTGCTGTACCTCTGGCATGGGTCCCTGAGCAGTCTCACCAAGACATTAACGCAAGAAAGAAGTGACACTAATGTGAAGTCTACGGGGCTTGATAGTGTTGTGGGCTCAAAGAAAGTATCAGATGGGCTCCAACCCCAAGCAAAAAATTGAGTGTTGTATCAAGAATTCAGGTGCTTGACTTTAAAAACTTCCTTTGGTAAGGGTGGTGGCTGAGTTTCTTGACGAAGGCTTTTATAGGCTGCTTTATAGGCTCAAATTTGTATTTGATCCTGGAAAGGTGAGATAAGCACACCCAGATATGCTAATGTGTATGTTGGTTTTTTAATGGATGGAACCTGATTTGATGTAAAAAGCTGCACTGGAAATACTTTGCTTCTACTGCCTCATCATTGAAATCTGTGCTTGGTAAACATTGGAAAAATTCAATTGCGGGAAGAATTTACCCATTTGATTAAAAGCCTGAGATATGGTTAGCTTCTATGGGACAGAATTTGAGCTTTTATTTTGTTTTTAGTTGAAACGAGGTACTTAAATATGAAAGTAGTGAAGAAAGAAAAACAACTTTAAAAAAAGGTTTCTAACACTGACCATTTCTGTTGTCTAGACAGAAGTTTGGTTAGGATGGGATGGGTTTGTGACTATTCTGAGAGTTTCATTTCTCTTTGGCTAGTGTTGAATTTTTGTTCAGTTGAGTACTGTTTTAAGACAGACTTCCCCTTGAGCTAAGGTTATTATAAAACAAAGAGGACTAAAGTAACTTTGTTTCTTTTCAGTGAAGTAGAAGCAGAAATTATTTTTATGCCTTGTTGTAGAAAATTGCTGTGAAATTGGCTGAAATAGAATTTTTGTTCTGTATATACATACAGTGAATGGAGCAGGAATTTAGAGGCAAAGGTAGGGAAATTGGATTACAATGTCTGACCATAGAAATGACTGATAAGGGTATATTTGACATTCGTGAATATATGGGATTTAGGGGTAACTTCTATTCTTTGACTTGTACATCTGATTTCTATTCCATTATGGCAGTTCCGTGCAGGACATAAATACAAAATAAGCAGCAAGTACATCATGTTCAGGTTGAAGTGAAGAATTGTGATTTTAACAGGTGTTCCTTAGGGGATCCTTGTCAGCACAGGGCCTAGAAATAACACAGGATTGTGGGAAAAGAGAATTAATATCTTCAAGCAATTACATAATTATAAGTAAAGGTTCCATTGGTGGGAAGCAGAATGTAACACTTCAGCTCATGCTGAGTTGCAGTCTGTACCAGGATCAGTTCTATTTACTTGAGTGCAATTATTCACAGAGCAGCCTATTTAGAGCAGGTTTTGCTTGGGTAAGCATATTACTTTCTAATCCTTACTTTTCAAAGTCTCAGAGCAGACCTAGTCAGAAAATTAAGTTTGAACTTTCCTGGCAACAGGCTGGTACTTCTGTTAAAAATAATAATTAAGCAGCAACATGTCAGTTTTAAACAGACAGGAACTTCAAGAGATCCCATGCTCGGACTTTTAATTATTTCCTTAATCTATTAGAATTGATTTACCAGAATAAAGTAAACTACAATTTTATTGGGTCACTGAAACACCAAATTAATTAAATCCAGAACCTGTCTCGGTGAGTAAATTATGCTTTGCTTAGCAAAAGCTCAGTGAAGTATCCCCACATAGTCTACTGAATTCCCCAGTTCCTTAAAATACCACACTGTGTCTGTGGCCAGACAAAGTATTAATTCTCCAACGTATATTCACGTTGTTTTTATGTGCCCAGCTAGTAGGTGCTTGTTTTTTCTGATATTTCACTATTCTTAAAACAGGCCCTTAGTAATCTTCTGGAAAAATGATACTAAAAGATCGCTTGATAAAGGGTGCTACGAGCTTATTTGTAAAAACATTATTCTTGTAGTTATAATTGGAACTATAAATGTAAAATAAGCATATTGCCTGTGTTATTGTTAACTTTCCTTTTCCATTAAGGAATCACGGCACAACAGCACAGTTGAAGAAGACTCTGAAGGAGATAATGACTCGGAGGAATTTTATTATGGAGGACAGGTAATGGAGGAAGTTTTTGCACAAGTTCCAGGAAATTAAATTTGAAGGCTTCTGTTGTTCATGCCATTATAAATTTATGATAATAATTTCTTATGTTTATTCAATGTCGACTAGAATGCCATGTGTATGTATACACTGTATTTTATAGCAGAAGCATTGTGTGTTACGCTGTATAATTACATCTAATTTAAAATAAGATTAGTTTGTTTATATTTGCAAAGCTGTAAGAATAGGAAAAGCAGGTACTCTTCAGAACATTTGAAAATAGAAGGCAGTTGCTTACTTCCAGGAAATAGATACTCACTTTTTAAAGCTAATCCCATTATTGATACAAATGGGAAGTCAGGCTGGATCCAAATCTTTTTCCTTCTGGAGGACTGCCATTTTGTAAAGTCAAGAGCACTGCAATTTAATGGTAAAAATGGTTATTACAAAACAATTTTGATGTAGCCAATAGTCCATTCTTTTTCTGAGCTCTACAGTTAAATTCACCTTGAAAAATGCTGCATATTTTTAGATGAATGTACTGCTCTGTGTCTTTCCTTCTTGTTCCCTCAGCAGAACTAGTTATTATTGCATTCTCTTATGTATTGGGAAATAAAATCTCTTCATCTCTTTTCCTTTTGCAATGTCAATAGAGTGCTTCATGCTCTATTCTCTTTATTCCGATTTTTCTTGTCTTTTTAGTCTCACTGTTGCCCCAAAGGAATCATTCCTCACCTATATTATTAGACCTGTTTATTTTGATGAACATTTTAATGAATGGTGGTTGCTGTTTATGAAGGTTGCCACACAGCTGAAGCCCCCATGCCCTGTGTGTGCATTGGGTCGATGCAGAGAGCGTGGGAGGCTGATGACCAGGACATCGACGAGCCTCATCTTTTGTGGAGCCAACAGCGAGGCGGGGTTTGAACACAGAATACATGTTGAGGTGTTTCACTCTAAAAAAATCCAAACAGAGCACGCCCCTAAAGGGCTATTAAAAGTGATATTGAAACTGGAACTGAAAGAGTGTATTTGCAGTGTCAGAAACAACTGACATGAGGGATTGACTCATGTTCACTTTAGAAATGACTGCAGGAGAATGGTTTGAGAGCAGCCCGGAGGAGAAGGACTTGGGGGTGCTGGTAGACGAGAAGCTCAACATGAGCAGGCAATGTACGCTTGCAGCCCAGAAAGCCAACCACATCCTGGGCTGCATCAAAAGAAGCGTGGCCAGCAGGGCAAGGGAGGTGATTCTGCCCCTCTACTTCGCTATGGTGAGACACCACCTGGAGTATTGCAACCAACTCTGGAGTCCTCAGCACAAGACGGACACGGACCTGGTGGAGTGAGTCCAGCGGAGGGCCATGAAGATGATCAGAGGGCTGGAGCACCTCTGCTATGAGGACAGGCTGAGAGAGTTGGGGTTGTTCAGCCTGGAGAAGAGAAGGCTCCGAGAAGACCTTATAACCCCTTCCAGTACCTAAAGGGGGCCTACAGGAAAGATGGGGATGGACTCTTGATCAGGGAGTGTAGTGACAGAACAAGGGTTAACAGTTTTAAACTGAAAGAGGGTAGATTTAGGTTAGATATTAGGAAGAAATTCTTTGCTGTGAGGGTGGTGAGACACTGGAACAGGTTACCCAGGGAGGTGGTGGAAGTCCCATCCTTCGAAGTGTTGAAGGCCAGGCTGGATGGGGCTTTGAGCAGCCTGGTCTAGTGGGAGGTGTCCCTGTCCCATGGCAGGGGGTTGGAACTGGATGATCTTTAAGGTCCCTTCCAACCTAAACCATTCTGTGATTCTATGAATTGCCTCCCTGCAGCTGCTGGCTCTTACAGCCCCACAGAGCGCCAGGGAGGACGTGTACACATACTTCAATGCAGAGTGATGTCTTATTTTAATCTGCCTGAGAGGAAAAGTCTTCTGATTTTGCCCTGTGGTGATGAGTTGTGTGTACTGGCTCCATTTTTCAACTCTGCAGAAAGGGCAGTAACCTCAAGGCGAAGGATAAGGCAGCAAACAGCTGGGAAGTGCTTATTTCTTGAACAAGTACTAGTATGTTTGCTAAAAGGTGGCTGCCAGTGCACAAATGAATGAATGAATGTTAATGCAGCCTGTGAGATTTGAACACAGAGAGCATTATATCATTTTGCAAGGTGTAAAAGAGCTGTGTAATTGGCAGTACTGGTTAGAATGTGGTTGACTTGTATTTGAAGTGGAAACCACATTGCATTGTCATTTTTTTAAGGTCACACATTTAATTAAAGGAATTACAACTGGCAAAAAAGAAAATACAACTAGATCAACGATATAAATAAAATATCGTATCTTTGTGAAGGTCTTGAGTAGAGAATATTCAAAAAGCAAAATAAAAAGAAAAAAAAAAACAAAACAAATCCAAAACAAGACATCATAGAAAGTATATTTAACAAAAGGGAAAAAAGGAAATTTTGAATGTAAAATTTCATGGTAAAAAAGACAAAATTCTAAAGAAGACATGGAGAATTGAAGAAAATATTGAGGACTCAGAAAATAAATAGGAAATCAGGTAAGGAGCAAAGTCCCACTAGCGATAAAAAGAACAGTCCTTTTTCAAATAAAGTGATTGTAAGAGTTATTAAGTGAGCACCAGATGGATTGTCAGGACAAAATAGTTGGCTGTATATGTGGGGAACAAGCAAGGCAGGCTACTTCATTTGAGACAAGTGTGTGCTGTGCCCACAGAGAAAGGGGATAAAAATACCGACTTCAGCAACTAGAGGGAATAGATGCCAGTGCAATTGTGTGTAATACATTTGGGGAAGATGGAGGTCAGGGATAATTCTTAACATTTCTAAGTGGTTACAGCTGGAAAGACAAGAGAGCAGCTGATGATGAAACAAGGACCATGGAAGATGGGAAATGGCATTTGATGGGCAGTGAAAACAAGATACGACCTTTTGGTCATAAAGTAAATGTTTGTATCCGCTTCCTAGGCACCTGCTTGTAATCCTTCCTAAGGATTTAATGGATAAATACTTTAAAGTAGCTAAGTGATTCAATAGCCTAAGTCCTATTGATTTTCAATGGGATTTAGGTTTGTAAATCACTTAATCTCCTTTAAAAATGCAACCTTTTGTCATTATGTGGGACAAAATAATATGAATCAAGTCTCAGATTAAAAACTGAGGCTTTCTAAACACAGACCTTTCAGAAATGGCAAAGTTATCAGATTTTTTAGCTTTTATATTCACTTTCTCTGAGACTCTTTGTTCATTCTTGCTTTATATCTCTGTCTTCTACACTTGCAAACAAGAAGAGCAGATTGAAACAGTAATACTACTGCCTTTGGCGCTCTCTCCCCCTCTCTTTTGTGCTTCAGTTACAGGACATACTTGCAAATGCAGATACACAAAACACTGGCAGTCTCCTCTGCATACATCACTGTGTCTGTGGCACTAATTCAGGGCTGGAAAATGCCATACTGTGGTCTTATAATTTGCCAGAACACTGCTTTGTTTCCTTTTTGAGTTCATAACCTCTTACCATCAGAAAATAGATTGGAGAGGGCATTATCTTGAGCAGTTTAGTGTTCTGTATAGTGTTCCTTTTGGACTTTAGTATTATCGACACATAAGACTGATTAAAAAATGCAGTTTAGGACCAACAAAGGTGGCAGGTGCGCCACAGCTACAATTTGTGAAATGATTGCTGTGCTTTCTTTGGAAGCAGGACAGCAATTATTTATGCATCTTTAAAGAAATCATCTTTGAGTAATGAGCATGTAAAAAGGATTGGTTTTCTCCTAGCTGAAGTGAAAAAATAAAAATTATAGTAAAGGTTTTATTCCCATGCTATTCTATGTGGAAAATTGTTCTGACATGCCTGCTCAAACAAGGGAGGAGTACTTGGCTTATAGCCTTCTGGTCATGAGTATCGCTGATATTCCTGATAAATGCATGACCATGCTATGCTGATGAGTTCTGTGCCTAAGTCTAATCAAATTATTCTTTGCCAATTTTCACATGTAAAAAGTGATCAGCTGATTATTATTTGAAAGCTATTGAAATTTAGTTAATCAGATATAGATATCTGATATCTCCAGGTAGCATACTGAAAGTGTCACCGCACTGGTCTCCTACAGATTTGGGTGTACAAACAGAAGGAGGAATACTGCAGTTAGATATAGTTCTGCAATAGCAAGAATTCTCTGCAGGAATTCCTGTATAAGGAGATATATATATATGTGTCTGAAGGGATAAATTACACTCTTGTGCCTTGCTCTCTGAATTTTTTAAAGGTAGAAGCCAAATCCTATTCTCATTTCTGAATCTGTTCAAATCTAGGGAGTTCATCGACTTTTGTGGAATTGTGGTCATTCTAATTGTTGTAAAGAAGTAGAATTAGGTTCACACAATCAGGGGCATAACGCTTAATGAGAAAGTAGTAATAGTCTGTGAATAGATTGTTACAAGCCTAAAGAGGTGTTTTAGTCCTTGTAGAAGATAGAACATAGTAATTATTTTGACTTCATGCAATCCAACCAAACCAGCTCGCAAGTTTTGCTTTATTATGTAAACACTAACGTAACTGTTTCCATTTTTCATGTAGATTTTGAAAAAAATGGGGATGGTATCTAAATACATGTTTCTTTACACCTTCTCTGGTAAAATACTTAAAATGGGAAAGTGTTCATTAATTTTTTTTTTTTTTTCATCTGATAGCATTGCAGTGATGGATAAAATACAGCCAGTTGGCAGACTGAAAACGTAATTTAAATGCTGAGACAGCTGGCATATAGAATAGTTTCATGCTTCTCTCGTTGAGCCCGAGCCATTCTGTGGCTAGTATTTATGAGACTGTGACAATAAGCAAGAGGGAGCAAACCTTTGTCCTGCAGCAGTTGAACTGGGATATGACTGGGGAGATATGGTTCTTCTCCTTCTTAACAGTTTTGAAATGCACAAGGGTCCCAGAACAAACTCCAGGACGAGACAGGACAGAGGGATGAGTGCTTTGCAGCTTCTCTTCCCATAAACAGGAGTGGGACCCTCAAAAAATTTCAACGCAGAGGTGCCTGCTTTGCAAATCTCATTGCCTAGCAGAGCTAGACCACCTCAGTGCTTCAGGTTATCAACACAGTGTCCTTTCTGAGCATGGCATTAAGGAATCTTTATGTAGCATATTTTGCAGGGGGAACTTTAAAGAGCCTAGGTCAGGTGCCAGTAATGAAATAAATAAAAACTCCTAGGATATTTTTTTTTCCCCGGTAGGTTAGCTATGATGGAGAACTTCACAAGCACCCACAGCTGGAGGCTGATTTGACAGCAGTGAGAGAGATCTATGGACCTAATGCAGTATCTCTCAGGTATGTCATTGACTTTTCCATACTGCAGAACATTTTAACATTTTGGAGACTGAGTTCCATATGGACCCTCCCTCACTTCCCCAAAGCACAAGTCCTTCTAGTGATTTCTGTACATTGTGTGTCAAAAGGAAGGAGCACTGCTGACTAGCAATAATGCTGGTTTTAGTTTTTTTTGTGGCTGAGTACTGATACAACTAGCTGTGCTGAGAACGAGCCTTGGAATGCTGTTCTAAAGCATCGTTGTCTTTTGCAGTTCAGGTGGTATTTGATCAGGATGTTGCATTTTGTTGAAAATTACTATTCAGCATTACTATAAACCCTTGTTAAACTCCTTTTCTGTCATATTGTGTCTTTTGCCCTGGAGGTGAACAAGAGTAATGTTAAGAAGTTTAGTAAATGTTTTGCCTGGGGAAAGATTGAAGGAACTGGATTTGTCTAGTCTGGAAAAAGGAGGGGAAGACATAATAACAGTTCTTCTTCAAAAAAGTTGTTTGTAGATAGGAGGAGTGATCAAATGTTCTCTATTGTCGTCATGAGAGAGACAACAAGAAGCTAGCTGTGTTAGCAACCAACAAGAATTTGATTAGATTTTATGAATGCTTTTTAATTGTGGGACTCTATCCTACAGAGGGAAGTGGTGGAACCTCTGTTAGAGGTGGATTGCGAAGCGTAATTACACCAAAATTCTGTCGGGCATATACGAGCACGCATGATTCTGCCATAGGGCATAACTGTATGATATTTTTAATATGCTTCAGGTCTTTTATAACTTCATTTTCCATCTATGCAATTTTAATAATTTCATAGAAATAACAGGTAGGCAAGATGTAACAGACCTGTCAGTTGTATTACAAAGAAAATATCAAAGTTGTCATACAAACTAAGTAATAAAATACAGAGAAGATAATAACCTTAGGCATACTTATATTGCAAGTAACAATTCCCATTAACCTCTAAACAATAAGCTCTGTTATTTTTGTCTAAGAAGAGAAAGCATGTCTACAACTATGGTGTACTATACCTTTTCAAATTAAGTGGAAATTTCATTACATTTTGAGGACCTGGGGAACTGAAATCCAAATAGTTGTATATGGGTTTAGGAAATGAATGAGATAAATGTTTAGCTGCCAAACTGATAACTATGAAATTGAGAGTACCTTGATAATAGGCTCCCTCAAGCTCCTAGAATTGAAACATTGTATGTAACCTTTCAAAAACTTTATTGCATCTAATTTATTGAATCAACTGTTTCATTGGAAGCATTGTGATCTTCTTGAGCTCACTGTAGTAGAAATTGGCATATGTGGCTGCTTTTGGCACGTGGAAAACTTTAAGGCTTCTTCCACTCTGCTGTAGTTGAAAATGCTCATAAAGTCTTGCCAATGACAAACACAGCGTTAAGCATTCCATTTCATCCCTCTCCTGCAGCTCCACTTCTCTGTGGAGAGAGAAGTCTGTCTGACAGTGACACCCACACAGATGCATATGTCCTAGACAGTTGACCCTCTTTTAGTAGTCTCTTGCTGTCACAGAATCAACTGTACATGTAAATATGAAATTCCTATACCTATGTGCTTTTCACCACTGCCATTTGAAATCTGTCCACCAAAGCCATGAGAAAGCCCCCTGGACCAACTGATCCAAACTCTTCAGTATCTATTTACATTTCTTATGCGTTGATGGATGGAGGACCTCCAGGAGCTTCAAAATCAAGATGTGTTCATGGAGCCATTGCAGGCTGCAGATCATAAGCTGCATGATTTCTTCCCTCCCCCTCCTCCCCTGCCTTCCAACTTGGGGAAGAAAAACAACAGTCAGCATCATGTGTCTAAAATCCATTTTCTATGGTGGTAATGGAGTGGGGGCAAAGGGATTTCAGTGAGTATGGCAATTCCACAGTTATATCTTATTTTTATGTGATCCTTTCTTCCATTAATATTTCTCTGTTTCATTAGTTCATCTACATTTCTGGTTAATATATAAAATGACACTTATTGATAGCCTTTTGAATCTCAGTCATGTGAGTAACACCAGCCTGTGTTCATAGGTATTACTGAAGAGTTCATAACAATCTGTTCTTTAGATCTTCTGGAGAATTAACAAAAAAAATCTGAGGCCACTGTTGTGTAGGACAGTGGTTAAGCCATTCAGTAGGTTGCGAAGTTCACTGTCTCAAATCCGGGTCTTCAGTGTGGTGTAGGAGGTCAGGCAGCACCTGTATGTGTAGCTCTGGGTGAGCAGACCCTGGAGCGGCTGTCAAGGTGGCTGTGAAGCTTCAAGGTAGCACAGCCCTGGCCAGCCATCGTGTGTGCCTTGCATGGACGCATCTGACTAGAGAGAGACTTTGGGTTTGCCCTTACCAGAGAGAACCACTGGGATGCTGAGGTTTGGTGGAAGGGGTTCCCTCCACCAGACTTCACAAGAGGTCAAGGCATTTCCAGTGTGAGCTAGGTCCTGCCATGGGCTGAGAGCCACTTTGGTAGGAGATAGTTATATTCACAAAAATATTTTTGTATTTCAAAATTACTGTATCAACTTATTTATGCATGACTGCTACTGTGTATTGTCTAAGCCTAGTTTAATAAAAAAGCATGGAAGTCAATGTGAGAACAAGGATATAAATGCAGTATAAAGAAAAAAACCTAGTGACTAGAATCTAATCTTTGAAAAATTGAGAGTGATTGCACTTTTACAGTATTGTCCACTTAGGTAATTTAAATGAAAGGAAACCAATTTTTTTATTAAGGTGTATGAATGAGTGTTTTCTAGCCCTTTTTTTCAGAAGTCTTCAAGTATGTTGGGGGAGGGCAATTAGAATGAGTCAGAAAATAAAAGGCAGAAAAGTCACACTTTAAGATTTCAGATGGTAATGAAACACCTATGAGCATAAGTTGAATCTGAACCCTGGGGACTCCATCAGTACTACACATAACAGATAAAATTAGGTAGCTATTACCTTGGGTGCATTACAGGGCAATCTTTATGTTTTGACAAACAAATGCTTGAATGTATGAAACAATCTCACAGTTACAATATGCCACCCTCTAGGCTATGTTGTATTTGTCTTCAATGATTTATCTCCAGCCTCTCCTTAGGTTACTGGCCATTAACCTGAAATACGTTTGAAAATTAACTAGGATTTTCTTTTGTCATAAATATAGGAGCAGCACGTTACCATTATTGTTTTTGTGATTTATTTGTGCAATACAGAAGGCAAAAATACACAGCAGCAATGGAAAGAAAATTTGAGGGAATTAGTAGAAAAAAAGATTTAGCCTGTTTAAGCAAGATCCACTGAAAGAAAGTTCCAGTGCAGCAGACGGTCACCCACTGGGAATATTGATCCAATCTATGTAAATGTGTATTTTATAACCATTCTCATTTTACAGACAAGATTATCCTTTATAAAATCTTCCCTGTTGTAAGTACTCCTGGGCTGAGGAGTATCTTAAAGAGCTCTAATGTAATGTAATTCTTTCCTTTCAGGGAATATGGAGCCATTGATGATGTAGATATTGATCTGCATATTGATGTTAGCTTTCTTGATGTAAGTAATTTAATCACAGAATTACATAATGAACATTAATACCCATTTAATTCTGCTACACATCAGACTCTCTAGGCAACCACTGAGACTTACCTTTTTTGGAGACTTGATCTTCACAAGTGCCTGTCGCATTATTGATTGCTACTCAGTGGAAAGGTTTCCTTTTCCTTCTATGATCACACAGTTACAATGCTTTGTAGTCTTTTATTTACTGCATGTGTATTGCCTTTCACACATGCTTTGTGAATGGTAAATATTTTAACTGATATAAATGAAATACATTTCTTTTTTTGCTATCCTAGACATTGGTTAGGTGAAAGCCCTTCATAGGCCAGAAGGCGTTGGCTGGGGCTCTCCTGTGTGCCTCTCAGCATCTGCAGCGGATCAGGGAGAGGCTCGAGTGGCAAAGGAGACACAGGACAGTGGTGCTGCTGACTGGCAGCACAGCTTCTGTAACACTGGCGCTGTCATTAACTCCACACTTCCTCACCTCATCTGTGCAGTAACTTCCTGTCCTCTAGATGGAGAATAAAAATTACTGCTTTTAGGGGCATCGTTAGCTTCTGCGCAGATATGTCATATTCTCAGCTTAGCACAGCACATAAGATGTTATCGGGCTTTTCTAAAATTTAAGAAAATCTGATCGGACCTTGAATTATTTTAATCAGTCTTAAGGAGCAAACGTTTCCTTTGCCCTGTGTTACGGGTTAAGTTTCCTTTCCGTCTTTCTTTGCTCCTTTGCTTCTCAGCTTTGAAGCAGTATCTCTTGATAGAAGGGAAGGTGTCTGCCCGCGCTCTAGATGTAGTGTTGCATATAAAGCTGTGCTCAGTCTAAATGAGCGTACTCCACAACTGGAGGCAGTCTAACATTGCTCTTAGAGGTGTCAGCAGGCAATAGTTTGTCCTAAGTCTCAAGTTTAAAGTTGGAGTAGATACTCCACAACTGGGTAAACAGATGGATGATATTTATAACAACCCTAAGGTAGACTGACAAAATGCTGCCGTTCCTCATGATGGCTAATAGTGTTTGTTGTTTTCTTTTTGTCTTGAACTAGGAAGAGATTGCTGTGGCCTGGGATGTAATTCGCACAGAGCCTATAATAGTGCGGTTGCACTGTTCACTTACGCAGTACTTAAATGGTCCAGGTTAGTCACCCATGTGTTCTTCATGTGCCTTGTATGGTGTCTCGGTCTGAGCCATGTACTTGGTGATAGATACTTGTTCACTGCCAAATCTTTGACCCCGCACCTGTGCTTAAGTCTACTGCTGAGAGCAGTCCTACTGGTTTGAAATTATTTTTACATATATTTGTGTGGCTAGGCCCTCAGAAATGACATGGGCATCTAATTTAAACTTTCATAGGTTGATTTTTGGAACTTTTTTCCATGATATCCTTTGAGATGTAACTGCTTTCCCTAGGAACCAGGATTAAGGAATAAAGAACTTCCGTTTCTCATATGTGTTTTCCTGATTTTGGAGATCAGGGATCATCTGCACAGATGAGATACCACTGATAAGGTATACATACACAGACCTGTGCAGTGCATTAATATGCCCTTTTTCATGTACCTTTGAAGAATCAGGCCATGATAATTATCCTTTCAGCTTCTGATTTCTACATGACTGTGTGAACTCTGGGAATCTTTAGATTTGAATGAGTTGTTAAGTGAGTAAAGCTTCCTCATGAGAGTAACAATGATCAAACTCCTGAAAAATCAACTGATTTTGAAGATTTGGAAATATTCATATGGAAGAGTCAACTTCAGATATGTTATTACAGTGGGAAGTCAGAACTAAGTTGCAGTTTGGACCATAACTTGCCCAGCTTCCAGTGCAAGCTGTCCGTTCAGGCTTGTATCTGTGGGAGAATTTTGCCTCTGGAAAATGAACAGATATTTCCAGCCATAATATGTTTAGCAAAATCTGTCCCAGTGAGCTATTTTTATAGGATATGTTGCCTGCTAGTGCTACCTATAAGCTGTATTCTGTTCATTCAAATAAGCATTTCCTTAGATCAATCTTTCCTTTTTTTTTTTTTTTTTTTGCTTGACTTTGGTCTTTTTCTGTGTATTTTATTGCTTTAATCTTTTTTTGTAAATATGCAGATCTTAAAATATGTATTTGCAGGTAGCAGTGTTAGTATTCAGAGTATTTCTGTAGAAATGTAATTTAAAACATTAAAAAGTGCATCAAATAAGAGAAGGTGAAGCGTGAAGAGCAGCTTGCAGTAAGAAATGATCTAGTGAAATGAGAAGTAACAACAACATATCTTCTGCGCAGTTGACAAGGTTAGAATGGGAAGCTTAGTTCCCAGTCCTGCAGCTGACTGATTGCAGGAGTGCCTGAGTACCAAGAAAGGCAAAATCAGGGCCAGAGGCAAGTGCTTCACTGATACTGGTTTTATGAGCTCAGCTGCTATTACAGCCATATCTCTTTATTTAGGACAAAAAAACCCAGAAAATGATGTCCACCATCTTTTGTGTTAACAAGACCCTTTCTCTGTAAATTCCTCTTCCTCTTTAAATACTTCCCCACCTGGAGTACTGCGTCCAGCTCTGGAGTCCTCAGCACAAGAAGGACACAGACCTGTTGGAGCAAGTCCAGCAGAGGGCCACAAAGATGATCAAAGGGCTGGAACACCTCTGCTATGAGGACAGGCTGAGAGAGTTGGGGTTGTTCAGCCTGGAGAAGAGAAGGCTCCGTGGAGACCTTATAGTGGCCTACCAGTACCTAAAGGGGGCCTACAGGAAAGATGGGGATGGGCTCTTGATCAGGGAGTGTAGTGATAGAACAAGGGTTAACAGTTTTAAACTGAAAGAGGGTAGAGTTAGATTAGATATTAGGAAGAAATTCTTTGCTGTGAGGGTGGTGAGACACTGGAACAGGTTACCCAGGGAGGTGGTGGAAGTCCCATCCTTCGAAGTGTTGAAGGCCAGGCTGGATGGGGCTTTGAGCAGCCTGGTCTAGTGGGAGGTGTCCCTGTCCCATGGCAGGGGGTTGGAACTGGATGACCTTTAAGGTCCCTTCCAACCCGAACCATTCTGTGATTCTAAGATTCTATGTTGTTTTGAGACTACTGGGCCATAACATTATGATACATCTATTTCTCCTGTAGTACTTTCTGTTGATTGATAAACAGAAATGCAGTGTACTCCAAAGCACTATGGAGGGGTATTCATACCACCCTGTAGCTGTGTAATATCCTGATTTTAGATAGTTGTTCTTCTAGTTAATAGCTTCTCTCATTATTGTACTTGTGGGCAGTTTCTCCCGCATGTCTTAGATGAGGATGAATCAGCTTTTGGAGGTACCAGGCTGTCTCCTCTGGCTGTAGAGCTTAGACAACGATTGTAGTCTAAATGTCAGATTTTAAGATTGCTGGTCTAGGTGTAATGGTTCTCATTGAATATATTCCCCCCTAACCATGTGTTCTAAATTTGTCAGTCTGAAGACATTGCTATGCCTGATCAAATCATTCATCCCTTGTGAAAAAATCATCAGTTTGTCTTTAAAAGACAGGATTATATTTGAATAATAACGTTAGGGTATCTACAGGGCTTTGAACTAAGTGACATTGAATAGCCAGGTTAGATATATTTTATTATATTTTTAAATTTAATTTATTAAAGTGAAATTAAGGGATAAACTTTGACATTCTGAGTAAAGTCTGGCTTTCTGAGTGATCAGAAAAATACAGATTTTAAAATACTGACTTACTTTTTATAATAAAATTTGAACCAACCCCAGATTTTTTGGTTTCATTCCTTTTTTATTTCACCGTAGTCATTACTACCTTATGTAATATAAAAGATCAAGTCTATTTGGGCTTGTAATATGTGTTGGCTGTTGTCCTGCCTTGAGGACCTGAGGCTCTGCTAACAAGTGCTGGTTTCCATCTGCCACTTCTATATAGTAAATGTTATTAAAGGATTTTAGTAATACCAGGAGCTAATTTCCAGCCTTCACCCTGCACACTTCCAATTTTCTGACAGATGAATATGGATATACCAATGATAGGACGGGTCTTGAGGAAAATTCAGGGTAATTCTTGGCCACTGGAATTCACATATCAGGCACTTGGATGACAGTTATGGATCTTGTATTAAAATGCCCCCAGAAAGAGGCATTTTTATGGCAGTTTTCTTCATAGTCACAGGAAATGCAGTGTGTAAAGACTACTTACTTGAAAACAAATATAACAGATTAGGCAACATGCATTACCAGTCCAGATACATTTAATCTGATGCTGCTCTAGTACCTGCACAATATAAAAAAAAAAAAGACACATTTTTGTAATTAAAATTAGTGTGAATTGGGGGAATTCAATTTCTAAATTACTCATTTGTAAAATTACTAATTATATTGGGTGATATTCCAAAAAGGACCATTCATTTCTTAATAGGCATAGATGACATCTTCCCTTTCACCATTTCTTCAACAGCATTGTCTATAGTAAAGGTCCAGATATAGCAGGGTCCTTAAATATGACTTATATGGTCATGAGTTCTTGATTATTGCTTTAAGTTCGTATATATCAACAATATCTCCTTTTTCCGTAGTGCCAACTGTGGATGTATTTCAGATCTCTACTAAGGAAAGATTTGGGCTGGGACATCAGCTGAAAAAGTAAGTCTAGAAAAGCATAAACCCCTTTTTTTAGGAGAATATCCCATTCTTTTTAGTTCCTGGACTATCCTATCCAAGTGGGATAAAATTCACAGGTTGTCAGGTTGGTTGGATCAAAGTGTTTTGAACTTGTTTTTCTTGAAATAAAAAATAACAGGATTTTCTTTTTTAAGTTCAGTTTTGACAGTTGTTGGAGAGAACCTGATTTGTGCTGCCTGCCAGGTGTTTCCGTCACTTTGCTGCCATTTAGGAAGTAAGCTACAAAAGTTCAAAAGACGGTAGCTAGGAGTTTTCAATTTCATGTTTCTGCTTAGATGGTGAAGCCTCAGAAGCAGGCTTTTTGAGCATCATGCATACCCTAAGGGGGCTATGCTTTCATGGTTGCCTTTAGTAAGTACCGCAGTAATTAGGCCATTCACATTTTGAGGACAACAGGGAGGAAGAGTTGGAAAAATTAGCAGTTTCATATGTTCGTGGTACAATTCAATTTAATAAAATTTTGCCAAGTCATCTTTTCATATATGGTCGTGTATGTGTAATAAAATTACAAGAATATAGGCTTTAATATCTGACCATAACAACATTAAGAATCCCTTAAGAAAAAAAAAATCTTTTGCTGTTTGGTGTTTAAAGAAATTCAGTGCACCACTTTCATAATCTTATAAATGAAGTAATGTTACTAAAATCTCTGTGGTCCATGACTTTGAAGAAAGAAAATAAAAAGCTCCCCAGAATGAACAGTCCCTTAAAATGTTTCAGTACTTAACACTGTCTCTGATTTGTGCACCGGGTAATTACAAAGGGTTCCCATAAGACATTTTCAAGGACGTAGCTGCATAATTCACAGTTGAGCAGAAGTCAGAATACCCCTGAACTACGTGGCCCCTCATGGCTGTAGCAACAGGATATTCATCTTTGAGAATTCACTAAATTTTTGATAAAATCTGTACCAACTTCCACTTCAACTTTATCACTCAAAGACCCCCATTTCTAGATTAGTCACAGAGTACTTTGGCTTAGAAGGAACTGTTGGAGGTCACCTAGTGCAGCCTTCTGCTCCAGGTGACCTCCTCTATCTTCAAAGTTAGATTAGTTCACTCCTCTAACTCGGTTACAGTGTGAAGAGTGCCTGAAACTCTTGAGTCTCAGGCAACCTAGCTGTGAAATCTCCAGCCTTTGTGGGCAACCGATTGTATTTAACTACTTTTCTTGTGAGTGTCTTCTTTTCATAGCCTCTATGTTTTTTAGCTTTCCCTGCTACAGCTGTGACCACAGCCTTTTGCTGCCCATCTCTGGGAGCTGTCTTGCTCTGTCTTCTCTGTAAACCCTCTTTGGGTAGTGTAATATTCGACATCCCTACCTTCACGTTTGTGAAGTAGGAGAATATACTCCTACTTGAGCAGTGTGGATGCTGTACCCCATCTCTGTAGTCACTGGAGAGTCAGATGCCTACAGCTGGATGGGATGCCTTTGAGTCAGTTTGTCTCTAGATCTCCATGAGAGGCGTACCTGTGTAAGTCTTGCAGTAGTTGTTTACCCAGACTGTATTCGCAGTAAAAGTTCAGTGTAAATTAAGTTTTATGTGGAAAAAAAAACATTTTTGAGGAGCTGAGACTGTGACAGCTGCCTGTAGAGTGAGGACATCGCATCATATCGCCCATGTGGTGAACCGAGAGACACTGATATTAAAGCAGATGTGTCTTGGCTAGGGTAAGAAAATCTTTTTTTCTTTCTTTATTTGCAGGATCATGCAGACGTTTGTTACACAACAGTGGAAGAACAGCAAAGAGAAATCTAATTGTACGCACAATAAGAAGGTGTCTGACAAAAAGGTGAAATCCCCTCTGCACATCTTTTCTACGTTGCGCAGGTAATAGCAAGGAAAATGAGCTGTTAACACCATATCCTGCTCAAAATCCACAGCAGACTTCACAAGGTGAAATGTTGACTTTTCTCCACAGAGAAGTGCTCTATTTATATCTTACCTCATGGGTTTCCAGTCCTTGCCTTGCATGACATCAAAAGTGAACTCAGTACTACCTCAGCTTCTAAGACTATTTGAAGGCAGAGCGTTTCAGTGCCCTGCTCTCTGAAACAGCCATGTTTCATCTAGAATCGAAAATAATTGATTTTATGTTATTTAACTTGTTGTATTTGTATCTTTGTAGCTTGGTAGCATTTGACTGTTACTTGAATAGCAAAAATATAAATATAAGTAATATATACAAGTAACATATAACATATATAAAATATATATTTTTAAAAATGTGGTTGTCTAGCTCTTCTTTCCACAGCTGTGTATATTTTTAATTTTTTAAAACTAGAATGGTCTCTGATGAAAGACTGATTTTTAGAGCTGCTGAGGACCCACCCCTCTCCACTGTTTGAGTATGTTAATGTTCACCACTTCTGAAATGCAGGCACAGAATTTCGAAGAAAAAAGGCATTAAAACCATAAAAAGTAGTTTGTGAATAGTTCGTTTGAATTCATTGTGACTTCTGCCAGTTACTCATACTCCTAAGTGTATGTGAAATCAGGCTCTGATTTTACCTCTTTCAGGGATGTGACTATTTACTCTAGCATGTTTTCCTGCTTATGAAGGGTTGACAGATCACCCCTTCTGTACATTTGAATTGAATGCTTCTTTGAACATTCCTTCTTTTTGATGAATTTTGCCATTCTAAATTCCATGTATAAAAAAGAGAGGGAGCAGAGCGATCACTCTCATTGGAGAAGGGAAGCATGTCAGGGATGACAAAAGACCATCTTTTCAAAGGTAGAAGAGGAAGGTGGTGTTTTAAGTAGAAAGCTTACCCTGCTGTGCCACACACCATGCCTAGCACAGGCTGTAGCTTGGGGTTTGGCTTTATTCAGAAAGGGCGTGCAAAAGCCAGCCCAGTCTTTCTCCTCTTGATTTGGCTGCTGCTGGGGTCTCTGCCCAAAGATGCCTCAGGCCACGTGCAAGGACCCTCCCTCTCCCTAGAGCACCATTCCTGCCTCCTGTCTGCAGGAGGGTGGTGGTGACACAACTGCAACAGTGAGTCAGCAACCTCCACCTGCATCTTCTACTGTCACCACTTGCTAACAAGTGGGGAAACCTGCCAGCCTCTCCCCTTGGGGTTTCACTTCTTTTCTATTCGATCCAAGCCCAAAAAATACTCCAAAGATTGGGGTTGCTATACAGTATAAAAAAAATATTCAGCCTACCTGTTACATGCTTTGAAAGGACAGGCAAATATGAGCCTTATAGAAATGTGACAGTTGACGTGAATGTTGTTTCATAAAAGCTTTTTGCTCTTTACTTCACGCATTCATAATTTAAGTCCCTCACATTCTCATTTCTGGTGTTACAGAGCTAGAATTTGTCTAAAACAGGAAAGAAGGGCATCAAATTTTCTTGCACAAAGCACCCAGATCATTGTAAGGTTTTTAAGAGTAATGTTAATTTCAGCTGAATTAAATTTGATTTACTACCTGCAAGTTTCACTGCTAATTATATCTTCCATTGATCTGAACACAGAATTTGTTATGCTCGGTCCAGAAGACAATAACTTTAATGGGATCGTGCCATGATTATTACATAGGAAAGATAGATTTTGATAAGGAAAATGTGTTATAATCTCCTATGAAATATGTGGATTTCACTTCAAAGATAACTTCCTGAATAAATGGTTTGTTTTGGGACATAGGGGCCTTTAAAAGAGCTGTAAGGTTATAGCTCTAACTTCTGTTTCAGCAGTTAGTCGCCTTTTTGATCGATGAGCTTGTGTGTAAATAGGAGTAAGATGTCTATTTGGTATTGGAAAATTAGTGCTACGTACAATTGCTCATTTTTTTAACGTTGTGCTGCGTTTGTCACTAGTGAAACACATAAAGACAGGTGACACTTAAAAATTTTTACATATTTGTGGTCTGGCTTGATTTGCACAAGATTTTGATCGTTCTCCAACTCGGTCTTCTTTTATTTTAAGGTCGCCAAGTTATCCTCCACCTGGCTGTGGTAAAAATAAATCAAAACTGAAGTCAGAACAGGATGGCATCTCCAAAACTCACAAGCTACTGAGAAGGACTTGCTCTAGCACAGTCAAAGCGGAGGATATGTGTGCCACAAAATCTCACAGAACCTTTGGCCGCTCGTTGTCGAGTGACCCGAGGGCTGAACAGACAATGGCTATTAAATCGCACAAACTGTTGAACCGTTCTTGCTCTGCAGCCGTCAAGCAGGAGGAGTGCATCACTTTAAAGCCCCATAAGCTGTTAAGTAGGTCGTGTTCTGGGGATCCTCGATGTGAGCACAACAGCACCTTGAAGCCCCACAAACTTTTAAGCAGGTCCTACTCCAGTAATCTTAGAATGGAAGAATTGGATGGATTGAAGAATCACAAGTTACTCAGCAAGACTTACTCCAATGCCCCTAAATCATCCAAAATGGAGCCTTTCAAGGAGTCCACCATAGCAGAGAGCAGGAGGCTCTCTCTTACCTCAGGGCTTATTGGTATCTTAACACCATCTTCATCATCACCTTCACAAGCTGCTGTGCGTAATATTTTTTTTTATTCTGCTCATTTTCCTCCTATTATTTTCCAAACATGCTATTAGCTTGTTATGCAAAGGCATGAATACTTAGAACATGCGTTAGTGAATATTGAGCATATCGGAAGACAAGAGCAATGGAGTCAGCTTTTTAAGGAGGATTTAAACAACTGGTCATGCACATATATTTAAGTTATAAAACCAAAATTTACTTAGGTCAAGACAGATTTTATGTGTCACGTTGAATACAGCTCAGTGTACCTGCTGGCCATGGGAAAAGTTCAGTCATCCACTTCCTTCCCTGCCTCCTTTCTTGCTGCAGGAAGAAGGGAGAGTGTGCACTTCTGCACTGCAAAATTGGCTTGGTCACACAGGTCTTTTCTCATTTCAGTTTGCTTTGTGGGGGAAGCAACTGTCCATTGGCTTGATTGGGTGCCAGGTCACCTCTCCTTCTGGTCTTTGCATCTGTGATCATCATCACAGGGGAAGGGACGCAGTCATGATTCAGCTCGCCTCTTGTGCACTTGTGCTTTGTGAAAGGTTCAGCCTTCAAACGTGCTGGTGGCAGCCGGAGGTAGGGGAAGGAATTAGGTCCATACTGCCCCCCTTTCTTTCCCCAGAGGCACGATCAATTGGGAAAACAAAGGGTAGCACATATTCTTAAATTTAAGAAAGAGTGCTCAAAATTAATTCTTCTGCCTCTTGAAAGATGGCTTTTATACTTCAGAGGAAAGAGTCAGTCTGCACTCTTTCAAGGCACCTCTCTGTTTTCTGTGTTAAATCTGTGGAGGGGCACTTAGGAGACAGCCCTCTCCACTCCCTTAGCCTGGTGGTACCTTGATGTTTTCAGCAAGAAAACGCTGAATATATGTATAGCTTGAAATGCCATACATATATTCAAACCAGTGTATTCTGCATAATGAAATTACATTGAGTGTGCTATGTCTCATGGTGAATTAGTTTAATAAGCTGTGAGCCATACTCATCAGATCTAAAAGCAGTGATATACATAAATGATACAAAATAATTTATATACATGCTATGTGGTTGGTTCCTGAATGTGCACAGCAATATTAGTTTAAGGTGAGCCAACAGACTTTCTACTTGTCACAGTTTAGAGATGCATTTTTTTCTGAATCAGCAGAGGATGTTTTAACATAGCAAGACTTTTCTCTCTGGAAGTTAGTAGGAAAAGTCCCATTGATTTTGGTAAGATAATGAAAAGTTGACCAAGTGGTTTCATTACTGATGTTATCAGCTGATATGGAAGAAATGCAAGCCCTGCTTGGCAGTCTATAAAAAATACCAGTAATTTATTGCTAGAATGCATTTACTTTGAAGGAAAATCATCACATACATGGTCAGGTGCAGTTTGACTGATGTTAGCAGAAGGACATCAACAGTCCATCTTACACGCAGGCACCAGATATATGGGTAGCCTGGGTGCCTAACTGCAATTTGAAGTCAGTGGAATATGGAAGCAATGAATTGGGACCCTAACTTCTTCTCAGTTCTCAGCTGAAGTATTTCAATCTGATACATAAATACAATTAGGAGGATTGTTTCTCAGGAGAAAAAAAGGGAAAAGTTTCCAATTAAGCAGTTAGAGAAATGAAAGGAAATAAGCCTATAAACAAAACCAAAAAAAAAAAAAAAAAGGTAAATGGAGGTGATCTGACTCTTGTTCAAAACAAGGTTTGATTGGCGTAGATGTCAGCCTAGAGGGAATTTTGTACCTTACTGACTCCTGTAATAGAAATTCCTTCTAATTTACGTTGCTGTTGTGTTGAAAGAACAAGGCAGAAATAATTTGAGTGGGATCTGAGCATGGAGATCTGTTAGCATGGTGCTTATGGAAGTGAGATGTCAGTAAATATAAAAGGAAAAGATTTTCAGCCATTCTGAGAGTTACATTAGTCTTTCAAGCCTAAGCAGGTAGCCCATATTTGGATAGACGATCCGCAGTTAAATTATAATGGGAGTTACCAAATGCCAGTTTCTTAGAATAGAGTGAAGGCACTGGTGTTTCCAATTGAGAGTAAAATTTTTGGGTTGCTGAGATTTCCAGACTAAAAAGAAATGCTAAAAATCTGCCCCACACTCAGCAAACAGTAAAAGGATTGATTATTTGTAATGGCTAGCTTATGCAAATGAGAATTCTTTTTAGATGCAAATATTGTTTAATTAACATATTTGCATGCAAAAAATACAAATGTTTTATCATTTCCTTTTAATTAGTCTACCAACACTGAAGTTGCCTCAACTTTTTCCTTGCAGCAAAACTATGGTGCAAAATGCATTCCAGTACGAGACCGTGGCTTTCTTGTGCAGGTAGAGTGTCATATCTTACCCATTTATGAAACACTGTGGAACTTGAGCTGACTGTTAATTATTTTTAAGCAGATGTTGTTATTCTCATTTTCATTGTTCTCAGACTATTGAATTTGCTGAGCAGCGGATACCAGTATTGAATGAATACTGTGTAGTTTGTGATGAACCCCATGTGTTCCAGAATGGCCCTATGCTGAGGGTAAGTGGTGTGCTTGCTGGGGTAAACAATGCATTTTCTAATGTCTTAAATAGCAATGGACCATACAAACCTGTTAAAAAATTATTGAATTATTATTTCAGATGTGTTCCATCCTAATATTCTTTTAAGATGCAACAGTGTAACACATATTAACTAGATTTTGCTGTAAATTTGAAATAAAACGTACTGCAAGCAAGGAGATGGAAATTAGGCTCATATAATATGATAGAAACATAAAGGGGGGATGTATTTCACTAAACACTATTGTTCTACAGTAGTGACAACCAGATAAGATAGAGGAAGTGCATTAGAGTGCTTTCCTCGTCCTCTGGCATTCTTTTAGAAGCTTAGGATCACCTCAGTCCTTGAGCTCTCATCATCCATGACCAGCATATTCAGATAGACGGGTGTTAATGCCACAAGGCTGTGAAGTTCTTCTGATCTTCTTTTGCTCACTGGAATGAGCCATCCTCCGTAATGTGATAAAAAAGGCATCAGGAGGAGATGCTCTGTGAAGTGTCTGATCTAGCAGTGACCTCATCCAGGGGCACTGTTGTGGTTCAGTATGCCCAAAGCCTGGACAGTGAAGCAGCTCTTCCTTCCTTTCATTCCTGTGCGATGGGGAACCAGGAGTTTTGCATGATGAATGTTGTACCCTCCCGTGCTGTTGGTGGATGCATAGAGTGAAAAAGAGTAAGGTTGGTCATGAGAGACACACTCTTCCTGGAGCTACTGGATCAGTACAGCTTTGTGAAAGAGTATATTAGGAGCATAAGATTCTTACCTTCAGGACTGATCTTGCAGTTTAGAATCCTTATTTCACCTGTCCTGAATGCTGTGGAAACCTGAGTCATCTTAAAAGATTAAAGCCATGGAAAACTGTTTAATACCAGTGTGTGAATGGTCTGACACCTGCCAATTTCTCCACAGTGTGGTGAGCAACTGTACATAAGTTGAAGCAGGCATCATCTATCATAGTTCCATGTAACTAAATTCAGGAAGGTTATTGCTTACATGGTAAAAGTCACCTCAGCATCATCTCCCTTGACAATGGCACCATGGCCAGGCATTGTGACTGCAAGCAGGGTATGCAAATAGGCTTCTAATAGGATTTGCAAAAGCATCTGCATCTTCAGTTAACACCATTTTAAGTCATCATTAAACCTCTGTACTTTTGAAAATCCAATCAGATGGGTTTTTGCCTCTTCAAGTTCGTATCTACCTTTTAAAAGCATGGTTTTCTGCCAGATTTATCAGCACCCAAACCCTGCTTAGAAGCCTGTAAAAAAAGGCATCAGTTCCTTGTTGTTCATCTTTGAATGCACTGCTATGCATATTCCTCTGACACGATGAGATAAGACAAAGTGAGTAATGTTTGGATAATATAATTATTTGAATTATTGGGTTTTATCTATTGTCCATAGGACAAAGCAAACAGTAGGATTTATTCCTATTCACATGATGAACTATTAAAAGAAAACAGAATGGAAAGTCATCTGGTCTAAATAAAAAAATCTTAATTCTTCTTGCCTTCCCATCTCAGAGATTAAAACTCCTCAGAATTACTTTTCTCTGTCTTCAGCTTAAAAAGGGGTCATTTTTGCTATCTGTTTGAGAGCTTGCCAGCACTTCAAAACAGGAGAGTGCAGACATGTTTGCTACTAAACACATATTCGTCAGTGCCTTTGCGAGCAGCATAAGCTAGCAAGCTTTGCAAAAATGAAAGGGTGTCCTTACATAACCCTGGGAGAAGGAGGTAGCGGGAAGAAATCTAGCATGCTCTGCGTATGCTTGAATGACTCAATAAGCAATATAGAGCCATTAATGAGTTTGCAGTTCTGTAGAAGGTGAGAAAAGATCTCAGTTTGAATTGAGCAAGAGCTTGCCAAAAGGTCTTAAGGAAATTTATCCTTCACTCTACTGAGAGCTCTGGCAGAGGCGGCCTAAAGTAATCAACTGTAGGGTTTACTTATATGTGTCATCTGCACACACACATACACACATACATATATATATATATAATGTATGTAAAGAGAATAAATCATAGAATCATAGAATCTTCATGGTTGGAAGGGACCTTTGAGATCATTGAGTCCAACCATACACACACAAAAAAACCCCCTACAATCTCTGTCACTAGAGCATGCCCTGAAGTGCCAAATCTACATGTTTCTTAAATACCTCTAGGGATGGTGACTCAACCACCTCCCTGGGCAGGCTGTTCCAGTGCCTGACCACTCTTTCAGTAAAGTAATTCTTCCTAATATCTAATCTAAACCTCCCCTGCCGCAGCTTCAGACCAGTTCCTGTGGTCCTGTCATTATTCACCTGGGAGAAGAGGCCAACACCCACCTCTCTACACCCTCCTTTCGGGTAGTTGTAGAGGGCAATGAGGTCTCCCCTCAGCCTCCTCTTCTTCAAGCTAAACATGCCCAGTTCCCTCAGCCTCTCCTCATATGACTTGGTCTCCAGACCCCTCACCAGCTTGGTAGCTCTCCTCTGGACACACTCCAGCACTTCAATGTCCCTCTTGTACAGAGGGGCCCAGAACTGAACACAGCACTCGAGGTGAGGCCTCACCAGTGCCGAGTACAGAGGCACCATCACTTCCCTACTCCTGCTGGCCACGCTATTCCTGATACAAGCCAGAATGCTGTTGGCCTTCTTGGCCACTTGGGCACACTGCATAAAGAATGACCCAACTGAAAGAGCACTATATGTTTAATACTGCTGCCACAGCGGATCTCAGAAATACAGTACTTTATTAAGCAGAATGTGGGGGGCTTTTGTTTAAGGCAAGGCTACATCCAATCTGGCCTTATGTCACTTAATGGATCCCTTATGTAGTGTCCCTGGCCTTCATAAAGGGATTTAGAGCGCTCATACTTTTGATACCGCAGTAACTTCACCAGGTTTCGTAATGATCAGAACCTTGCTACAGTCTGCTTATATTTTTAGATTCTGTGTCTAGATCCCGTTTTCTACAGATGTCTGCATCTTGAAGGCATTACTTATATAGGCTCTATCTGTGGCTGGTTGTATCACAAGAGATGCCACAGACTAAATCGCTCTGGATGCTTCACCAGTCTCTTCCTTTAAAGAATAGCTCCCACACATAGATGCACACAGGGTCCTATCTGGGTGTGTGTATCCTTAATGATGAGTTTCCCTCTAGCGTTTGGGCCTTTTTTCCAACAACAAAGAAGGCATATGAATTTATAAAAGCGTAGCAAAGTTACTGCTTGAGAAGTTATTTTAAAATGTAATTAGGCTTGATTTTCTGGTATTTAATGGGAGTTTTACACAATTGCAAGGAACCAGTAAAGAATTTGATTCTGTATTGCCATCACACAATAATTACATTCTTTTAATACTGTAAACTCTCATATTTGGGTGTAATTTTTTGTGCTCGTTATTAATGACTTGCATAATTCAAATGTCTCATCCTGAGGACAGCTGAAGATACCAAATGAAACTGAGAGATAAACTTTTTCCTTTCTGCAGATTTACTCTACAGGCTATGTTTTTATCTTAGTCATAAAGTATCTTTAAATCAGCCTCTCTCAGTACAAGCTTTCTTCTCAGTATTGTGTTTCTTTTTCCTAGATAACTTTTTCTGGGGAATGTTCCGTTTTTAGTATCTATTTCAATTTACTTTGCTTTCTTGAAATCTTGACATCTTCTTTCTCATAAGACAAGAGTAACTTGATGACAAGAAGATGCGCCTTTTTATATAGCTTAGTTTAGACACTAGATCCACAAGGCAGACACACCATTGTATGGAAGATGTCTGTTGCAGAGCAGCTGCATAAGACAATTGCATATGTTTGGCTTTATGCTCTTACAATGGACACCTGTCTTGCTCCAGAGCCCACGGTACCAATCTAATAATGCAAATGTTCAGGGATCCTTTTGTACAGAGGAATCTCTGGATGTTTTTAGGCTTAGTCACTTATTGAGAGTAAATAAAGAGGCTACCGTAGTGACTTACTGAAGATAAATAAGGACAAAATTCTTCAGTTTCTCTTGGGAATTTCTTTACAGAGCAAAGTATGGATCTTTCAGGACAACCAGTTTTCTTTTGAGCTCCAAAAGTTCCCTGAAGTACAGAAGACCAGAATTACAGATACAGTTACAGTTCCTGTGTGTATTCCAGAAGTGTGTGTGTAGATAAAAGCACATTATGTAGATGGGGTAACTTCAAAACACTCACAGACCTAATGCTCTCACAAGGAACTGTGAAGGGGAAGTACAGAGGTTCTCTGGAATGGAAGAAGTCCTAGAGAAGTACTATAATCATGAAGCTGTAACAGTCTTGTTTTAAAGGTCCATGGTCCATTGCTTCATTCCATCCTCTTTTAAAAAAAAAACAAAAACAGTAAAATATGCAATGCTTTCCTGTACATATTCACACCTTTCCCATATGAGATGAAGTTACATGTAATTTCTCATCATAGCATGTTTCTTTAGTATTTACTTCAAGAGCACAGTGAGATCTAATGATTATTTACAGTGCACCCAAAGTTATAAAAGCTAAATTGGATGTTTAGAAATACAAACTTAAATAGAATGCCACTGAAAACTGCAAATTCCCTGAAATCAGTGCATGGCATGATTTGCAGTCTTTCTGCAAAGCACAGGGAAAATTCAGCGAATGCATAGATCCTAAGAAGCAGAAGTATTATTTAACCTCTTGCACAACATAGACCATATATTTCATGGGTTATTCCTAATAGTGGTCTGAATCCTACCTATTTCACTCTTCATAGAAGAATTAAGAAACAGCTTTGAAATCATCAGCGCGGGTTGGGACTGCAGCCTTTACATCCAAAGAGCTCCCTTATCCATGTAAAGAATCATGGTGCATCCTCCTGCAAGGCAACCTGTGCTGCTCAGCTCTCAGGAGCTCTGTCATCAGTCTCTTCTGAAGTAGCTCTTTGCTCAGCTTCGAAAACCAGTGGGAAGTACAAGGTCAGACATAGGTTTTGTGATGAGGAGAGACAGATATATCAGACCTCGTAAACCTACTGAAAGCAGTAAGGGTCTGCTCATTTGAATCGTTAGCCTCCTGTTTAATGTCTTCGAATTGTTCTCAACAGAGAAGTTGTTTAGATGAGTGAGATGTGAACTATTACTTGTTTGTAGTTAATGGTTAGATTTTAATTGTTTCAAAAACATATTTTGAAATGCTTTTTTTCTGACATTTTCGAACGGTGTATCATTCCCATATGTGTTGTTATAATGGATAAATAGACTATCCTGATTTCTGTCAAAATACCATATTAGACTAAATATTAGGAGTAAACTTAGGAAATTTTAATGACTTCCACAAAGTGCATTCTGAAGTACTGAGATATTCTCCCACAGAGCAGGTATCTGTAGTGAGAAGCCCCTGAAACTGGAGCTTGTTTCATCCACTGTCTTTCACTGGCTTTTGAAAAACTCCCAAAGATGGAGACTCCACAACCTCTCCAGGCAACCTGTTCCAATGTCTGATAAAGCTTTAGAGAAAGCTAACTTTAGCTTTCTCTAAAACTTCAGATAAAGTTTAGATAAAACCAGTCCTCTATGAGAGAATAAAAGCACTAACTGACCTCCAAAGGTACTTTTCAACCATATGATTTCGTTCATCTAGCTAAAAAATGTATTTTCCAAAGCAGATATAATAATGTACTAAAGAAAGTTCAGCATTATTTGGTTCTATATTAGAAGGCTATTAACTTTTTTTTAATGCCATGTGAAATTCTTCCTGCTACTCTAGAGCTGATAATAATATTCTAGGGAAGGACTAAGTTGCATTTTAATAATGCAACAGTTTTGCAGCTGTAATAGTAGAGAGATATCTTGTTTTAGGAATTCAGCATGTACTTTTGTTACAAACATTTAAATATAATGAGATCATGAGTCATTAACAAAAGTTATATTTAAGGATCTGATTAAAAGAAGTATACTAAAAGTATATTATCATGTATTATCATATTCAAAGACTGGAGGAAAGCACATGTCACTCCTCTCTTCAAGAAGGGTGAGAAGGGGAGGACCCAGAGAATAACAGGCTGGTCACCCTCACCTTGATCCCTGGGAAGGTGATGGAGCATCTAAGCATGGAAAACATCTCCAGGCACACTAAGGACAGGAAAATCATCAGGAGTAGTCAGCTGGTGACTTCCCCTTGGTGAAGTCATGCTTGACCAACCTGATAAATTTCTGTGATGAAGTGACCGGTCTGGTAGATGAGGGGAAAGCTATGGATATTGTCTACCTGGACATCAGGAAGTCCTTTAACACTGTTTGTCATATGTTCCTCATAAAACAGCTGTTGATGCTGGGCTGGATGAGGAAATAGTGAGGTAGAGTTAAAACTGGCTGAATGGCCAGGCCCAGAGGGTGATGATCAGAGGCACAAAGTCTAGTTGGAGGTCAGTAACTAGTGGTGTACCCCAGGGGTCAATACTGGGTCCAGTCCTGTTTAATCATCTGAATGATGGTGCAGAGTGTACCCTTAGTGAATTTGCAGATGATACAAAACTGGGATACGTGGGCAATACTCCATAGCGATGGGATGCCATTCATAGGGACCTCAACAGGCTGGAGAAATGCACTGACAGGAGTCGCAAGCAGTTCAAGGAGAAGTGCGAAGTCCTGCACCTAGGGAGGAACAACCCCAAGCATCAATATATGCTGGGGGCTGCCTAGCTGGAAAGCAGCTTGGCAGAAGAGGATCTGGGGGTCCTGGTGGACACCAAGCTGAACATGAGCCAGCAACGTGCTCTTGCATTAAGGAAGGTTAATGGTACCCTGGGCTGCATTACTCAGTAGAATTGCCAGCAGGTGGAGGGGTATGATCCTTCCCCTCTACCCAGGTCTGCTGAGGCCACACTTGGAGTACCGTGTCTGGTTCTGGGCTCCCCCATACAAGAGAGAGAAGGAGCTACTAGAGAGAGTCCAGCAAAGGGCCACTAAAATGGTTAAGGGACTGGAGCATCTCCCATAGGAGGAAAGGTTGAGACAGCTGGGACTGTTCAGGCTGGTAAAGAGAAAACTCAGGCAGGATCTTACTAATGTCTGTAATTACCTGAAGGGAGGGTGCAAAGGGGATGGAGACAGGCTCTTTCCAGTGGTGCCCATGGCAGGACAAGAGGCAATGGGCATAAACTGAAACACAGGAGGTTCCCTCTGAACATCAGAAAATACTTTTCTACCTTTTTCAGCTTTTCTGAGGGTGACTGAGCATGGGAGTGGGTTGTCCAGAGAGGTTGTGGAGTCTATATCCATGGAGACATTCAAAAGCCATCTGGACACAGTGCCAGGCAACTGGCTCTGGAAGAGCCTGCTTGAGCAGATGACCTCCAGAGATCCCTTCCAACCTTAATCATTCTGTAATTCTGTGATCATGTTCAGCTTTTACATAGTATAATCTAAGATGTGTGGCTAATGTCTATCTTACTGTCTATGCCTTCCTGAATTCTTCATTTACAAATACTAAAGCCATTGCTAAACCAGCATCACTGAATGGATTTTAAAGACCTTTAAAATCCAGAAAATTATACAGGACAAAAAAAATCTCAGAATATATTCAATAAGGTGACAAAAAAGTCCTCTCTGTATCAATAATTTTTTTTTCAGTCGAGATCTTTTTAGAGTGCCATCTTGTGTTGAAACCTCAGACTAAAGCCTCTTTAGAACAAAGCAGGAAATAGTAAAAAACTCAGCAAGACTAAATATTGAAGCTAGTATCTTTGAAATTTGTACTTGGGTACAGACATGTCTGCTGTTTAAAGTTTTCCCCATAAAATATGAATGGTAAAATACTGTAGAACAGTATTTGAAATATCATTTGTTTGTATTTAGCTGTAAAAAATAAGTACAGTTTGGTAATTCTGATGTATCTGTTCTTGTATTAGTAAGCTTATATTTTTAGAAAGTTTTTCATCCCAAAGTGCTCAGTCATGATTTATTCAATATGGGTGAAATCTTGGCCTTGTTATGTTCCTGTTGACTTGAAGAGGACTTTGATTCCTCTGTCATTTGAATATAAGATTCTTCGTCACCACTGAAACACAGTAGCATTGATGTTCCAGGAACAGTACACCACTTAGGGTTGGGAGGTTTTTGGAGTAGAATAAACATCATTGAACTGTGAATAAAAGTGTAGGTGTGCAAATATGTTTAGCCAGACTGGAGTTTAGCCAAGATGCTTGTGGAATAACACGGTGGTTCTTCTTATCATTTCTCCACAATATAGGCTGGTTTTATCTCTTTATGAAAAAAGACTCGCCAGTTACAACCAGTACTTTGGTAGAATGGATTTCAATCACTTTATTTTTTAGTGAGAGAGAAAAATGGCTGCAGTATAGCTTTTCTTGTCACCAAGAACTTACCCATATGCACCTTGCCCAG
This sequence comes from Fratercula arctica, assembly GCA_947846985.1. Lineage (NCBI taxonomy): Eukaryota > Metazoa > Chordata > Aves > Charadriiformes > Alcidae > Fratercula > Fratercula arctica. Next base: position 17,804,635 of record CANTUZ010000026.1, read on the forward strand.
CTAGCACTCCGTAGTGCTTGTCTATTTGCCGTCTATTTATATATATGGGAAGTAAAAATAAATAAAAAAAAAGTGTATAAGCTGTCCAAGAGCGCAGAAAAAATGGAAAGCAGAAATAAAATCTGGATCAGACAAAACAAAACCAAATGGAACAAGTGACATTTTTCACTCAGCCTCAGTCTCGTCTCATCTTTCTAAAAGTTTTACCTGCTTACCACTGTGGTATCTCCCATGCCTTTCAGCAGCATGTTCCACATATAACATGAATATTGTGAGATTATGCAGAGAGTTTACCTTACAGATTTATAGTGAGATAGGGTATTAAATAAATTATTCCTACTCTCTGGCAGTGTGTATACCAATATAGAGCTTATTGTAGCTTGACTTCATTGGGCTTATAGCATAGAACAGACAGAACAGACTCTTCCAGTTGGAAGAGACATAAAACAATCATCTAGTCCAACTGCCTGACCAATCCAGGGCTGACCAAAGTATGTCGTTAATGCCATTGTCCAAACACCTCTTTAACACTGGCAGGCGTGGGGCATCGACTACCTCTCTAGGAAGCCTGTTGCAGTGTTTGACCACCTTCTTGGTAAAGAAATGCTTCCTAATGTCCCATCTAACCCGCCCCTGGTGCTGCTTTGAACCCATTCCCACACATCCTATCACTGGATCCCAGGGAGAAGAGCTCAGCACCTCCCTCTCCACATCCTCGCATCAGGAAGCTGTAGAGAGCAATGAGGTCACCCCTCAGTCTCCTTTTTTCCACACTAGACAAACCCGAAGTCCCAAGCCACTCCTCACAGGACATTCCTTCCAGCCCTTTCACCAGCTTTGTTGCCCTCCTCTGCATGCATCCAAGGACCTTCACACCCTTCTTAAATTGTGAGACCCAGAACTGCACACAGTGCAGTGTGAGGGGCCTCAATGTGAGGCCGTACCAATGCTGAATACAGCAGGATAATCACCTCTGTTGATGGGCCAGTCATGCTGTGTTTGATGCACTGCAAGATATGGTTCACCCTCTTGACTGCCAGGGCTCACTGCTGACTCACATGGAGCCTGCTGCCAACCAGCACCCCCAGATCCCTTTCCGCAGAGCTGGTGCGCATCCATTCCTCTCCCAGATTATGCTTGTGCCCAGCCTTACTTGGTCCCAGGTGCAGAATCTGGCATTTTGACTTGTTAAATTTCATCCCATTGCTCAATGCTCCAATCTATCTAGATCCCTCTGCAAGGCCTCTTGTCCCTCAAAAGAGTCACCAGCACCTCCCAGTTTGGTATTGTCAGCAGACTTGCTAATGGCGCATTCAACTCGTGCCTCCAGATCATTGGTAAATATACTGAACAGATCTGGCCCTAGAAGTGAACCCTGAGGAACACCACCAGCCAGATGTAGCCCATGTAGCCCCATTCACTACAAACTTTTGAGCTCCACCCTTCAGCCAGTTCTTCACCCAACACACCATGAACCCTCTCAGCCCACAGCTGGACAACTGTCCAGAAGGATGCTGCGAGGGACAATATCAAAAGCATTACTAAAATCCAGAAAAACTACATCCATCACCTTCCCTTCATCCCCTAGGTGGGTGACCTTATCATAGAAGGGTGTCACATTAGTTAAACGGGGCTTTCCCTTTGTGAACCCTTCTTGACTCAGCCTGATGACTGCATTGTTCTTTAAATGCCTTTCATTAGTAGCCACTATCATCTCCTCCATAATTTTCCAGGAACTGAGGTTAGACTAACGGATTTGCAGTTCCCTGAAATAGTTTGACTTAATTTGAAAAATCAGGACACAGGTGTACTTCTTGGTAATTATTTAGTTTTAAAGCAATTCCTAAATCACTGTTAGTGGGTACATACTTCATTTGAATAAGGTTTTTTTTAAATATATGTTTTAGTATAAAGCAAAAAAGGTTGTTAAAATACAAAGCTGAATTTTAATTCTAATGAATCTTAGGTTTTTTAATCCACTATGAGCTAGTGCTGGATGCTTCACTCAAAAGTATAAACCATGGCAGAGTAGGCAGAGGTGCATTAAACTTGCCTTTCAAAATAATACTGATCATTAATAATTAAAAATTGCTTAAATTCTGAAGCTTAATGAACCTTATGTTACAGTTAAGGGTAATTCTGCATTATTTCAGTAATGATTTAAGTAAATACAGAAATCATACAGTTTTGACTCAAATCTTTACCTTGTAATTCTGTGGGAGTGTGTTCTACGATACACAGTACCTAAAAATTTTTGTTTTATCAGTTTTTGATTGAATTGACCTTTCTGTTATACTCTAGTAAAACGTAAAAGCCTTAAACTCATAAACGTGCTTTGCTCTAGTTCTCTTACAGAGAATGAGAATTTTACATACAGTGTTTAAGCAGCACTCATAGAAAGTATACAAGTGGCTCATCAGTGCCTGGCTTCCAGGTACCGCTTTTACCTCCTGTGTCAGATATGTAGATGCAACTGAGGTTTCTGCAGCATTTGTTAATTCATCTGAAAGCGTGGATTACAGGTGTGAGCTATGAGAGAGCTGGAAGAGGGCCTTTCCCACAGCTCTGGATTCTGTTTCAGAATTAGTAATGTTATTCTCAGTACTCCAGATATAGCTGATCCTTAGGTAATACAGCCTCAGGTGGTAGAGAATGAGCAACCAATCTTATTTTGCCTTTTCTTACAAATATAGCTGTCATATCTAAAAATCTATAACTGAGACAAACTGTAATAAGCCTTAAAATCTTGAAAGCTCACTTGCAAAAGAATCCTATACCTACCAGACTTTTTTCCTCTGTCCCTCCTTCTTTCTCACCTGCTCCTTCCTTCCTTCCTTCCTTCCTTCCTTCCTTCCTTCCTTCCTTCCTTCCTTCCTTCCTTCCTTCCTTTCTTCCTTCCTTCCTTCCTCCCTTCCTTCCTTCCCTCCTTCCTTCCTTTTCTTTCTTCTGTTTCTTGCTGTTTCTCTTTCTCTCTCTTTGTGTCTGTCTATCTACATTTTTAATATTATTGCTGCTGTGTTATGTGCTCATTCTTCTGGTGAGTGTAATGAAGAGAAAGAGAGAAGTTCCTCATATGGAAAAACTAACAATTACCATCGTTGAAAGGAGGAAACAGAACAGAGATTTGAAGTTACATTTCATCTCCATGCCTGTTGCTTTTGTTAGAAGTGAGGTGGTCGCTAATGGTTTCACCTTTACCGTTTGTTACATTTGCTGTAAGTCATACTATGAGCCTTCCCTGAGCTTCTCCTTTTAGATCAAGAGTTTTCAGGTGTGTCAGTCATGTTGCAGCCTCATTAGTGTCTGTGTGACATCCCTCAGGATACAGGAGAGGGTGGCATATTGCTCTTTGGAGCACAGCCGAAGCACACATTAGAAAGTAGCAAGATAGATCAATATCGGCTATGAAAGTTTCAGCTTTTTCAAGTTGAAAGAATGTCTGGAAAATATTTTAAGTAGTGTATGAGTCCAGGAACCATAATATATTGTAGTAACTAGGTGATTTGCCTGTCTGCCATGCACAGTCACTGCTGTGAGAAGTGACACTTGTAACATGCGGAAACCCTCATTTGAGCCCGTTTTCATCACAGCAGCAGTCGGGTGGGTGTTACTGAGCATGCAAAGAATGGGGGTCACTAAAGGAAAAGTCCCAAAACCTCAAAAGCTCAAAAAATGCTTTCCATTTCTGTCAGTGCCTTCTGCTTCCACGCGCTTGCAGTCTCAAGTTAACGGCCCAGCTCTTATTTTCTTCTGACTTTTCCCCACTGGAATAATTATCCTTCTAAATAGTCTTTCAGCACCAATGATCTTCACTTAGCTAATAGTTTCGTGGAAGTCAATGGCTTTATGTTAATTTTCTCTTTTCAAATGAAAAATAAAGTACATGTGAGACCACTAGCAGCTGCTTTTGTTGAAGAGAAATTCAGGTAGTGGAGAACAAAGTTGCCCAGCTAGTCAGCTCTGCATGCCTTCAAGGTGATGGCTGTAATCTGCAAAATTCTGTGTGCACAGAAGATGAGGTTCGCATTCAGAAATATATATTTAAGTGTATAAGCGCTGTTTTGTCATGTATTTTCCATTTGAAAACAGTGGAAACTAATAATCTAATAGAAGTACCTTAGTGGATATGGATCCATATCAGTAAGAACTTGTCTATACTTTCATGTACATGCACAAAAGTTCATAGAAAGTTCAGCTAGCTGAATTAGTACTTGTACTTGAACCAAAACAAGAGTATCCCAAAGTGACATTGGAACAACGTGGCTTTTGTGTGTTAGTGTTGTTGCTCTTGTTTGTTTACTGTGGCTGGGGACATTTCTCATATTTATGATACAAAGTCAGAACAAGACTGTTCCTGTCCCAAGGACTCACATCCTATTACAAGAGAAGACACAAGCGGACGCCATAAAGGGAAACACACTGGCAGTATGCAAAACATCAGCAGCGGTGTGAAGAGGAACCTTGAATCCCAGTTTTCCCGTGAAGCTTGTGATTTTCTTAAGGCTCTGTCTTCTCAAATTGATTTATTAACTTAGTTTTCATATGTTTTCATTGGTTCTAGCATGCGCAACTGCAGACAAACCAAAATATGGAAACGTGACACTGAATACATAAGTCACCATCTAAGCCCTCCAAATGTTTGCTTCTCAGTTGTAAGCCCATCTTTTCATTTTGCAGGGAAAGAAAGGAATTTAAATGGTTGAACCTAACTAATGACTGCAGTAGAAGACGTTAATTTGGTTTGACATAAATCTGATTTGGTTAAATTGGAATAAATTTCAGAAACAGGATCCAAAAGTGCTCTTAAAATGTCTGCATTTTGGGTTAGAAAGCATCCAAGGTGTATATGTGAAGGCAGGCTATTGAAGTGTCCGTATAGCTACAGGGACTGAGTTGTTTTCCCCATTAGACTGCAGAGTCAAAATATTCAGTGGGCATAAAGCTTCATCAAATACATAAAATCAAAATAATTGTATAGACCTTAACAGTAATGCCTGTTCCTCTTCAGAGCTCAAATTTTGCTGTCCTGCGTCTCCTTTTATCTACAGTTTTCCACCATTAAGATCTTAGCTGTGGTGTCCACCTGAGAGAAGAAAGGCCTTTCAAATGTCAAACATAAGTAAAATGACCATTTTCCTAACTTCGCTCTTCAGATGCTCAGACATTTCTGGGATCATAACACAGAGAGGGGGGGAAAGAAAAAGAAAAAGAGAAAAAAAGCAAAGATGACAAATCCTGTGTTCTCTTTGCCATCTTTAAGTCTCAGGATAATTTACTTTGTTGAGGTTGTAAACAAGATGTCAAAAATAAGTGTTTTCTTAACACTTTTCTTCATGGCAAGCATGGCTAAACTTAGATTGCTCTGCTATATCTGCTCTACTAAGGGAGTCTGTGTATAGGGTTGATTATGATAGTCAAGGTGGTGGTGCCACCATGTTTCCCACCTAAGCAAATGATTTAACCACCTTCTAAATGTGGAAAACCTAAGAATAATGACAATAGTAAATACCTTTTGTCTAGCGTGCCATGTCACAGCAAATTGAATCATGTTAGGCTTCGTCTGCTGCCTAATGCAATGTAACATAGCAGATAAAATAAATCAAATGAGTGACACTCTATTAGACTTGAAAGATGATAGCTCTTGTAAAGCAACTGATGTGAGAATATGTCAATGAAGTAGATTTCAGATGTTTATTGAAGTCTTGAATCTTTGAAACCCAGCAAATGCATATTTTAAGGGCTATGAAAGAAGTGACTACAAACACAGCAGTATGCTTATTACTGACAAAGCTGTTGCCTGAAACAGAATTCATCTAAATTTTATGTTTTCTTTGTGTGCTCAATTCATTTTTTCATTTCTGCAACTGCTTCCTAGAGACATCGGCTTGAACTTGAAAGCATACTGCTACGAATGCTTTAGGGATTGTCTTTGTAGCTAAGACTCAGAATTTTTAGTTACAAAAGTTCAGTAGTCCCTACCAAAGATTATTTTAAGTTTCAGTTAGCTAGGATTTAATAATATGGATTCAAAGAAATAGTATCCAAAAAATATTTGTGTTTGTTTTCAACATTGTAACAAAAAGTTATTTTTATTCAGGTCAATTTTAAGGAACATTTTAACTTAATAAGGAACATTCTTTCTTGTATTTCTGCCACCTGTTTATCATTTTGAATGCTTATAACAATTCACTGTGTGATTCATTACTTGAGCCTTTAAAAAGTTGATCTGCTAATTATCTTTCAATAAATAAGCACAGAATTGCAGTAAGGGTTGTAACCAATTAGGAAGCCTATGAAGTCATGCCTATTCTCATTACTTAAAGCTGTGTTCTTTTTTGTTTCTACTTTTTTTTGCTTTATGAAGGCAGAATGCTCAACTCCCACTCAATATGCAGTTTAAATAAGTTTTTTTATTTGATCGTTGTGATGGCACTGTGAATTAAACTTTTCAAAAATATAGGCCAAAAAATGGTTCAAGAGCAAGTTTTTTTACTTGTTTTTTTTTTTTTATATCTGAAAAAAGAGTGGAAGCATCTTTATTTATTAAAATAACATGTGGCGTTCCCAAATATGGTGTTTATTTTATAAAAATATAATGCATTTTCCTAAAGTTTACAAATAAATTGTTAAATTAGTTAAAAAATAGATTAAAAGTGCTTCTTCAATAAATTTATTTTCTAGATCAGATTTTTCTTTGTCTTCTCAACAGCAGAATAACAAGCTCTGAGGAATGAATTTGCATTTATGATGGGGGTGTGCCCCCATTAGTTTCTGGATTTATCCTCCATTAATTTTTAATTATGTAGGAGGTTTTCAGAGTCTGATAGCATACTGTTAAGGACATTTGGGTACTATGCTGGTAATTTTGGTTTTGTAATCTGCTTGGATTCCTTTGAAGTTTAGCTTCTGTGAGTACTTATAAGTTTTAGAGTTCTTCACACTTGTTCTGCAGATTATTAAAATACTTCTCTAATGTATCTTCCTCAATAATTTACATGTGCTTGCACTTCGAAATTAATGTTGCCATTAATATCTGAAGAAAAAAATTAACATTAAATGAGTTTGGGTTTTGTTGTAGGTATTACATGATAAAACCAACAAGCCAAAACTGGAAGAAAAATATAATTAACTTTCTTTCTCTGTTTAGCCCACTGTTTGTGAACGGGAGCTCTGTGTATTTGCTTTCCAAACATTAGGAGTGATGAACGAAGCTGCTGATGAAATTGCAACTGGAGCCCAGGTAGAATTATCTAAAGTTTATTGCATGTCTGATTTTCTCAGTCTTCTCAGCGTCTTCTACTATGTATTTTGACTTGTATTCCCCATGTGAGTGCTCTTTGGTAAGTATTATTTATTTGTCCACTCTTACAGCTGTAAATACACTGCTTTATGCATGGCACTTCCAAACAGTAATGAGGTGCTTCCATTGTTTTGCTACCATGTAATTAGAGTAACCCTGTTTTCTTGTTCTGTTTTATTCAATTAGGTCACCTGGGTTGTTAATAAAGACAGCCGTTGTCATTTGGAGATAATTCCCATTTATTTTCACCTAATGAGCCATTACTACTCTGATGCAATTAATAAGCTACTTCCTGTTCATGGTGTTGGGATGCAGCTATCCACTGAGCATCTGTTGTTTTGATCATTAAATAACAGTGGGAAAGTCCTTACTCATGTCGCTACATAGTTTTTTCTCTCTTTTCTCAAGGATCAGGAATTTAATATAAGCTTGCTTCCTGACTCTAAGCTCAGTTATTAATGTAGTTATATCATTGTTTTCTTTCCTAATTTTGTATGTACTTCAAAACAGAGTATTTTAAACTATGTTTCCAGATCACTATTCAATCTTAGATTAAAGTAAGTACAAAAATTGAAAGGCATTATGTTTAAGATCCTTTTAAGATCTTAGGTTAAAAGTTTACACATCTTACGAAAAAGTGCATTCCTCTCTGGTTTCATATATATATGTCACTCACTGTGCATTTATGTAGTAAGCAACATGGTTTTTTTGGAAGAGCAAGTGTTCAGTTCAGTTAACTTTAACTAGCACTAGTGAGTCTAGCTACTGGAAAGAACCTATTCGACTAAGTGCCTGAATACCCACCATGGGCATATCTTCAAAGGAAGAAACTTGCAGTAATGTACATCAGCTTCCTTACTTGAGAATACAACTGCAGGATCTGAACACCAGCTCTTCCTGTGATGTCTGAAGACCATCAGATGGCTGTATTTGCAACATCTAAGATACCAAATACTGTGATACTTGTGTAAGCCTGTCAGAAATGGAGTGAGGTGCCCTGATGAAGCCCCACCTCTTTCTCAGCCTGAAGTCCTCTGAAGACCTCAGCTATTTGTTTCTGGGGAACTAGAATTTTATTTTTTTTTAATTCAGGCACTTACGTGGTACATTACATGTACGTTTAGAATCACAGAATTATAGAATAGTTTGGGTTGGAAGGGGCCTTTAAAGGTCATCTAGTCCAATGCTCTGCAAAGAACAGGGACGTCTTCAACTAGATCAGGTTGCTCAGAGCCCCATCCATCCTGACCTTGAATGTTTCCAGGAATGGGGCATCTACCCACTCTCTGGACAACATGTTCTACTGCTTCACCACCCTCGCAAAAAATTTCTTCCTTATTTCTAGTCTGAATCTGCCCTCTTTTAGTTTAAAACCATTACCCCTTGTCCTGTTGCAACAGGCCCTGCTAAAATGTTTGTTCCCATCTTTCCTGTAGATCCCCTTTAAGTACTGAAAGGCTTCAATAAGGTCTCCCTTATTGAGACCCCAACTGTCTCAAGCCATTCTTCATAGGAGAGGTTCTCTATCCCTCTGATCATTTCTGTGGCCCTCCTCTGGACTCGCTCCAACAGGTCCATGTCTTTCCTGTGCTGGAGACTCCAAATCTGGACACATTACTCCAGGCAGAGTCTCACCAGAGCAGAGTAGAGGGTCAGAATCACCTCCGTTGACCTGCTGGCCATGCTTCTTTTGATGCAGACCAGGATTTAGTTGACTTTCTGTGCCGCAAGCATGCATTTTTGCCTCATATCCATCTTTTCATCCACCAGTACCCTGAAGCCTTTCTTCGCAGGGCTACTCTCAATCCCTTCATCCCCCAGCCTGGATTGACAGTGGGGGTTGCCCTGACCCAGATGCAGGACCTTGCACTTGGCCTCGTTGTCATGAGGTTGACACGGGCCCACTTCTCAAGCTTGGCCAGATCCCTCCGGAAGGCAGCCTGTCTCTCAGGCATGTCAACCACACCACTCAGCTTGGTGTTTTCTGCACACTTGCTGAGGGTGCACTTGATCCCACTGTCTATGTCATTGATAAAGATTTTGAACACTACTGATCGCAATATGGACCTCTGAGGGACACCACTTTTCACGGATCTCTGGACATTAAGCCATTGACCTCTAGCCTCTGGATGCAACCATTCAACCAGTTCCTCATCCACCGAGCAATCCCCCCATAAAATCTGTATCTCTCCAATTTAGAGAGAAGGATGTGTGTCAAAGGCCTTACAGAAATCCAGGTAGATGACATCTGTAGTTCTTCCCTTGTCCACTGATGTAGTCACTCCATCATAGAAGGCCATGAGGTTGGTCAGGTAGGACTTGCCCTTGGTGAAGCCATGATGGCCATCTTGAATCACTTCTGTGTCCTCCATGTGCCTTAGCATAGCTTCTAGGAGGATCTCTTCCATGATCTTCCCAGGTACAGAGGTGAGGCTGACAGGTCAGTTCTTCCCAGAGTCCTCCTTTCTACCGTGTGTAAAAATGGGTGCAATGTTCCCCTTTTTCCAGTCACCAGGGACTTCACCTGACTGCCATGACTTTTCAACTAACATGGAGAGTGGCTTGGCAACTACATTAGCCAATTCCCTCAGGACTCTGGGATGCATCTTGTCAGGTCCCATAGACTTCTGTATGTTCAGGTTCCTCAGATGGTCATGAACACGGTCTTTTCTTACAGTGGGAGATCTTCTTTGTTCCGCCAGTCCCTACCTTGTGGTCCATTCACTTGAGAGGTGTGCAAGAGAGATTGCTACTGAAGACTGAGGCAAAAAAGTTGTTCAGTACCTCAGACTTCTCCTCGCTTGTTGTTACAAGTTTGCCAACAGTCCTGCTCATCAGGGGCCGTATGCTTTTTTTGACCTTCCTTTTCTGGCTGACATACCTGTGGAAGCCCTTATTATTCCTTGTGTCCCTTGACAAGTTCAGCTCCAGCTGTGCCTTTGCCTTCCTGACCCCATCCCTACACAACCAGGCAGTGTCCCAGTACTCTTCCCAGGGCACCTGACCCTGGTTTCACTGCCTGGGCATTTCCTTCTTGCCCTTAAGTTTGACCAGCAGGTCTCGACTCAGCCATGCTGGTCTCTTGCCTTCCTTTCCTGATTTCTTACTCCTGGGGACTGAGAGGTCTTGCACTTTTTGGAAAGCATCCTTAAAGATCTGCCAGCTCTGTTATGCTCTCACATCCTGGAGGGCAGTTTCCCAGGGAGTCCTGTTGACTAACTCCTTGAAGAACTGGAATTCTTCTTTCCTAAACTCGGGGAAAAATTAGGTACAAACTTAGATGGTACATTACATTTACATTGGACATTAGGTACAAACAAGTAGCTCTCACTTCTCTTTTTAAATACATCTGACAGGAGAGGTGGTCCTGGTTAGCTCTCAGTCTGTGTTTTATGTAGTTATCACTGTTGCAGGCATGTGCAAAGCTTGCTCTAGATTTCTAGAGCACCTCTGCATCTGCAGAGCTTTGCTGTAGAGTACTGAAGTGATTACAAGCTTAACGGTGCTTAAAAGAGTTGGATAAGAGGTTTGGTCGATTGTCCCATTGGACCTAGGTGACTAAATTTTGCTATGTTTCACTTTAGTGACAGCATTGCATCCATCTCACTACATCTGATCTGGTTGAGCTCCCTTCCTGTTTGCAGAAAGAATTCAGCACTTCTAGGGTTTGATTCATCCGAGCTATTTTTGATATTAGTTCAGGATAGCGTGAATCACAGCATAGACTATCAGCACAGTGTTTATTTTCTCCATTGATTATAAAGAGAGCCTAGGCTGACTTGTAGGAGGTAGGTGTTCACATTGTGAATCTCTACATTTCGTCAGGTGAATCTTCCTCCAAATCATTTTGTGTAGTGAAGGAGTCTAAATATAGGTTCCCATTATTAGAAATCACATCCTGTTTTTTCCTGCTATGCTTTCAGCTAGTTTCCTAAGGTATACACCCCTACTTTGTCACTTCCAATATTCTGATGGTTCCTCCTTAATAAGAAGTGATTGTACTTTATAAAACTTCCAAGCACAAACTCACCTTGGCTTACTTTAGTTATGTAGTCAAAATGCCTGAAAGTTAAAGGCCTGATTTGTTCATAGTTCAAACTCGCTGTGGAGAGTCTCTGGAGAGGGAGAGGCACTGTCTGAGACACTCATGTCATAGGAGGGAATTGTCGCCAGAAAGTGTCATCTTCTCCTTCTTGAAAATATTTTAATCCTTACTTACGTACTTCAGTACCTACTGTTAAGGAGGAAGAGTTCAGGCCCAGGTATAAGGACATTTACTAGATCCACAGTACTTTCTATTACCAAGGAGCGCATACTCAAGTTTGTATTATAATGTTTGTATTAGACTTGCCTCCCAGTTTAAGTTGTGCTGTTCCATCAGCTCAAAACGATGATCTTAGGGGAAACTGAGCATTTAACTAAGCCTAATGTGTGCACTTTTCCCCCATGTCAGAGCAATATGCAGGTATCATGGTAAGAAACAAAATCGGAGTCAACATGCGGTATAAAGGAAGGCTTTGGGATGATGTTCTAAGAGGAATTGTGCCAATTTTATGATCAAGTCCATCGTGCAAATCATAAAGCAAGACAACTTTGAGTCACTGTGCTAAGAGATCTGGGGGCTCAAACAGCTCTTCCCTAGTAGTGTTTTGCAACTGGAGACTAAGAAGTGCTTCTGAGGAGCAGAGTGTATGAATTTGGGCTCAATTTCATGGTAATACGTTTACATGGTTGCAGGCCTGTTGCCTGACCTGGCTGTGTCTCCTTTGCAAATACTGATGCAGGTGCCCTATTTCAAAGCATTCATCACACTTACAGGTATTATAAACTGGAAAGTAATCAGAGCACCATGGAGGAAGGGATCATCATTTAAATAACTTCATTTTTGAATATATATGAGATAGTTAGTAACTGGAACTAACAGAGTATTTTTAAACTGATGGAGAAAATTGTTCATACATGCTAAAGGAGCAGAGGGGGAGAATGGCAACAGCATGACTCACTGCAGCGCAGTTCCTTTTCCCTTTCATCAGGATTCTTATTTTCATTCTGCTTCTCTAAAGGACCAGCTTTTTTTTTTTTCCTTCCTCCAAATGGTCAGACACAATGGCAAATACAGAAAAACTTCTAGAACAGCTTGAGCTATGAGATGAGATCTGATTCGTGTGGAGTTGTGGGAGGAACCAGGGATGCCTACTAAGTACGACTCATCTCAGCTTTTCCTTTCTTTCATCAAAAAGTCTGTTTTCAGATAGGAATGTTTTCAGGAGGCACAGAAAAGACAGGGGGAAATGAGCTAATTTGCAGCCACATTTATATGTAGCTACTTTGGATTTCATTTTGAGCTAGATTTAGTTTTCACAGCTGCCAGAAAGCTGCGTTCTCTCTGGTTTGTGATTGCTGTATTCTATTTTTTAATCTCCGAATTACAAATTTTGAAACAATTATACAGAAATCTGTTGCTAAGTTGTATATCATAGAATATTAGAATTGTAGAATTGCCTAGGTTGGAAGGGATCTTTCAGATCATCTAGTCCAACCATCAACCTAACACTGACAAAAACTATCACTAAACCATATCAGCTAGGTACTACATCTACATGTCTTTTAAATACTTTCAGGAATGACAATTCTGCCACTTTCCTGGGCAGCCTGTTCCAATGCTTGATAATCCTTTCAGTGTAAAAATTATTCCTAATATCCAGTCTAAACCTCCCCTGGCGCAACTTGAGGCCATTTCCTCTTGTCCTATCACCTGTTACTTGAGAGACCGACCCCCACCTTGCAACAGCCTCCTTTCAGGTAGCTGTGGAGAGCGATAATGTCTCCCCTCAGCCTCCTTTTCTCCAGGCTGAACAACCCCAGCTCCCTCAGCTGCTCCTCATGAGTCTTGTTCCCCAGACCCCTCACCAGCTTTGTTGCTCTTCTCTCGACACGCTCCAGCACCTCAGTGTCTTTCCTGTAGTGAGGGGCCCAAAACTGAACACAGTACTCCAGTGAGGCCTCACCAGTGCCAAGTACAGGGGAACACGTGCCTATGTGCACATACGTGAATATATACCTGTGTACACATTACACACATGATCTTACAGTGAAGTCTTGTAAATCATAAATATTCAAAGCCACGTTGTAGTTCTGTACAATAGGGTGGAAGGAAGAGGATCTCCCAGTGTGAGCTGTGCAAATGACTGTTAAATCACTGCCCTGCCCTGGCTTTAGCAGAAGCAACGTTTACAGGTGTTTCTATGATTACAGTCTTCAGGAGAACAGCAGGCAGTGGTACAGATTCAGAAACTCTTCTTCGTTCTTGAGCGACATTTTTCACTGGCATTCTGCTGTACAGAAATACATAGATCCAGCACGATTTCATTTCCCTAGAGAATTAATTTAATTCAGGAATTAGCACATACGCATAAGAGAAAGCAGGGCTGCAAGCAATGCATTTGACATGATAACACATTTCAGATCAGGTACTCGTGCTACTTATGCACATGGAATAATGTACATGGGCTGAATCTGAAGCCTCTTGAGGTCAATGGGAAAATTACAATCCTAAACTGTGTCCTGTGGATAACATGGTTTGGGTTATATAGGTAACAATGAAATAGAGTATTACTATAATGTGGAAAAAAAGCAAACTGGAAGATACAGTATGAAAGTACATATATCGAATAAATATTTTTCTTTATCCCTAGGTGGTTGATCTGTTAGTATCCATGTGTCGGTCTGCATTAGAGTCACCTAGGAAAGTTGTCATTTTTGAGCCATATCCTTCTGTAGTTGATCCTAATGATCCTCAGATGCTGGCCTTTAACCCCAGGGTAAGTAGCTGTCCTTCATTATGTCATAGCTTGGTTTTAGTCATACATGAGATTTCAAAGCAAAGCCTTCTTCTGGAGGAGACTCCTTTACTCTAAAAGATACATCTCTAGAATATAGCACAAACATGTGACTGTTTTCAGAACTCTGTAGCTTATTTAGTTGTCTCTGAGAAGGTATTTGTGTATAAACTGTAAGTTGTGTTCAAAGTTATGTTGAAACCAATAAATTCTGTTAGGGTACACATTCTAGATGCAAAATTTTATATTCTTAGTGTCTTTCTCTCAGTGTACATTGGACACAAAGAGAAAGATGGCCTTTGGGAGGTCTAGACCATGTAAACTGGGGGACTTCCAGTCTATCTTTTTATTCTTAAAGTGGTTATTGCTGTCGTCTCATTTTCTCTTTGCAAGCAATTATGTCCTTAAATGTAATTTTATCAAATGTTGACATAATAGTTGATTTTTGTACAAGCATCAATTTTGAGATAAAGAATTGTGTTTGCACTACTTGCTTCTCAGCCTGGAAATACCACCTCTCAGGGAAGACCTCAAGAAGCCATGAACTATTGCATCTCACTTGAGCCATCCCCAAGGGCACAAATGAGAGCTTTGGATGTCCTGTATTGGGATGCATTTCACATTTTCTGAACAAAGACCAGTTAGCAGCAGTTCTTCCTCAGGAAGGCGCAAGCATGTTCTGTGGCATGTGGGAAAAAAGACTTGCCAGGAGGTGCTTGGAAAGGATCTGACAAGGAGACAGCTAGTCTGGTGGCTGGGCAAGGCAGGAGTTTGAAGCAGATGAGGGAATACGAAATAGGGTCACAGCAAAAGAGGAATGGAGAGAGCCCTTGGGCTGGCAAGGCACACACTGCCTCCTCCCAGCTTCTCGCCAGCATAGGCAAAGTGAATGCCGTTGGGCAGAAATTGGCAAGACCCAAAGGTGGAGAACAGTGAAGCTTCTGAAGGCAGTGTGACATGCGGAGCTGGTGAAGCATGGACTGTTAAGCACATCTATGCAGAAAACATGGATCTGTCTGGTAGTGGTTCCCAGCAGAAGATAGGCAAGGATCATGGTGAGGCAGAGGAACAACTGAAGGATCTCTGACTTTTTATAGAGCTGTTTGCAAAGTAAACACGTCTGTTTACTTAGCATTTTATTTAAAATCTGTTTGGTCACTGCATTAGTTAACTTAATAGCATGTTGTCCAAATAATTGTCAGAGTCTGTGTTTAGTTAAAATATTTGTTTAAAAAGTGAGCTAATTTTTTCAGTGTGTTGGAGATTCCAATGAAATTCAAAGAAAAACCATCATGATAATACTTTTTCGGGGAATTTTCCTGGACTAGGAGTAAGAGAGTCTATGTGTGAGGTAGAAGGAGGCTATTGGTAAGAAATGCTTGAAAGGATTGGTTTACTGAACGTTCGTCCTAGCTTTGGTCTTATACACAAGAAATTCAGGTTTTTGTAGAGCCAAAAACTAATATTCTTTTAATTTATTTTCTGATTTTATGCTACATCAGAAGAAGAATTATGACCGTGTCATGAAAGCATTGGACAGTATCACTTCTATTAGAGAGATGACACAGGTGAGTTTAGAAATCTTTACCTAAATTAATCACTATTTCTAGAACAAGGAAGATGTTTCTACTGCTTGCCTATGGTGGGTGGGGAAGTCAATAGTATCATCTCTTTCCTATAGAGTTCTAATAATATTAAAATGTGTGTTAAAAATAACAAACCCAGAGTATCCATAATGGCAGTCAAATAAAAGTGATGAAGCAGAACTCAGATCTTTTGAAGTTTAAATAAGAGATAACATCAGAATGGGACATTGTAATGTGATAATTACCAACTGCTGCATTTCTGGAAATATCAAAGCTAAACTGGGTCTTTCATTTCCAAAGCAAGAGAAATTGATTTTGTGACAGCATTCTGAATGATAGCTTTATTTCTATTATAGCAAAACACTTGATCAGCTAAGTATGGTTGAGGACGTGGAAGGTTGGGTCTCTTGGGATTAGTACCTTATCATTTCTCAATATTCACATTGGGACAGAATCTGATAGCAATACTTGTGTTTATTATTACATTCCATTTCCCAAAAGCCCAGCTGATTATAACTGATTATTGGAATCTCCCCCATGTACCTTGCTTTTCCAACTGCTATACAAATGTGAGCTCACAACAGTTTATAAATCTTACTCTATATGTATTCCTAAAATACTTTGAGATTCTGGAATGAAGAATGAGGTGTATAGAGAGGAGTAAAATAAATTAAAAATTAAAATTCACATATTTTTGTTACTTAGGGTAATGTCTTGTAAATATTTAAAAAATTGGGTATTTCTGTTACCTGATATAATGTCTTTTAAATAGAAAAGAAAAATAACAGCCATTTTGCCTTTTTAAAATATTAAAATAATTCTTGGACTGAAGAGTTTTAAAGGGATGTTTTACACTGTGATTGAAATCAAGAATGGTTTTCAAAGGGATTATAAACTGATACAGTATTTTACTTGACCAGTTTATACCATGAAACAGTTAAAAAAAATGGAGTGGATTATCTTGGGGTATTTTGAGCGACTTAATTTTGTGAATTTCCAGTCCAATTTCTTAATCCAAGAGCTGAACATAAATAGGTATCTTCTGCTGTTCTCCCTGAGATCACCAATGTTTCCTATAATATACTAATTTTTATGCTAATTATATGCTTATTATTTTACTCCAGGGAAAATAATTGCTATATTAATTCTTCGTGTTGTCAAAACACATTTATAACTGTACAACGCTAAATGTCAGTAGAACTGTGATTTAAGCCTAATAATGAGTCCCATGTATTCCTTTTAATAGATGAAATCATGGGCAATGTAACATATAAAATTTAACCTTATGATTTCAACTAGAAATAAAGAACGTAATTACTCTTTTCTAGGCACCTTACTTGGAAATAAAGAAGCAGATGGATAAACAAGACCCGCTTGCACATCCTCTTCTACAATGGTATAAAATTGACTGACATAGGATGATAATTATTACCAAGTTTAATGAATAATCACTTCACCAGTGTAATTTGGTATAAACTCACCCTAAGAATTAACATCAGGGTTGACATTTGCAACTGCAGGTGTTTCTGGACTGTTTCTGGACCTCATCTGGGCCCTCTGAAAACACTGGAAAGACTCCAGCTTATTTGTACAGCCTCTGATCTAATGTTCTAGTCAAGATTGGTCTCCTTCCATCTGATAGGTTCAAAGGCCTGCAGCTGTGTGCTTTGTGGTGGCCATTCATAACACATTTTTAAGAAGAAAAGTTCTGTTTGGTTATCATGTCTAATACATCTAACTGTTTCTTATTTTAGGGTTATTTCTAGTAATAGATCACATATTGTGAAGCTACCGGTAAATAGGGTAAGTGTCTGCAGGTTCTTTATTATTTTCTCATTTCTCGTGGTTTGTATTAGCATTTTAGGTGGGAGTCTCCTAGCCAAACCTAGGTGTCTACATTCAAAATAATCACATGGACTCCATTAATAGACAAGGGACGGAAATAGGCAGTTCCAGGTCATAACTCATAGAGTCCTGTTGTGAATATCTAAAATAGGTCAAAGCAATAGTGCTCAGAAAAGGCCTATTTGAGGTGAGTAGCTCAAATACAAGTGTCTCCCTTGTAGCCTTCTGAGATTGGATGAGAAAAACTGTTTGGTTTTTTACCATATAGAATATTAGATACAGAATTGTACAGAAAGCAGTACACACAAACATGATGTAGCAGGAGATCCACATATGAGTACACCTCAAAAAGAGTATAGCTCTTGAATTTTAGACAGATGGTGCTGAAATTCATTCTGAGTATGTGTGCCTCTGATTAAGGATGTGGTTTTTTGCAGCCTTTCAAACCTGAACCTGAATTCAAAGCCAGATCTGATCAGAATACCATGATGAAATTGTTCAATTTAATCACTTTCCTAGAGCCATATTAGGCTGAAATTTGTTTCAGAAACTTGCATATGTTTCATAAACTGAAAGACATTTTTGCTGTTTGATTTCAGGTAAAAACTGTGGTAATGCGACCAATTTCAACTTAGTTCATGAGGTTATTTTTATACAGCCCTGTATTGTGCGAAACAGCATGGTATCTTAAGAACTACCATTATGGAAATATGATGCTTTTGTGTTAATCAACTTCTTTTCACTTGTGCACTGTTATATTTTACAGCAACTAAAGTTTATGCACACTCCCCACCAGTTCCTGCTTCTCAGCAGTCCACCAGCCAAAGAATCCAATTTCCGAGCTGCTAAAAATCTCTACGGAAGTACATTTGCATTTCAGTAAGTACATATAGTCGTATTAATCAAAGGTTATCAAAATGCCACGCTATTTTTTTGTTCTTGCCATTTGAGGTTTACAGCTGTGAATTTATTGTTTTAAAGGATTACTGGTTTCATTTTGCAGTTTAACCTGTGGATTTTAACGCTTGCTTTTTCATTTTTTCAGTGGTTCGCACATTGAAAATTGGCATTCCATCCTGAGGAACGGCTTAGTTGTTGCTTCCAATACGAGGCTGCAGGTAAATAGTAGACTAAGTTGACGTCAGCTAACCTGTGTGTGCTTGATTACATACTAGCTTAGGCAAGTTTTCAGGGGGTGTGGTTCTGGTAGTCATACAGGTGGAAAAAAGGGATGATTTCAAATACTGTCTTGTTTCACAGAAAAAGTACTTTTCTAATGCCATTAAAATGAAATAATACATCTGCTAAAATGGCTAGAAAATCCCATTGCTGGAATCAGTGTTTCAGTTTTACATTGCAGAGCAGCACCTCCAGGAGGCTTATCTCGGTACTGCTTAAAAGCAGTCTCGGGATTAAAATTTGGAGCTACATAAACTATCTCCGTATTACAGGATCCAAAGGCCTACTAGATTTACAGGAGCTGGGTTTGCAGCATCTTCTCTTCTCTTCTGGTTTCCTTGAGAATGGAAAGATGAGTGTACCAGCCAGGAGGGGGCTATTGCAAACCTCAGTTCATTTTCTCAGACTGAATGATCCGGAGACCACTGTTGCAGAGCAAAGTAGACAGTAGCAGAGCGACTGGGGAGCTGTAACTCAAGAGTATTTTAGCATCGTGGTTTTGACAGCTCTTCCCCAGAGCTGAGTCCGTGATACCTTGGAGGAGGATCCCAGGGTGCTGACTAAGGATCAGGGTACAGAAGACACTGAAAAAAAAGGAAATGGAAATCTCTGCTGTTCCTCTCAGTGGTTTGTGTGGTTTTATTAATATATTTGGAAGATAATTCCCCAGGAAAACAGGATTTACATAACAAAATTCACCAAAGTAAACCCCTTTGTTTATGCTTACTTTTTTGTTGAGGGTTGAGATACTGGGAATAGGAGGAAGTAGTAAAGCCCTATTTTATACAAGTTGTCATTTTTAATTCTCTTATACACCTAAGGCATATCCTGAGCCCAGTTCATCCTATTTACGTTAGTACCAACCAGTCAGGAAAAATATGTACTCACCGAGGATCCTATACAACGTTGTGGGATCTGGAGGAGTGAAAGCATGTTTGCACATTCCTGTGAGAGCTCTGGCACATTGCAGAGACAATGTAAATGTCATTGGGCCAGAGGAAAGAAATAAGGATGAGCATGACTCTGAAACCCAGTGATCATAACATCTACCTGGGTAGGATATACTCTGGGTTCTCATTTGTGCTCCAGCAGCTACTTGGTATGTTTTCTTTAAAGGCTTTTCCACATAAAGCAGTTGGTCCCTGGTGGAGAAATGAAACCCATACTTGCCCCTTTCCAGACAAGAAAATGACTGCAGGGCTAATAAAAAGTGCTCACTTCTGTTGCTTAGCCCAAGCTTCGTGACATGGAATAGTGATATTGGTGAAGAAGAGTCTTCCCTTTCCTCTGTTCTTTTCAGACGGCTGGTGGCTTTGTGGCTAAAGCACAGTCCTGCAGTGATGGAATGTGCATGTCTGAATTGGCTCAGGCAAAAGCTAGATTGTAAACCATTCCTCCAGTACTCAGGCTGAGCTAGTCACTACATTTTTCTATAGCGTATGACCAGAGTGATCACCATCTCTTCATTTCTTACCTTAAAGAAAGTGAAAGCAGCTGTTTCAGATGTTGATTCACGGAGGCTGGCTCAGGCTGCGCTTCCTGCCAAGGTGTTGATTTGAGACACATGCTGAGGCTGCTCAACCTTGCTAAGGCTGAGGTGTATTTGTCCATGTACAGAAGCACCTTCTGTAGGCATCTGCCATAGTAATGTTAGATTTAAAAACTGAAGATGCTATTTTGTATGTAAATCTGATGTAAATTTATGTTAGGGCATTTGGACATAGTTTCCAGAATATACAGTATTTCCGTTGTATATTCGCAGCATGCTTTTTTTAAGGACTTCTTGGAACACTGTTTATTACCAGGCAATAAATTCATGCAGTAAGGGCAGATGCTTATCTACATTATGACCTATTCCTGTCATTATTATTGTGTCCAGATAACCAAATTAATGTTAAACAATCACTCCGCTCTTTTTCAGCTCCATGGTGCAATGTTTGGAAGTGGAATCTACCTTAGTCCATTGTCAAGCATATCATTTGGTTACTCAGGTGATATTTATAAATCACTCTAAAGTTGGAGAAATATACGGGGGTATCTTAGTCTACTGCTTTTCTTACCAGCTTCACTGTTTACAACACTGTATTAAATTTTATCTTTGTTCATCAAGATTTAATTTATTCAAAAAAGAGAAAATATAAATTCCCGTATTAAGTACCTGTCCTTATTTTCCAAGGTGCTGAGTATCTTGAAACTGTGCTTGAAGTAAACAGTAGCTAATGCTGGATGCTGTGTGTAATGGAGCAGGTCTTGATTATGCAGTGGAAATGCAACCTTGTGTTTGTGATTTTTTGTCAATATCTGCCTAAGTCCATCCAACATTATCTGTGGATTCATGGGCTTTTAAAACCTGATCCGACAGAACAAATATTCATCAATAGACATGTTCAACTCTGTATATTTAAGAGTATTCCCAAGTATCACCATGTCAGGATTACACAGAAAGTACAGGACAGCATATTTATTTTAGCATAAGAAGGGGAGGGAACTTAAATTGTCCCACTAGTAAATCCAAAAGTGAGTTGTGCAGATTTCTCCATATAAGAATTAAATCATAAATAGAAACATAATAGAAACAAGATATACCTACCCGTACATTAAGAAACTTAAGAGATTGTTGACTTTTTCCTTTAGGGATGCTGTATTTACCATTTCCTCAGATATAAAATTGCTGGTATAGTTGAATGTGTATTTGTGTGCATGTAGATAATTCTGAGAGTTTTTGTTATGCTTTCTGATTTTCAGTATTTTTAGTTAATGTCACAATTCACCTTAAATGCTCAGCATTTTTTACTACTATTTATTTAATTTCAATATCAATAATCTCTACATGCACTTTTAGCTTTTCAGAGATTACACGAGTATGGAAGCTTTTCAGGACTCACTACAAGTGCAGGTTGCAGTATCATTATCTAAAAAAATGCCCTTCTTTTTGGACAACACTGCTTTGTCAACTTCAGTGTGTTTTTTCTCATCTCTCTAACTTTCTTGGTCCCCTCCATCCAGTCTCCTCTAGAAAGGAGGCTATGTTCCTATGAAGTATGTAATACTTGATGCCAATAAAAGCCACGGAGTCCTACACTCCCTGTTCCTTCAAAGAGTTAAACTTCCCCATAATTCAGTCTGTGTTTGTGAACTTCCAAGAAATATGAGATACTGGAAAGGCAAGGAAGCCTGGAGTAGCATACAATACAGGAATTTTACGTAAACCAACATGAGGAATATGAGAGAGACCTGAGGCACAAATGTGGTGGTTAGATTTCTGAGATAGAAATTGGACCCAGTGTGGCTGACAAATAATTTAATACTGTTATGTGTAGGTAAAATAATTAAACCAAGGCAGGCTTTAAAACTTTAAAAAAATTAACTACTCCTAAAAATTAATTAGACTTTTAATAATTCTAAATGAAGTGTTAAAGATTGATATCTAAAGTTCTTTCTTTCATGATTTTACTATCCCACCCACAGTAAATCAGACTGTATTACTTCAGCCTGAGTAGGGTCACTTAGACTCAAGACATGCTGACATCCAGCTCTGTTAAGCAACCACCTAAGAGCATTCCTGAGCTGAATTTAGTGGCATTTAAGCTTATGTTTATCTGCTTTTGGACCTGCTTAATGCTAACATGACTTTCCTAGGGTCTTTGCAATACATACAGATGCACTGGTCATTTGCAGGATTAAATTGAGATACTCTATGACAAAGTTAACAAGCTTTTTGGGTGCAATGCAAAGGACTGTGATTCCCACTGTGCTACCTATTTCATTCTCCATATCTAACTTTGCTTACTATGGTATTTATATGCCAGGGTATCTTAAATGATTTTTAATATTCTTAGGGATGAATAAGAAGCAGCAGAAGGTGTCAGCTAAAGATGAACCAGCGTCAGGCAGTAAGAGCAGTAATACATCACAGGTACAGTACATCAGTCATCTCTGTAAGATTTATGGTTCTATGTTTGGGAACTTGAAAAGCAGGTAGTATTCCCTTTGTGAAAGCTAACAGTTTTATTTTATTGAACAAAATCAACAACTTCAGACACCGCAAATATCGAATACAGCCCAACTGTTTTTAGTAACAATTTATGGAGTACACTGCAGGTCTTGTGCCCTTTTTTTCCAAGCAGAAGAATTTAGGAAGAGAATGAAAATGGAAGACCAGTTGCATTATGACTTTTAGCAAGCCCTTGCTTTCTGAGTTCTAGACTTGCAGAATAATGATGCAAAAAGAATTGAGAGTGGTTATTTCTGGGAAATTAATAGCATTTCATATATAGCAAGTCAGTTTTTCTTTTTCATGGTTTTTACATATTAAACCATTACAATACTTTATCTAAAGCTAACTCATAGCATTTATGTGTGCAGCTAAGTTATGAGAAAGAAATCTTACATCTATCTCCATAGTTAACACATAGAAACTATAGAATAATCTGGCTTCAGAGAGAGATCGGTATGTAACAGCAGAAATCGTCAGAAATGGGAAAGCCAGTAAAATATCAGGGTAGTGTCCAAAGAATTCGTGATCACATTGACCTTTTTTTTTTTGGCTGCCAATTTGTTCATTGGTAACACTGATATTTCTAATAATATTATTCATTCTGTAAAAATTGGGAACTTTTCTTTCTGGATAAAGGAGTTCAAATCCCTCCTACAATAATCCAAACAAATAATATAAATGATTTTAGAATTTCTATTAAATTTAGAAATAAAATAGAATTTTTTTAGAAAGACTGCCCCTATCTTTGTTTACTAATAAACCACTGAAAATAGCAGCCCTCTCCTTCATTACTTTTTCACTCAGTTTGTCTTACTGCACTAATTAAGTTTTCTCATGTTTTTACATCTCAGTCACAGAAGAAAGGACAACAGTCACAATTTTTGCAAAGCCGTAACTTAAAATGCATAGCCTTATGTGAAGGTAAGCTGAAAGTCCTTGAAAAACTGTTTTAGTCATAGATACAGTGTTACTGGATGCAAATCAGTGAGACCTTTAGTTCCAGTATTGGTTGGTTTTATTTAAGAGACTACTGGTAGGCATACGAGTAGTTGCGTAATAGCTGACCTTTATATTTCAGTTCAGAACATTTCCCTCGTCGAACAAAACCTGTAACACGTGCTTGATTGATCATCTGATGCGTCTTTGAAATGTGATTGTATTCCTAAGCCATCAAGATAATCTTTATTTGAAGATAGCCTTGATTTGAAACACTGACTTCTTGCATGCTCTTTACAAATGCATTAAACACCTAAAAGTCAGAAAAAAACCAGCTTTCCTGTTGAATTTCCAAATGATTTTTCACTGTTCAAGCAAGTATACTGTTAATCTGGTAACTAGTCCATTCTCTCTGACTGTTTTAGAAATTTTGTGAAGTTAAAATCCAGTGCATATGAGTACAGTCATTCTTGAAAGATTTACCTAGTCTTTTAATAACTAATGAAACATCAGAAAGGTTTGAGACCAAAGAATTATGAAATTTGAATACGAATTGTACTAGAAATTTAGTGTCATTGGCCAAAAAAAAAAAGAAATTATATGAAACTCAGTTTGCCCTTCATTTGGAGCATTTGTTTATTTTTAAAAGTAACAATTAAGACAGACAGTAGAATTTAGTTCAAAATGGAAGCTTTAAGCTATGTATGCTACTTCTATATATATATTTGTATATATATTTGAGACCATTCAAGTGAAATATTTAATGTGATTGAAGAGATGCCAGTCAACATGAAAATGCAATTTGATCTGGACAGAAAAATATACAAATTTCATTCTAAAACTTTCAGAAGAAGATATGAAATGAATCTAGAGTTTACTAAAATTTACTTGGCCTTTAATGCCTGAAGTTTCTAAATAAAAATCACATCTTTCACAAGGCCTTTTTCATCCATGTAATTTTTTATTCACACTTATTAATGGATTATTGATTTTATAAAGGTGAATTTAAAATATTTAGTCTATTTTATTTCATATTCACTTCATTTTTCTGTGGAAAGAAGTCTTATGGGGAGATGGTTAATATAGATTTTAGATAAAATTAATTACAGGATATAAATATTTGTTAAAAATTACAATTCATGGAAGAAATGGTATGAAAATTGAATATGCATTTATTCATGGTAGTAATAGAATAGAACAGAACAGAACTAGATGATCTTTAAGGTCCCTTCTAATCTGAAACATTCTATGATTCTGTGAATAGAATAGAATAGAATAGAATAGAATAGAATAGAATAGAATAGAATAGAATAGAGCAGAGCAGAGCAGAGCAGAGCAGAACAAGAACAGAACTAGGTGACCTTTAAGGTCCCTTCTAACCCCAACCATTCTATGATTCTATGAATAGAATAGAATAGAATAGAATAGAATAGAATAGAATAGAATAGAATAGAATAGAATAGAATAGATTTCAGTTGGAAGAGACCTACAACGATCATCTAGTCCCACTGCCTGACCAATTCAGGGCTGACCATAGGTTAAAGCATGTTATTAAGGGCATTGTCCAAATGCCTCTGAAACACTGACAGACTTAAGGCATTGACTACCTCTCTAGGAAGCCTGTTGCAGTGTTTGACCACCTTCTTGGTAAAGAAATGCTTCCTAATGTCCACTCTGAACCTCCCCTCATGCAGCTTTGAACCATTCCCACGCATCCTACGTTGCTATTTTCTAAACATCCTCCTTAACAGCCCTGTGGTCATTTAAAATCAGTTTTTAATAAATATACTTTTTCATTTTTCATTCCAATTAACAACTGGCTCCCATAAGACAAGTATCTGTGTTTTCTGGAAAACATAACATATTTTGGAAACAAGAATGAAGTTCATCTCCCTGTTTTTACTAGAAGCGAACTCAGTCTGCGCCACGCCACAAACATGCAGCGGAAAACAACACATTCACAGAAGGCTGTTTAAAGTGTATAAAAAAGCAAATATTTTAAAGCATTATTTTCCAGGCATGATTTCATCACTATGAAACTTACACTTTCCCTCATAGTGATAACCTCATCCGATCTGCACAAACATGGAGAGATATGGGTAGTTCCCAATACGGATCACGTGTGTACAAGATTTTTCTTTGTGTGAGTACAAAGCTTCTCTTGACATTCAACTTCTGTTCATCCTAGACCTCTTTCCCCATGTTCACTCCAACAGTTGAAACTGAAGTAGATAATAGACATTTCTTCCTAATTCTTTTCAGTGCTGCTTCATTTTTTATCTTTCTTTGCACTTACTTTTGTTAGGAAATGTATGGATAAGCAAGTCACAAAGGTTTAGTAGATGTTTTGTTACAGGATAAATTAATGGAGAGTTACTGATTTTTCCCACTGTATAGCATTACCTCATGTTACAGTAAGTCTATCCACGTATCATAAAATATCATATCTATTTGGCTGTATGATTCAAAGATGGGGAATTCATTGAAGGCTTCCTGTCTATGATGTGAGCATTTCCCCTCTCACCTATGGCTTGTCCCCTTGGGGTCCTAGCAGCTTATTCAGCCTCGGGGTTTCAATGACAATGGCAGCCTTACCACCCTTCGCTCTCTAGAGTTTAGGATCTGCATGTAATAGTGAAGTGCAGCAGAGCATTTTAATAGAAACATGTTAACATTCGGAATAAGCACTCTTGATTATTGAATGAAACGGAGTTTTGGATGTTTTTAGTTAGATTAATAAAACACTAATTTGATTTCATTTTCTGTACTTTTTTTTTTAGTTATGAAGATGGTCAAGTGGGTGATACAAGTATAAATACACAGGAACCAAGCATTCATAAAGAGATTCTTCGAGTCATTGGCAATCAAACTGCTACTGGTTAAAAGGACCACTCTTATTTAATTGATGTGATTTGGAAGCCTTCCTCAGTTTCAAAGCTGGATTTTGAACTGAAGAAGATGCAAAAAACTAATTTATTATTATTATTATTCTACGCAAATTAACCCTTTGAATACTTACTGTTTTCTTACTTAATATTTCTTATCTCATCAAAATACCTGAGATGGTATGAATTAGCAACTGTAGGGGTGCAAAGTCTATTAATATACTACAACTAATAATAATTAAACAGGCATTTGGGTTGCTCACAATAAACAGACTTTAAAAAGGAGTTTTGTGCTGATATTTTTATATTAAACTTCAATTGGAGGTTTTAGTACTGTATACTGGTATTTTAAATTTAAAATGACTGAATTATAGGGGAGAGAGAAGATTTTATAGCGGAGCACCTGTATTATGCAGGATACTTTGCAATAAGTAAAATATTCTCATATTTAAACACAATAAAAGGTTGTCTGGAACATGTCAAATTAAAGAGATTGGTTACCTGCAGCTATCTTTGATTCATTTTATTTTACATAAATGCAGCTAGGATTTAGAGTCAAAGGTTAAAACAACAAGACATTTTTTATTTAATAAGTGAAACAAAGCAAAAAGTAATGAATGTGATGGTGTATATTTAGTTTTCTTTATCTTCTCTGGAAACACTGTCGTATCCATTAAGCAGCTCAGTTGCATTTTTTAATTATACTAGCCTAGCAAGCATCTGGAAATCCTGAAGCTGTTAACTTCCTTTTGTCAAATTTGGGTTTTGTATACTAGGTTTTACAGTTTTTTTAGATCAACAAGGTTCTTTAATGTTTTCATCTTAACTTCAGTGAAACTGCGCTGTGGTTAAATCTAGCCACATAAAAGTGTGTGCTGAATTAAGACTTTTACATGACTGAGTTGATTGTTGGTACCTCAGAAAATACAAACAAATGCAAAATTTTACTGATTTTATCTTGGTGAGATATTTTTATTAATTTATTCCTAAGGGAAAACAAACCAATTCAGATCTCTCTGTCCTTTAAATTAAGAACTGTTTTTTCCAAGTGAGCATGGTGGCAACACTGGTCAGGAGGGGCCCAGTCTCCAAGGCATAAAGCATATCCTGTGCCCTGATGAGTGCCCTTGGTGCCTCACGGTGGCCATCCTGGGGCATCAGTCACACCCTTGAGTATGGAGAGCAGTTCAGCTTACCCATCTGTGCAACTATTACAAGCCACCTCAGAAAACAAAAATAGACCAAATCCTCTATTATGTTATTTTCATAATAAAGATACTGAAGCGCCAAGTGACAGCATAACAGAGCACGGGTGTGTTTGCTTCTTTTAAACAGAACTGCATTAGAAATGCTATAATGGGTGATTCCTTCTTTCTAGTTAAAGCTACGTTCCCTTATTACTTGCTGCAATTGAAGCGCCCTACAAGTAAAATAGTGTTACTGGGCCTAGGAGTGCATACTTGGAGGTGTATTTTAGCATTACAGACTTATCTGCTGGGGCCTTCAGTTTTTCCAGGTTCATATCCAGACTTGTAAAGCCAATCCTGTTTTCAAATCCACATTTTGCTATTGAGATTCTGTTGAATTTCATCCACATTTGGTGGACCCATAATTTGAGAATCACTACTCTAATTGTTATCTTTTGTGTTGGGACACAGGTTAACTTCTTGAAACAAAGAGGATTCCTGAAATTTGTCTATCTACGTAAGGACTGCCTTACGTTGTGCAACTGCACAAAATCAGCATAATTCAGAAGTGGAGCTGAAACCCTGGAATGACCATCTTTCTGTAATTTGTCCTGCCATATGTGTCTCAATCACTAAGTTTTGCATAACAAAAAGAAACTGGGAAGCAAGTCCACAAAGATATCCTACATTTACTTGCTGGGCTGATAGTCCACCACTCTGGGAGGCCTCCTCAAAAAACTAGGAGGAAAGAAAGATGACCTTGAGTGAACTGGAGAAGCCAAGTAAGCAGTTATCTTCCCTATCCCTTCAAGCTGCAGCAGGGTCACAAGTGAACTCCGTGCAGGAAGAAACCTGGAATGTAGCTATGGCAGTGAGTCAGCCCTGGGTTGCATGGTGGGATCATGATGCTGGCCATGCCCAGTGCCATCGTAAGTATAACCACCAGAAAGGGGAGGAAAAATACATCTCTACCAAATTTTAAGGCTGCTCAGAGATTTGTTTTAGATGGATGAGCAGGAGGAAGGGACAGTGTGGAGGAAAGCAGGGCTCTGCTGTATACAGGGGCCTTGCTGTTGTAAGGTGCCCACTTCAGGGAGTACTGAGGCGGTGGACTTACACGTTGGGGAGAAGGAGCATAGCTAAGAGTAAAAGGCAGAGTGTGATGAGCACAGGCATTACACAGCAGTGGGAGAGGGCAAAACCTTTCAGGGAGAAAGGTAGTTCTGAAGGGACAAGGAATTTGCTGGTGGGAAAGAACAAAAAAAAAAAAAAAAAAGAGGAGCCACAGAATTACTAACAAGTGGCATTAGCAGCTCAGGTCCCACACGCTGCATGGCAGGAAAAGGGACTGTGAGAATGAAGCTGCAGCGTGGGGAAACACAGCCCACAGAGGTATGGGGCAGCATCATGCCCAGGGCAGCTGGGCCACCTGGGAAGGTGTCACGTTCTAGGGGACAGTGCAAGGACACAAGCCCACTGACACACAAACATCAGTTGAATTAAACCACAGTTCACTTGCTGCACAGTAACTCAGTCACTTTTTTCTTTAGCCAATATATTAACAAGAAGCTTCTTCTAAGGTGTTAAATTGTCTGCAGGTGAGCATCGTTTAACAAAGTACTAGTTCTCATCATTTTTAAAAGGTGAGGGTAAAGAAGGAGGTCTTTGGGGGTCTGTTACTCAAAAGTAAATACCCCTTCTATAGCAAACTTCACAGCTGAAACAAAGACTTTATCACCAAGAGCTGGAATGAAAAAGCTCAAGGATGAGATTTTCTTTGAAGGTTTTAGCCAGGGGTGGAAGTTGCATGTTGCCAAATTCTTCCAAATACTTGCATTCACAAGGATTCCAGGGAATGAAAAATAAAAAGCCAGGCTCATCTGAGCAAGGACCTTGTGTTATCCCCAAAGCCCTTGCATTTCCTTTTGTCCGTTATCATACACATGTATTGGTGATAGAGCAATCTTTTTATCTCCAACTGTAAAGCTCTAGGCTTTCACAGATAGCTTGTAATCAAAGAAAATAGACCCACTAGCTCTTCTATCTCTCTTGGTAGAAATGTCCATGAAGCCATACCTATCTAGCTGTGACCATGTCCAGCACAGAGCAACCAAAGGAATTCTTGGGAAAGAATTTTTAACTTGTTCCTACATCCCACAACAAATTACAAGCCCTCAAACGGGGAAAGCTTGATGGGAAAATTATGTTAATAGCTTAATGTTGCACCCTAATTATGAATTGATATATTTATACGTCTGAATATTTTAAACATTGAGAAAGAAATCCAAAAAGAGGTTTTTAAACCTTTACTGAGATTCAGGCAGATATTTAGCATTCAAGGGGTTAAGCAATTTGTGTTATCTTTTGTCTGTTTTCTTCAGCAGTGCTACACTGTTTTGATAACCTGCATCTTTGGTTGCATATTACTTATCATAAAATGGCCAGTTTGTGTAACGTTCTGCTTAGTCTTTTACAGGAACTAGCCAATGACACTGGAACTGTTTATGCTTATATTTTTCCTCTACAGCCCTTGAAAAACTGTTATTGATGATGTATAATTTTAGTATTATAGCTGTTGGTACTAAAAATGCATCTGATGAATAATGCTAAGATTATGCTTTTGTTAATACAAATATAAGACCACTCCAAATGAAGACTTTGTGCTTAGATCAATTACACTTTGCTTGTAAACCACTTACTACTGTGGAAGCAATTAGCATACTTCCAACATGGATGAGTACAAAGTGAAAAAAAAAAAAAAAAAACAAAATGGGACAACTGAATGAAGAGATTCATGATTTAAAAAGACACACTTAAAAAAACCTAATCAAATATAAAAACAGTATCTAGTTACTTAAGCATTGTATTAATTTATATGGATTTCCTCTTGGCTCTAGAACACGTAAGTCAGATACAGAGACTACGAGCCACAACCAACCGGGAGGTGATGCTACGGGAGCAAAAACACTCCGTAATCTTAGCATTTTCACAGCAGACAGGTTTGGGGCCCGATCCCGCCTTGTGCTGAGCACCCATGGGAGGTGCTGGGGGTCAGCCCTCGAACAGATGTGGATGGTTTTTGTGCTAGTCGCTCCTCGCTCTCATGGTAAGTTTTTCAGAAGCCGCTGAGGTGAAGGCCCGTGGCCATGGGGTCAGCATGTAGACACCCACACACTGCATGGCCTGTAGGCCTGGGCAGGAGCTGGCAGGACTCATCTGCTCCGTGGCTGTGTGAAATTTAGATTAGATACTAAGAAGAAATTCTTTACTGTGAGGGTGGTGAGACACTGGAACAGGTTGCCCAGAGAAGTTATGGATGCCCCATCCCTGGAAGTGTTCAAGGCCAGGCTGGATGGGGCTTTGAGCAGCCTGGTCTAGTGGGAGGTGTCCCTGCCCATGGCAGGGGGGTTGGAACTAAATGATCTTTAAGCCCTTCCAACCCAAACCATTCTATGATTCTATGGCCAGATGGCAGCCCTGGTGGCGAGGCTGAGGGGGAGAGACGGGCAGCTGGGCCCAGCCTTGCCATGCATGGCCCCTCTGCCATCTGCCGGCGCTGTGGCCACGGTGCCGGCAGCACCGCGGCGGCCCCCATGCCATGGCCAGGCATCCACTTGTCTTTGGGGGCACGTAGGGCCCTGCCACGCTGTATTTGCAAAACTGAGGCGTTAATCTGGTGTCCTGCGCAATTTCTTCGTTACAAACGCTACCTCAAGGTGAAAAACGAGCCTGTTGACTGAACGGAGCTGGGTCTGTTGTTTGGAGAGCGATTAAGATACATGTAGCACTGAAAGTGGTTCAGAAAGGATCTTGAGCCTAGTCAGCCAGGCCTATGATAATAATCAAATTTATTGCTTAAAGCACTCAGGAGTGCATGGACACTTGTGCTTCAGAAGGGGATAAATAAAAATGGGAAGATTTACTCAAAGCAGAGCGGCGTTCTGCAGGCGTGGTGTCATATGAAACGCACGAGGATGTCTCCGGTAGTTTGACTCCAGACTGGGGTTTGGGACGGCCGGGTCTGGAAGCGCTGACCCCCTCTGTCGCTCCCAGGGTGGTGGTCCCATAGCCCGGCTCACCGGCTGCAGCAGTGGCCACCGGCCGGAGCAGGGGGAACCCAGCGCCTCCAGCTGCTGTTCCCCAGTATTTTGATGGCGTGGCTCCTGCTGAATTTCAGTCCGCCGCGGAACGGCTACGATGTAAATTACTACCCATTTCACATTGCATTGGGGATTTGTATACATAGTAGTTATAAGATTTTTGTCAAGTAGTTTTTAGATGAACATATCTAGCGTGTGAAAAACCTGTTGAAGAATAGATTACATTAAACATTTACCAGCAAGTCAGTAAAAATAGTCATTATATACAGACGTTCAATATAATTTAATGTTCTAAAAATAATTTTTTAGTTTACCCAGTATGTATTGTATCTTTGAATTTTAAGAAGCAGCCACTCCTTTATGTAAACATAAAATATGCCTATGTTTCTTTTAACTCTACAGCCTTTTTTTCTCCAAATAAATTTATTAAATTCTGTGCACAAAATAGTACTGCAGCCTGCTATTTAGCCTATGGTGCCTTAGAGTTACTACAAATATTTAACAAAATGTACATAATGTAAATACTGCCAGAAGATCACTAAGGCCAAATATTTTCTCTATTCACTTTTTACTGCACTTGCTTTCTATTGCTATTTAAGCCTCTTTTATCCAGCTTTGTAACAGTTATAACATTGTAGCCAATGTAAACGTTTACTTTCAATAAATCAGAATTTGTTCAACAAGTACTGTGCATTTGGGCACTATTTTGAGAACTCTGTTCGAAGTTAAAACAGTCATCTAAGAATGAAGCTGCATCTGAAGGAGTTTCTTGACTTTTGCTAATCTCAATGACATCTAAAGGTTATGCCATGCTTTTACGCATATTACTGGAGTAAAATTTTTCTGCAGTGATAATTTTAAAAACACTTACATGAACAGTAAAAGCAACTTTCCATGCTGTGTTTATCTGAATGGGTTACACAACTGGTTCAAAATAGAGATACTGGAATTAAAGCAGTATTTTGCATGTACAATGTCATATAAAATGCATAAGGAGGTATCAAGATGCATTTTATAATTGCTTTTAAAGAAGTCCTCCATTTTTGTGTAGAGCTGTTTTTGTCATGAAAACACAGCAAATATATGACATACCATGTAGTACTGTAATGTGTGTATGTTTAAAGTATAAATGCACATCTGCAGCTCATAAAATATACAGACATTTGTGGGACTGGTTATTAATTCAGTGAGTGTACTATTTTTTTCACTGCCTATGAGCTCATTTTAATTATATGGGTGGATATTAACTTGTATCTTTTGAAAATTTTAGCTCTTGCTTTGTTAAATTTATTATTTTTTATTGTGGATTTTGGATTGGAAAAGTCAAAGTGGTACTATTATTTTGAATGCTGTTAAATATTTTATACAAATACAACTATGCGAGAAAGGAAAAAATACATCATTGCCACTCTAAATGACTGATATTTTGCCTTTGATTGGAGTGTATAGGCTGGAGCTTGAATTCTAAAATGGCACAGATATTCCATATTTTGGGGACCTTAAAGTTGGAAGAAACAGTGACTTCCAGACTCGCAAAACAGGAGCTGAATCCGTGGTGAAATCTCAGACTTCACTAAAACCAGTACCCACAGATAGCAAGAGGGACAGGATTTATACCAGTTTTGCATTGATTGCTACTCCATTTCCAAGCCCCTACATTCAAAG
Source organism: Fratercula arctica (assembly GCA_947846985.1). Taxonomy (NCBI): domain Eukaryota; kingdom Metazoa; phylum Chordata; class Aves; order Charadriiformes; family Alcidae; genus Fratercula; species Fratercula arctica. The sequence continues at coordinate 17,838,154 of CANTUZ010000026.1, forward strand.
CTCTCTCAATATGCATCGATAGTCAGTTTTCCATTGAGAAAGTTTATGGCATATTGTATTCACCTGTTGAACACTTCAATGTGGGACCTTGGAGGTTAATAATCCAAACATTAATTGACAGCGATACAAAATTATTGCAATGGACCAGAGCTGCTTTCAAGTCCGCATATTGCCTTTTTGAAAGGAGGAAGAGCAGAAAATCTAAGAAAATATGGCCATTGGAAAAAGTATGTGCTGTATTCATTAAACTATGTTTGCATGCTCAACCAAGTACTTTTTTGTGAATTACTGCGCAGTGCAGATTGCAGCAAATATTTTTTTTCACAAGTCACACAGCCTGGGCCCTCTCCAAGAGGGATTTGTCCACCTGAAATACAGGGAGGCTGCTTAAATAGAGCTGCATTAAATGACTGAAGCAAATAGTAACCAAGGGCCGAAACTTCAGTATGCCCCAGCTCTCATCACAGTGCAAGCTCTAGTTATTAAAGAGGATTCTTAAAAAATGCAACAAAGTCTTACTTTAGGGCTCATTGCCTTGCAAAAGCCTTGTGTCAAAACAGGTGAAAAAGAGGAACAGCATATGAAAAAAACAAACAAACAAACAAAAAAAAACCACCAAACCAAACAAAACCAAAAAAACCCCATAGATTTTAAATTGGCATTTTTTATTAGCCCACATAATAGCTCCCTCAGGATGATTCTCTTAAATGTGGCAAACATTTTCCATTCATGTTCGAGGGAGAGAAGTGTAATTCAATGCACAGAAACTGAAGCCTCTGAACGGGGCATAAGACCGTTTTAGTTGCAGCACTGAATGTAGTGAGCCCCTGTTCAAGGCGTCAGCTATTGGATTTCAGCCAGTTCAAGAAAACTGGCATTTTGGAAAATGCTGAAGCAGTGGGAATAACACTAGCAGCAGGAACAGTGACTGCTGCAGAAGCGAGAGCAGCATAAGTCTCCAGAGATCATGTCTGGAAAAAAATACAGGAACTCCTGGCTTAAGGTTTGCTCAACAAAAGCCAGAGCTTATCATCACCAAAGCAATTCTAATTTGTAACTTTTAAAGAGAAAGCTTTCCATTGTTTGGGAGAAAAAAAAAAAAAAGTTAGTTTTCTTCAACCTGCTGGCCTGTAGCTGTGTAGCTTAGTCTAATAGCATGCGTGGGGCAATGTCCCACTCTACTTGCATGTCGCAGGCTTACGTACAGCAGTAGTGACTTTCTTGTATATCTGGGGCAGAATGAAGAATGGCTCAGCTGACAGTTCCTTGAAGCCTATCTCATATTTTATTTACATATCCTGCTGCAGTCTGTACAGGTAAAACAGTCCAGAAAGGGAATAGGTGGCTGATACTTTCCTTCCTGGTTTTCAACTCTCAGCAGATTGTTCTTCCTGTGTTAGCTGTTGAACAGTTTTGCCTACTTTTTAAGAAAAAAATCTTGTTCCCTCCATCCCTCCTAGACAAATAGCTTAAGGTTTGGGGGTATTTCTGCTCACAATCATCTACCAAGCTTAATTCAATATGAAGAAGTTTGAGTATAAGAGGAGTCAGAGCCCAAGTTAATTTGAATGTATATATTAATGTAAGTATATATTTAAATGTAAATATGTTTGCAACTATATATAGGAATGTAAATTAAAACAGTTCTATTTACTCAAAACTAAGGATCAGGATATAATAACTTTCTTTTGACTAATGCAGATTGTTACAAATAGGGTTTTTAACTACCCTGCTGTGGTAGCTTTTGGTAGATCTGACTTGCTGTCTTTTTGGCAATGACATGTTTTGCTAGAGGCTTTTAAATTCTTGCCCATGGGGAATTTCAAGGGGCCAGTCATGCCTCCTCTGTACGTGTTACCACGTAGCTGGCGTGTTGCTCTTCATGCAATATTCTATCTGTGTGAAATTGTATTATTCCACTATTTGGCTCTTTATTATCTTCTGCAAACTTAGATTTCATGCTTGCCATGCTAATCAGTAGAACATAAATATAAAAAAGCTCAAGTCTGTTCTGTGGCTGCTGAGCTGCTCCTACTTGTAACGTTTTTTGGGGTTTTTTTTCAGATGGATTTTAAAATCATCTTGATTTATGACTATTGTTTGTGAAGGAAACGCTAAGGTCTCCTGTACTACCTTATTTTTTAGTATTAACCTATCTTCAGGTTCCGTCAGGTACTGTATGTTTTGGAGCTTTGCATCTTTTTTTCAGCCACATCTCTTGACAGTACCAGTAGCATTTGGTCCATTTTCTGCCCTGGTTAAAAAAGTCTTTGAGTGGCTGCTAAACAACTTGCTAAACCTGAGCTGTGGCATTTCTCTCTCTCTCTGACAGGCTGGCATATCTTTTTTGTCTAGATTTTTGTTTTGTTTTGTTTTGTTTTGTTTTGTTTTTAATTCTCCAGTAGTTTCTTTCACTACCAAAAAGTTGTATAAAAAAGAGAGGACTTGTTGGGGACATGATCATTTTGCTGTTTGTTACATTCAATGACTTCATGTTCTGTATAACTATGCTGATGTGATCTGAATTTCTGATCAATTGCAGTTCTCTGTCCCTCACTCTTTTGCTCACACAGCTAGCCTTTAGAAAAGCATCAAATATTCACATTAAAATACAATACTGAGGATATTTCAGTTAAAATGCAAAAATGTGTCGCCACGAATAATAAAAGTATGGAAATTGCAGTCCTGCAATATGAAAAGCATGTGTACAAACTATTAAGTTATACATGAGAACAAGAATGTGTGGCTGAAAGAGTATGCCAAGAAGGATACTGTTAAAAGCTAAGGAGTTTTATATACACAATTTCCTCTCATAATTTCCTTTCAACTAAGCAAAATTGGCACTGTAAGTTTAAAATACTCCCTACCTGTAGTTCTGGCAATGCCTTTAAATAGGGTTCAGGTTGGATTGATGGTCTTTCCTTCCCAGATTCTTATTTTCCTGTGTTGTTGTTATTAGTAAATTGGGGTCTTAGTATTACAGGGGTCTTAGTTACTTTAAGGAATGTTACTGATCTCCTAGATTAATGTGCTTGAAAATTGTCCACAATTTGGTTTGAAATGGGCTTTTTCATCAATAAGCTACCATATACAGTTGCTTTCTTTCCACAGAGATTTTTTACGTTTGTAAGCCCCAAGTCCATTTACTTGAATCAAACTTTTACTTAGAGGACTGAAAGATTTGATGGCATGTGCATATGAGATTTATTATGAAAATCTTTTACTTGTTCCTTTGTAAGTGATATTTCCACGGCCTGAGCAGCAGATGCTTTGGTGTAGTGCAACAATTTATGAATTGGTTCAAATGAGGAATGATTTTGATTTTGGTTTTTAGGGTATCATTGACCCACTGGATAAAGATAAAAATTCTGGCCATTCTGATCTAATTCTATTATCTGCAAATGACGTTACATTGTGTAAACTGTCCCTTTACATTGACTGCTCTGTGGATATTTATTCACATATATTCTTGCCAACTCCAGCATGCATGAATGCAAAGGAAAAAACAAAGTTACAGTAAAGAAGTGGTTCATGGTCCATGCTGAGTGGAAATTGTGTAGGAGTTTACGTGGGGTAAAATTGTGCAAGGGATTGCTGTCACAGTTTTACGAGCCATATAGTTGCTTTTCATGCCCAGCAATGTTCTTCAGCCTGTTCAGTTTGCTTTGTACAGGCACAGCCGTCCTGGTCAGACTCGGGAGGTTTGTTTGTCTAGACCTAGATCTTTGCTCTGTAGCGGTAAAGCTATTCCTTGGTGGAAGTTTACATTTCTTAAGGCACTGCTGTGCTTGCTTTTCACTTTGTAGAGTCTCCTGTGGGGAAAGAAAATGCAAAATGGCTGAAGGATGCCATTATTTTGATTTGTAGCATCATTCCTACATCCTGAGTAAGTACAAGTGATTCCACAGCATTTAAGTCAATTATCATTCAGACCTCTATATAAACTTCAATATCGACAATAATTACTTTTGTTTTCTTTAACTATACATATATACACATGCAGATTTCCTTTTTAATTTTGATTGGAAAGTTGGTGTTTGAATACAGGAAAGTGGGGACCATTGTTTTATACACACAGAGACTGCCTAAACTTGCAAAGACGGCTGAGCAAGTAAAACTCAATCATGAACAATGATTTATTCCAGTGCTCTGCTGAACAGGGACTACTGAATCCTGTGGGTGGTTTTATAAAAAAAATATGAGCCAGGATCTACTGGAAAGTTAAGTCTCTGTGATCAGAACAGATTCAAAACCAAGCTTCTTGAGGTGCAAGGTTTGTGGTTTAACACGTTCCATCCCACCAGCCCCAGAACAAGGATTTGATTAAATACTTCTACTTGCTGGTTTTTTTTCTTTTTTCGGTTTTTTGGTTTGGGGGGTTTTTTGGGTTTTTTTTTTTCCCTACCAGAAACTTTCTCTGGGCAAATAACTATATCCAAAAACTTTTCTAACTGTAAAAGCCATTGCCAGTTAATCACAGCTGTGTCAGTTTAAAGATGTGATTTCCACAACTTAGTCCTTCAGATTTATGGCGCTCTCTATGATTTTTATTTTTCCCCCACATTATGAATGCCTCATTTCTCTTGAGGGCCATAAAAACTTGAAAGGTATAGTAGCAATATGCAACACAGACTTCCTTGCACCCTCTTGCTGGTCTGCATAAAACTTGAATTGAGGTACTCATTTCCTGCAGTGATTAATCAACATAATGTGATCACTTGATGAAAATCATGCTATAGTAGTTAGATATTTTGAAGGGGAATGTTGGGGAGGGTTTTTTTGTTTCACTGAGCCCTTTCAGCAGTGAGTGAAATTTATTCTTTCCTTCCTCTGCTGGTTTGAGCTCATCTCTGTATCTTTACTTTTGATTTTATTTCTTTAGGTCAGGATGTTGGGCCAACCACCTAAGGGCTACTTAAATGAGGAAGTGATTTTACTTACAGGATTGTTCCTACAGCGTCCATACTGGACCAGACTGCTGGTATGAGAAAACCTGGGCGAGAACTGCTTTTCTGAGCTGTTTTTTGGTGGGCGGGAGTTGCTTCCTGCAGGGTGTACCAGAGAGCACGCCTGGAAATTTGGCCATTACCGCAAATTCCCTCTGAACCGAGGGCTATCTTCTTCAGTCACACTTGAGCTACAGGGTCTTTCACCTTCTCCTATTTGCCCAGCTGCATTTGCCCTTGTTTCCTGGAGGTTCAAGCTGAACTATTTTTTTTAATTCAACTTTAGCAGCTCCAAAGGCTCACATAGTGTAAAGCATGCATTCTTGCTCAAGAAAACACTTAGTTCTGTGCTCACATTTTAAACATTTGCATAGAAGTTATTTTTTCAATTCTGTTTTGGAAATATACCCTGTCATGGCCACAAAAATGATCAGACAGATGAACACCTCTCCTATAAGGACAGGTTGAGACAGTTGGGGTTGTTCAGCCTGGAGAAGAGAAGGCTCTGGGGAGACCTTACTGAGTCCTTTCGGTACTTAAAAGGAGCCTACAGGAAAGATGGGAACAAACTTTTTATCAGGGCCTGTTGCAATAGACAAGGGGTAATGGCTTTAAACTAAAAGAGGGTAGATTGAGACTAGATATAAGGAACATTTTTTTTTACCCTGAGGGTGCTGGAACACTGGCACAGGTTGCCCAGAGAGGTGGTAGATGCCACATCCCTGGAAACATTCAAGGTCAGGTTGGACGGGGCTCTGATCTCCATCTGATGAAGTTGAAGATGTCCCTGCTCAATGCAGGGGCGGTTGGACTAGATGACCTTTAATGGTCCTTTCCAACCCAAACTATTCTGTGATTCTATGGAGAACACCTACTAGGCAAGATCACCTTGCTATGTCCATATTGCCTTTCCTGGGCAATCTCTGTGGGTTGAAAGCCCATCTCCTCACCTTTCCCTGTCTTCACTCTAGACATTATTGCCTCCATCTCCTCTTGCTTACAGGAGTTTCACATAAAAAATGGCCATGCCACGGGGGCACAGGCCCTGGCTAAGCATCAGAAGAGCTGGCCTGTCTACCACCTTGGTTTGCCGTATTACCAGAGAAGTCACCAATACCTATTTTTGTTCAAATGATTCTTCTTCCGTGTAAAAGGTGTAAGCTGATAGAAAAATAAACAACATGTGTAAACTCCCCTGCTGGACTTAGGAAGTGATACTTTTGACATCTAATACCAGCATTGCAGTAGCAAAACTGTAACAGCCTGAGCTTTCAAACACTTGTCAAACTCTCCGCTCACCTCAGCATAATCAGATCTGGATTCTCATCAGTGCTATGTGAGATGAATGGACTATACTGTTTCCTCTGCAGTCCCTTGAAATACACGTGTGCATGCTAAACCCGAGCCAGAGCCTGCCTTCCGTGCATGCATACAGCAGTCCTGAAAGAGCTCAGCCTCAAAAACTCAGTCTTTTTCTACAGCCATGCATGCAGTGTGTCATACGTAGGAGAAAATATCACTAGAAAGCTGTGCCCGTGAGGGTAGAAACGTCTTTCTGAACATGATACAGCCCTGTGTCAAAGATGCAGGAACTGATGGTAGCGATTTATTCTGTATAGGAGGTGGGATTTGGGTTCTTCCATCTGTTCCAAAAACCCCTTTTCCATTACCCTCCTCGTGCTGCAGGGCAGTAGTTCTCAACTCATAACTCGTGCGAAACCACAGCAGACCAAGACACAACTCGGAAAGACAGTGAGGACAGTGGCATACAACCACACATGTAACACACCCCAAAAAGAACTGAAAGCACAGAGAATGCACATTCTACAACACACAAAGCTGCCTTTAGCTTGTAAAACTAATTAACACAGTGAAAGCGAGTCTTTTCCAGGGTCTGTCATTGGATGCACTAGCAGAGATGAGAGCTTTTCCTCATCACCACCAACAGTGCAAAACAGTCCCTGAGGAAAGGTGTCTCGAGCACGATGCTGAGGACACGTTCCTTCAGCTCCTTGCAGGGAGCTCAGGCCTGAGAGTCCTAGCTGGTATCAGCTGTCACAGAAAAGTTCAGGAGAGAGAGAAGTTAATCTGTGAAAGATAAAACCATGATTTTATAGAATGAGAGCTACAGAAAAGTGAGTGTATGGGCAATGTGTTTTCTACCTGTGTACCAGTGAATGACTAGGCCCTGGGTAGTGTTCGGGTGATGACGAAGTGTATGTGCAATGCTATGTGCCCAGTTATTTTCCATATAAACAGTGGTGCTATCTTTATAGTTGTTTTTTTCCCATAAAACTAACTCCAATGAATCATTCTCATAGGGCTTTCTTTAGCCCTGCTTCTGAACTTGAGAATAAACCTGGTGACTGGAATTCCCACAGCAGACTGGGCTATCGGGCATTTACAAAAGCCAAAATAAGAGACAAGTCATGCCAAAGAAAGGGTGACAGATGTTTCCCACAACCTGGTCTGTTCTTCCCAGTGGAGTAGATATGAAATTTAATTATCTCAATATAAGGAAGAAAACCATAGATCCAAGTCTCTTACTAGCCATAAATTATAGGGCTTTTTCATAAAAGGCAGTGCTGTTTTTGGCAATCATTGAAAAAGAAAATCAGACGTGCACAGTTTTTCTAAAAGAATAGATATAACACACCTACCTTCAGTGCTCTGTATTAAAGAAACACCCGCTGCAGCTACCCAGCAGGCGCTTGATCTCAGGAAAAGTACCACCTATTTCATGTTTTCTGAATTTTAAGTAAATATTGGTTTGTATATAGATTTAAGATGTCTTCTTACTGGCTACAGCTGCCTCCACACATTGTATCGGAGCATAGTCACTCTGGTTTGACTATTAAGATCCAGCTATCATAGTCATCTTCACACTTTCTGCCTTGTAATCCCAGCTTTTCCAAACAGATCTTGTTAGATTTATGAAATTATTCTAGGACCTGAATGTTAGCCAGCAGGGAGGGGAATAATGATGGACTATAAAGTTGAAGCTCTGGTTTTGAAGTAATTTATTTCCTTCTCCTGGAATCGACTCATGTATACCTTTAAAAGCAACTCAGCAAATTATTTGTTCCTGTCACCCGAGTAAAGTACTTTGTTTTGCTTGCTTCCTTAAGGAATGACGTATTAAAAACGTATTTTTAACTTTGATTTCTTGCATGGTTGTAATATTTGTTAAACCCGCAGGTAATGGCAAAAAAAAAGTTAAGTCAGTAAAATGAACATTCCTAGGTTTTATTAGATATTTTTATCTGAGGGGAAATGATGAGCTATGCAACCATAGTAATTCTCTTCCAAATTTGCTGAGCTGCAGGATTAGATTTGATACTATTTCCTCTTCCTACTACTGTAGATTTTGGTCATTTGCCTCCATTTTTATTATTGCAATGAATTATGTAAACTGATAATTATCATTATCAGCTGTGTTGAGGCATTGAAAAGCATTATCAGATATGGCATTTTGCCACAAGCTGTATGACCAAAATCCATTTAATGTGGAAGCACTTAAGTACAGGGAGTTTTAAGGATCTATGAGCCCTAAGGTTTAGATTTTGACTTTATAAATCTTTGATAGTGTTCATCAAGCACAAATGATTAATACGTCTTCTTGGCCAGAGAAGGATGAAATAAATTATCAGTATGAATAGGTGAATATTTAATTTTTATGTCTGTGAAATGGACAGTTCAAAAACCTGTAATGTTACTTCATCTTCCTGCAGCATTAGACTTGGAGATTTGATTCTCTTGGAATATGATATGATTCTTTTTCCATGTTCTTTCAGTATGACAATAAGGGTTGTCTTTTCACTGCAGTGTCATCCAGAATAGGGCTGCAAGAGAATACCGGTTAAGGTTCATGATATGGCATATAACCTGAACATTTGTATTTTATATGACTTACACTTTAAGAGAATGCCTATTTCACAAGATTTTTATTTTATTTTACTTGGAAAGAACACTAGCAATAGTCTTTAAAAAATAAAGAAAATAAGCTAGATGTATATTGGCATGCCAGCAACTGTTAAATGACTACACATTTGTATATATTTAACCCTGGCAAAGAAGAAAAAGCTTTTCCCTGTTGAAACACTGGCCCTGAGGTCAGCGTGGCATTTAGTAAATCTGACTTGCCAAAATGTGCTACCGTCTCACAAGGTAACTGAAAACTAGTGATATACAAGATCATAGAATCATAGAATCATTTAGGTTGGAAAAGACCCTTGGGATCATCGAGTCCAACCATCAACCCCACTCTACAAAGTTCTCCCCTACACCATATCCCCTAACACCACACCTAAAGGACTGTTAAACACATTCAGGGATGGTGACTCCACCACCTCCCTGGGCAGCCTATTCCAGTGTCTGACCACTCCTTCTGTGAAGAATTTTTTCCAAATGTCCAGTCTACACCTACCCTGTTGCAGCTTGAAGCCATTCCCTCTTGTTCTATCACTAATTACCTGTGAGAAGAGACCAGCACCAACCTCTCTACAATGTCCTTTCAAGTAGTTGTAGAGAGTGATGAGGTCTCCCCTCAGCCTCCTCTTCCTCAAACTAAACAGTCCCAGCTCCTTCAATCGCTCCTCATCAGATTTATTCTCCAGGCCCTTCACCAGCTTCGTTGCCCTCCTCTGCACTTGCTCCAGCACCTCGATATCTCTCGTATTGAGGTGCCCAAAACTGGACACAATACTCAAGGTGTGGCCTCACCAGTGCTGAGTCCAGGGGGACAATCGCCTCCCTACTTCTGCTGGTCACGCTATTTCTAATACAAGGCAGGATGCCATTGACTTTCTTGGCCACCTGGGCACACTGCTGGCTCGTATTGCACTCCCAAGCACTCTGGATGGTCTTTGTTCCTATGTTTCCTCTCATTTATCCTGTTCCTCTCTTTACAGGTACATAAATGAAAAAATATATATTCAAAAGGAGAGGAAAGCTAGACTGCTAGCAAAAGCGGATGAACTAAAAATAATCTTTAACTGCTTGGAGCTGTTAGCCAAGGCATAAAAGTAGATATGCCTGTTCATGTTAAACATATGCTTGTCTGGAACTATTGCAGAGACCACATATGTAGTTCAGCCTGTTTCTGAGGGCACTGATTTAGCCAGGTGCTCTAGATGGCCTATTGGCAATAAAATTAATACTCACGAACAAAATTACTCTGGTATTTTAAAGACTTTGTATAAGTAGTTGGTGGGAGATCCCCAACATATCCTATTTGTCTCTTGTCTTTCTTAATTAGAAATGCTTGCCGCCCACTAGGATGTCTTCATTGTGGCAATGCTGTGATTGATTGTAACACTTTATTCACTAATAGATATTTCTTTTACTTACCTCTTCACCATTATTAGCCAATTCACAACTATGATGTTGACTGCACTAAGATTTACTTACAGTACTTCTAAGGGAAGTGTTACCATCGCCTTCCATTTTAGAGAAAGGGAAACTGAAGCACTGAGCAATAAAATGTCCGCTGGCATGGAGTACAACATGCTGTTCCACAGAAAGCCAGTATGTTCAGGCAAAAAATGTGATTATTCATGCAAAGGTGGAAGCAGCAGCGGGCTGGTAGAAAGGACACAGAAGGAGCATGAGGTGGTAAACTCTTGATTCTGGGCATCTAGATGTCTGACACAATGAGGTTTCATTTGTGGCTGAGATTCCTGGATGCTGGCACTGTGCAATTAAGCAACATAATTAGGTAGCCTAACAAAAAATCCAGTGTATTCTCCTGCCTCTGGACTGAACAGCAAGGGGACTTTGGGGATCTCTGCTGGGGCACAGGCATTTGGGTCAGAACTGTACCCAGCACCTTACCCTTTACAAGGAAAGGTACCAGCCAATGTCACACAGCAGAACAGACCTTTCTGGCACACCACAGCAAATGAGTGTCCTTTGCTAAATCTTCAAAATGACAGTAAGGTTATCAGTTCTCATAATCACTTTGTGCCTAAATGTTTCAGGTATTTAATTTAAAGAAAAGTAAGGGAAAGAAACAGAAGAAGCAACAAAGTTGTGGTCTCTTACTTCCCCTCTTTCTTTCTGATAATGACTGAAAGAAAGCATTTCATCAGAAAAACAGAGTAAAAATGTCAAGTTCTGCCACACAGAGTGGCTGGGGCCTGCTACTGCAGGAGCTACCTTAGGTGGCTGGCAAGTTTCTGTGTGTGAGGAGGTACTAGTGGCAGTATATCACATTACTTAGAAGTCATTGCAAAACACCTTTTCTGGTTACGCAGACAGAGGGAAAAGGAGGTGATAAAATTTTACCCTGAAATATATGGGGAGAAGCAGCAGGACATCTTAATGGAAGGCCTGCAAATGCAGTAAGAGGCCATTTCTTAGACTTGTTTTTCCTGTCACCTGCACAGCAAGATCCACAGACTACCTGAGCATCATGCTCAGGGCTAAGCTGCCTCCGACCACTTCTTCAGCAAGAAAAATTCTGCAGTCTGGCCAAAGATCAAGAGTGAAATTTTCAAAAGAATTTGATGTCCAAGAACCTTAAATTCCATTTTAAAAAACATTTCTTCAGCTTGCTGGGTTTCAGCAGAACTACATTTCTACACATTTTACCACTTCTGGGCATGAGGATGGGGAGCTGCAGCCAGTTAGGTGTTGAGGTACATTAGAATATCTGATTTCTTATTGCCCCTGAAATAAGACTGCACAGGACTGTTTGGAAGAAAAAGCAATTTTATGTGAAAGTGGCAATTCAATAGGGCTTCAGGATGTTTTGTGGTGATGTATTGTTTTCTGTGAATAAATATTAGAGACAAACAGAAACACTGAAATGCACTGCTGAGGAGTCTGTACTTCCAAATCTCTGTCCCCTGGGTAGCCAACCATCGCCCAGCAGTGTTAGGGATCTCTCCTTCTGGAGTGCTGCTCTGTAGCACAGAATTCCCAAGGATACTTGGGGATCCCTGGGACTCTGACAGGGCATTCGGAAAATGGAAACTCGGGAGGATCTCAGGATGCAGAGGCTCAGCGCCCCAGAACCCCATGCCCGGATCCCCAGCCACCAGCCCTTCCACAGGATGTTGAGCTGTTCATTAAGTCATTGAAACATGCTCACATCTAATGCTTTATTTCAGCATTATTTGTGTTGGATTTTCCTATCTGGTAGCAATTTTGTAATGCTTATATTTCGCTCTAGGAAAGAAAACTTTTCCTCACTGAGTTTAGTGCTGAGCGAAAATTCTGGCACTCAAAGTGTTTGCTTTATTTTCCCTCCCTACACTGGTCAAGTCATCTGAGGATCAGCTATACCACAGTCTTCATAAAACAGTTCACATACCTTCTTTTCATGCCCCCCAAAGTCACATTTTCTTCACATTTTATGCCCCAAACAGGAGTGTAAGTTGATATAATGTACCACCCCCAAACTCTGACGAGAGTAATAGTTCTAGTTTGTGTTGTGTTCATTTGTAAGCAATTTTCTGGCTTGCACAGAATACATTTATTTTCCTACTACCAACCCCTCATTTATTTTATAGATACTTTGTTTTTCTGAAAAAAGAACTTTGAGTTTACAGCTATTTTTTCACTCCAGCTTTTTTCAACACATGTTAAAAGAAAAATGTCTCTGAACAGAGTGTCTTGGGATGTTAGTGTCTGTTACCGCCTCTTGCTTAGCTATTCACATCTTGTTTTGTATTCCACCTCCTATCCTCTACCTGGTCTGTCTGTGAGAGCATCAGAAATATACAGTAGTGGTGAGGACTTTTTAAAAAAATACATTGTTGGACAAAATTTGTGCAGGTGTAAAGCAGAGAGAGGCTTAGTGACATTTACAGAATTGCCTAAATGAGTTAGGAGCATTGCAGTGAGATAAAGCTGCTTTTGTGAATTCTGCTGGGAACAAAACTAGCTACTTTTGTAATAGCCTTTAAAAGCCTTGTCCCTTTTCTTCCTCCAGACATGCTTACCACTATTCTTGTATAGCTCCATTTTGAAATCTGTGCTGATTTCTAAAGGCTTTTGTAAATATATAGTCACTAACTCCACGTGGTCCCATAACATCAGCTGCAACATGTTTGAAAGTAGTGATTGGACAAGTAATCCTTCCAGGGGAAAGCAAATCATGTCTGGTTGTAATCATCTGAACAGCTTTTATTTCCCACCCTGTGCAGTGTTTGAGATACTTTGGTAGAGAGAGGGAAGTAGATCTGCTAGAAGGCAACTCATGAATCCAGCAGAGAAAGATCAAAACAATTTTGGCCCTAGTAGATGAACAGGATGCAAAATCACACTCAATTTTTTAGCAGGTGTAACCACTGGGAATGGGGTGAAGTTACCTGTAGATTTCATCCAAAGGATATACATCTTTCTCAAAGACATCTGTAAGGCTTGTTACAGGACTCACAGGGTGAAACACAATGAAATGTGCTATGCAGGAACTCAGATTAAATAGGAATGTCTATTTTTCACAGTATTAAATCTATAAAAATCTGCATTAGTCTTTCACTCTTCTTGTCAACTAATTAGAAAAGGGGTAAAAACTGGATCTCACAATTTTGCTGCCACAAACCTCTGCCTAGAAGTTGTTGATAACTACTTGAATGTGCAAGAATTTGCCCACTAGGACCATTCCAAGTCCATTGTCTATGAAGCAGAGTCTTTAAAGGGGCGGCAAGCACAGGAATACCAAAATGAATGAAAATATTCCCATGCATAACAATTTGTATAGGAGTAACTTCATTTGTTTTTCACAGGAGAAATTTTTCCTAATGAGACAACCTTTTCCTCAAAGATGAATAATGAGGTAAGAAATATGCCACTATTTGCAAAGAATTTCCAACAAGAAAGAAATTGTGGGGTAATTGCGGACAGTCCTTTGAGAATATCAACTCTCTACTCAGCTGTAGTTTAGAAGATAAATTAAATTACAGGAATTGCTAGGAAGAAATTTCAGAGTGAAACATGGACCACTGTACTAGGGTCACCTGTGGTCTGTATACTGTTCAGACACCGAGATCTAAAAATTTTATAATAGAGCTACAAAAAATGCAGGGGGTTGAATATGGCTAGAGGCTCCGTATGATAAACAGGCTTTGACTCTTCAGCTTGTGGGAAAGGTGTTTTTAAGGGAAAAAGCTATGTAAAGTCATCAGCACCATAGAGAAGGTGAATAGAAATGATGCGTTGTCATTTCTTACAACACAAGCAGTTCAAGGCACATAATAAAATAGACAAAATCAGACATAAAAAATGAGGTGCTTTCCATGTGACTCACAATGACATTGTGAAATGCATTGCCACAGGATGCTGTGGAGGCTAATAAAATAAATAGGATTAGATAAATTAAGAGAGGGTAAATCCATCAGATGATATGGTGATCTTACTTCAATCTGTAGCTCAGAAAGTCCCTGTAATTACAGGCAGAAGCCAAGGGGGTGAATCAGGAAAGAAGAACGTCAAACCTCTGTATTTGCCTTGTTTCCAATACTCTTCTCTCTATGGCTGCTACCATGCATTGCTGTGGACAGGCTACTGAGAAAACCATGGACTTCTGTCTGGTCAGATTTTTCATACCAGGTTATATATCTGCTTTAAAATTCACCTAACACTTTCTGATGGTATCAGTCTTTATAATTATTTTCCTTTCATATTTGCATAATGGCGGGAAAAAATATTTTCATTGTGCATTGTACATTTAAGGTTTTCTGTTGAGTCTGAGAAAGGAAACATTTCATAATTGCTCTGGTAAATGAATTTTTAAATCTATGTTTTAATTGTTAAATAGTTTTTGGATGGATTGTAGAGAGGGAAACTTCACAGAGAAATGAAGGAAGCAGGTAGTAGCTGCCTCAAAAAATTGATCTGACCTCAGTGGAAGTGCAGGGTTAGATTGCTTTGTTTTGAAATCATGTGTGTGCACACTTTCAAAACAATTATTTTATCTGGCAGCTCAAAGGCTGATTTGGGTTTAGATTATAATGTAAAAAGAAAAAAGATAGTATATTGCAGAGAGAATGGATTCCTAAAGTATGATGTGGATACATCAGGTGTGCATCCATTAAGCACAAGCTTCTTGGCACCCCTATGAACGTAATTCCTTTGTTCACATTTTTAATCAAATCTTTTTACAAGAAAACAACCACTCGGCTTCCAGTTCCTGCCTGTTAGTTCACCTTCCAGCTCTAATGTTGCCAAGAGGAAGCAAGATTCTGACTGATTCCCGCAAAATTTGATATCTTCCTGCATCCTTCCATCTCCTCTAATTCACTCCTTTCCCTTTATTTTATTTCCCTTTCCCTCTCTTCTTCCCCCCACCCCCATCTCCAAACTCAGAATGGCATATGACTTGATCAGCTGAAGACGCGGTGGCTGTAGGCATAAGGAAGCTGTAACTAGAGAAGTGTAAACACCCCTACTGGCTGCATGGCTGATAAAGCTCCAGGCCTTCTGCTCAGACGCACAGAGCCTGATACTTTTTTTCCACACTATGTAAAAATAAAGCAATCTTTGAAATGCCTCATAAAATAATTGCTTTGAAAGGGCAGGCTCGCGTGTCTTCTAAAAACGTTAATCCCACATTCACATTAAATAGTGAGATGAGAGCAGGAAGTATAAAGGCTGTAATTTAATATTAATTATATAGAGTATGTCACAGTTGCACTTGAAGATAGGGATATATGTGGAGGAAAAGTTTGAAAATGAGCAGGAAATCGGTTCAGAAATTCAAGCCAATATTAAAAGGGGAGTGAAAATTCCTTTTTTTAAAAACAAGAAACCATGAAACACAAATTGTTATAAATTGAAAATGCCCTTGACTCTAAATCCCGGGATTACTCCACCCAAAATGGATCCCAACAGATGAAAAATGAAAAGTCTAAATCAGAGATGTGCTCCTGGATTTTCATAATGCATACTCTGAGAGAACATGAAACAGCGGGGTGATTTCACAGCTCTGTGCAGTCAAAACAATGGAAAACATTGTGAGTGCTCCTAAGCAGCCGTTGCTCAGCTACTGCAAAACACCTGAGACACATTACAAAAAGTACTAGAAATTCTGATTTAAAACATGGGAGAGATTAAAGACTAAGATGGCAGAGTGCATTTGATCTCTGTAGCCTCTGTGGAAGTGCCCGAAGTGCTGCCCTGGGTTTTCCATGGCAGGAAGGACTGTGGCCACCAAGTACCTGCCTTTGCAGAAGGAGTTTGGTGAGGACTGTTGGGGTGTTTGAACAGTACCTAGCACAATGACATCGTTGTGGAAGGCTGCAACAGTAGGAGTAACAATTAGAATAATAATAATAATAACAATAATAGTAGTAGTAGTAGTAGTAGTAGTAGTAGTAGTAGTAACAATAATAATAATAAAATAATGGTAATGTTCTTATGTTTTGGAAGTCAATCTTAAAGCCAGGAATACAAATACTTACAGTTAGTATCAAATAGTGCCAATACCATTACAAATAGTATCATCTCTTTTGGGTTCTTCTCAGCACCCACTTCCACCTTTAGGATTTGAAAAAAATGCCAAGACACAGAGTGACAAATTAACGAATAGCTCTGATAACCCAGAATAGAAATGGTGATCTTTAGTGAGCGTATACTTTCCTTTGCTTCTGTAAGGGACTATTGTTCATATAGGATTGGTGCAAAACCAGATATCGACTTCAGCTCACATAAGGCAGATCCTGAACAGTTTCCAATAAACAGTCAAGTGTTACATTAGCAACTTCTTACTAGACCAGCAGAATTCCAAGGAAAAACAGCTTTGCAGTTGGTGATGACTTCAGTAGTGATACTGGAATTACCCATGAAACCCCAAGAACTTTTCCTGGGTACTACTGTAGCCAATAACATCTTAATTACTAAATTGCTCCACAGTCTAGAATCCTGGGCAATGACTGTATCAGTATCATTTCTATGTCTGTTCAAACAGTTGAATTTTCTTCAGAGAAAAGTAGATAATCCTGATTATAAAACAAACAAAAAACCCCTCATACTTTAGAGACATTTCTTCCAATTACTGTTTTTTACATGCCACTACTCATTAGCTGCATTAATAGCTAAGCTACCTGGATTTGTTTCAGTGCCTGAAATACTTTGCATGTATACAAACCGTAGTATTTCTTCTGTTTTGGGGCAAGGTGGGTTGTATTTTAATTTAGCTGGGATTCTTTAAGTTCCTGTGGAAAGTAGCAATGCAACATTTCTGCAGGAAAATTTACAGTAGGAGGGAAATGCTACTAATAATGTCTCGGCATTGACTGTATTCTGTAAGCCTGTTCCCTCACTCTTCCCTGTGTGGACCTCAGCTGCAAACACTATAGACTTTTTCTTCCTTGTGGCCCACCAAATCCCCACACATTTATGAACCTTGCTGTTAGTCCCTTAGAGTGAGAAGAAGCTTCTTCATAAAATTAAACCACCTAACTCCATAGGTTCTCCTGCCTTCTCTATTGTTCCTATCTGGCAGTTTACGTCTGTATTTTTAATATACATCTAAGGCAAGCAAGCATAATTCTGCCAACATGAACAGCTGCTGGTACATTGTGATTCATTTTTATGATATGAGTCATTGTAAAACGCCCCATTTCTTTAGACATCATCAAACTCTACCATCAAAGACTATATGGTCTGCTTTAGTATTTAAGTATGCACTCTTTGACTAAGGACCTACAAAACATCTTATCTCTGGCACTGCTTACTTACCTCTGTAGTACAGTCCGTGCTCTATAAATCAGGTTTCTCATTATTATGTTCTGTCGGTACCACTCACTTACACAACAAATCTGGATGTGTCTGTGATGACCTCCACATTCTTATTGGCATTTTAGCTGCTTTGGTTCCATGGGTCAGTAATGGGTGAACACCACATGCCAATAATGGTTATCTAGCACACGGGTTTTAAAATGGGCTATTTTGAAATCTGCAGTGACAGAAATGATTTTTTTTTTTACAGATGCTTTCAGTCACAATGTTTTTTGTTAGCACGTGCTGTGTTCTTGTCTTCAACCATGTCTACAACCAGGATACACTGTTCCTAGCTGTTCTTTTATGCCTGATATTTAGATACAGTTTATCCTCTGCCTAATACCTTTTTGTACTATCATTTCTTGTCCTGGTTTGAGGTAAAACAGAACCAATTTTCTGTTCAGTAATTTTATTTTTCAGTTAAGTCTCTTCTAACTAACTGAACTCTCTGAAATTAATGGCATATTTTTCAGACAGTTTCTGCTTCTAGCAGAGATAAGCTCTGATGTTGTTGGTTAGTATGAAGAAACAGTACGCAGAGAGGCTCCTGCTTATACTTATTGCTATAACAACCAAGGTCAGCTAGTTTTATTGTTTGCCCTGTTGGAGGGTTGGCAACAGAAAAGCATAGAGGGGTCGCACCTGCAGGGAGGAGCAGACAGGACAGGGGACCCAAAACTGACCAACAGGGTATTCCATCCCATCTGTGTCACGCTCAGTACAAAAGCTGAGGGATCAAAGGGTCAGCTCTCTTTCTTCAGTGGACAGCATCCGAGGAGAATTCTGTCTGTTTGTCTGTCTTTGATCCCAATCTGTGTGTTCCTGAGTCAGACCTGGAATCCAGGTCCCATCTGTCACTGAGTCCAGTCTGGGACTTCCCCAGTGCCTGCCAATGATGTGATCATCATCCTGGGAGCTTGATACTGGGTTTATATATACTGTATATATTTCATTGTTTCCTTTTTTGATGTTATTATCTTATCTTTTCAGTATTTTATTATTAATATTTCGTTGAAGTAGTTAGTTTTCTTTTAAACTCATAAGTCTCTTTCTCTCTTATCCTTTTCTCCCTGAAGGGAGATCCTCTCCCTTCTATGAAGGGGAGAGAAGTAAAAGAGGGCATTTGTCGGTTGTTTTAGTGGACATCCCAGCCCAAACCATGACATCTCTGTAATACGTTTAGTCTGCTTTGTCCCCTCTTCTGTGAGATTTAGTGATGTTCTGGCACTAACAACAGTTTGTCATTAACTTTGGGCTAGGGGTAAGTTCTGTGCGACTTGGGAAGCAACCTGCATCTAAGGCTGTTCTTACACATTTTAGATTCTGCCACTGGTGGAGACCTGCAGCTTTCTGGGGCTAGTTTCATAACAAGGAAAATGTTATGAGGCAATATTCTAATTTACAGGTTGGAAAAAGTTGTCTGAGGAAAGAAGGGTTAGACCACATGCAGGAGTCAAAGACTGCGTGCATTGCCTTCGTTGTACTTTCAAATATGTTACTTGGAACATATTAACTAGTGTATTGGCTAATATGTTAATATGCTAATAATATTGGCTGCATTTTTAGGCCTAAAATGCTTTAATTATGTCGTTGGAAGCCTTGCTTAAAGGATTCTGTACAAATTTCTATCCTTCTTAAATACTAATTTAATAGCAGCATTTAATGATGATGTTTAATAATTAAACAAAACATTCATTTTGGAACATTTGCAACAGGTAAATTATTTAAACTCTTTTAAGCAGGTTGCTGAAAAAGTGGACCCCTTAAAAAATTAATTCTGTTATCTCTGTCAACACCAGCTAAACCAACACTTACCAAACATGCACCTGTTGGTACGATGAAGGGGAAGCCAACTTAGCTTTTCTGCAATGTGAGGTGTTGCTTCTGTCAATTTCTTGTACGCTTTAACATTTTGGAAGGTTACGCTGCTTTGAATGGTCACGTGTGATGTTCAGACTGGAACCTGACCAAAATTGCAGCGTGATATTGCTGCCAGCAGTGATCTACCACCGCACCGCATGGGGATAAGCAAGCGGCTTTCTGGATCATTGACAGCAGGTCATGTAAATAGAAACTCTGCTGGCTGCGGCAAGTCAGGACTTGCTGGATATGACTATGTTCACAGCGTGCCCTGTTTGGTGTATCCATGTTGGCAAGTCTTCAGGTAATAATAACATATCACTCACTTCTGCTGGAAACCATCAAAATCTAACTTTGTGGGCTGCTTCAAATGTTGGTTGTGTTCATGGCATTTATTTCAAACGAACCATGTAAGAAGCTCTGAAATCTCCAGCTAGTGAGTCTTTTTGGTTTGATGGTTTTCATAAAAGTATCACTGACATTTTGTGAGATTGCTTCTTAGAAACTCAGCACCACAATACTAGTGTGACAACAAATCCTGATGTTCCTCTGTGATATTTCAGCTACTCAAGCTAGCAAAGACATACCTGTGATCCTCTTAAACACTGTTTTCTACAATGCATATGCATTGCCTAAAGTTATTCTGATGTCATGATAGCCCCTCATTGCTCACAGTCAGAGAGAGACATTTCCATAGATTGCTCTCTGTTCTTGTTGAGAAAATCAGTTTCTGTAATTATGCAACGTAGTTTACTACAGTCAGAAAGACTTCAGTGAAGTTATTTACAATCCTGGTGTGCCAGTAGATAAATATAACCTATTTATTAAGCTCTGTGAACTGAAAATTGACCTAACCCCTTCCTCTTTCACCATGAATTTTTCTTCAGAAATGAAACCAGTCGTGAAGTCATTGTTTTTGGACAGTGAATCCAGAAAAAAATATGCATTTATTTTGCTGGGATTCCTATCTGTTGAATGTCATCAAAAACTCTTTAGCAATTTAGAGTAGGGAAGAGAAAAAAAGTAGTAGTTTAGCCTCTTTGCAAGTTGTTACACCACCGCAAACGTGTGTGTTTTTTCCACCCTTTTCATTGGTAGTGTTGGAGACATAACATTTTTATCATTTTTGAAGATGGCATCTACCATTCCCAAAGACCCGTCACTTCATAGTGGTGCCATGAGTGATTTTCCAAGCATCGTTCCCAAGGCTTCCAATGACAAAAGTATTAACTGAGAGGCTCAGTAGGGATATAAGAATGAATTTCTGAAAAAGCTGGAAAAAGCCAGTCAAGAGATCAGTACTAAAGACACACCTCCTTGCACGGAGTAAGAAGGTTGTGTTTGGTCATTGAGTTGTTTGCTCATTTTAGAGCGTGAAGGAAATGTTGACGTGTTCCCATGGCATAGCAAGAACTGAATTACGATTAGTGCCATCAAAACCAGGGGATTCTAAGAGCCAGGACTGGAAAGGTTTTCCTATAAATTGAGCACTCATTTTAAGAGGCAGTAAAGAGTGAGACAGTGTGGTGCCAGTTGATGCCTCAAGAGGCTGCATTTAAATCTTTTATTTCAGTTTTAATTGCATTATTTCATGCATAATTTGCCTCTAAGAGGCTAGGACATTTCTAGAATAAATACTAAAATTTAGATTGCTTTGTGACAGGAAGGAAAAAAAATATTCCTGTAGCTGGTTATTCATTTCTTTGTTTAGTACTTCACATAATACATCACTTTCCATCTGCATCTGCAGTATATTATAAAGTAAAAGCTTTTTTTTTTTTTAGAAAATGCCCTTAGTAGATGGTCCCATGTCATAAGAGACCTCCTTAAATAACAAAGATGTTGTCATCTGTCAGGTACTCTGACTACTCACAACATTATTGATCGAGATGAAAGTGTAAGACAGTTACCAGAAAGTGGAAAACTGAATGAGAAGATGGGGGAAAAAGTGAGAATTAATTTAAAAGTATTAAAGTGAATCATTAGGCCTGTGCCATAAAGTATCAGTCTGGGGAACTGTGGCCTATTCAGGGTTATTCCCAGTGTCAGCTATGAAAATAGCAGAACTGATTAATGGCACCAGGTGCTGTGCTATAGTCTGGATTAGGTCTAAGGAAAGGTATTTTCAGAGGACTTCTTAAAAATAATGCATTGACGTATATGTCTACATGTTATTCTGCTCTGCTAAAATTTTAACAAAAATTGGACCAAATTCTCAATGTTGTTTTACTCCTCTTTGTCCTAGCAGGCAGAACAAAAACCCCACCTGCCACTCCTGCTGGTTGCCCTCAGTGTTCAAGATACACCTGAAGGATGAGTCTTTGCAGAGCCATCCTGCTCCAGAGTCCTAGCTTAGTGGTGCTTGCAGAATTTTTGAATTTTTATGGCAATAAAATCTAAGTCAATTTATAGGATTTTCTCTTCCTATCTTTTGCATATGGGTCTGCTCTGTTTTTTTTCAGAAGAGCATATCCCTGAAGAAAATGCTTTCTTCAAGGACTGTCATGTTCTCTATACCACCTGAGGACATCCAGGAAATCATCTGTTTCAAGAATCCCTGTTCTGGTAGTGATCAACCAGTTAAATTCTTAGGTTAGTGTACAATTCCTCAGGCAATTTTGGAGGAGGGCTTTATATAAGGTCATTTGATGTGAGTGACATATAAGAGTCAAAATAATTATTTTCTCTCCACTGTCAATGGGAAAAAGTAAGAACCTCTATAGAATAATTTAGCCCGTCCTAAATAATATACATTTAAGTGAATGAGTCAGCATGCGGAGGTGCCTATTTCTTTTCCCTGATTAAGAGCTGTTTCCAGGTGGGAATCAAACTGAGTTCTAGGTGGGAGTTGGACGCCCAGCTAACAAATCAAAAAGGTGAAGTTTTCAGCTAGGTATCTTAATTACATAAATTAAAACAATTAAAAAGCTTCAAAAGGAGTTAGGATCCAAGTCTGCTTTACCTCTTTTGAACCCACTGTGTACCTCTGTGTGCCTAAATGCTTTTTAAACTCCACCTTTGACTTTGCAAATTTTATCTTACAATTTAATTTTGGAAGTGAGCTGGACACTTTGCCCTAATTTTTTTAAAGCATTTCAATATCTTTCTACTGAAGATGTGACGGAGTATTAGCAGCATTTTCCTCTCCAGATGGGTTCTGGCAGCTTCACACCCATCTTAAATCCAATGTCTAGCATTTCTGACTAGCTGGCTCTAGGTCCTCAGCCAGCAGGGTCAGGCAGAGCTCAGGGCCAGCTCTTTTGTGTTACTGTGTCCTCTAGGTCACCAAGTCACAGAAGTCAGTAGTTTCTATGCAGGCTGAAATAACTTTCTTTTTTTTCCTCTTTTTTTTTTTCTCTCTTTTTTTTTTGTTTTAATTTCAGATTTGAAATTATGTTTAGCGTTGCTTGAAAGTTCCTTGCCTTAGATGCTTCATATCTATGAAATTCCTACTGAGTAATGAGAAGGTTAGAAATTATTATAAAAGCTTCAGTACTGATGTATAGTTTACCTGAGAAATACTTACTGGCTCAGAAGGGGCAGAGAAAAAAATGTTCAGAGAACACGGGAATAGTTACATCATAATTATATTTTTTGGGGGGGGGGGACACGGACGGGGGGCAGGAGAGGGGGGTGTATGAAACCAATAGCTTCTTCAAGAGCACCTTCTTTCTGAAAGCACTCCCCACGGCACAGCTGGCTGAGCTGCAGCCCACGGTAGATGTCAGGCTCGCACCACCGTGGAAACGGCGGCCTGTGTGAGATGCTCTGCCGAGTCACAATGACGGCGAGCGGTGGCAACCAGCAGGCTGGTACTCAGCGGTGTGGCAGGTCTTGTCTTTGTCTCCCTAAAAGTAAGGCAATCTTTGGGTGGGAAAGATAATTGAGACGATTTGCTGTTTGCTCTATAATCTTATTTCGAAGTTCAGCCGCTTTCTCACTTGATTGGTCCACATATTACACTGTCAGACTTTCTCTGGTTTCACAATATATCAACAATTCACTGGTGCTTCTTTTTAATTAAAAAATCATTTTTGCAGGGGATATTCTATACACAAAGAGAGCGTGGAAAGTGTGCAGACTCATGCCCCGATTTTAATTTCCTTCCAAACATGGTAAATTAGTAGAACAAGTTTCATCTAACTTTCTATTTGCAGAATCATTAATATAATGCAACAAAGCCCCTTCTTTGAAATTCCTTTTTCTGACTCCTAGACCATCAACCTCCCTCATTCTCTTGACCTTCCTACACCTTCTCAACCAGAAATAGTGGAGGTTTGGGAAGATCTTGAAGAACACTCCTAACTGCGTCCAGCTCCTATCACACAAGACCTCAATGAGTCTATTTGCATAGGTACAACTAAACATATAACTATGAGCTTTGCTAGTTCATGAGCCTAGCATGAATTCAGTGATTGGACTGAAGCTAGGAATATTATTGCTTGAGAAAACTTTTTTTAAAATCAGGCAACCGATAACACTGCAGATATAAAGAAAGAAATAGATGGACTGGAGCTAAATGCTGAAATTAGGATGCCTTAATGCATTTAAGCCAGAGCTCTGTATGAATGCACTATATATTATGCACAGCAAATGTATTTTGATGTAGAAGTGGATTTATTTTGGTGAATATTTAGTATAATGTTTATCTGTGAGTTAGGCAGCCATGCTGGAAGATATCCTGTGTATACATATTTTGTTTATGAAATAGCAAGGCCTTTCAGAGTTTATTTCAATTTTTCATGTTACTTTCAGAACTAATACAGTAAAACAGAGTCTATACTTGACCAGGGCTTAAATAAGACTTTAATTTTTTAAAATGCTACATTTTTAATTAACTTCAACTTCCCCTTGTCTTTGTGCTCATTTGGTGAAGCTCACACTGTCATGACAGTGGTTGACAATAATAGATAAAGTGTTGTAGATAAGAATGAGGTTGATACATTTTACATGAAAGCCCTAAAGCAACTGGGTTTTTAAATCAACTATCTGACTGGGACTGCTTTCATTTTGCTTTTTAGCACCTCATTAGGATTACTGCAATTTTCCTGTGGTACTAAACTGCTGCCCCAGTCACAGTTCATTTTCCTCTAATGTCCAATTACTCTGTTGTCTACTGAAAATTATCATATTTTCATTCCACAATAATTTAATTAAAATATTTCATTCTGGAATATAAATCAGCAACACAGAGCAGCATCATACTGCATCCTCAGGTTCCAACTCCGTGGCATCCTGGGAAGCAGCACAGCTGTCATGGCTTGCGGGGAATGCCAGGAGAGTTTATGCCACCAGAGAACACCATGAGGCTAAAGTTGCTCTTTATCCCTTCCTTGCTTTTAAATGTCAGTGAAGGCCCTATGGCATTTTTAGGTTTCTTCAGCCCTAAAGCAGTAGCAGCACCTCTGCAATGTGCCCAGAAATCCTGGATGGATATCCAGGTTCCTCTGACTATGACACAGGACACTCCTTTTGGACCGGGCTCCCTTAAGGCTTAGAATTGTGGTGCCTTTCTTCAGCACAGACCCTTAGTGTACCTCTTCCTACCTGTTCAGGCACCATAGCACAAGGAGTTTCAGCAATCTTAAGTACCAATACCTGGGTTTTGCAAACACTTACTAGCACACTTAGATGTAGACAGATGTGAAATCCCATCAAAATCAATGGGTTACAAAAGGTAGTGGAAGTCCTTGTGCCGATATGGAAGCACAGGAATATTTGCAGGATGAGGACAGCTATCATATTTTTTTTCCTTCCTTGAGGATGAATATAATTATTCCTATTTGAAATACTGAAATACTTTTCCTTGACACTAAAAATCATTCTAGTGGACCACTGCCCCTTGGGAGAAAGAACTTTTTAAAAGCTGGGATGAGCTAGCAAGCCAAGACCCGAGCTTACGCACTCTGGTTCCTGCCGCTGAAGCAGGTGTGGTGAGTCCACAGACCTCTCTGCCACCAGGTTTCATAAACACAAAATGAACAGCTTACATTTGTGAGGTCTCTGAAGTAAATCTCAAATGAGAGCCTTTTCAAAAATATACTTAGGAGACAATCAATGATGAAATATTTCAATAAACAATCTTTTTAAATGAGGTTAGAAAAAAAAGTGACCTAGAAAGGTGAGTCCCTCATAGGAATCTCTGTCCTTGAAGAGCTTCAATCCTTGGCTAGACAAGGCCCTGAGAAGCCTCATTGTATTTTGAAGTTACCCTGGCCTCAGGCAGGACATGGACACATCTCACCTCCAGACATCCCTTTCAAGCCAGACTTTTATTATGATTCTGTGAATGGGGCACAGTGTTTTATTTTTCGTAATAGAGCTAGACCTGACTAGATCATGCTCTGATTTTTTCACTTTTATTTTCTTCACTAAGGTCATTGTCTTCCTTTTCCCATGTTTTTCAATTAAATCTTGGATGCAAATCCACTCCCCTTCACAAATGATGTACTTTCATTTGTGAATTTGCCCTCATTCCTTTAAAATGTATGATTTTCCTTACACAAATGGACATTTTCCTGTGGGACAGTAGACTTGACATTATGGACCCTAACTTTGACTTGGGCAATCTCACACTCAAACTGGTAAGACACCTCACTCAGGACTGGGATATACTTGTGCTATTGCCAAAGATCCCAGAAAAGGACTTGCATACTATGGCAAGGATTTTTCTTAGAACCCAGCAAATTTGGAATCTGATCAACTCTATTTCCCGTTGGAGTCTGATCAACTTTATTTCCTGTCAAATGTGTCTGGGACGTACAGGCCAGTGAGAAAGAACTGATTTACTGACAGCAATCCACTAGGGAGGAAAAAGCCCCTGTTACTGGGTGCCCCCAATAATCATTACATAGTCTGATAAGATAGAACAAAATTTTGGCACTTAGGAAGGGAAAACCTTTCCATGTGGCATGCACGTCAGATCTCCCTCAGTTCAGTTAGGAAACCAAGGTTAACTAGGGAAAAATGATACTTCATGGGAGGTTGTAGCTGTGGAGAAAGGGGTTGGAACACAGTCTCTGACTGTGTACTTGCTTTTCTTACATACACTTTATACATATATATGACTATATATATTCTTGCCTGATATGTATATATTTATTAAGTATACTTGTTCTTTCTTGTTAAAAATAGCTGAGACATTCATAAAAGAATGTGAGAGCATTAGTGTATCAGAATCTTAATGCTTTTGTCCAACATGTTTATTACATTACTTTTCATAATACAAATGGTAGAGGTGTTCTTTGACTATGACTGTTACTTAAGCTCTAATCAGAGTAACACTGCTGGTTCTTAATTACAGAAAAAACGAGCAAGGGTAAGCACTAAAGTTCTGCATCCAAAGTTCATTTTTTTTACAGGATGTCAATACACAGAAAGTATAAATTTTCCATTCGTGGATGCCTTTGAGGAAAGAAAACCATTCTTCTAATAAGTAGTGACTTCTTTTTGGAAACAAAACTTCTATTTGATAAAATCAGATTCCCTCATCTATTCGTAGTATATATTTATCCATAGTCTAGACTGCAATTTTTTGGGGTGAATGTGTGTTCTTTTTTAATGTAGGTTATTTTCAGCATTTATTAAATTCAGATTGTGTTGAATACTCTTCACTGGAGACATGAATTTTGATGATTTTTGTCCTCTTTTTCCCTTGTCTCTTTTTAGTCTAGGTCGCCATGATGGAAACAAATCCATAAGAATAGGGTAGATGATGAATAGAGCTGTTCAGTGATTGACCAAGGCAGTGGTCAAAATCCAGAGTACCAAATCAGCTCACTGTGGTGACGATTAGAACACTATAAAAATGTTGACTGATGAGCACCTTCTATTCTTAGACTCCAACACAACATGACATTTCCTCAAACTAGGGCAATTGAAATATGAGACTGTAGAGTGAATCTGACACGTGGGGGAAGGTGCATGCTGGAGAGAAAGGAAAAGAAAGAAGTAACAAGGGGTATTGTGATTAGACTCATGAGAACTACAGTGCATGATACAGGTAGTGTAAGTGGTTATTTTTGGGTACCCAGAGTTGAAGATAAGTGGATGCAATCTGGACCTTAGCAGGTCCTGAAACTTCCAGTTGCATACGTAAGAGAAGAAGATCTAGATATGAAATACCAATGTCTGTAGTCTCTAGTATAAATAACATTTTAAAAGCCAACAAATACCCAAACTCACAAAAGTCATGATTTTCCAAAGGATTATGAAGTCCCATGGCATCAAGCAGTTCAGCAATGCTTTAGCCTCAACTTGTACATTAGCAGTCCCCAGGTGCAAGTCTGGCACCTGGTTCCCTTTTGGAAGATAAACTCTGGGTCACCCGCAGATCCTGTGCCTTGTCACCACTTCACTTAACCTGCTAAGTCTTTATGGCCTCCAGAATCATCTCAAATAATAATTACAGCTGCTGGGAAAAATACAGTGGACTGGATTATGTAGTTAGTTATTTGCAGGCTAAATAACATCAGTAAGAGGACAGAAATACACCATGACTCTGATATCCTGATATCACCGATGAAGAAGAGACCTAAGAGAAATCTTTTTTGTAGCCTACATACAAACCTTTGAGGAACCAGATCTTTCCAGTGCTACTGAGCTGGCAATCTCATTCATCTCTGTAAGCATGCTTCTGCATGTTGAATTGACACTAAATAAAATAATATCCCATGTGAAATGAGTTGCAGACCTCTATGCCAAGGTATGGCTGAGGTATTAATTCATAGCAAATAAGTTATCACTTGAACGTTTAATTTAATCTCACCATCACTCTGGTCCTTTCTCTTCCTTTTGGCATATAAACCTAGCCTAAAAAATAACCTGTTTCGATTAAACAGCATGTGCATTCGCTTTCTATGTTGTTTTGCCAAAGAAGAGGTGCATGAGGGGAAATACAAAAACTTACACAAAAGCTGTTGCAAAGAGAAAGATCTGTAGTCTGTAACTTTTGAGTAGAGGGCAAGTGCTAGTGAGCTCTGATTTGCAATAGGAAAGATTCAGATTGGACATCATGGAAACTTTCTAACTATATAAATAGTGAAGCACTAGACCCTGTGGAGTTTCCATCCTCAGAGGCTGTAAAAAATAAGTTAGCTAAACATCTATCAAAAATAATGGGGGTATAATTGATTTTACTGTGGAGCACATAGGTGACCAGATGACCTTTCAAGGCCTTTTCATCCCTTGGACTCCGTAATCCTATGAAGCTGCTATTTTTAGAACACACCTCATTGTTCCATTCTATCTTAGCAAGGAAAGCAATCATTTTCTTACAAATACTCTATCCACTATTAGATCAGATGTAAGAACTAGAGCGAATGAAACTGATTTCTGTGCTGGAACTTCCAAGACAACTGCAAGTTAACTGCAAAAATAAATCAAATACAAGTTATCAGTGCCACAGAGACACAATGGTTATAAATGAATTACCAAACAGGCACCAGGATCTGTGCAGTACACGTGGCACCACTTCCAAATGCAAGGTGGATGTAGAATATTCTTTGTGGTCTGGACCGAAACTCTTCGGGACATAACCATGAAGGAAAAGGCTGTGGTTAGCTGAAATATTTGAGCTCCTGAAGATATGGCCAGGCAGGTACTGTCTCACCAACCTGTTCCATTTGTCCCTTTGGGTGAAGGTACCACTCCTCCTACAGTTCAACAGTTTTTCTTATTGCTACCTGTCCTGCGATCTTTAATTATTTACATAAAGTGAAGCTGTGACATCTAATATTCCTAAAATATGGGATGGATATGTTTCATGTATGACTATCTTTGTGTCGAAGGAGAGGACTCGTTTTTTTAACTCCCAAAGTGTGAGATCAATGCTTAAGTCACAACCCCTTTTAGCCTGTCTAATTGCATGCTGGACACACAGCTGGAGCTGTTAAACTCAAGAGGCAGAAGTACACATGAAAGTCAGACATTACAAAACCGAATATGTCTCCTCTAAAGCTCTAATCCAGTAGGACTTGGTTTCCAAGCCTTTGCTAGGCAAAATCTGCCCTGTTGTATTTTGATTTATGTTTAAACAGTCAAAAGAAAGCATTTGAAATTATGATACAGAGAATGCAAGATTAGAAGTGTTCCACAAAACCTTTAACATTTGGAGAGAAAAGGTCTTTTCTGAGCCAAGATGGCTCTCAGGAAGAAACAAATTATAGCTCTGCACTTGACTTGCTTTCTGTGAAGTATCGTCCAAGCACGCACACTTAGGTAGAATAATCTACAATGTAATATACTATTTTATTTAGCAGCAAATAAAATGTGACCTCTTCATTTTAATGAAGAGAGACCTGGAAAACTTCCCATAAATGCATATTTTCTTGTGGATAAATGTGAGGACAATACAGTACCTAGCTAATCAAGTACCTTAAACAATAACTCAAAGCTCCTAGCTTTTAAATCATTCCTACTGCTCTTCTAGTGACATCACAAGAAAGTGCTGCCAACATCACTCCTTAGCAGATAATAAAAAATTGTTAGCCAAGGAAAACTTTGGACACAGTGGATTTAACCAACATCTCCTAAGGCAGGTGGTTTCTGAATGCAGCTACCTGTCCTATTTGTAGAAATTACTCTCTCCAGGAGGCTGGGAGATGCTGCTGGTTTTGATGGCCTCTAGAAAGCTGCCCTACAGAAGGCTGTTAGGTTGGTCAAGAAGAAATGAAAGGACTCCAGATGTTTGAGAAATGCTTGGTCTGGTGGAGCAGATTGACAATAACACTATTCACAGCTCTCATGCAGGGAAAGTCTAAATGAGGCAACCATGCCAAGTACTCAGATTTTGTGTGGTCAGCTTCAGATTGACTTCAAAAAAACAATTTTCAGAAAGTAACTGACAATAAGAAAGAGAGTTAGATAAACAGGAAGACTTTGCTTTAGATCAATATTAGAGTGTGAGGACTTTTTTCCAGTTCTTACAGTAGTCTAACAACTGTGTCATGAGACCATTGGATTTTGTGCAATTATTTTAATCCAGATTCCTACACAATAGGGAATAGTATTTCACGGATGTTGATAAGCACCAGACACCTTTCCAAAAGTTGGGAACAGCATTTCAGATAATCACCGAAAAGTGCAGATGCTTTGTCCAAATGTATGCAAAACTTTACCAACCCATTCCCTCTCAGCCTGCTAGATTAGTTAGAGAGATACGCCATTCCTTCTTTCTCTTTGAAATCTTGCAGGAGCAAAGCTCCTGTCCTCAGGCAGAGCTTTGAGTTCAAACTTCTTTTGGAAGAAAACACACTTATAAAAACATAGACAAAAGTAAACTCAACCTGTTCTGTAGTCAAAACTCCAAATCAAAATGTCTTTCCATGTTAGAAAACGTTAAGATGATCTGAATCTTAAATGTTACAGTGAACTTCTTACTCTTGTAATTGGATGACCTAAAACCTAGAGCCAAATATCCTGAGCTTCATCATGGTTCAAATCTGGATAAGAATCTTGTTTTGAGATTTATAGCTTGGTCTTCTCTCATTAAAAATAATAATAAAAAAAGCTGAAGTGTTCAGAGTTCTCTGCAGTGTGTTGGGGGAAGGAAAGTTTGGACCAATTTCTGACTCTATGCAAATCACTTTTTTGCCTCCTTCATTTATTTAAATCCCAATAGAGCATGACAAATTGGATCAACTGTTTGACAAGCAATCATCTCATTGAGGATCGCCCACTGATGCTTCAAAAGCATCTGGGTGAAACTCAGCCATCTCTTTTATCATCTGTAGCACACAAGAATGCTATGAAAGAGAGAAACTAGTGCCAAAAAGGTGGGAGATGCCAGAATTTTTATGAGAAATATATAAAGCATCAGTTCCTAATGAAAAAGCCTGCAGCTTTTAACAGAGAATAACTTTTCCGTAGATGTTTTGTTCTGACAAATGTATGTTATAGATAAGTTGGTGATTTCTATCAATTATACAGTCTAGTGTTTACAAACCATTCTGAGGATGATAAGATTTAGCAAACTGTAGGACTTTAGACTAATATAATTGCTATTCTATTAGTGGTGGTGTTGTTTTGTTTTTTTCTTTTCACAAAAAGATGGAGCAGAAATTTGGAATCCACTGGCTGGACTGGGTCTGCCAAACCTTTATGTAGGCAAGTTGTATGTCACTCAGAATTAAGATTCTGCTAAGGGGCAGGCAGCAAAAGGAATTTCAACTGGTCCTAGCACACAGATGAGTGGATGGGTGGATCAGGGGCACAAGGATGGGACAGAGCAGCCAGAGATTGCATATGCAGAATGGGGACTTCCAGAGTGAAGCCAAGCAGCAAGGGAAAGAAAAACACGGTTCTGCTTCCAGCCCACCCCTGGCACTCCTCCTGCCTGTTACTGACTCACATCCAGGTCCTCATGTACTCCACTTTTGGCAGAGATGCAGGTTTAAGCGTCATCCCATGATCCCTGCAGGCTGCTTGTTCCTGCACCCACCCCGCAGCTCACCAGGGCTGTGCTGACAGGGCTCAGTTCCCTGTTTCCTCACCTGCCTCCTTTGTAACCTTGGGAAAGTCACAAAGGAAAGTGATCCTGATCCCCAGATTTAGGAAGCTAATTCTCACTCTCTCTGTTTCTTTGCATGCCCTGAAGTCTGTCAGCCTTGTCAGTACAGAGTGGCTTGGTCCCATGCCAAACCCAGGAACACTAGGTGCCTTGTAATAATGAGCCTCACACATGCCAAGGGGATGGGTGGAGGATCAATGCGAAATGCTGATGTCAGGGGTGTTTTATGTCTAACTCAAAGGCTTCAGCACTCAGCTCTGGGATGGTCACAAGCTAAAACACTAACCCACACATTATTCATTCCACAGTTTCTCAGAACATGGCTTTGTGCGAGAACATCACTTTTGTACTTCAAAAGGGACAAAAGAAATATACTTGTCATTAAAGAAGATGTCCTTAGCATTCTCAGCAGTGAGACAAATTCTTAGAACAGGGTAACTAGAATTTGATTACATTTCATGGTGGCAGTTCATATGGACAATATAATGTTGATGCTGTTTATATCAAGGTGTAAGCGAAACCAAGTTAGCTAACAGAATGTGGATTTCTAGAAAAGCAGAAAGAAAACATTATAACTGTTTACATTTCTATTAATGGTAGAAATAATGATGGGGATCTCTGTTCTTCCAGATACTCTGGAGGTTGTCCAGGGTACACCACTTCTAAACACGCTTATCAGCTGCCTACAGCTAAACTTGGTTTAATCCTGTGGTCAAATTTTAGCAACAATCTTTTGTTTGTGTTCATAAAAAGCTCTTATCTGGAATATATATGGTGCTTCAGAGCCTCTGAGTATTTTAACATGCTGATGACAAAGATGTTTCTTAGTACCAGTGTTCCCCTTAGCTGAAACTGTGCTGTTTTTCTCTTGGGTCTTTCTTGTGTAAGATACTGCAAAATAGTTCTTAGCACAGTGTACAGCATTAGAATAAGTTCTTCTAGAGCAGTGGTCTCTGAAGTGGAGTGCATGCACTCCAGAGGGTGCACAAGACAATACATTGCAGTGTGGGAAGAAAATATTAGAACCTCAGTAGTATATGTACATGACTTAAAAATAAATAAATGTACATGTATCTGGGATGTGCACTCAAAAAAGTTTGGACATTGCTGTTTCAGAGCATTGCCTGCTTGCATTGGGGCTTTTTTATTTCCTAGGTAGACTTTGACTTGAAGTGGTACTGTACAAAGAAGTTTATTGGAAAGTTTTACACACAGATGCACCACGTTCCAGCTCAAGTTACCCTCTTCAATGATTCAATACTCATCGACCTTGCAATACATCTTTAGTGGTTGGACCCAAAGGAACAGCTCTTTTCCCTGCTTCCAGGAAAATGATTGCTTGCAAATACAACATACAGAATTGATTTGCATTAGTTGGCACAGCTAATAAGAAGAAACCAAAAGGAGTTTTTTGACACCATGGCTACTCCGTACTAAACAGGCATGCTTAGTGATTACCCCACATTAAAGGCTGCTGAATGCAGAATTGTATTTAGCAATAGTTTATTAAACATTTTTGGATCTTCACTACTTCTGCAGGTTTTACATAATTCTTCTTGTGAGGGAAGGATTTACCTGGCCTTAAATTAGCTAACTACAAGATGTTGTAGCACTGTGAAACTCAGTACAGGCTGAAAAACCTCCTATGGACAAACACCAGGACAGTCAGTGAGTCCTGTGCAAGTTTAGCTACCAGCCTGCCCATGACTGAGAGTGAAGCACAGGCATTACCTACTGACTCAGCAGGGATGCTGCCAGCTGCGCTTCTGTCTTCCTTCCTCAAGACAGATTTGCAGTAGCTGAATTTTCTCTTGGGTTTCACAAGCTCCTGCTCACGCATGCCCAGGAGAAATCAAGCCTTAACCTCACAGGTCTCCACTGTTAAAAGTGTCTGTGAATTAGTTACAATCTGTGGAGGTACCGTGGGCTTCCTTCTTTGCACAGCTACTGTTTTTACACAGCAGTAATCTCCATCACATGCATTTGCAGATATTTGGGATTTTAGTTATATGCAATTTTAGAGGTACATCAATGATTCTTTTGTGTGGAAACATCTAGACAACAAACTGTTAAACTTTCCAGTGTTTTTTTCTCATTTTATTCTACATGTGTATTACTTGCCCTGCTGGTTGAGAAGTATGGCACTGGGCACACAATCATAGAATCATGGAATCACAGAATCATAGAAGCACAGAACCATACAATGGTTTGGATTGGAAGACACATTAAAGAGCACCTAGTTCCAACCCCCTGCCCTGGGCAAGGACACCTCCCACTAGACCAGGCTGCTCAAAGCTCCATCCAACCTGGCCTTGAACACTTCCAGGGATGGGGCATCCACAGCTTCCCTGGGCAACCTGTTCCAGTGCCTCACCACCCTCACCGTAAAGAATTCCTTCCTAATAGCTAATCTAAATCTCTTTGGGTTTAATAGAGGAGGAATATTTACACTTTTCTAGAAAATTTTAATATTCTGATATGTTGGGGTTTGTTTTGTTATTGGTTTATCTGGACAATGTGTTGATTTTATTTAGTCCTACCTGAATTCCATAAGGAAGCTAAAAGTAGAGTTTTTCTGATGTAATCACGGTGTCTGTAGGAATACTGTTCCTGAGCAACTGCCACATGACAGGGAACACTATTAGTTTCTGGATCTCCCCACTTCACAGCCCTCCTTAGCTTCTGACTCTGGATTTATAATTGCAAGAAATGCCCAGATCTACCCCAACTCTGTCAGAAAGAGAAAGCAGAAAAAAAGCCCAAAGAGCAGAATTTCCCATAAGATACAAGAGACTTCATATTTCAGTTACGAGCATCAGTTACAGTGGTTCTCATTGAAGCTATTATTCCTGTAGTTGTGATGCCACGCATAAGGCCTAAGACCTTCACAGGTTTGTTGGACATCTTTTCTTGTGTCCTGAATCGCACCAAAGCAGGTGCTTGGCTTGCCTGTGGTGGTAACTCCTGCAGTCCCCATTCAGACTCCAAGCCTGTGCAAACACAGGTGGTACTTGACTCAGGAAATTAATAATGTAACAAAACGCATGTTCATAGTACTGTCCATAGATGCAAACGTAGACACAGCCATGTATTAAGCTTAGGTTTGATGTATTATCCTGAATAGGTTTGCTTCTTGTTAAAGGGAATCTTTTTCTTTTTTCTCATCTTTGCACTTTTCATGGAGAGCAGATGCTTTGGGCTTTAGTGCACGCAGCTTCTTTCTAACTGGCCTGCTCCCAAGCACTCTTGGTTTTTATGAAACCACATCCTTCTCAGTCTCTCCATCATGAGAGTGCTCTTGTCACTTCCCTGCTCAGCACGGGTTAGGCTGCTGCACTTAGCTCCTGCCCTCACCTGTGGAAAGGCTGCCTCTTCATGAGCTGCTCTCTCTGAGTTTTGCCCAGGGAATTGTCTCAGAAGCAGAACTGGTGAGGCAGAGATGGAAGGAGGGTATGAACCCCTGCGAGGATCCTCCCACAACTCTCTCTCCCAGGAAAAAAGAGCATGGGTAAAAAGTAAATGATGTAATAGCCTTTTCTGCCACAGAGCGGAAGGTGTAACTAAACCCTGGGGGACACAGATGTAATGTTGAAATGGCAAATGCTTTAGTAGATCTTTAAGGCATCTTGATAAAAATTAGCGGCTGAAAAACACACGTTGCAGAGTGGAAACATCAGTGATATGGGGCAATCAAAGTGTGAAGAGAGGAGGTGAGGCACCAGCTTGGACTTGTTGAATTAGGCAGGCATGTGGGCCAAATAAATTTCTGGTATAATCGTGTAAAGAACACCAGCCCACCAGCTACTGAATTTGTCTGGTATTTCAGATCGTGACAGATACAAAGAGCGAAGAAAGACATATTAATAGTTATTAGTGATATGTCAGCATACATTCGAGAGATGCTTTTGAGAGATTCTTATTAATATTTGTGAATTAATGAATAAAGCAAAGGTATATAATGTACAGCATGGGAGAAAGGGGCTGTTATTTCTATTGTAGTTGTGGTAGAGGTCGCACTAATAGCCTTTACTGTTGGTATTATTAATCGTGTATCTAATCATTACTAATAATCTAATCATTACTAATAGTCACTAATCTGCTCGCCTGTAATAAACACCTAACACATAGCCTAAATTGCTTATAATATACTATGTAACTTTCATAGAGTTACACACAAGACTAGTGGAGAAGGTCTTTTGTCATGGCAAGAAAAATAATTTTCATATATATATATATATATATATATGTGCATACCTGTGTGTATAGGTATGCGTATAGTTTTTCTCCCAGGGAGGTGATGAAATGATCATACAAATAGTTCCATAGTTTATTTTTATTTTCAGCAGCTTCAATAAAAGGAAACAGAGAAGTAGTGGTAACAGAAAAAAAATTAAGGATCTATTTGCCATTGTGTTTGACTGCTGAAAACGACAAGTGAAATTTCTGTAGCTAATTTATTTTGTTACAGATGTTTTCTAGTTGGTACAGCCACATCCTAAGTAGGGGCAATTGCCATAGTGCCATTGACTTTCAAGCTGCTAGTCCTCAATGAGTCTAACAAATGGCTGCTAGTTAAACGTGATTAGGAGTGATTCCTGCAGTGATACATTCTAAGAATCAAGGAACACACTCAGGATTTTTTAGACTTCTGCAATAATAATGAAGAAACCATTCACCTCGTTGTTTAGTCAGCTGGGATCCCTTGTCTTGCCTGGGGAAAGAATCTGTTACAGAGTTCCTAGTGGTCAATAGAGTTCTTAATTTAAATGGGGTGGTGGGGGATGTAACAGAAGGGATGCAAGAGCTATCAGTCTTCAAAGCACAGAATGCCATTTACTCTCAGCTTGATAATATATTGACAGACAGTATGGCTCTGTGTGCAATTTACACACAAATCAGCCACAAATTCTGAAGTACTTTAACGTGAGAACATTTGATCCATAAGTGCCCATGACCTGTGGATTTCTAATAGTATCTGGAAATAAATGTAAAAATGCTGAGCGTGCTCTAACCCTACTTACGTGTGAATCCAACTTTTAAGATTTTAGGAAGGAGTTAATGAGAGGACAACAACACGTGCAGCTAGCAGAGGAAGGCACAGGCTAAACTTAAAGTCCAGTGGATACCTGTAATGGGATTTGTGTCTAATGAGTACTTTGGAGTGTGTAACATACCATTAAGTCAGGACTGGTTGTGCCTTTTGCTTGCACAGAAATGGAGGCAAGAAGTACGGCCTGTTGTTCTGCCATAGAACAAAACTAATCATAACTGATTATGCTAAGCTAATGATAAATAACTATACCAATCTAATAATTAGGCAAAATGCTCATTAATTTGTGCTGCAAGTGTACTTAGAAAACCTGTTGTGATCTGGGACCCACTGAAACCTGGTTGCCATCAGGATCCTCCACAGTAACACATCTGACAGGTGAGCCCTGGTTTAACTGCGGTGATCTGCTAGTTACTCACCTCGGACCCTGCTAGAAATCACCGTCGCCTCCTTATTAGCTTAAGTGGCTCAATAAAATGGGCTTGTGTTCAGATCCTGGATTGTTGATTGCCGGGGCATTTTACCCTGGCACTCCTTTGGCAGGACAGAGTGGGATGAGCTTTATGCACAGCGAGATCCTGGGCTACAGCCTACAGATGGCTCTACCAAAAACAAGCCTGCGCAGGGGGAGACGCAAGAAACAAAATCGACTGCGCTCAGACTAACCCAAATTCTGAAGGTATCGAAGAGGAACCTCCTTACTTTAAAAGCAAGACAGCATTTTGTTCACCGTAAGTATTATCAGCAACACCGAAGGCCGTCCCAACTCATCCAGCACAAGACTGAAGCAGAATTCCTTAAAGGCGGACAATTCTACTGAAAATTCAGGTCTTTTTAGTCCTTACCATACCCCAGACGCCTCAAGAGGGGACCATATCGGGTGCGGAGGGGGGTCGCGCAGCATGCGCGGCGGCGGCAGGGCGGCGGAGGGGGGGAGCGCGCAGGGCTGCGCGGCGGCGGCCCGCCAGGGGGCAGCAGGAGCCCGCGGAAAAAGCGCTGCCCGCTGCCGGCGGCGGGGGAAGGGGCCGCTGCCCCGGGTATAGCGCTCCCCCCAGCCTAACCTCGGGGGGTCTTCGCGGCTCCCTCGGAAGGGTGGGGGGTACGGGGGTGTTGGGGTGCCGCTCCGGATTTAAAGCGGGTTGAGGAGGGCGGTGGAGCCCAATCTGCGCGCTAATCTCGTGCAATTAGCGTTATAACCCGCGCCCGAAAGACAAAAAGCGTTATGCAAATCGCCTTCCCCTTCCCCATCCTCCCCCCCACACCTCCGCCGCTGCCGGGCTCTGACGCCGTTTCCCCGGCCTGTTTTTAATGATACGGTACGCGGAGTAACTTAAAATTAATTACAAGGTTCTCGACTAAAAGGAAGGGGGGAGGCGGTGTCATTAGGCGGGTTTGGTATTCAGAGCCGTTGGCCACCTGCGCTTGGCGGCGGTGGCCGGCCAAGGGTGCTAGCCGTAGTGACCGGGATGCGGAGGCTCCTGCCGCTCCGCTTTTTTTGGGGGAGGCTGCGCGGGTCGGAGAGACGGGCCAAGGTACGGTCCCCGGGCAAGCGGGCGAGGAGTCGGGGGGTGGAGGGCAAGGCTGTCTGCGGGCCGGGGGGAGCCCCCGGGCGGGGGTGGGCGCTGCCTCCTTCCAGGTGGAGGAGTGTTGTTTTGTGGTTTTTTTGGGGCGTGGAGTGTGCGTGTCCGTCTGTGTCTGGAGGGGGTTCTAGGTCTCCTGGCTGGGGCTCCCGAATTTTCCGTTTGCATACTCTTTTTTTTTTTTTTTTTTTTGAGGACCTACATGGTTTCTTCCCCTGGAAGCTGGCTTGTTGCTTTCTGGCGTATACTTATCTAACCCCCACCCCCGAAGATAAATGCTTCAAAATACTGATAGGACGTGACTACAAAATGCACTGTGCCGTGGGGAGGACAGCAGGAAGGATTTGAGAGCTAGTGAAATCCTTAAAAATACAGCATCTGACATGAATGTTGTTATACAGAGTTCTGTGTAATCTAGTCGCAGGAAAAATACTATAATGGGTCTTTTTGACAAGATCTTTATCTGCATCTCTCTCTCTCTCTCTTACATCTTTCTGTTTGTCTCCTCCATATTCTGCTTTTATTACAAGAAGTTTGTTAATTCGACATTTCAACGTTGCTGGCTTCAGACTGCACCACTGTAGGAACTCTTTTTTACAAAACTAGACTGAAAAAATTCCCCTAAATCTCCACTTAACGGCACAACTGGTATGTATAAATAAAATCTTCATTTTTTAAAGTGACGTGGATGTGGTTTACTCTGTAGCCTCAGTAATTTAAACAGCACCTATCTGCTGCAGATAGAGTTGCTATGCACGTCTCTGCTAGTGAGTTTGAAAATTCGAACCCGGCTTTGATTTATTTCCTTTCTATCAGTGATTAATGCGCCGTAATTAGCTAATCTCAAAGCCATTATTTACAACTGGGGCAGACAAAGGGAAAAACTGATGATCCAGCACTTAAACCGGCTTGAAATTATGAAACGAAAAGAAATGTTTAGGTCTCCGTTCGGAACTGGACAGCCCAGCCCCAGGGTTTCAATAGTAGTAGTAGTAGTAATAATAATAATATCAATATCAATGTTTTAGTTAATTCATTAATGATAGCTGGTAGTTTTTTCGGCCGAAAACGTACTCCCATCATCTCTTGAGTTAAAAAAAGTAAGCATCTGCCTGGGAGCCCTCCCTCTCCCCCTTTGTTGCTGTGTTAAGGAAGGGAACTAAACGTGCACTGCCCAGACGCGCGGGCGGTGGGACGGGCGCGGACGCGCGGTGGGGCTCAACCCACGCGTGCCCGCGGGTGGTGGTGGTGGGTGGCTGCTCCCCCTCGCCCCCCAGCCCCGCCCGACCCGGGCACCGGGGGACCCCGGGTGGGACGGGGCTAGCGGGGGGTGAAGGGAGGCTGGGGGGGGTCCGAGGCGGCCGTGGCGGTGCCCGCCGGGGTCCGCCGGCTTCGTCAGCCTTTTGCGGGAGAGTCCCGGCTCCGTTAAATCCTGAGATTTATTTTTTTTGTTCCCCCTTTCTCTTCCTTTTTGACTGTGGGAATCTGGCTTTCTAATAATATCCCAATCCCCCACCATCACCACCACCCCGGGAAGATAGGGAAGCTTTCGTTTGATCTGAAAATGGGAGCAGAGGCGGGAAATAATACATCTATGAAAATAGCAGGGAGGGGAAGGAGCAATTCGATTTGGAAATTTAAATATTAAAAAAAAAAAAAAAAAAAAAAAGAGGAGAAAAAACAACACCCGGGGCGCTGGGAGAGGGGCAGAGCAAAGGTGTCTGGTGCGAACAGGCGCTGATTGTCCAAGAGAAGAGGTGCAAACGTTCTTTGTTCCAAGGTGCCTTGCCAGAGGCGCACGAAAATCATCATTGTCGTCAAAAAATATTAGCACTTACAGGAAGGAAAAAAAAAAAGAAAGAAAGAAAAAGCTAGCAAAGCAGAAACCTTGGGGGATGTATATAACAAGCTAAACAGCCTCCCCACCCTGTTTATCATTCCTGGGGAAAAAAAAAAAATAATAAAAATCTGCAACCTTTCCAGTTGCTACTCGCTCTCCCCCTCGTTCCCTCCCCCTCGCTCCCTCCCAAACAAACAATGAATTACAGATGATCGCCCCGTGCCCGCTGTAACGCGGCGACATGGAACAAACCGTGAGGGACCGGGCTGGGGAGGGAGGTGAAGCACTGCAGGGACATCCAGGGCAGCGCGGGACCGGCCCCCCTCCTCCAGGGACAAAATCTCCTCCTCGCTTTTCTTCTTCTTCTTCCTCCTCTTCTTGATTGAGACATATATGCCTGATGCTACTTAGCCCTTGGGGAAAAAAAAAAAAAAATCAACCAAAAACGAATCCAGGCTCTAAACTCCAAAGAATTTTGCATGGGATTTTGGTTCTGAGAAATGCCCCTGTTTGTCCTAAATCCAACCACAAGGGAGGGGGGTTGGGTGGAGGGACATCTGTTTAATTTGAAGCAATAAATACGCCGGATCTGTGGCTGTTTGGGGGTTTCCATTTTTAAAGATGATTAAACCCACCTCCACCCCCCCACCCCCCCCCTTTCCAATTCGACTGTAAAGAAATGGATTAGGAATGGTATCAAGAAGGATTATTCATTTATATTAGACAGATGGAGCTGTACAGTAGGGTTTCAAAGAAACAAAGAAAATGGTTTCTAAATGGTTGTTTGGCATGAATTATTTGGTGGATTTGCAAACCAGCAAGGCGAAACACTGTACAGCAAGATGTAGGGGAAACCCATCTGGCACCTTCCCCGTCCCTGTCTGGGGCTGGAAGTTGCCAGACAGGTAGCTGCGGAGGCGCTGAGCAGACCTGGCCCGAAGGGAGAGACCCCTCAGCATCGGGCTGCTCTTCTCCCCGACAGCCGACAGCCTCCAGCCCGCCCCAGCTGCGGGGCTCGGGGATGGGCTGGGGACTGCACCTGCCGGGGGGTTCCATGGGGGGCGGCCTCCGGGCAGCCGGACCTCTGTAGGCTCTGGGGGACACGTCTGACAGGACAGGGACGTGGCGGGGTCCTGCCTGTCCCCTCCGGCACCCGACCCATCTCCCCCCCGCCCCCTCCCCGCCGCGCC
The DNA here is from genome assembly GCA_947846985.1 of Fratercula arctica. NCBI lineage: Eukaryota > Metazoa > Chordata > Aves > Charadriiformes > Alcidae > Fratercula > Fratercula arctica. Next base: position 17,879,854 of record CANTUZ010000026.1, read on the forward strand.
CGCTGCACTCAGCCACTTGCAGAGTTCAGGGCGTAGGGCGAGGTGGGGAGAATAAAGAAGAGACAAACTTTCGGAAGTGTTTTCAGCCCGATACTCCCCCCCCCCTCCCGCCCTCCCCCCGTGCATTTCTGTTTCTCCCGGCATTTTTCAAGTCAGCCCCGCGCTGAAATCTCCGGCCATTTCAAACAGTTTCAAACGTGATTGACACGTATGTTAATGGTTTGTTTTTGTGCAAAGCGGCTCTGCAAATTTCCAACACAAACACATTGTGTAGATCAGATGTTAGGTATAAAAATGGTTTATTGATTGAAATAATAGAAGCATTATTTTGATTTGTCCTGACATGATGGTTGATTTATAGATTCCTACCCCATTGATTTCTTCTTGTCCGGGCAGAGGGAAATGATCAAATCTCATGAAAATTCCCTTTTGTGCTAATTAGGAACCCGAGATGCACGTTATATATTAATATTTTCTTTCTTTCTTTCTTTCTTTCTTTCTTTCTTTCTTTCTTTCTTTCTTTCTTTCTTTCTTTCTTTCTTTCTTTCTTTCTTTCTTTCTTTCTTTCTTTCTTTCTTTCTTTCTTTCTTTCTTTCTTTCTTTCTTTCTTTCTTTCTTTCCTTCCTTCCTTCCTTCCTTCCTTCCTTCCTTCCTTCCTTCCTTCCTTCCTTCCTTCCTTCCTTCCTTCCTTCCTTCCTTCCTTCCTTCCTTCCTTCCTTCCTTCCTTCCTTCCTTCCTTCCTTCTTCTCTCTTTCTCTCTCTCCTTCTCCCTTTCTCCCGTTCTTTCTCTCTTCTCTCTCTCTTTTCTCTTTCTCTCTTTCTGTCTTTTTGTCTTTCCTTTTCTCCTACTCTCTTCCCCTCTCTTTCTCCCTCTCTCTTTCTTTTTTTCTTTCTCTCTGATGGGATTTACCAGATTTATTCTCTGTGCCATGGTCTTGGTGCGTGTATGTGTATATTTTTTATCTTTTATACATCTGTTTTCACTTTGCACTTTCAATGAGCTGTAGCAGACAATAGTGAGAGAAACATCTGAAAATGCAAGGAGACAGAGTTGCATATGTGTTTCATTTCTGCGGGTTAGTCAGAGAAAACAACAAAAGGACAGCTGGAGGGGGGGAATAAAACACACACTTACAAAGAGGATTGTGACCCTGTAAGAGGGAAAGGCGAGTACAACGAAAAAACACTGCAAAAAGTAAGGAAGAGCAGTAGAAGTGAAGCAGGAAGGAGTGTCGGAAAACTGATCAAGAACAAGAATAAGAAGTTAAGAGCTAGTCCGACTGGATGTTCCCTAACCTTCTTTAAAAGGAGAGTTGGGGAAAAGACAGCTCGGATCAGATAAACAAAGTGGGAAGGCGCACCTGCCGAAAATGTGTATCTGATCTGTCTACACAGATGTGTGTGTGTTTATCCTTCTATACATTTATACAGGGGGATCTAGAGCATCCCAACACTCTAATTGCAATTGTGCGTCGAAGAGGTAAGTCTCATAATTCTATCTTTTCCGAACAGAGAATCAAATCCCTTGAATAGCCCGCAGCAGTCCCATCTCAGGCAGTATTAGTTTAGCTGGATTTTTTGTGTTTGTGTTTTGTTTGGTTTTATTACTTTTTGGTTTTCTGTTGGGTTTTGTTGGGTTTTTTTTCTTTTTTTTTTTTTCTTTTTTTTTTTTGGTTATGGAGGAGACAGGGTTCAGTGGGAGACAACCAGATGGGGAGGGAGGGCAATCCCATTGTCTGTTCACCAGAAGATCTCGTTTTGCCCTGGAAAAGGCGATCAAACGCAGCCAGGGTCCACTCAGGAAAGTAAAAGGGATTGGGGGGGGGGGCGAAGGGAGGGGGGCGAGGGGGAAGAAGAGTGGGTGCATGTGGATTTAATAGCAGTGAAAGTATTACAGGGGGATCAGATTTAGCAAGCGAGCGAGAGGGAGCTTTTGAACATCTGTCTAATGCAGCCAATAGAAGTGACATTAGTGATATTGGAGAGAGGGAGACACGGCCGCCGGTCGGGCTGGGATTAGGGGAGCCTTCCCAATCCGATTAGCCGCTGCCCCTCTCCTGCCAGCGTCGGAGCCGGAGCCTCGGGCGCCGCCGCCGCCGTGCCGAGAGCAGCCCCGCTCCGCTCCGCTCCGCGCCCCGCTCCGCGCCCCGCTCCGCTCCGCAGCACTGCGCCGCCGGCGCTGCCCTCGACCTTCTCCCCGCCACCCCCGGCAGCCGCCGCGCAGCCCCTGCGCAAAACGCCCCCGGAGGGGCAGAGCCGCAGCCCGGTGGTGCCGACCGAGCCCCTCGGGGTTAATATTCATCGTACACCGCGATGAAATTCCACCTCGCTCCCGGGAAAACCTTTATTCTCCGGCTAATTGTAATTTACAATTACACTTTACACTTCATCACGTCGGAGGTTAGGAAACAAGATTCTTCCATACAATTATTGGCCTCCTTAATCCTATTCCACCGCATATCACCGCGCACCGCAAAGTCCTATTGTTCCCTCCTCCCCATTTTACCTATCATTTAAACTAGTATTAAAAAAAAAAAAAAAAAGAAAAAAAAAAGAAAAGAGAAAAAAAAGATCCCAGTCTGCATAATTTTAGACATCACACCCACGCCTCTGAGCGCGGAGCAAAACGCATCAATGGGTTGTAGCTCCCGGCGGAGGGGGTCGGCTGGCTGCGCTGCGCTGCGCTGCCCGCGCAGGGCTCGCCCAGCGCCGCGCTCCTCCGCGCCCGGCGGGCCAGCAGCTGCCGGTGCCACCGAGCCGGGCTGCCCCTCTGGTTTTGGGTCGTTTAGCAGACAGCTTCCCTTCAGTTCGCTTACAGGGTCGATTAATTTAAAAGCTTTCCTTGATTAACGGCGGGCCGGTTAGAGAGAAACACACATTTATGAGCTCCCTGCACCTAAGCAGGTACCCCCTGCCCACACGCACCGTACGCCTCGCAATCCTTGCTTAGCTGTGACCGTAGCCTTTAAAGCAAAACGCGTCTCCCTGGCTCTCCATCGCCGGGAAAATGCCTGCAGTTTGTACCTCCAGGCATTACAACATGCCTCAGCCCAGCTGAAAGCCACACTGCAGCCGCCCGCAGAGGAGTGTCACTGCCTTCAGCTCTGCCAGGGACACTGCCAGAGGCTGCCGTGGGGCTCTCGGGTACTATCAGGTTCAGCCTTGTGCCTGCCTCCTCACAAGCTGTTTTACCAGCCGGTAGCAGCTACTCGAAGCATGACTCAAAGGCTGACTAGCACCCAGCTCATGAATTACAGAAAATTGACGCCCTGCTTAAAATTCGCAGCAGTGAATTTGTAACGTTCACATTTTTACGTGACAGTCATTTTACAGGGAGATAATGTCTAACAGCTCCTGAGTCCCCCCCTTGTAACAGTGTGGAAATAACATGGCAAAGGCCAAGCAGTCTCTCTGTCTCTCATTCACACACGCAGAGCACACACCATCGTACCGAGCAGCAGTTTCATGATTTGCAGCGCATCCATATAGTACCTGTCTCTGAGAATCTACACTGCTGTGGTTTTGTTTGCTTGTTTGTTTGTTTGCTGCTCTGTTTTGTGGGGGTATTTTTGTTTGGTTGGTTTTTGTTTGTGTTTTGTTTTTGTTTTTGTTTTTAAATGGACATTAAAACCTATCTTCCTGTAGTGCTAGGTGGGCTAATTTTACTGATCTTTCATCTCTGCATATTGGGCAACAAATCCCTGATTTTATTTTAATGGTAACAGTTTAGTCTGTGTCAGCCACTTAATTAGATGTAATTGGGGCAAAAAGTTGAGAGTAGAATTAGCAGATACCGCTGTTGAAGAAGGCATCTCAGAAAACCTGTATGAAGTCCTCTTGGTTTGCCAGCCTATCACCTCTGAACTTAGATCATTAAAACAAACAGGCATACAAGCAATTTATGCAAAATCTTCCCCCAGTTCGTGACAGCCCTTCTTTTCCACAGCCTTCGGAGGTTATTTTCAGATCAAAAGTTCATAAACTTGACCTAGGAATCCAAACAGTCTTAGAAGAATAAATCCTATCCTACCATAAAGCCCAATGTTTCTTTTGTTCTTGTATTTCAGTTTATTGCGTGGTTGTGTTTCTTCTAAGTGATAAACTCTTGAGCTACTGTTTTCATATTAAATCTCTGATGTTCTTAATAAAACAAATAGCTTGTATTATTCTGATCATTCTTTGTTCTGAAACAGAGGGTCTTATACTAGGTGGATGCCAAAGGTAGTCATGGGCCGGCCAGTAGGAGACAGCGACAGTTTGGGGGTCATAGCGTCTCTCTACTATGTGCATCCGCAGTTCAAGACGTTACAGAGTTCCAGAATAAATTTGTGCTTCTGGAATAAAGAAGATGATTAATATGTTGAATCCTGTTTTCTATATCCCCAAAATTTCTTATTAAATATGTTTCAAGATTAACATAGAGTGCCCTAAATTGATTTCCTCCATTTTAAGGTTTCTTAGTTTTTCATTGGAGCTTTTTACCATATATATTTCTACTAACTTTTAAACACCCATTTAAAGTAGCAAAATTGAAACCAAATTAAAATCATGACAGACTCAGTTTATAGGAAAGAAAAGGTAAAAATATGCATCTCTACTATTTAATACAATCCTGAATTTTACACTGCAGTAAGCAGCAGGCATTTTTTCCAGTATTTTCCATTATTTTTTATGTTTTGTTTATACATCACTATCTTTGAAAAATGTATCTAAGACACTCCAGACAGGCATGTGGTGGATTCTAGAATGCATGCACTCTGATGTGGGCTAATACCCATTTTAAAGCTCTTTTGTGTCATCAGTGAAGTGCTTGAATTCCTGCTTACATCCATGACACTTCAGAGTGGCACATGCCTTGTATTGGGAACTCTGGGGCTGGGAAAATGAATATGATATTGAATATCAAAATATAAAGAGCAGAACCTGCTGCTCGATAAGGGTAATTTTAAATTACCAATGCAGGTAATATCTGGGCACAATTGTCTGTAGGTAGGACAGAGTCAGGCTGCAGCATCCTTTACTGATACTAATTTGTCATCATGAAAGAAGAGCTATTTTTGCTCACGTTAGCTGAAGACCAGCCCCTTACAGTGCATGGATTCCAGAGTGGTCATGGACAAGTGGAGTGGCTTTTAGAGAATAATTAATTGGCAGATTGTGTTTTGAATATTATTGCAGCTGTTCCTGCTGATTCTGTCAGAGGTCAAACCCTGCTGTGCCAGACACTGTTCAAATCTGGAACCAGAAAGCTGGTCCCTGCTTGGTGTTTCTTTCATGAGCAGGAAACCCTGCCTCCTATTTCAGTTTGTTTGGTTGTGACTCTGGTGCTAGAAGCTGCACCTGAGCTTTAAGTGCAGCAGAATTATCCAAAACTTCGCAGATTAGGTGAAACTTCTGGGGTAAAGCGCAGGAAAAATGGAGAAACAGGAGAGAAAAGAAAGTGAGAAAAAAAGTGCGTTAGAGAAAAAAAAAAATGGGTATGATGAAAAGCACTGATCAGAAAAAATGCAGGGGATGTTGACATAACATACTTTTCTTTTACCAAGCAATATTTGCTGGCAGTTCTTTGGAAAATGTTACTCTCTGTTCCACCACCTCTTCTTGTCCCTTAAATCTTTATGGATTCCACCAGCCGCCATGGCCAACTACACCAAGGAAGAAAGTTTCAGCACACAGAGGGAAGAGTACAGCTTCAAGTAAAAGTGAACTGGTCCATATTCTTACCTCATCTTTCTCTCAGCCTCACCTGTGTATACTCACGCACGCACGCGCGTGCACACACACACACTCCACACATGTACTTTGCACTGCTTCTCAGCAAATCTCGATTAAACACCCTGTTGTGCCAACGTATCATATTACTAGCTGGACTGAGATGGGGTGGGATCATCAGTGTCCACGTTTGACTGTAAATCAGCCAGGTAAACCTCAATGGTGCTGTCTTTATGCTCCATGCCGTGTACCTGTGATCATGAGTGGCGAGCATTAGAAAGGGATGGATAAGCTGTCAGGGCTGGATTCTTAATGGTACTTTTTCGTATCCTTTTGAAATTAGGACTTGAAGACTCGGGAAGAATACAAAACAGGTGATACTGGTAGCCTTTAGCTCCGCTATGGACAGGGTACCCTCAGGTAGCTGGTGCACCCTTATATTGCTCTGCCAGGGCAACCCCCTAACTTGGAAGGTAACTGAGAAGAGCTGCTTCCTGATTACGTCAGGGTAAATCAATAACAGCTCAGTAAAAGTCCATGCAGCTCTACTGGAGCAAACCTGGTGTAAGCGAAATGAGAATCGAGGCCTATTGCACCGGTTGTTGCAATGGGCTATTTTGTGGTTGGGGCTGTTCAGCTGACATGGAGCAGGAGCCTGGGCCTGTGGTGCCTGGAACTACGTCATCTTGTGCCACACAGGGAGGCGAGAAGAGGGCTGGAGCGGGGTTTGGTATTCCTGGGCACAGTGAGCGACTGTCCTTTGCAGATCCTGGCACGGTGCAGATGGAGGTCGGCTCTGAGGCTGGAGCTGTGCTCTGGGACTATGGGCAGTGTTTCTCCATCCCTTGCTAGGCAGGCTGTGTAAAGCACTGTGAACGCCAAGACTCCTGACATTTACCGAGTGAAAAGATACACGAGTGTTTTATGATGGTCATATTAGCTGAAAACATGATCTTTCCCATATTGTCTGAACCCCCTTTCCCTGCTTACTATCACTTGTCACCAGGGACAGCTTTTCAGTTTTCTTTCCTGGGACCAAACCTTGTTTGGATATATTTTTTTGATTACATGCAGGAGAACGTATCCTTATTGACTAAAAAGACAAATAAACAAGAGTGAGAAGCTTGCTTTGCCAAGCAATTAGTATCTTAATTTTGCAATGTAGTTCTGGAAATAGGTTTGGTTTGTGTGCACTGGTCTAAATGCAATTTTAATTTCACCATGTGACTAAATGGAGCAAGGATGACTGGAGATGTGACATCATACTTAGCTGTAGGACACAGCCGTTCCCTTGGAACAGCATGAGCTGTGCAAAAAGGAGGGACCTGTTTGTAAATAAATTGTGTTTTAGGTATTCCTCAGTTTTGGCAGCAGACTGAGGTGCACCCGAGTGAGATCATTGCAGGGTTTTTCCCCCCCCGGTTTGTAATTCACACATGAGCAAATAGAAACCAAGTCTCCATTGTCGCAGCACTGCAGATAAATAACTGCTTGGCCACCTATTGCAGAGAATCATGTCCTACAATTTCTGTTGATTTTATTCCCATAAATTTTGACCCACACAATTGAAGGGAATTCTCTGTTTCTAACAAAACACCAAGCATTTGGCAAAACAAAGAGTCCCTTTTAATCAGGTGTATTTTTAATCTTGCTACCTTTTTGTTCTCTAAAATTTTTCTCTGTTCAACACTAGTGCTATTATTTGACTGTAGAAATGGCAGGGCTTGCTTTGTTATTTCCTGTGAATATTTGTATCCTGGGTGCTTGTGTTTCGGATTTATTCAGAGGTTGACTTCGCCCGTTGTGCTTTCAAAATTCAGGAGGTTAGCATTCAGCTTTGGCTGCGATTTATACTGTTACCAAAGATCTTTGGACAAACGTGGAATGTAAAAAAAACAGCCTAATGACACGTCTGGGCCAAATTCAGCTGTGACATAAATGGCGGCACAAGTTACATGCAGGATATATGTTGATGAGAGGCAGAGTGATGAAGCATACATGGTTACATCAGGGTAACCTGTATGAGGCCGGCTTTCAGCGTGTAAAATGAGGGTAACTCAAGCTGGTGAAAGGACTGTGTGTGTATCTGTGGTGTGTGAGTGTGCGCGTATTGGGGAAAGCAAAGCTTTATCCCACACTGGCAGTAGGAACAAGCCTTAATCTGGATGTATTTGTAGTTCATTCCCAGAGTGACATAAAAGAGTCGTAGGGTCAATCTGCACCACACAAGGGAGTCAGGTGCAGAGATCTTTGTGCCGAGAGCCAGAGAGCTCGGAAAGCAGCCAGCCTCTGTGGGGGTGGCACCACGGGGGGAGCCCCTCAGATCCAGCCCCACCGGGATGGGCTGCCTGGAGGAGCCACCACAGGCTGCAGGGGGGGCTCCAGGGCCACCCACACACAGCCCTTCCACCACTCGCCTGCAAGTAGTCATCCCTTCTTCCTTTTGCCATCAGTGCCCCACTATCTCATCCTCTTGACTGGTTTCTTTCTTCTACTTTCAAGCTTTAATTATAGTATTCCGATGCTTATTTCCTATCTTCTCTTCCTGGATTGTTGTAACCCTCCTAACCCATCAGTGCTCCAAGCCTGAGCTGGCTATCTGCCTCAGCTGCCCAATGTTCCTAGGGCTTCCCTGTTCCCACCTGCGCAGTCCCGGTGGGTATCATGCACAAGGCAGTTCCTGTTTGGTGTCTCTGACCCGTGACTTACACAGCAGAAGCTGCACGTATATGTTCTGGACACATTAGATGTTGTCTCCTTATACAGAACCTCAGCATTTGCTGAGACAATGAAATACATATTTATTTAGTTAAAAACAACAACTCCATTCACTGGAGGGTTTTTGTATTCCTGCCCTGCCAGTGGTTAAGACAGCCGCTACATGAACCTCTGAACTGTGGGCAAACCACAGAACAGGTTAAGACCAACAGATGTGTTAAATCTCCTTCCTTCAGGTGAAATGAAAGGCACAATTAAGTGTCTAGTTGTGAAATAGCTGGAAGCAATAGATGCTGCAGCTGGGGGCATATAGGCCTGAGCAGTGTAATGTGTGCAGGGCAGGTTGAGTGAAGCTGTACTGGGATGAGAACTGAAGCTGCTGCTGCTGCTGCTGTAAGAAGTTCCTGCCCCTCCATTCTTCCAGCCTCTTACTCCCACCTTCGCACCTCTCCGCTGGTGGCACATGTATTTGTGCAATGGCATTGGCAACTGGAACAGGGAATAGCCTGGCTAAAAACCACCCAGTAAAAAATTCACTGAATCCATTTTAGTTGCATAAAGTCACTGAACCGCCAGTACTGTGAAGCCACAGTTACCAAACTTCCCTGTCACTAGTCTAAAATCCAGGAGAACAAGCAGTTGTTTGACATGCTGTGTGCAGGAGGGCAAGCAAGAAGTAAGAGAGGAATATGGCTCTGAGTAGAAGCAAGGGATGGAAATTTTCAGATGGAGGACCGACTAACAAAACATACGGTTGGGGAAAAGAAACAAAAAGAAACAGCTTTATGCTTCTGAGATGCGTGAGGCAGTGACACCTCACACGCATGGGCAGGAACATGGTTGCAGCAATGAAATGTCTGCTTTGTAGAATACCCTTCCTTGGCAACCAGAAACCACTCTGTAAGAAGTTGATATTGTCTAACTGCTCTTGTCCTAGTGGTCGCGCTAGGCTCCATGTTTTTAAAGCCCACAATCTTCTGACATGGGTGTTCCCATAGAGAGGCTCCTTAGAGCTGGTATCAGAGTAGAGACCTTTATATGACCCCTATGACATCTGCCTTTATATGACTTGAGAAGTGACCTGAGCCCCAGAATAGAAAAGCCTCCAAGACTCTGTTTCCCTCTGCATACAGTGCTTAGTATAAGACAATATTTGTTCTGTTTCAGTATAAATTTAAATAATACCAATTTCTTAATGCTAAAAAATAAAAAAAATACAGAAAAGTAGATATTCATGCTTCAACAAATACCAGTTTTATATAGATGTATCAGGACACTTTTCTCAGTCTTCCCGGAGGCAATCTCTTGTATGCCTTACAGATCGTGGGATGAGATAAAGCGAGTGTTATTATGAAATGATCAGGAGGGTGATGCTGTTTTCTAAGGAACTATAGTCTAATTACTGAATGGCAAGATCATCTGACTATTCTTATTTTTTCATCATATCCTACTGTGGATTGTTTTCCATGAGTCTTCTGGAAGACATTTTTCCCTTAATAAAATAAAATTAATTTACCATAATGAAATTCAAAGTAACTTTCAGTTTAGGGTTTTACCTTCTGATAACAATTTCTTATGTAAAGCAGATGCTATTTTAAGTCTCTTTCTCTTTCTCACTCAAAGAAGAGTGTAATGGGCTTTGGTTGGCTATCTATAGTAACCCTAGAGTGTTTGACTTTTTTATTTTAGCACACTGCAATGAAAATATTTAATTCATTTATAATATTTAGAATGTTAGCACCAAAGTCCATTTGATAAAATAAATTTTATGTGTTATTTATGAGGAAGACACTTAAGGATTTCAATAATTCTTAAAAATATTTACATTTTTTTCTTCTGACTTTTTGTTTTACACTGTGTTTTATAGGTCTTCATTTCTATTTGATGTAGGTTTCGAACTTCAGATTTATGGCTCAACACCTCGCAACAAATTTTGTAAATATTCTGTGGGGGCTTGGTCCTGAAACATAAACACTTCTGCTTATTGAGGCACTGAGGAAAAACAGACCCCCTCATTTATTATGTGATATCCAGAAGGCTGAGGAGATTTTGATCTCCTTTTTCAGGAACATCTTCTTCAGCAAGAAAAATGAAATGTCATCATGCTAAGGTGAATCATAATAAATGTTATGTCTTGGCTGACACTGAAAAATAAATCAAAGAAAGTTGTGAGAAATATTGGTGACTTTTTTTTCCACAGAGATTTGGACCGGCTTTATAAATTAAACAGTACGCGATGACAGCTTCGGGGCGGTAAGTAAACCATTCAGTAGATAATCTCCATAGTAACAAAAAAAGTTTAACCATCTCGAACCAAAATAGCACATCTGGACTTTGTGTCATATGGCAATAGGGAACATTTTATTGTTGTCAAAAGTCACAGCACACAAGAAAACTGTGCACAGCTCAATCCTTGTTAGCAGAAATCAGTGAAGTGCAAGCCGTGCGTTCGGGAGGATTCTGACCCTGTAAATCATTATCTATTTGCTCACCTTTATGCTGCGTAAGGGTCCTGTTGTGATCCATCTGCTGTTTGCAACTTAGGGAAAAAAGCAGCCCTTTCCTTCATGAATATGGAGTCGGGTCCTGAAAGTTCTTGCTCGTGTGAGTCGTCCTAAGTCATGACGACAGAATTAATTTGAGTAATAGCTGAGGCACTGGGTTCCTAATTAGCAGTATTTAGTTTTAATTGCACAAAACTTCAAAGTTGAAGACCTACTTTGCAAGAGAAATGCTTTTGTGTGCTAAATCGAAGATGGAATAATTTAATTGGTGCAGTGCTGTAACTTAGAGATAAAAAGCAATGCAGAGCTGAAGAGAATGCAGAATTTTACTCGGTAAGGACAAGGCAGTGTGCGACACTCTGTATCTCTGCCTGAGAATAAAAGAGAGCAGGGGCTCCACTTTGCCTCTCATTCAAGCTGCATAAACTCTGGGTCAAGCCTTGCTAAACTGAGTGTGTAGCTGATGGCAGGAGGCATCCACGGGGTGGCTGGCAGGAGCTGCGTGAGGTCCAGCTGCTCCCTTACCACAAAATTCACTTTTAGCTTTGCTACGGGGTGTTAATTCGCCCCTGTCTAAGGCAGCAAACACACAGGGAAGGAAGCAGATATTATCTTCATTTTGTCTTCATGGTGAACTTGCCGTTCCAACCAAGTCATTTGCATAGAGGGGATGCAGCAATTTGTAGGTGTGGGCTGTGACACGAATTGTGTCTCTAAGATAAACTGTTTCAGAGTTTGTGCTTCCCGAGGCTTTTCCTGGACTGGAGCATTTACGTACCTCCTTTTGCTCAGAGCTGAGCTCAAAGGCACACTCTGGGTCTTCAGAGCTATGAAGTCCTGCATCACTAGCCAGCTCTGCAGGACTGCCTGAGAGCTCTACGTCCAGTCCAGACCTCCTGAAGGCAGTCAGCTCTGCCAGAGTTCCTCAGCATGCTTTCAGCTCTTCCCCATCCCTACCTCCAAACAGCTAAAGCTGTAACACCCAGGAGGCAGCTCAGTCTCCTTGGCCAATTCAGCCCTTTTCATCCATCAGACAGCACCGGGACAGCTAAAAAGGGCCAATACGAGTTCCAGAATCGTGACTAGAGAGATTCCTAGGTTTATGTATGTAATAATTACAGACAGCAAAGTTTGCACAGCCTCACTCATTTCTAGCACCGTCTCCTTCCTCATGGGGCCACAGCATGGCCTATGTTTCTGTCTATCTGTGCTAACCCTTTCTTCTTAAGGTCAGTCATCTCCCTTTTACTTCCAGGACAGGTCCCTGGACATACCCAGCACCACAAAGTCCTGTGGGCTGGGGATGCTCCTGTGTGAATGGGTGCTTCTTCCCCCTCCCCATGCTTGTGAGAGAGGGAGTCTGCCCATAGCAAAGCCTCCCCGGGCAAAAATCTTTAAGCATGATTCAGACATCTCTAAAGAAGAGTTCTAGTATGAGGGAAGAATCCTGCCTGCTTCCCTTGGTTGCTGAAAAAGTATTCCCCTGTACTGACCTAAAAGGACGGTTGCAGTCGCGAGCCAAGATTTGCAAAGTCTTGGCACAACAACGTGTGTGATAACAAATGATTTGACATAAATCCTTCCAAGACAAAAAAAGCATGCACAGTAGAGACAGGTTTATAAAGCTGGGTGATGAAGCAAGGTCAGTACCTCTAATCTAAATGCAACAATCTTTGCGTTGCATCACAAGAAGCCTCCTAAGCAACCTTTCCACGCCTCACTGAAATCATACACTTCACAATCTTCCCTTTCATGCTCCCTTTGTTCAATAATTTAGTGGGGATATTTTGGATGAGATTCTCATCAGCACACAGTTATCTTTTAGCACAAATGGTTCCCCCATCTCCTCCCCCTCCCTTCGGCTATGTGAGCATGCCGGGCATTGTGTGTGGTTGGAGTGGAGAGCATTCGGGTAATTACTTTTCATTATTACATTGCACAACAACATCCTTTACAATTTAAGGTTGCCAGTGCTTCGGCAGCTTCGAGATCCCAACTCAGACTTTAATAATGTGTTGCTAAAAAAGGGGGTTAAATGTTGTTTATACATTACATTTCTGGACGCGGCAAATTTCATTTGCACCTGCCAATGGCTTACTGATAAATATACACTGGTAGAAGTTCAACAGCAGTGGGCCAGTGAGTTAGATAAATACCACATGACACCATAAGCATTGAAGGTTAGTGTTTTCCCAGCTCTCACACTCCGGTAGACATAAACTCTTTTCTTAAAACAGATTAAAAATAAATAAATTCTCTTTGCAAGGTAAAAAAAAAAAAATTAAAATGCATATTCAAAGCACAAAATAAATTTCTCTTAAAGTCTGTCACAGTCATCTGCTAGCTTTCTTGCCTCTTGGATGTTAATTATGATTTACTCAAGATTTGTGGTCAATTTTTAAGTACAAAAGCATCTCATATGACTGGTTGCCAATTCTGAAGTCTAAAGGCCTTGCTTTATATTGCTGTAGTAGAATAGAAAATATAATCAAAGTTTGACCTTCAACTTTAATCCTATAAACAGAGAATTTGCTTACTTTACCTTGGAAACGGATGTGATTCATCACAGTAGCCCATAAATAACATGTCAAACTGTTAGACCAATCAATGAAAATAAGTTATTGAAAAATAATGTGAATGTAAAGTCTTTATGTAAACTAGCTTAGTGTTATTTTAAAATGAGCAGGGCTTTCAGCTTGGGGCAATTTTTTTTATTTTTTTTTTTTTTTTTAAGGGGGATAGTTACTATATATTAAATGCAGTAAACATTAAACATACTTGGCCTACGCATGCTATTTTTTTTTCAGGAAAAGTACCTTAAGGTAAATAATCATTATGCCTCCAGAGGAAGAATTGGGCTCCGCTTAGATCAAGACTGCAAATGGCAGGTTACCTAAACTGCCTGTTGCTTATCACTGTGCCTGAAACAAAAACATAGGGTGAACTCTTGTCCACATGGGAGCCCACAGGAATGGTTCAGTTGCAGAAAACCTGCATTACAGACCTCAAAGCTGCAAGCAGAATTTCTGGGACGTGAACTGGATGAACTAAGTCTCCACTTTTTCACTGTGGATGCTACCTCTGGAATCTGACAACAGCAATTTAAGTTGGAAGCTGCTAACTGTTTCAAGGCTTATGTTTTCAACGGGAACACCCAGACAATGGATCATTTCACACAAGCCTTTCAGGTGTTCTCTTGGTTTCAAAAAGTCTGATTTTAAAATTCTTTGATGTAGTAGCAAAACATTTATTCAAACGGTATGCCTGACACTGAAAAAGGAATATATGGAGATATTGAACTGAACTTTTATTTATAAAAATAAATAACTTCGGTGCAAGTGTATATTACTGCATTGTATGATCCAGTTAATCAAAAAGCTATTTTACTGAACTGGAGGTTGCAGCTGATTTTATCCTGCTGTGTCAGAATCAGACCTTGTCCAGCATTTAGAACTACCAGCTGATGTTTGTTTGTATTCTTCATGTCAGTAAAAGTGGAGATACTTCTCACATCTAAAAATTAGGCCGGTTATTTTGATGCCAAAATATAAATAACATTTTTCAACCTACTTTATTAAAAAGTTCTTGTTTGTACACAATGGAGTCTTTCAGTATAAATAATTAACATATGAATAGACTGCATTGCTGTTCAATGAGACTGGGAGGCAATGGAATAATATCTGATGACAGCTATGTACCTTCCTTTTTCCCTCTCATTGGTGCCATAAAAATAATTAAAAATTAAATTCTTTACCTCATACAGGAAACATTCTGCTGATATTATAGTGTAAATTACTTAGAGAAAGAATATAATACAAACAATGATGTTTATGAGAATAATTTTCTGACAAAGCAGATCTTCAGTATTTTTTGCACAAATATGGCTTTGTATTTTCATTTGTTGATATAAACGGAACATAGTTGGAGCCAAAAGCATTCTGGATTTGCTTCATGACAGCCAGAGCCCTCTTATAGCCCTTCGCTTTGTCATTTATAGTTTATTCATTTACTTAAACCTCTATCCTGGTAGGAGGAAAAGAGGAAAAATCAGGAATCCCATGTGGACTCTGTGAATCTCTTGCAGTAACAGGCGACTCCAAGAATTACCCGCTGAAAGCCTCTGCCCCTAGTGAAACATCACCTTCTTCATCTTTCATAATGCCTTGCTCCACGTGCAGCCTCTGCCTCCCCCGTGCCACGGCCGTGGCTCCACCAGTGTCACACTGGTGGGTGATGAGCGGGCTGGAGCTCCAGCGAGCGCAGGGCTCTCGGAGCAGTCCCATCTCACAGCAATAGTAAAGCCAAGAGGACACCTCTGTTTGTCATCCTCATTACTACTGGAGTGCAGGAGAACAGTAGCTGAAGTGCAAGCATGCAGGACCCTTGAAGAGAAAAGCCCATCCCAAGCGACTCGTAGCTCAAGCAGAAAACAAAAGATGGTGCAAAGACGCGGATGGGGCAGAGCAGAGGAACAGAGGGCGGGCTAGGCGACAGGGTGTCGTGCCTCCAGGTGAGGCACCTACCTTTCCATCCATGCCCTCCTCCAGAGGCGGAGGGCCTGCTGCGGGGTACGACCCGTCCCCCATGCAGAGGGAGCGGGCTGCAGTCCCGTGCTGTCCATCCCCCGGCCAGCAGCCCCCCCGAGCGGGAGCTTGGTTTCCATCACGCCCTATGGAGGCATTATAGCAAAAGGCCGTTTTACGGAGAGGTTTGAGGAATGATAGTGAAACGTTTTCTGGACTGTTTATGTAAACCTTCCCACAAATCTGCGAGACAGGAAGAGAGAAAGCACAAAGGTGCCTGCTTGATGATTTAACAAATAGCCTTGCCATTCTCAGCTGCCGGGGATCAACACTTCCATCTCCCATGTGCTGGCTGTAAAATGAACTTACTACTGCAGTCAGCATTTACAGATGTGCTTCAATATATTGCGATTGAAGGAACCTTTTAAAGAGTGATTTCCATAGACAATAAAGCTTACTGTCTATTTCCTTTTTATGGAATATTATTTTAGACAACTGCATGTTAAAAATCATCCGTACATTCACAAAACTTTTTAATGGCATCTTTACTGTAACATCGCTTAAAGCATCCACCACATCATTTTCTGGTTCTGCTTAATATTGTTTCTGGTTTTACAAATTTTTATTTTGTGTTTGAAGATTTATTTGTGGAAAGAGAGACTTCTGATACAAATAATTACAGTATCGATTCTTCAATCATTGCCAAGCAGATATGAGAAAGTAAATTCCACTTAAGGTAAGGGAGGTAAAAATTTAAATTGCTCAGTCTGTGAATGGAGAAGACATTCGTCAGTTAAAATGTTTTAATTTCCCTTAAAAGAATTATTTTTTAAAAAATAAAAGAATACTGAATGCTAAACAATTTTTTTGTTGTCGTTATTACTAGTCTTGTTTTATTAAAAGAAACATCTGTTTTAAGACAGAATAGCAGTATCATGTCATTACTGCTTTCTCTTGCATCTCTCTCTTCTCACCCAAACATATGTTATGGGTCAGAAGACTTTTTTGTCATTTATACTGATAATGTAACTAATTCACCCACGCATGCTGTACTGGTCTCATAACACATGCCAGTTTATCTCGCACATTACTCAACATGTTGTGGAAAAAAGAGCCTGAAATATCACAAAGAAAAATTGAAGAACATACGACTGTGGCTGAGCCAAGAGAAGTGATGCTGGAGTTTATAGATGTAGTTAATACTACTGTGAGCAGAGGTATTGCTGGCAATCCTATCAGTTTAAAAAAAAAAAAAAAAAAAAAAGTCACTTACTGAGTTCCTTGTGTAGGGTTGAGCAATTCACTAAAAATAAATCATCTGTTCCTTTCTACTGCCATGAAATAGAGGAGAAATATAAGCATTGTAGTTAACAGCAAGGCTGACCTTAGAGATTCTGTTGCCCCAGAGCTGACGACATTATAGGGGTGGGAGAGTTTATTGCAGAGATTTTAGAAACAAATGCTTTAGGATTTCATTCCACATTTGGGGAAAAAACCACAGAAAAACATTCAGTCCTTTGGGACATCTTTCATGACTTGTATATCTTCCCCCATCAAGATTCAGCTCTCTAAAATCCCATGCTGTGTATGTACTGCATTGTTGCCAGCACTTGCTATTTTACAGCAAAACTTCAAATATCAATACTGGAGTAAAGTTGCTACCCGAGCATTTCATTTTTCACAAAGAAGCAGCAAAAAAATAGGTGTCCAGCCCATGGGGCAGTAGGCAAGATCACTGATCATCCTGACTCCAAAAGAGAGGTAAAGTGATTAACTATTTTTTTTAAAATCTAATGATTATAAATCATCTTTGTGATTTTTTTTTTTTTTGCAGATTTTGAGTGGGAAAGTACAAAGTACTTTGTACAAAAGAAAAGTACAAAGCAGACATCTTTTCTCTTTCATCAAAAAGACAACACATAAAAACCAGGCTAAAGGGGATGCTAGCAAAACTCTAAAAAGTATATTTCTACCATCTTTGAATGTGCAATCTATCTGTAACATTCCACAATTTTCTCCGTACTGAGCAGTTTCTATATGTTTTTGCTTTCAGGAATGAATTAATGAAATTATTTGCATGTTGAATTAAAACTAAATTTATCTGGAAATTCACAATGAAATTGGTATTCAGCAGGTCTCTCTAACCTATCCTAGCATGCCTGCAAAAGGAAAATATCTATTTTCTTGATACAGCTGAGTCAGGAGTGTACCTAACATATCCTGTAAGCTTTAAGAAACTTTGAAAGCTACAGTATAAAAAGGCATCATAACGCATTCGTATTCAATGGCGGAAGCAAGATAAACACTCCATGGAACTTAACAACACATGATATTTCTCTTAAAATTCCTCAATCTGCATGCAGATTTTTGTCATGTTTCAAGCCTTCACTACTATTACTGTTTTCTGGAAAGTCCAGATTGTTTTAGGTGAATTGGCCTTCAGTAATTTGTTTGCTGGAAAGTAATTTGAAAGTATATGAGAGGTAATAAATAAAACTGAAATTTCATTCCCTTTTTCAGCTTTGCTGTGATATTTTTGGAAAAGATATACATTTATGACTAAGGATAGTGTCATCAATAATTTACCCTTCAGCAAAATGCATTATGGTATAAATTTAATCACACACCAGATCAGACTATTCTAATTTTAAGACTGTATCATAAAAGAACCCTTTTTACTGAGAGAGATATAATATTCATCTGTGAGTAGAGCCTTTGCATTCACCCTTAAAGAATTAAGTTATTTCAACAGGCCAATATGCAGCTAAACCACTAAAGTTGTTTTTAATATGTTGGAAAATACGTTGAAGTTTTTTTGCTCTGGTTTCTTTTAATTGAAAAGTATAGACATTGCTAATTTGTGGGGGCTATACCTCAGAATTTTCATTTATTTAATGTTGACATAATGATATACCTTCTTGGACTTTGAAACTCTCTTGACAAATGAAGAAAAGTAATTGAAATCAAAATAACTGAAATATTTGAAATCAAAAGAATGACATAATTGAACAATTAGCAGGAAGTCATTCTCATTTCCCATTAATTTGTAAAGACAGTGCTATCTCATAAAGTTGACATTATAATTTGAAAATGATTATATAAAGTTCAAAATTTTTAATTGTAGTATACACTTTACATTTGCAAATATTTTTAATGCAATTTCATGTCTTTAAAATAATGAAACGGAAATGGATTATTGCCCTTTCGGCTCTGTAGTAACAAAAGACTTTCATCAATATTTTTATATTTCTATGGTTTCAAGCATCAGTGATGACAGGAAACAAATAAGTCCTTTTCAATCGACTCTTAGATTGCTTCCTTAATTATAGAAAGGATGAAAACACTGATGGCAGTACAGAAAACTTTAATATGATGAGTCATTTTAGCTACAAGAAAAACTTGGGAAATGCACTTCAATTTGCTGTTGTAGTTAATGAGATAGGACAATTCTGCAGAAGACATCTCGCCGATCTCCGAATTCCTTAGTAATTAAAACAGTAAACAAAACAATCAGACATTAAAAATAATTTACTACTTTTGTTCTTAGGTGCTGTGATAGAATTATCTTTGTGATTAATTCCATTTTCATATTGCCTTCCATCTGATGAAGTGACAGGAATTTTTGAGTAATTTATTTTGCATAAACTCCAGTCAGCCTTATGGTAATTATCCATATGGAAATCTTTGTTCACTCATTTCAGAAAATGTAAAACCACTTCTTCTGCGGTAGAGAACTTATCTTGTTTATAGACTGTTATCATGGGAGTTTTTGTCACTATCGTGATTTATGTAGGACTGCAGCTTAATCATGCTTGTACCATGATCACTGCTTGGCACTTGTATGCTGGTTACATATTTCCCAGATCTGCTTCCCATGTAATCCATTATAAAACTGAAGAGACACGTGGAATAACCAATCTTTAAATACCGGAGAATTGCTGATAAAGAGAAATCCTGATTGCAATCCTTTTAGGTAGGCTAAAATAGTTCTGAAAATACGTTTCAGGATTATACTTCTCACTTCATTAGTAGTTTAAGGAATTTCTGTGAAAAGTTTGTACTTCAAGGTACTTGCGTTTCACGGGTGCTGTGTAAACAACAATTACTTGAGATGTCACCCAATCAGATGTCTCAGAGAAAATTCCTTCAGCAAAATAAGCTTAGATTTACTTCCTTGAAGTCTCTCTGTGGGCATGAATATTTACCGTTATCTCATGCAATTATTCCGGTATCTTTACCTTTCACTACTACAGCTACTAGGTTTTAAAGCCTGAGTCTATACACCACACTTGTGTAGCTTTTGCAGTAAGATAAACATCTGTCCATTTGGCAAATATTTGTTGTGAACATGAACATTAATTAATTTTTCAGACATTGGATTCCTCTCATTTGGTATCTGACCTTTTCTCACCTGGGTAACAAGTCAAATAACAAGCTTTTGAGTCAACATCAGATTTTAATAAGCAAAACGAAAAATGCAATGCATTTGCATGTGCTGGTGATACATCATGAAAAGAAAAACCTTTTCCACCAAAGTTAGTTGTCTAGGTTTGTCCTACAGTTAATAAATATATATAGAGAGAGATCCCTAGCAAGATTTATCCCCCTTGTCCTAGGGATAGATTGAATTGTTCTGTGAAGGTTTCATTTTCCCATTGACTGCAGAGGTTGTTAGACAGCTAGTTTAGAGAGATGCCTCACATTTGGAGAGGTAGACTTAGATATGAGGAATATGAACCTTAGTTTTTTCAACTTAAAATCTAGGCTGTGAGCGTGGCATAATCATCAAATACATTACTTACTGTAATACAGCTTCAAAAGCTTAACTGATTGATTCAGCTTCATCCTTACATATACTATAAATCAATAAGGGATATTTCCTCTGAGATGGAACATGCTATTTTCCAAGAAAATGCTTTCTGTTATCAGTGATTATGGTGTGTCCAAAGCAGTAGCGTGCCAGTCTTCCTTGCAAATGTTTGGTGCCACTGTAATGTAAATAAAATTTCACATTAATGCATGTTCTGTTACACAGGTTTATCTCGAAACAGTTATTAGATCTGGTCATCTTCAACCATTGCTGCTTTTGTATTGTCACTGGTATGCTCATTGTATTCCGCTACAAAGGTTTTTGACATTGCAGTTGTAAATATTTTACTATTTACTTTTTAGATTCTTTGTAACCATGTAGAACTCCTGCTCTAGTATACAAATCCACAAAAGCCAGAGAGGAGACATGAACTCTCCATAGAAAGATCAAGAAGGTACATGAGTTTGGAGGTGAAAGAGAAAAATTCTGAGACTTTATGAGCTATGGATCCTCTTTTGGGGTAAGACTACTAAGTCAAAGAAGTCCCTTCTCATTTCTGTCTTCCTTCCAAAAAAAACCCCAAGCCAAACCAAACCTCTCCCTGTGGCTGCTTCTGACATTCGCTCACACGACCAACAGGACCAACAGGTCACTGACCTGGCACAGCCGATGGGACTCAGTCCAAAAGAGGTG
This sequence comes from Fratercula arctica, assembly GCA_947846985.1. Taxonomy (NCBI): domain Eukaryota; kingdom Metazoa; phylum Chordata; class Aves; order Charadriiformes; family Alcidae; genus Fratercula; species Fratercula arctica. Next base: position 17,900,814 of record CANTUZ010000026.1, read on the forward strand.
TCTTGATTACCGTTTTTGCTTACAGTCCATGCCTCTATGTGATCGTGTGGCTGGGGAAAGCAACCTTTTTCACTCTTTCTGTTTTAAGCTACTGTCTTTCCCCCAAAATAATTAAAGATTTATTGAGAAGGACAGCGAGACTTCTTTTCTCCCATCCCAATGTGTTGGTATTCAGTACATATCTTGTTGCCTATGGAGGGCAGCATAATCTCTGGGTAAAGAAACTGAATTGCATAGGTATTCGAAGATCATACATGCTATCATCTACATGGTGATGATTTTGGAAGTATTAGTGTATATACTGCAAGACTGTTCATTTTGGTGTGCACAGTGGTAAATACAACATTTATTCTATTATTATTATTATTAAAGGAGAAAATGAAGATTAAATAATAAGGGTAGGTGCTATAGAAACACAATGTTACATAAACTGTGCTCATTTCTGTAGTCAGAATTGCTGATGTCCTTTTAGCTGACAACAGCATGTCCCATGTTATTTAGGAAGCACCAAAGGCAATACTCAACTTTTGGTCTTCTATTTTGGTGGATGTCTTCTCCTTCTATTCAATATCTATTGAATATAGATATTCAATCTGTTCAAATCACACTAACCAAAGGAAGTCTCCCTTAGGAAAGAATTGATTTGCAGTACTTCAAACCATGGGCTTTTGTTCCAGAAATTGCATAGCTTGGGACAAACACGGTCTACGTCTCCAAGGAAGGCTGCATGGCAATGAGGACATTTCTGAACTGTGGGACCAGGATCTGCCACCATGCATTGGTTGTTGGGGGGCTACGAGTCCTCCAGAGTCTCTAGGAAATCATTTGCCAGCTGGGGTCTGATGTAGTTTACAGCCAGCTCCTGTGTTATATTACAGTTGACGCAAGCTCCAGTGGTTTGTTTCTTGGTTGAGACTGTCTAACACAGCAACTCCTGAGGAGAAGGAGATGACACAGTTCCTGGCAGTTTCCTACACTGAAAGTCAAATCTTTAATTTTCATCACCAAACTTCCATTTTTATTCAAGATACTAAATAGTTCTGATATTTTTGTCTATATATTTCTTTCTGACATTGAGGAAAACACACTAAAAAATTTAATGAATTCACTTCTTGCCCAGAAATGTAAAACCAATAACAATACATCATACATTTAAAAAGCATTTCATTAAAGATAACATCAGAATATATTGCTAGTTATAGATCATTTAATTGTTATGTATTAAAAATAAGATATTTCTAACATTCTTTTTGAGCTTTCCTATTCTTGAAATTTATTATGTCAATCGTCAGCTGCTATGACATCACAAGATGAATTCAAAGCAATAATTACTTTAGTATTTAAAATGCTTGGAGTGTACCAATTATTCAGGCTGCTAAGTGAAAGTAAAAATGTCAGCTTAGCTCTCTAGAATCTCATAATGTTTAAAGGTTCATGAATTACACATGGAGCAGACAGAAAGAGAGAAACTAGAGTTTGACTAAAAGACATTTTCTGTGCAAAATATGCTGAAACCATATTTTTAATATATTCTAGTGATTAATCAAAGTGATTTAAAACATTTGATTATTTAAGGCCCTGTATTTGAATTTACTTTCACTGTAAAGCTTTCCCATATTTATTGTAATTGTAAGTAAACAGCACGAGTCTAATGTTTTACAAATATTCACCTGTAAAATGTAAGGATCCAGATCTTGCATTTTTTGCTATTTGAACCAAGCTGAGAAATGCAGTCACCAAGAACTTATGTCTGAGCCATGAAATTCTATTAATTTGTTTAAAAATTCTGTGTCATGGTGTTCTCCCTGCATAGCTTGGCTGAATGCTGAAGTACTTCATAAGTAAGGTTATGTTTCCTTTTCTGGTTCCAGATAATGGTGGCAGAAGAAAACAGCCTTGGGAGAAGACTCAGTCCAGCAGAACTTGGCAGAAAACTATCGCTATAGGCCAATGAAGAACTAGAGGGCCAAGTGGTACATTCTATTTTGTGTTCAATGTTTCTTCATAAAATAACCAAGGAGAAGGATTGGTTCTTTGTCCATTTATACCCTCCCCATTACCAATGCCAGCTATAATTATAATTAAGCAGGTACTTATAGTGACAGGAATAAAAAACATTCAGTATATACCCACCTTTTTAACTAATTGGAGAATGTTCAGTACCAATTTTCATATCCACTTATAGCTCATATGCATCTTTAAAAATTAAGAATGTCCCTTTCCTTGCATGGGTTTGAAAATATTTCCCTCTTCATGCCTACCTCTGTGATGCTTTCTGTTGGAAGTCATAGATTAGCCATGCTATTTGGTACTGACCATTTCACATAGGACACCGTAAACCCAAATCAATGAAGAAAGAGGTAAGACACCTATTTTGCTCCGTTGCAACACTTCTGGTGAGCTTTACTGAAGCAGCACAACTTAAAGTGGGTGCAAGAATCCCTCTCTTTCTCTGGGTATAAGCAATAGGGAATAATTCAATTGCAGACAAAGCAAGCCATGCATCAGACATATCAGATACGCAAACTTTAGTCTATGAAGGTTTGTTTTAGTTTCTCTTCAGATATATGGATAGTATGGTGACAGAGCTGGTCAAGCCTATAAATCTTTAATGAGTGCAATGCATTTGTGGACTGTTCATATTTGTATTTCAATAGTTCAGAATAGAAGTTCAATTATAGAAGGATCACACTGTCTTTGATTATGAAGGATTATTAACTTGCTTTTGAGATCTTATCTGGTTACAGAAAGTTGCGTGTGGTCTCAGAACGAATTTCTTATTTCTCTTCAAAAAGACTTCACCGGTGAAATGCTGCAGAGGCAAGTCACTAGTTTTTAAAGGCTTCAGTTTGAGAAATTCTGAGATGTAAGCAACTGCAGTCACATCTGTTCTCTGTTGATGCACTGAATATCGTTAGCCACCCGGTCACACTCAGTTTTCAAGTCTTTCAGAACCTGAAGAAAACTGAAAACTGTGTTGGGAGTCATGTACCGAGTGTGAGCAGAGGCCAGGAAAGATCATTGAACTAGTCTGTGTGGGCTTCCAAGTGTCTTTAAATTAAGACTGCTGTTCTGTTTAGACTTATAATGCAAATAATAAAAAATACACCTAGTGTTTTCTGGGTGAATATTCACAGTTTTCAGGTGGAAGGGGATCACTGTTGAGATTTCATTGACCAGTGAAGTGTCATCAATTCATATTATCAAGGTGATCATTCTCAAATACTTTTGATGGTTTCCAAGTCCAGCTCTATTTCTTCAAGCATATTCTGAATCTTCTTTGAAGACAGAACAGGAGGATATGAGGAGAAGAGTCTTTTCTCAGGTTATTAGTCACACTCAGCTCATTACCTCCTCTGGTTCAAGGCCAGAAATCAGTGTGAGTTTTGGTAAGCTAAAATCTATCATAAAGATTCTACTGTTCAGATCTCTCTGCTGGTGATAATAATAATTAAAAATGCCATTCATTTATTCAGAGTGATTATGCTTAATGACTTGCTTGAAATCACTTTCAAAGATCTCATGAAAAATTAAAATCTCAGTTAAATTCTAAAGTGCATTGGTTCTGGCTTACAACAATTTATACTATATTAATCTATTATAAAAGTGTGCTATTCATTCAAACTGTGAACCAGAGTCTCCACTGAGTATTACTCTTTAAAATTAGTCGTTAAGGACTGGCATCTGAGACAGAGACACATTAATTTCAGTAAGCGTTATTAGCTTTAGGTGATGCTGTTAAGTGATGATGAAATAAAGACTTTACTATGATGCCAGCATAATTATGATGTATACTAAGAAGACAGATTTAGCTTATTCTTAAAACCTCAGTAAGTGTATAACCATATAAATGCCAATGCACAGGTTAAAACCTGACCATATTTGAAGGAGTAGCTATGTTAAACATGAAAATACCAAGGATAGTACAGAGCATATTGTATGTATATTGATCAGAAAATCAATAAGAAAATTTAGAATCAAGTATTAGAATTATTGATACAAACATTGACGAATACAGGAAACCTGAGGAGAAATCCTCAAAAGTATCATTATACAAGGGCATTATATAATTTATAAATTTGCAACATAATATGACAAAAGAACCAGAAAAAAGAACAAATTCTAATTTCTTGGTGCAGAACTGGATCCAAAATTTTTCAGAAGAGAGGTTTTTTTTCCTCCATATACAGTCAGTGCAGTGTTGTGCTATAAATGCCAGGGAAGGAGACAATGGGACTAGGCAATTCTGATCCAAAAGCCCTTGTAGGCCAAGGCAAATACGTTGCAGATGAGTTCATTGCACTTTTACTGCAGATGTTGCAGTCTGATCTGATTATCATGGCCAGATATAAATCGTAGGAATGATACAATTTTTTAAAAGTATGCCCTTGGTCAGCTCCATTGATGGTTCCTATCACCATTGCATGACAAGTTGCTAGGAAATACTGAAAAAAGTAGAAAATTGATAAGAAGATTTAAAACATGATGTTGAAGATGTCGTCTGAGATTAGGTAATAATAAATATTATAATGAATGGCCAGCAAAAGAGTGAGGATGACCAATAAGTAAACTGCAAACATATGAAAACTTTATGAAAAAAGTTTAGAATGCATTATTTAATGAATAAATAAAAGCAGAACTGCGATGTCTGTACTGAGGAAAGAAAGCAATTAAACTTAATTTCAGGAATACAAATGAAAATAAAACCTATGACTATAATTTTGCAAACAAATAGGTAAGAAACACTAATTAAGCTGTTTAAAAATATATTAGAAACAAATGCAGACATGCTGTCTCTCTCTGGAGGGAGGTAGATGGAATAACAAGTGTCTGCCACCTTGAATTTGGCAACAAATCCATGCAATAGACAGAAATGCACCCCACACTTTATTGTACTGTTTAGTGATTTAATTTTTTTTAACCTAATTCTTTGTCCTTTGCTACACTTCTCCTTAAGTAATATGATGCTGCATTCTACAATAAATATTTTTTTCACCTAAAATCAAAGAAGAGAGGTGTCAGATAAGCTTCTAAGAGCAAACCAGCTAGAAATATAATGATACTAAAGACTGAACGATAGGAGAACATGATGAGTTAATAGAATGACACCTTTCTGCATTCAATCAAATCTGTAAAAAGTGAAACACAATCTGTGTGCTGTTCCTGTGCAAATCATAATCAATATCTGTAATTTTTAAATGTATACTTAGGTTTTGGGGTCATCATTGATAATGTGGTATTTTATCTGTTTTAGCATGAGTACTTAAAAGGACTGTGTTCTGATGAGGTGGAAATAATTTCACTGTAGTGTATTGTTAGCAAATTTAGTAGGTGCAATAATTACATAACTATTTAAAACATACTGATGCACACTTAAAGCACAAAGTTACATTTGATACATCTTTTGCTTAGAGTAGACTTAAAGCATAATGTACTATGGTGATGTATTTCTTGTTCTGCGGTGAATATTGGTATCTCAAGCTACTATGATAAAACAATGTATTTTGCTTTTAAAAGATTAAGGGAAAAAAACAAACCAAAATATTTCGATATGTAATAGTGTTGTGTAATAGTGCCTCCTGCTAGACATAGAAAACCTTATACTCAGTACAAGCACAGAAGTTGAATTTAACTCTTCATTTAAACACAAGGGAAAAGCACATTAAATTCTTTTCAGGTTGGATGGAAGCTGAGTTAGAAGTGACTTCAAGTCCCAGAGTACTTGTGGGGATGAGTAGAAGGACACCAATTCAGAGGATGCTTTTGAATATTTTGTTTTGGTTTTAATCAAGGAATTTAAAGCAGGTATTTCCCACAGCAGCTGTGTGAATCTCACTAGTATTTATATTGACCTCTTAATTGTTATAAAAACATGTATTTTGGTACAATTATCATTAACCTGCAAGCAATAACCTTTTACATGTTTAAAGTGGTTGCAGTGCTTGTTATTATAGCCCACTTTCATTGCTGTTCATTTAGTATGCTGTGTTTTTAACACAAACGTAATCCACTCTGCATTTTCCATTTAAAATGCATAAGGCAAAGTGCATCATAACAGGATGTAACTACGTATTAATCAAATTAGCACAACACTTCAAAGGCCCTGGCTTTTTACTAGGCTACTGTTAGATCACAATTCATGATGGAAAGAAGCAGTGTAATGAAAGGCTTGGCAAGGGAGCTATTTATTTTTTTTTTCCAGAAAGATATATTGGGGGTTAATTTTCATGACGGGAAAAAATGTGGAGGAAAAGTAACAGTAAGCACTAAGCTAAAGCACAACAAATGGAATTTAAAATACTACTGCGGCTTTGATATTGACAAACACAAATGTAGTAATTAGTTGATGACAGAACAGAGCTTAAATGACCTATTGTTTAATTATTCAAACTTCATGACCCAAACAAAGAAGAGGCAGATTATTCAATATTCACATTGTGAAAGTGGAACAGCTGGGAAGATTCTTCCCCCATCATACATTTAACTTACTACATATACATAAGACCCTTCAGCTAATACTTTTTCACTACTGTTTCTCAACACTTTCTAGTATATACTATCCATTTGCAGTTTATGATCATTTAAAATTATGTTTCAGAAAATGAAGCGAAGCCTTGTGGCATATTGACTTCTACATGGAACAGTCATGATTTAGGAAACCCAATCTAAGATGCTTTCAATGGAGTACAACAAAGCATCAGGGACGCATAAGGGAACGGTGTCTGTTTTTCTCTCCTTGCAATGTGAGGGCTTGCCATAAAACTTCAAAATGGTTTTCCTGCTTGCGTGTATACTCTAGCATCACTAGAGTTTCAGCTGAAATTAAAAGGGTTTATGCTAAACTTCAGAATTATTTTTAAAATTTATTGATTTTTATTTGTCTCAACTACCCATTTCCATTTTCTTCATTTATATTTTTAGACTGCAGGGTAATTGGGAAGTCGGTCTGCAAGTCAATGGTGAAACTCCCCTTGACTTTAGCTGCAGCAAGACTGAATTAATGTATTCAACAAAGTTTTCCTTAAAGTAGCAATAACTTCCTTGTCTTCCACATTCTGCCATCCACTCATTTGCTACTTACTTGTTTATTTATGCAAACTTTTATGCATGCAAGCTGTTAATGTTGTTTTCTAAATCAGTATGTAGTCATTGCACCCACTATTCTTTTCTGTTTATTCCCAGTAGATGGAGGAAATAGTACACAATCCTCTATTTTATGTTTTGTGAAACATATAAAGATCTTTATGGCCATATCTTTGTTTTCATTATTGAAGTGCATTAGTAAAACCAAAACCTGTATGAGCACCTTTTTTTAAGAAGCTGAAAACAACTTAAATTTATCCTATGGAAACTTGCTTTGACGTACTTGATTTGACATGCACATAGGCCCTTGCTGGAGAAAATCACTGAGGAAATGTTATCTTAAGTTATGATGGTAATGCTTCCAAAAGGAAGATTGAAGGTGACAGGCTAAATCTTTAGGAACCTTTCAATTATGGAAGAATGCAGTCAGTGAAAATTCAGAAACTGTTCAGAGGTTAAAAATATTAAAAATAGAATCTACCTTTAAAAGTACATACATCCTTTCATGTGATATCTGTATTACAGACATAGCACATATATAAGAATTTTATATGAATAATAATATAAATTTGTATTAGTTGTCCTTATATAGGGGATCTGGGCAAGAGATAACACAGATTTCAAACGGTGCTGGAACCATCTAGTGCTTAAAGTCCAAATCAAGACACGTTTTGAGGAAGAAACGTAGTATTTAAATGTGTCTTCTGCCGTCTGTTAAAAAAACTGAGATTGAAATAGAAACTAGATTGATATTCCTTAATGATTGATAAAGCAACTAGATTGATATTCCTTAATGTTCAATAGTTTAGTGTGATATTTTTAACAATTGTAGCCTCAGGATTTTTTTCTGTTTGGGAGAAGCTGATAAAAATCCCATACATATTGTTATAGACAATCCCATACATACTAATATAGACAATACAGTCACATGTTGTTATTAATTGCAATATGAGAACCGCACACACACACACACACACACACACACACACACACACACACACAAACGTCCTTTACTTTTAAAAATGTCAACAATTTAAGTCATATCATACTATGAGATTTCATTGCACCTGAAGGGGGGGCCTTCATGAGAGCTGGGGAGGGGCTGTTTGCAAGGGCATGTAGCGATAGGACGAGGGGCAATGGCTTTAAACTAGAGCAGGGCAGGTTTAGATTGGACACTAGGATGAAGTTCTTTACAATGAGGGTGGTGAAAGACTGGCACAGGTTGCCCAGAGAGGTGGTGGAGGCCCCATCCCTGGAGACATTCAAGGCCAGGCTTGATGAGGCTCTGAGCAACCTGATCTAGTTAAAGATGTCCCTGCTCACTGCAGGGGCGTTGGACTAGATGAACATGAACTTTAAGGGTCCCTTCCAACCCAACACATTCTATGATTCTATGATTCTATAATCTAATAATAATTGGATACACAGTTATTACAGTATTCACATTTAGTGCTGACTCTGCCATGTGCTGGATCAGAAATACTTTCTTCTGAAAATTTCCAGCTAACTTCCGGTTTAAGTTTTAACTTAAGCTTACAAACTCAGTTACTTTTTTTGTATCATATCCATCACAATGGTTTCATAGACACTGCTTACACAGCTTTTAATGGTATCATTCTGTCACTGTGAATGACCAGGATAAAACAGGGGGCTAAATTTTGACCTTAACCATGCAAAACTCTCAAGAAATAGCTGAATAAGGTTTGTCTAATTAAACAAAAAGAAATTTGAAATGGGAATACTTATAATATAATTTGTCTATCTCTTTGTATCATTCACCATGGTATACTCTTCGTACGCTCCCTCAAGATGAGCTTTAAATGATTCAAACAATTTTACCATATCACTAGAGAGAGTCTTTTTCACATATGACAGACCAAGCATCTTGAGAATATCTCTATGTTTTCTCAATTTTATCCTTTTACTTCTAGGCTGAATTTTAACGTAATATATCTGTTACCAAGACAGCGATAGGATAACCTTTTTTCAGTTGCAAACTGTGCATATAATTTGAACACAGCAGACTAAGCAGTAATGACTTGCAGGACATTTTGGAGATATGTGTTCAGTATGGCAGTCCTGAGAGGAAGAAAAAGCAATTTTGAATATCTGGCTTCTTCTAAAAATTTGGTTATGAAAAAATTCAGTGAAGTTTCAGAGAAATAAAATGTTTATGGGAAGAAAAATGCAGTACTCTGAAATTTCTCCTAGAAGGAAATCCAGTGACAGTTTCTGTAGTGGGGACAGAGGAATTGCACTTCTGTGCCTTTCTCATGGAGAAGGGGACTATCCAGTCACTGCTTCAAGGAAAGGAAAAATCGTGGTACACAACTATAAAATTGAAGCTTTGTTGGAGAGCACATGTTCCATAAGTTGTCTAGGGGATCAGATTACCTGAACTGGGCTCTTTTGGAGCACTGAATTTCCCCTTATACCACCACTACAAGGACAGAGAAAGAGAAGTTACTGAGCTGCTCTAGATATGAGGGAGCTGCAGATATGAGGGTGCAGAAGGATCTCAGAAATAATTCTTGTTCTGCTAGGGAAGGAATTTTAGTTTTTAAAGTTATTTGTCTCTCATATCACCATTTAGGCAGCATAGGTCAGAAGACTGTAAGTGCAGCACCTTATGGAGAATTATATTGTTTTAATGGAAGGCAGAAACATTTTTGTAAATTAACTTAAAAAGGCAGGGGGGCAATGGTAGTGGTAATGAACAGAGGGATTTTTAGAGAAAAGACCATCTTTTCTCTAAAAGGGGTGAGAAGAATGGTATTGTATTTTACTTATATAGCTCTCCTTTGAAAATATGACCACAGGAACTCTTCCAAAACCGAGAAGTAGATGATGTGGTGAGAGTTCAGGTATCTCTCTGAGAAAAGCTCTCATGCTTAGGAGGAGTTTTCTTTAGATACTTCAGATAAAATGAATATTTCAAACTCTTGAAATGCATTCATCTTGAATCAAGTGCTCCATTTTGCCAGGGATTTTATAGGCATTTTAAACAATATTTAATACTGAAATACAGTTTTGTTTTTTGTATCTATTTTCAGTTCCCTCTTAATTAATTTCATTCCTCTCTGAAATAATCTTGGGTGAAATTCTTCAGCCTTTGGTTATGCATAAGAAGAAATTATCTCATGTTTCAAGAAGATTTTTATTTGGTATTCATTTCCTCATAGGCTAAAAGCAAGCAACCTCATCTCATCCCAGGGGTGATTTTCAAGGCATGAATAGCTAGATCCACAACTTTCATTGGGTCTTAGGTACAAATGTATTTGGTTTACATATTCTGTTCATTGTTCTGTTTAAAAATAGCTCAAAAAATTAAGTTATTTAATGAATAAGAGTAGGATTTTCAGGATTTTTTTTTAAATCATTACCTAGGATATGACATACATATGCTGGAAATTGCACTATTTATTTTTATACTAGAAACCACTCAAGTTCAAGTATTAGAGACAAGAATAAATAAACAAATTTAAAATAAAATCCCATGTGTCACTGAAAAGTTTTTATTACCCTAGGCTTGGAATTATCTCAGACTCCCAATAACTATATTTCAAATATTCACACAGTTTGTCATATAGAAACAGTATTCCTGTTCAATTCTTCTTCGATCTTTCAAGGTGTGTAGATGTCCATAAAATCAAGTCAACAAATGAAAGGGATTGCAATCCAACTACGTTTTTCAATATTTACTACTTTAAGGAATATTTTCTCAAGGTATAAACTGAAAAAGATACAGCCAAGATTCAATTCCAAACATTAATGCAAATTTCTGTGTCAATATTTTAACAGTTCAATCATGAAGTTATTCTAAACTTTTAAGAGATTTAATCTAAAGCTGTAACTTTATCACATTCTGTTGTTAACATACTTAATTATTACTTCTTTTTTAATTAGCTATCCAGAATGTGAGATTTTCAGTAAGTGCTTGCATAGAAATGTGCTAACATCTCCTCACCCTAAAAATGTTAAAATGGTGCTTGTTTTATTAAACGTAAAGCTTTTCCAGAGGGAATCATCTGTCCTTTTGACATGTCCTTCTGTTTCTGTGTATGGTATGAAAGTAATACAAGGATCCATTAAAACAGAGCATACAGTTTTCTGGAATTTGGTGAATGTAGAGATAAAAAACCTCCTATTACATCCAATTTGACACTTGAAGGTTCATCGAGTAGCAAATGTTGTTCGCATCTGTTTTGTGACAGCTGAAATACAAATTCTGATTTACTTGGTCTGAATTTGAACTTTTAATTATAAAATAAGCAGAAGTTAAAATGCAGTCATGTACCGAAGCCTTTGCTCAAGAAAGCCGAAAAGGTTTTGTTAAAGAACTATTTCCCAAATAACTTTCTTTAAAACAAAAGAGCTTTTTGGTGAAGTCTTTCCTTTTCAAACTTTAGCAGTACTTCTTGCATCACAATCTACTATTTCAAAAATGTTATCAACAAAAATGTCAAATTATGTCAAATGATGCTAGGTCATCCAATCATTGCAAAGTTTTTCTTTTAGCTCTATCTGTATCTAATGTTTACCTTCTGGTATCTCTCTGTTGGCTTTCTGTCTTCCAACCAACGTATGCTGCCATCCATACATAGTAGCCAGTTGGTGGCCCTGAAGATTTACTAAATGTGGTTGCTGTTCTTCACTTTGTCATTCTGCCCTGGGTTGTGATAAGTCAGGTACCTGAGACCCATCTAAACAATTTGCTACTCTTGGCTGGGAAAGAGCTCTGAAAAAAATTCCTTATAATCTTTCCCTCTTTTTCCACAGTGTATAATGAGGTGTTAGCTATCTTTCACTTGCATTCAGTACTGCTAGCACAGGACAGTACTGCTAATATAACCAGAAGCCTTACTTGTGAGATTTCAAACCCAATTCCCAGAGCAGAAGGCTTAGATAACGTCTGGTGTCCATCCAAAATGAAATGAATCTCCTAAACTTTTGGATAGCTTTGTTCATTGTGAACATAAATGTACTGTAGTCAACCAGTTAATATCCTACTTAAACAAAGTTTACTTAATAAAAAAAGGCTTTAATTATATACAGCTGTATACCATTAATATTCTTGGACAGAGCTTTCTGCATACAGGAAGATATAAAGTAAATGAACAAGACATGACCTAAGACGATACATAACTGTTTCCTTAGTTCCAAAAATGCATTTATTGATTTTGTTTTCACCATGGTCAGAATAATACAAACATTTGTCAGCTGCATCCTTTAGCACTCAGCCCAGGCAGAACTATTAAAAGTAACCCTTATAGATTCCACCACAAATAAAATGTTGCAGTATATACCATTACATCCCTTCTTCATATATACAAATAAATATAATCTTCACAGAGTAGTGCTAGCAGTGTTAGGATACTTCAGTTGCTATTGGTAACAATAGGGATGATAATACTTTTGGGATGAATTATGTATTAATTGTTTTGTTGAAAAAATGGAGATGAACTTTATTTATGACTGAGTTTCTCTAAAAGGGTTACAAGGGTTGCTCTTTTATTGTGCATGCCAGGTTTTCAAATCAATATTTATACATTTTCCCCAATGCTAATGCAACCCTATCCATTTGTTAAAATAAACAATAAAACCTGACCTATTTACAGTGCTCTATGTATGTTATACCAGCTATTCTGTAAACATCACTGTAGAGAATTAACACTATGGATTCAGAAGCATAATTTATCAAATATGCTGTCTGAAAATTAAAGGCCTTGTTCTATGGTCCTTTCATGTATGCAGTGCTCTGAAGTGATATGGAGGTCTGCATGAGAATGGGTTACTGGACTATGCAGCATAATTGTAGTCCACAGAAATTTAGAAACTTATGGAAAACCTGAAAATCCAGAGCTTCAAGGATCGGGCCAGATTCTTTGCTAATGTCCAGGAAAATTAGCTCTTTTGAATCCAAATTTATACCTTCTGAACATGTAATTAATGCCTGTGAGAATATATCTCCATTCTAAATTGCTAGATTTCTTAATACTCTTCCCATCACTCCTCAACTTTGACCCTAGAGAATTGCTGTCTACTGAAAGGAGAGGGTTTTTTTAGCCTACATGGCTCATCCATCTTTAAATCTTTTCTTCGATCTTCTTTTCTTGTTAAAACCAAGACTGCTGACAACTACACCGAGTATTAGCTGAGAGAGTAGTCTTAATTTATCTTATTAGAATCTGAGCCCCGACCACCAACCTCATTTCACCTCAGACCTTTTCCCCATATTTATTAAAAATGACTTATGTCTCTCTAAGGCAATTTGCATAGAAAAATTATGTCAAGTGCATAAGTGCAATGGATCCTATATTCAATACACCCATATCACAATTTTCACTATCTCTTAATATTAAAAATTAATTTTAGATACATAATGAGAAAAGTGCTTATAAATAAGAACAAACTATAAGTAGCTGTATTGGGAAATTCCATTTTGCACAATGTAAGAATATGCAGCTTTATAACAGCGAGATTAACTGATTCTTCTGTCATGTTTTGGTGCAAAATAAGAGCAATTACACTGACCACAACTAAATCTAGGGCAGATTTTGATTGATATATTTGAAATTATAGACTCAAGGATGGAAAACGAATTTCCAGAACCAGATATAACTTTGGAAATAGGTACATATCTGTCTCATAGGCCATGTATTTAGTACAACCTTATGCTTAAAGGAACTTTAAATACACATTTTTTTAAAAAATCAGCTGTTGATTATTTCACCAGTAAAACATATACAGTCATATTCTTCTCTGTTGAAGTTAATGGGAGCCTCACTTCATCAGGGAGTGTTGACCTATATTCTGCAGGGATTTTCTCTAAGGAACATAAAACTGGCAACTGAAACAGACTGGCAAAAATCTGCAAGCAGAGGTTTAAGGTCAAAAGACATCTTTACAATAGCCAAAACTGAGCTTCATCCCACCTAAGTTTAGTTGTTGCAAGTTGACCTAAGTCACCATAGAAATCAGTATGCCTGGACAGAAGTTCATCTTTCATAACATCAGTGTCAAAGATACATGGATGGATTGCCCTTTGGATGTGTGAGTCTCCCCATTGACTATCAAAGAGTACAAACAGATGTTTTATATGGGTTATATTAGTTTAAGATTACTGAAACTAGGTGGTGAAGCCAAGTGTGACCCTGACTTCTTGAATATTGAAAGCTCTGGAGCTCTACACACTTACTATTCCAACACAGGGAATAATTCTTTTACTGAAGGAACACTAACCAGTAACATACGTGTTGAACCAAAGATGACTTGTCAAACATACAATATTTCCATTGTAATACTCCAATGCTATAAACAAAGACCTGAATGATCTCATCTAAGGACCATTCTTAGATGGACATGCAGAGCTCCCTGCAAGCCCAGAAGAAACTGGCTGCCCCACCTAAGGAATGGCACAAGCAGTCTTGCAACAGCACCATCACATCATTTATGGACTGAAATAGTAGCAGACTTGCATGGGCAGATGCAAGATCAGACTGATATTGAAGGAGCAGATGATCAAAAATATTGAACATCTCCATTCCTTTGACAAACAATAGCCACTGATAAGGATTTAATGAAGACCAAAGGGTTCTGATATGGACATAGGCACAGTTTCCATTGCAAGTGAATAAAAAAATATTTGTTTGCTTTTTCTTCTTGAATATCAAATATGGTCCTTAAGAAAAGACCACTATCCTCAGACATAACTGCTTTTATTGCTATTATTTAGGAAATATGAAGAAAATAAACAAAAAGAGTCCCTTTAATTCTCATTGCTCTCATTGTATTTACTTTTATTTAAAAAAAACCCGATAGCGTTCAACCTTCTGGCTAAAGTTAAATTTAAAGATGCATTTAAGATTAGTTTTTAGGAAAGTAAAGTGCTTAACTTATTTGAACTGATTGCTGATAAAAATCCCTTCAATATCACTTAGTATGCACTCTAAACACTTGACGGGCAGGAGAAGATACAAGTGCTCCCCTCACTATACCAGGAAGAGGCTGGATGCTCTCTGATGCTGTCCCACGTGCTACAGTTGACAAGATCCCTGTATTATCTGTTCTGTAAGTGGAGCACTCACACTTATCATTGCAAGAGCTGCCACTGTTACTTTTTCCCATATCATATTTAAGGAAACTGCTTACGATATCCTTTTCTTCCCCCAATTTAATTGTGGAACTGAACACGGTTATTTGTATTCACAATTAACATAGATGAAATAGAGAAAGATAAAATTATTTGCAATGTTTGCTACCGGAACCTCTTTGTGATTTGCTGTGCAGTAGCAACGTGATCAGGTTTTATATACTTATAAATAAAACATATATATACGCCATTAGCCAAATTTGGAAAAGCCCATTTCTTTCCGTTATCAGAAAAAACTTGCAAAAAAATGCGTACATGAACACTGGAAGAAAGGAATCACAAGACTATCCAGCAGCCTTTGCAGTTTTGATGATGTGGATTCTCTAGCTTTAGAAAATGGAGTTATACTTAGCTAGTTAAGAAATATTTAATAATATCATTCTCAGAAATGTTTCTGACAAACAACTGAATAAAGGTAAATGACCGGGTAGGGCTGTCTGTATTATTCAGGACTCTCTATTACAGTTACAGTCCTTGCTGGTCTATTCCAACCATTTGAATTAACACAGAAATACAGATGTGTCTAAGCAAATGAAATTCAGTATAAAACAATCTCAGAAATTAAATACTCTGTCTCTTACAGTTCCTCTAAAGGCCATTATAAAGCACGTTTGTCTGAAATGTTATTTAGCCACATGAAAGACTCTTGTATCAATGGAATTGCTCAAAAATTAGAAAGCTGGCAAATCATTCTGTGTAAATCTAGAGAGTTCATTGTTTTTGCTTTACCTGATAATTTTAATGAAAATTTTGATGTATGAATAGTTTGGGTTTGGTCATCATTCAGTATTCCAGCCTTTTTTTTGCATTTTTTTTGTGCACATTTTATTTTTCTTATCTTTCTCTTTTCCCCTGTTATTTCTGTGGTTTGTTTGTTTTGTTTTTTTTTTTAATTTCTTTAATATATTTTGTTACTGAGAAAATGGACAGTATTTGTTTCCTGAAAATCTAGAAGGGCCAGAATAATGTAAAACTAAAAGTAAAAAAGAGCATCCGATTTCTCTAAAAAAGTTTCTCAGAACTTTAAAATTTTGGGCCAAAATCTTATTTCTATTAATATCTATTAATTTTTCTCTTCAGTTTGTGGACATGATTTTTTTAGGCACTATTCTGTTTTTTCATAGGAATTTTGACACCATATCAGAATTAATAGCTGAAAGTATTAGGAAAAAAAATTCCCTCGTCAATTATTTTCAGTGTGTGAATTGTATCACGTTGTTTATACACATGAACATAAAGCTATATAGTTAAAAACAGAAAATAATTTACTGCAGGATGACTTAAAATTAACATTGACCTTTTAAGGTCTCAAACATAGACTGTTTTAAGTCTCAAAACAGGCAGTTCTAAAAATTTATTCGGTTCGCCTCCGCAGATGTGAAGGGCCGTGCAATCTGCCTTCTGTGCAGATGAGAAAGCGCATGAGGCGGAGCACAGGTGCGTTTTACACCGGGGAGAACCAGCAGGAAACCAGCACATGGCTCCACATGCTGCTCCCCTGCAAGACTCAGGTTGCTTGTGCCGCGCCACCTCTGCCTCGGGTACCGAAACGCCGGCGGGCATGTGGCCACAGCTGTGCCCATGGCGAGCCCCCCCGGCATGGTTCAAGGGATTTGAAGTTAATGTTGGCTTGGCATTAACTGTACAGCTATCTAAAATCCCCCAGCTTTGGAAAGGGAATGCATCATCTAGGATGGATGGCTGTTAACTATTCCCCACGTGCCCCTCTGTCTTCTCCTGCAGCGGATTGCTAACCTTTGCGGTGGTACGAAGGAGCAGGTGGCAGCTAGCTAATGCCTTGCTATGAAGACACATGGATGCATTTCTCCTGCATGCACACACCCCAGGGTCTTCTGCCTTTGACACAGGCCCATCTGCTGCTCTCCGCTGCACATGCTGGAGAGGATACTAGCGCTTAAAGAAATGGGCAGTAAAACCATGACATACATACCTGGGACCAAAACGTCATCTGACATAAACCATTTGAAGCTGAGGGGACTGTGCTCTTTTTTGACATTTTTAGGGTCTCTCCCAGGCTATGAAGATGGTTTTAAACTATTCTAGAAATTGAAGGATTTAAAAAAAAATACTTAAATTCTATTTTAGTGATTTTCTTGGAGATGCATTGTATATGAAAGCACTGTGCTGTACCACTGAACTCATTACACCCTCTCTGAGGTGTCAGTTTCGTGATCAAATTCAAGTATAAACTCTGTATTTCTCTCCTTCTGTACGTGAATGAATCAAAATAGACTAATGAAATGAAGGAGAAATCTGCCAGGTATGCTTCAAATGTGGTACTATAAATATAGAAATATTGTACTTCATCTAATATGTTACAGTGCTACTTTGCTTTAGATCAGTTTAGGCTTAAATAATTCAAGACAGAAAACAAAGACCAGTATTTAAGTTAGGTCCTCTAGTCTTCCAGGTCATGATCTTGCGCTTTGAAGCTGAACACTGATTTTAGCTGGCCATGGATCTGGCCTCAAGAAAACAAGCTAATTGTGAAGTTATCATCTCCTTAACCATCTCCATGATGTCCAAAGAATGGACCTGTGGGAAGAACCCCACGCTCTTTGCCACCAGTGAAAAGGAAAAAGACAATGTGTGTGTGTGTTTGTACATGAATGTGAAAGTACCAAATCCAATAGAATTTCAGCAAATAGAAATGAGATCTGTCTACTTTCTTGACTTTTTAAAGTAACACTGAGCTGATCCAATGACACTCCTCTGGAAGTTCTGAAGGTCACAAATTCACCCTTGGTATCATCAGTCATCTGGAAGAAAATGTGAAACAAAAATTACCATGTATTAACTATTAGGTTTCCCATAACAGGAAACTTTTTGAGCTGATCTGTTGGTATCTATGCTTTTGATCAATATTTTTCCAGTTCTTGCATCTAAACGTATATTACATTTGAGTTTATTTTCTTTTTCTTTCTTTCTTTCTTTCTTTCTTTCTTTCTTTCTTTCTTTCTTTCTTTCTTTCTTTCTTTCTTTCTTTCTTTCTTTCTTTCTTTCTTTCTTTCTTTCTTTCTTTCTTTCTTTCTTTCTTTCTTTCCTTCCTTCCTTCCTTCCTTCCTTCCTTCCTTCCTTCCTTCCTTCCTTCCTTCCTTCCTTTCTTCCTTCCTTTCTTCCTTCCTTTCTTCCTTCCTTTCTTCCTTCCTTTCTTTCTTTCTTTTTCTTTCTTTCTTTTCTTTCTTTCTTTCTTTCTTTCTTTTCTTTCTTTCTTTCTTTCTTTCTTTCTTTCTTTCTTTCTTTCTTTCTTTCTTTCTTTCTTTCTTTCTTTCTTTCTTCTTTTTCTCTCCTCTCCTTCACTCTTTCTCTCTTTCTTCTTTTTCCATTGGAGGAATAATTGCAGTTCTTTTCAAATCTCCTAGGAAATTTTTCAGCTATGTAAAGTTATAACAAGATGTGACATCCAGTCCTAGCTAATCAGTGTTCAACACAGACCCGCTACTGCAGTGCAGGGGGTGGCACTTTCAATTTGCCCGTGACACTGACCAGGTTTTTAAGGAACAGTGAGTGAAGGGAGAAAATAGCATAAAAATGCTTAAATTTTTATAGAAAAGGTATAACTTTGTAAGAAAGCGCTATCATAAATTCCAAAAAAGTATATCTTAATGATACACTTAGAGTAAATCATTTGCCTTGAGAGACAGGAGGTCTCTAGTGACCTGTATGGCAGCCACAAGAGACTACCAGACTAGCTACTTTCAGCTAAATGTACTCTCATATTAATATTTTAAAATGCCATAATGCCTCTCTGAAAACCTCAGAGGACAGATACATCAATTTGCGAGGTCTTCACTCCAGGAAATAGAAACAGGGATAATCTGCCATTAAAAGAAATAGTTCATTATGTCTGCTTCTTGGGAGCACATAAACTATGTCCCTCACATACTTATGTTGCAAATCCTCACTTTAATGTGAAGGGAAACACTATGCCCCAGAGCTTTATTGTCCCACTGTTTATTAGTACAAAAAGGTTTGTTGTGGTACGAAATCTTAAGCTTGTTACAGTAATCAATCAGCTTCAAAGAGTCTCTTCCCTGAGCCAGAATCATTACAAATAAATCAATTAAACATAAAGTTTCTATTTTCAGGAGGATCACAAAACAGAAAAACAGCAGTGCATCATAGTTAGAGAAAGGGATTTTACTAGGTCGGGGCTTCTAATACAAGACCTCCTTTCCTTTTTTTTTTTTTTTTTATTGCAAAGGGTAAGAGATTTATTTTTTATCCCAGTTAAATCCAGACTATTCCTCTTTTAAATGTCTATTTCAACATGAGAAATTTATACATTCATGAGAAAAATAAAATCTACTGCTTAACACTTCCCTAGCTGTAGGAAAGAATAAGAAATTAATTTGCATTGTTTTGGCCATTAAGGATACAAAATCAGAGAGGAATGCTGCAAAATGGAATGTGTGTGTAAAACCAATTTTTATTTCATTGGTTTATCTGCTGGGGGAAGTACAAGACATTAGAACATATATGGATCTTTTCTTTTTTCCTTGAGAATTTCTGCCTTATCGTTGTTTAAATAGGTTCCTGAGATTTCCTGTAGTATTAAACAAATGTCAACAGTGACAACAATAGAATAAACTATACTCTTCAGTTCTATTCCATTCTATTCCATTTTATTCTATTTACTAGTCTAATAGTACTGACACCTTTCTTCAGTGGGTAAACTGGATACTCACTATAATGCTTTGTTTAGCTGGATTTTAATTTATTTTCTGGGAAAGGAATGGGTGCGTGGCTCTTTAAAAACATGTACACACTGCTTATGCTTATTTTTGTCAATGACATGTCAAAGAAGGAGGCCTTTTGTCTTGATAAGGGAGGTGATGTTCTGATGCTGAGATCTGTGATGATATTAAGTTTCAAATTTATATGATTATATACTGAGTGCTTATTGCAAAAAACTTCTGACATGTATTATACATGTCAATGTTCTAGGGAAAAAAGATGGGCTTTGAGTGAAATAGAGCTGCTGCCTTTAAGCCTCAGCTTCTGCTGTACAGGTTGGAAGCTATGTTGTAAAGGAGGCAGAGAAATACAACAGAGAAAGGATGCGCTTTGATGGAAACACTCCCCTAGATAATGTTTGGCTGCTGGGCAAAGTCTTGTTTTTCAGGGTGTACACACCCTGAGATTTTCTAGGTAGAGCCTCAGGTCTGATTTATAACAATGGTGAGGGATTGCAACAGAACTGAAAACAGAGCTGTGCTCCAAGAACCAAGCTGAAGGCTTGCTGAATCAGTTGTCTAAATAAATCAATCCATTTTTGTTTGATTTCTCTTGCAGGTTAAACTCAATTTTGACAATTTTCTCCATGAACAAATTCAAAACAAATATTTTGTTTTGGATCAGCTGAAACAAAATTGGTATGTTTATTTACTGAACTAATGCCAAACATTTTGTTCCAATAAACCAGCCAGCTGTATTTTTCGTCTGAGCACATAGTATTGAAGAAGTCTTAGCCTAAGCTTACAGGCTGAGTTCCTTGAAGAGTTATATCTTTCATTGAAAAAAAGCAGTTTTCTCCTGATGCAGTTCACTTCACTGCTGGTGCATCACAGGAGACAACTTTTGACTCGATGGCAGAAGGGACAAATGGTTTCAACTGCAGCATTTATTCATTGCACTTAACAGAGGTCCTTAGTTTTGGACAATAATCACCCTAACCTTCCAAAGGTCATTTTTAAGCCTACATAAACATGAACCATTTTCTAGTGGTGTTCATACTTTCCATCAGCTATAGGTGGAGATCAGGATGTGCAGGTTATTCAGTCAAACTGTCCAGTTAATTGCTAGTGTTATATGGAATGAATCAGGATTAGAGAAACAGATCCTGAAGTTCTTAATTTTTTACTTTGTCTCCAATCAAAGTAATCTCCAGTTGAATTGCGTTCTGCCTGTAACAAAATAAAAAAATCAGGTTACCGATGTCATCCGTATGGTCAGGCACAGATGATAACATCCATTCAAACTCAGTCTGCAGCATTCTTGCCTTTTAATCCTACACATACATATTTCAGACAGGCAGAGAAATACTGATCCACTCTGAGTAAATTCTGAGACCATATATTTTTGTGGGGAGGGAGAAAAACTGTTTAGGTTATGTAACTATAATCTTGAAAATATATACTATTGCCTGTATGGAAAAAAAGTCCTGTATGGAAAACAAAAACATATTTCTGTTCTCCTTTACACCTCATGGAGAATTATCAGTGAAAATCAGTATCTTTTGGACCTCGTCACCCTTGCAGAATTCAGTATCAAGAACCACAGCAGCACAGGTCTTAGTCTGCTGGAAAGAAGGATTTCCTAGAGCCAGCAAATGCTGGCTGAATGGATGCATTTGTATTTCCAGCAGAATACCTCCACGGAGGACCATGTTCATGCCCTGCCATCTTATATGCTGGAACAAGATCTCCAGGGCGGCTGGGGAACCTCCATCCTTGAAGTTTTCAAGACCAAATTAGACAAAGCCCTAAACAACCTCGTCTGAATTCAGTATTGACTCTGCTTTAGGCAGGAGGTGGAACCAGATGTCCTCTGAAGGTCCCTTCCAGACAGAAAGTTTTGGTGTTTTTACATTTCTAGTACCTGCCCTAAAGAAACCCCACAAAGACATCCAGGGGTATTCCAGGAATCCTATGTGGAGTACTTGCCTGAATTCCTTCTTTTTAGAGTGTTGTTTTGCTGTTCCTGGCGAGACAGCACAGTCTACTGTGAATAAAAAGATTGCTATGAATTATCACGATCAATCAATCAATTAATTAATCAGTTCTGCAATGATCAAGAGTAGAAACAAAGAAAGATGAGGCTATATTTGTGCAAAACGTGCCATGTAAAGAGCAAAAAATATTCAATCTTCTTACGCTGCCACCATTTATCAGTTTACCTAGTCATATATCCATGATTGCAATGCTTGTAAAATGGCAGTGCTGTAAATAGCTGGCCCCAGAGGGCTTTCTAGGCTAGTGACGCCAAAGAATTAATTTGCACTGAGATATGAAATTAAGGTTTTGTTCCAAGGAGAATAAAAGAACATACTGGTAAATCTGCGAGAAAGGAACCAGCATCAGCAAAACTATCTTCCCTTTTGAAAAAGAAAACCAGCTAAAGCCCTTTAGTAATATCCACTGGTTCCTTGATACATAATACACTGTGCATATGGTGAAATGTCAAAGTGCTCTTCCAGACCCACAAAAGAAACAAAGGTACAGAAAACCCACTTAATATAACACCAATATTTCCAGAGGGGTGGCACTAATTCTGTCACTCTATTCAGAGAAGAGTATGAAGCATTCAGCTACATTTTCTTTTGAGTTACCAGATGGTCCTTCTAAGAGAGAAAAAGTATCCTCTATGAATTGATAGTGTACTTGCTCTATTTGCTTACCTCTCCGAGATAAGGTTGCATCAGAACCTCTAATTGTTATAAAACACCTGCTCTGATAATAAACAAAACAAGTTAGGGATAGAAAGAAAATAGTCTTGTGATCATGTTAGAAGGCTTGTTGAGCATGTTTTATCTGAACGCTTGAAAGGCTTCTACAGATGTATCACCTTTGGAATGTCAGATCTTCTGACCCCACCACTACAAAAAATCATCTCTACGCAACTGAGTGATAATAGAGCATTTTATTAATGAAAACAAGATACCATTTACCTTTCAGGGCTAGGTGTTTTATTTATTAATAGGGAACATTTTACTTGCACCCATAAACTGTACTTAACTGTCATTTTGTTTAAGCTGAAAAGTGTAATATATTTACAATCTGAGAACTCCTATTTCCAGAGGTCTGAAGTATATACCTGGTTCATGCATCTAAGAGATAAGATACATATTTCTAAAATAACTGCTTATTTCTTAAAGGTGATTTTGACATTGCTGATGAAGAATTGCTGATCTTCTCGGAACACTCTGAGAACTGCCCAGTAGATGAATGCTAATTTAGACAAACTTGAAGTGGAAATTATTGCCTTCACTAATTGCCATGGTAAAGCCTCTATGTTTTGATGTTTTCAGATCCAGAAGATACGGCTTTCTGCTAGGTACACTTCTATCAAACACAATTTAACTCTGGATCACTGAATGGTAGAACATTAGATTAAGTAACATTTCTGCTCCTTCAAGTCTTGCCTGTGAAGACAGTATCTTTCTAACTTTGCTGCGTACACTTTACCACTTCTGATGATATGGATTTTTAGTGCTCTACAGTCAAGGGAAAACCCTCCATTGATTTCTGAAGCTTTTAAATCAACCTCGATCAGATTATTCATAAAACAAAACATGTTTTTCTTTGACTAGTAGGGAAAAAAATACACAAGGATGGTTACTACAACATTCTTCCTTTGACTTTTGTAGTTCAGTCATGTATCCCAATATCTTACTGCACGCCAGGGAGCCTTTAATTTCATCAAGTCATTTCAGGATGTTTCTGACTTTTGTCTATTAACTCTGCTACTGTTTTCCCTACACTTGGCCCATGCACCTCTAAGAAGGACTCACTCTCTTAGAGTGTATAACAGGCAGAGGAGCTAGGGCATTTGTTATGGTGTCTCAGGTGTCCCAGCACCTGAGTTTTCTGCCCTTAAGTCAAGGAGTTTTTGCTGGTAACTGTTACTCGGTTACCTTGAATGCCAGTTACCTTAACAAAAGCTGACCATATAAATCTATTAATTTGTCATATTCAGAATAGCAAAGTTACATCTGTTTTAGAAAAGACATAAATGAAGGCAAAGGGAAATTGTACATAACTTACACTAAGATTAGATCAGAAAGTCCCTTTTTCCGTCAGCCTGGCAACAACCTTTGCATGGCACTCCTCTCTTAGCAAAGAGTCTTAGAAGAGAATCCTAGTCAAAGATGCTCTTACAAACAAAATCTTTATTCACGTTTTCTAGGACATCTCAGACCTGTTCAGTCTTTCTTTTTGAATCATCCTCTAAATTTTCTCTTTTATTAGGAGGCTGGCTTTTAATTAGCATGAGATTCCTTCCGTATTTTTGTAGTGTCTCTTCCCAGCACCACCTCCCCTCGCCCTGTTGCACTTAACTAGTTAGTAAACAACTCTCTGCTTCAACAAAGTGTAAAACTCCCCCCTATCTGTGCTGTCATTTTGACATTCTTCAGTCTAGCATGTGGCTGTCACTATACATATATACCTGTTACAATTATATGTACATTAAAATGATGCATAATTCAAACTGCTAAACAGGCAAATTTAATATCATTTATAATTTTCTGCTGACTGAGACCATACCTGTTGTCGGACAAACACTTTGGGGTGACAATTGAATTGACATGGTTCATCCCCAAACTATTTTCAAATAACCGCATTTATTCCACTACAATGTAAAGACACATTAAGGAGAAATATAGCTGGGCTATGTTCTTCTAAACACAGTAATCAACTTAAGATTTTTACTAATATGTTACTAATGCCTTAATACAGGCAGACTCTTCAGTTGCAGCCACCAAAATGCAGCAATTTGTTATCCGAGAAGTTAATTAGAAAGTTCGATTTTTTAGACATTATCTGTAGTAAATAGATGCACAACAGGAAAGATCACTAAGGGCCACATTGCTGTGAAACTATATCCTTATGGAATAAAGGGTACTTAGTGTCTGTAAAAGTATCAACATCTGGTGCACAACATGAAGTGGAAAAGGTGGATCATTTGGCACTGTATTGTGAACTGCCCTGGCAGCCTTTGGAAAAATAATAGAGATGTTTCTAAAATGGCTTGTGGCAAGGGTCCAAATGCTGACATTTTTCACACAGCTGGACCTACCACTTAACCCAATGAAGTTCTGTATGAATTTCAGTACAGGGCATGAATCTCTCCGTTTATTGTATATTCATTTTAATAATCTGGTTGACCTGGTGCTTTCTAAGCTTTGAATAAAATCTATTCGATTCCCTGAAAAGCTAAGCTTGCTACAGACATATTATGAAGTTTGGTGGTATTCAATGCTGTCTTCATTTTGCTGCATATAATGGTCCTATTCTTCACCGTTCATGAATTATGTAGGTCAGCACATACTCATGCCAGGAAAACCTTTCTAGCACCCCACACAATCATGTATTTTGTATATGTATTGACATACATTATTGTGATCCTCTCAGAAATATTTCTGGGAAATACTAGAATGTTAAAATTACTACTTTTGTTTGTCTCCATCTGTAATGGCAAGTGAATTAGTTGTCATGAATGCAACTGTGCAGGGATCGAGAAGGAGAAAAATAAAAAATGGAGAAAGGTTTAAAAGTAGGTGCTTGGCCAAAAATAGCTTTGCTATACATAAAACATACTGCAATGTTATGGTTTGATTATCCAGGTCTACCGGTTTATATATTTGAGGCCAAGAATATTGTTCATTGTAAAGATAGAAATGTAAATGTTATCAGAAATTTTCTTGTGCAGTGGTTAACTAAATAAAGAAGACTCACTGATGCTCTGCCTTTGCCATGTATTCACTGATTTTTTTTCCAAATCTCAAACGTGGTTCTCAAGCAATGTTACTAGTAGTCCAGTTCAGACGAAGAATCCAACATTTCTGGGGTCTGGAATGTTAAAGCACTGTTGCCACTGAGACTAAGCGAAAGCTAGGGATCAATTACTCTCAGGGTTAGAAAAACTTTTTGGGTGATAATTGCTATTTGCCCATATTTCAGAATCTCAGATTTTGTGGAATTTTGGTGATTTCACTTCCTATCATAACTCATAAGCCCTGAAAAATTGCCTAGCTCCTGGTCTTTTTTATTGTCTCTGAAATGCTAGTCTCTCAAGTCAATTAATGGAAGAGATAAGTTAGTAATTCTTTGATAAATTTTGTATTAATTAGGGAACAAAAGAGAAAATTTCATAGCTAGAGAAAGGGATAAGCACTGATTTCTTAATTTTTCAAGTTGGTTCAACGAAATCATGAATCTTCTGAAGCTGCTCAGCACATGCAGATTTTTAGAGACAGTTCTTGAAGCAACATATGGGTGGATAAAAGTATACGTAATATAGTTGATGCATTCTTGCCTGAAACAGGTCTAAAAGAGCATTTAGTGCACACACTAATATATTTTTTAAACATTTGGTTTGACATATCATTTTAGCATTTATCAAGAAGAATTTTTCAAAGTTTTGAAAACCTACGAACCAGTGCCTTAGAGATAGAGAGCTCTGAAACAGACCTGTGATAAGTTTACACCCAAACAAAAAGTTTTTTGGGGGGTAGGGCATTGTTTGGTTGTTTAATCTGACACCACCGAACATGGAAACTGTAAGTATTCAAGCTTGTACTTGTTAGTATGATTCATGCAAGAAAGATTTCCCAGCTGATTGTGGCCACCAGAACACGCTTTCTGATGTTATTATCAACTGTCAGTCATTATCAGCTTTCAAACCATTATGTACAGTTAAAAAGAGTCACAGCCCATCATCTGAATCCACAGTCCAAACAAGTTTGAAAATCTCATTTTTTACCAATCATTGTAATGAAGAAATAGACCACCCTTTCAGTCTGTTGCCTTAAATTCACTCTTAACATCAACTGAAAAATGAGCTGAACTATTTACTTACAACCCAAAACAGATGACCTGCTTACCATCTTGAGACAAATAAAGGTGGCAGGAGAAGAAAAGTACATTTCATTTGCTTATGCAAAACCTAGAGGGTTCATCTGCCTCCCTACTCTTCTCTCTACTTACCTATGTAAAAGAAGTGGGTAGTAGACATAAAACCACACATACAATATATAAACCTTAGACTATGAGCCTTGTAGTTCATTTAAATATGCAGATTGTCAATCATTTTGCACACAAGTGAATTGAGTGAATACCTGCATTTCTTTACTGATTCATCTTGGAGTGACAACAGCATTCGAATATTTATGATCTCATTGAGTTTGGAGTACACAATCCTCTCGTCCAGTCTTTAAGGGATCCTATGGCACATGTTAATTCTTTTGATCGTTAAGTAGTTTTTCTGCAGTTCAAAACACTTGGAAGGTTCACCACGTCTTTCAATGTCTGTAACTACTATTTTCTAAGTCAAAGTGGTTTTATTTGTTTTCAGTAAATAATTTCATTAACAGGAGACAACACTCAACCAGCAATCCAACACTGGTCATTAGCCACTTTCATATCTAGCTCTACAGTCACAGGATGCAACATCCAGCCCCTCTCAGTGCTGAATCATAGAGCTCTCTCTCTATTCCTCTCTTTTAAGCTTTAAAATTTCAGAAAATCACTGCTGGAACCCTTTCCTTCATGCTTTCATACCTGTCATATTGCATCAAGATCAGTTTTAAAGGCAGTTGTGCACCAGTGAAAATCAAAGCAGTACCAAGACTAGTTGTGAGGACTGCCAGTCTCTTAGAAAAAACAGACTGCTCAATCTCTGCATGAAAAAGAGAAGTCAATAAGTGGATCTAGTTATTTTATGATTTCACACCTAAAACTGTCTGCATCTGTAAATAAACAGAGGTAGATACATGCTCTAGCAAATGTGTTTGTACTTAGACTATGGAAAGAAGGAATATTTTAAAAACAAAATACAATTGTTCTAACAAAACTGAAATCTATTAAAAGATCATGAATTTGACCTTTTAGTGTAATTTATTGTTTGTAAAATGTGCTGACTGTAAAAGCATCTTAGATACTCAGTGCAGTTCCTAGCTATTATGAGATTTGATCTCAAGCAGCTAATAATATCACAAAGCAGCTATAGGTTGTTAAGTACCACATACCTGAAATAAGGGGGAAAAGTGTTTATGTTAAATTTAGTCATCTAAGATAATGATGAAAATTTGTTTCACAAAATGGCTTTGGAAAAAAGAGACATCTGACATTTACTTTGTCACCTCTGATGATCCATCCTATGTGGTTTTCTGTCTTTTGCACCGAGTGGTGATTCAGTTTAGAGTAATGTAAAGTTATATTTATACACTAAGTACAGGCTTTTATTAGATATTTACCTGAGTCCAGTTCAAATGAGCCTTCCCTGTCAGTCCTGACACTTTATAGTTCTGCAATTGGCCTTTTCCCAAGGGCATTCTACCACATGGCATGATGAAATGTACCTATTTCTGGAAACAAAATAAGACTATTCTAGTAAGAACAAGGAAAATGGTCTTGCTTCTAGAAATACTTCATATCTCCTTTTACTTCTCTATCGAATTTCACCTTGATTTTTGACCCTATTTTCTTGCTGCATTTTTGATGAAATAACACACAGTTCCTTAATTTCTTTTTCAGTGGTACAAGAAATTGTTCAGTATAATTAGAATTTATGCTTCTGCTGAATAAAAATTTTTAGGCTCACACCTAGTACCAGAGCAAACAGGGATAATTACTCCTTTTCCATTTTCCAGCAGTCAGCTGAGCTTCCCACTCACAGTTTCTGTTTTTCAGCTTTCTGACCTTGTGGGTCTCTCTATCCTCTCTCTGAGGTAGGCTGGATCCTCTTTTCCCAAAGGAAGAGTTAGAAAAGGAAAAAGTCTCCAAGTTCCTCTGAGCTGAAGTTTTTACTGTTTGCTTGCAAGGCCTCTGTTCATTTCTCAAGTGATGAACCCTGCTTTTCTTCTTTTTATTTTCTTTCTTTTTGCCTTCCTTTCCTGGGTGTAAGTGTGGCTTGTTTTTACCCTCCTTCATCAACCAGTTACAAGGGAGCAACCCTGTTAGCAAGGAGACTTCTGTGATAGTGGACAGAGAATATCACTGAGTGAAAATTATTATCCTCTGACATACAGGAGGTCAGTCTAAATGATCTATTAGTCTCCTTGGACTTAAGCTTTATAAGTCTATTATTTTAACACAAATTATACATAAACCTCAATCACTATCTTTCATACTTTTCCTGGGGGGTGGGGGGTGTATTCAACTGATTCATTTAAAGTAGACCTACAATATGGATTCAAGAGAAATTGTTAGATATTTGTTTGGATTCCCATCCACTGCTACTATTGGACAAGAACAATTTTTATGGTAATCACTGGCAAAGTGCATGGATAAGGAAAACTGTACACTGGACTTTATCAGGAGTGTAGCTATCAGACTGAAGGTAGGTGGTCTCTGTTCAGCACCAATGAGGCCACACCTGGAATACTGTGTCCAATTTTGGGGCTCTCAGTTCAAGAAGTGTTTTGGAAAATGGTAGTAATCCAATGGAGGGCTCCCAACATGGCTAGTGGCCTGTGGGGTGAAGGTTTTAGGCAGCTGTACTTAATCTGGTGAAGAGAAGGCTGAGAAGAAAGCTAATAGCTTTTTACTGCTACCTGAAAGGTTACCAATGACAGAACCAAGCTCTTCTTGTAGTGGCAAATTACAAGAACAAAAGGCAATGGTGGCTTTTTCACTAAGAAGTTTACATAGGGAGATAGTGGAGTCTCTACCTGGAAGTTTTTATGAGATTCAGCTAGCGAAAAGCATGACTAACCTGAACTACCACTGACAGTAGCCCTGCTCCGCATGAGAGGCTGGATCTTCAGTAGTTCTTTCCAGGCAAAGCTTGTGTGCCTTTGCAATATTTCCTTTGAAAAATCTTTGGAAATCCACAATGCTAAAGCTACCACTCCACCATAAACGGTGAAGTATCAGGGCCTAATGCAATATTGCTCTAAACAGGGGATGTGCATCCATGTATGTATCAGGTTTTGTGGGAATACACACAAATGGTCAAGGGGGCTACAGTCCCCCAGTTAACTCCCTGGTAAATCTGCACCCAAAGTTTCAGTATTTAAAGGAAACTGAATACCAAGACTTTGCCAAATTATCATTCCATGTTCAGCAATTCAGAAATTTCTTATTACATACAATATATATGTAAGAGAATGAATGTCTCGTGTAAAAACATTTTCAGTTACAAAGCTAATTTATATGACAAATGAATCATAATTTATTTAGAGCATTTGGATGATTCCAGGCCTCAAAAATCGGAAGCTAATTTTTTTATTATTACAAGCTCAGGTTTCAATCCCCAGTCACATAAATTTACATATGTGAGACATTCTCAAAGAATAATACAGAACTGTTCTTATTTGTAAGCATCTGTAGGATCAGGCCCTAATGGATATGGATAGGTAGGAGCAAGAGAAGATACAAAATTTTAGCTTTTATAATGTCAACCTTTTACCATGATTTGGCACACAAAGAATACTACACAAAGCAACTGCAAATAGAAAAATGTGTCAATGTGTAGTAAGATTTCTATGTCAAAACAACATCAAAACATTCAAAGGAGCCATTTATGATGTCAATGAAAGAACTACAATGCTACTAATTCACATTGCTTCTCTTTTCCTTACTTAATTGTTTATGTGCTTTAAAGGAATGCAGCTTTCTCAGTAGATGGTACCTCCTTGGAACAATTCCATTTCATCTACTGCCCCCTAAAAGGCCAAGTACATGTAATATACATTTGCGTATTTTTAAAATGCAGTTTAAGCCTGTGAAATTCTAGGTGTGACAATTCATGTTATCTTCTGAAAACCATAGGATCAAAAGGAAACATGTTCTTTGAAACATGTGCTCTACAGGAAGCTTGATTTTATTTTGAATCATGTATCACAGCTTCCAGGAAGAACCTCAAGAGACAACCAGAGTCAAATGGCAAGAAGAGAAAATATTATTGTAATTTAAGACAATTAAATATTTCACCTTCAGCCTTTGCATCAGATTGAATATTCTCTGACAACACATCAGAACATACTCAATTAATTTTTATGTTTAGCAAAATTATCAATATTTCATTTTTAATTTTATTTTCATAGCAGATATAAAAGCAGCAAATTTTGAAATCACTATTTGACATAATTGAACACAAGTCTAGAAGTCTGTGGCCCTTTCAAACAGCACTTGTATTCAACTATTCAACACAAACACCTGTCAGAAATTTAGTGCAGGATTTTATACTGTATGTCTCCAATTTTCTTGAAGTATTTTTGTGCTACTAATCTCTGTCATGGTTTAGCCCCAGCCAGCAACAAAGAACCACGTAGTCATCACTCACCTCATCCACCCCCAGCTAGGATGGTAGGAGAATGGGAAGAAAAACGCAAAACTCATGGGTTGAGATAAAGGCAGTTTAACAAAACAGCAAAGAAAAGAGGAAAACAACAACAATAATACTGACAAAGGAATATACAAAACACAATTAATGTACCACCACTCATGGACCAAAGCTAGGAAGACCCCAGCCCACTGCCCCTTCCCCTGGCCAGCTCCCCCAGCTATATGCTAGGCATGGCATCACATGGTATGGAATACCCATTGGGCTAGTTTGGGTCAGCCAACATGGCTGTGTCCCTGTGACAACTCCTTGTGAAAATTAACCCTGTCCCTGCCAGAAGCAGGACATTATCCACCTCTTATTCTACACCATCCACATTATTCCTGGGGACCAGCTGCTGAAGTCAGTTCTGATCCCATCACCACTACACTTGGTTTCATCAAAGTCCATCTGTTGTTAGTTTGGGTGATTCTTACTGTAGTACAATTGATAGCAATTATGTCAGTGGCAGAGTTATTTAGCAATTAACATCATACAATTTGATTTATTAGCTATTCTCACCCTTTGAGGTACACATTGGCCCTCCCCATCCTTCCTCATACACACCAAGTATACCCAGGTCCTTGAGCAAAAGCAATCCCAAGGATGGGTTTTCCTTTGCCTGAGGCAGGACTAATCAAGACTGTCTTCCATAACATATTGTTCATGTCCACCATGGGGACTTTATCCCCTCCTATGGAAGTTTTGATTGGGCAGGGCCAACTCACTTGGTAGATCCCCTGGCGTTAATTAAGGAGGTTAACTTTTGCTAAATGTGTATCCCAATGTTTTAAGATCCCACCACCCATTGCTCTCGGTGTAGCTTTTAGCAGTTCATTGTATCATTTGATCTTGCTGGAGGCTGGTGCATGATAAGGGATGTGGTATACCCAGTCAACACCATGCTCTTTTGCCTAGGTGTCTATGGAGTTGTTTCAGAAATGAGTGCTATTGTCTGACTCAAATCTCTCTGGGGTACCATGTCACCATAAGACTTACTTTTCAAGGCCCAGGATAGTGTTCCAGGTGGTGGCATGGGGCACAGGGTATACTTCCAGCAATCCAGTGGTGGTTTCCACCATTGTGAGCACATGGCACTTGCCTTGGCGGATTTGTGGGAGTGTGATGTAATCAATCTGCCAGGCCTCCCCATATTTATATTTCAATCATCATCCTCCATACCAAACAGCTTTTAAGTGGTTGGCTTGCTTGATTTCAGTGTATGTCTCACATTCATGGATAACTTGTGCAATAGTGCCCATCGTCAAGTCCACTCCTTGGTTACAAGTCCATCTATATGTTGCATCTCTTTCTTGATGGCCTGAGGTGTCATGGGCCCATCAAGCTATGAATAATTCACCCTTATGTTACCAGTCCAGATCCGTCTGAGACAATTCCATCTTAGCAGCCCAATCCACCTGCTGATTGTTTTGATGTTCCTCAGTGGACTGACTCTTGGGCACATGGGCATGTATGTGACAGACTTTTACAACCACATTCTCTATCTGGGCAGGAATCTCTTGCCACAACGAGGAAGTCCAGGTGGGTTTGCCTCTGTGCTGCCAGCAGGTCTGCTTCCATTACATTTGCCACCATCCGTGAGTATAGAGATAAATTACTGGCGATTTTTCTTGTTCAGCATTGTCTAAAGCCAGCTGGATGGCTTTCACCTCTGCAAACTGGCTTGTTTCACCTTGTCCTTCAGGAACTTCTGCAACTCATCGTGTATGACTCCACACAGCAGCCTTTCCTACAATCCAGCAGGACCCATCACTGAACAGCGCATGTTTCTTATTTTCTGTAAGTTTATTATACTGTAGGGCGTTTTCCGCACTTGTCACCTCCTTGTCTGGTAATATTCCCAAATCTTTGCCTTCTGGCCAGTCCATGATCACTTCCAGAATTCCTGGGGGACTGGGGTTTCACATTTGAGCTCACTGTATGATCAGTGCAATCCACTTAGTCCATGTAGCATCAGTCACATGATGTGTAGTGGGGATCCTTTCTTTGAACATCCAGCCCAGCATAGTCAGTCGAGGTGTTAAGAGGAGCTGTTCTTCCATACCATCTACTTCTGAAGCAGCTCCAACCCTTTCATATGCTGCCAATATCTCTTTTTCCATTGGAGCATAGTGGGCTTCAGACCCCCTGTATCCCTGACTCCAAAACCCCAGGGTCTGACCTCGGGTCTCCCCCTGTGCTTTCTGGCAGAGGCTCCAGGCAGGGCCATTCTCCCCAGCTGTGGTGTAGAGTGTATTTTTAACATCTTGCCATGCCTGGACTTGCCCCAGGGCTACTGCATGAACTGTTTCCTATTTAATTTGTTCAAAAGTTTGTGGTTGCTCAGGGGCCCATTTAAAATCATTCTTCTGAGTCACTTGATATAAAGGGTTTACAACCAGATTGTAATTTGGGATACGCATTCTCCAAAAGCCCACAACACCTAAGAAAGCTTGTGTTTCTTTTTTTGCTAATCTGTGAAGACATAGCTGCTAATTTGTTGATCATATCCATTGGGATCTGATGGCATCCATCTTGACATTTTATTCCTAAAAACTGAATCTCCTGTGGAAGTCCCTTTACCTTACTCCTTTTCATGGCAAAACTGGCTTTCAGAAAGATTTGAGCTATTTCATTCCCTTTCTCAAAAACTTCTTCTGCTGTGTTGCTCCATACAATGATGTTGTCAAAGTGTTGTAGGCATTCCGGGGCTTCACCCTATTCCAGTGCATTCTGGATCAGTCCATGGCAAATGGAGGGGCTGTGTTTCCACCCCTGGGGCAGTCGATTCCAGGTGTACTGGACACCCCTCCAAGTGAAAGCAAACTGTGGTCTGCACTCTGCTGCCAAAGGGATTGAGGAAAACGCATTTGCAGTATCACTTGTGGCATACTACTTGGCTGCCTTTGACTCCAGTTCATATTGAAGTTCTAGCATGTCCAGCGTGGCAGCACTCAGCAGCGGTGTGACTTCAGGCCACGATAGTCCACTGTTAGCCTCCACTCCCCATTAGATTTTCACACTGGCTATAAGGAACTATTAAAGGGTGAGTGAGTCTTGCTGATCACTCCTTGGTTCTCTAGTTGATGAATCAACATATGGCTAGAAATCAGAAAGTCTCAGTTGGTGCAATATTGCTGCTGATGCACATTGTGGGGGTGATCAACATCTGTTGTTCTTTGACCCTCAGCAACCCCACAACAGAAGGGTCCTCCAAGAGAGACTAGGCAAGGTAGACAGCTGTTTAATTTTCTCCATCACCAAGGCAGCTGTGACAAAAGCCCACCATTTTCAGTCCTTGAAATACCCTCTCCTGAGGTAGTCTGTGCCAAGGATGTATGGAACTTCTGAGCCAGTTGCAATGGAATGCTTTTGTCACTCTTTCCCTGTTAGACTCACTTCATATTCCAATGCAGTCAGCTGGCACTCCAGAAATACAGATAGGTTCTGCCCCTTTATACCTTGATGGTATTAGGGCACACTGTGCACTGGTGTCTGCTAGAGCCTTATACTCCTGTGGGTTTGATGTGCCAGGCCATCAAATCCACACAGTCCAATATACCCAACTGGCCTATTCCTCCACCTGGCTGGAGGCAGGTCCCCTCTAATCCTGGTCATAGTGTTCCTTACTCACTTGCAAAAATGACTTAGAAGTCTCTTCAAGAGGATCAGAAGTAAGATCAGGCCTCTACTCTGTCTGGGGAACTGCCCGCTTGAAACTGAAGCGGCACTTTTCCTGGAAGGATCGTCTTTTTTGATACAGCAACTCAGGCACCCGTGTCTGTGGGATTGAGGTAGGTTGTCATTCCCACTTTCTCACATCCTCTCCATGGTCATGCAGGTAAAACCACAGGATGCCTTGTGGTGTGTAACCTCTATGTCCTTTCTCTTGAGTAGAGAAACACCTACTCCTAACAGCTGAAATACTGTCCTGTACAGGTGAGGAGTAGGACAAATTCTCTTTGAGTTGCTGAACCTTCCAGGACAGTACCTCCACAGCCAAAACAAGGGAGGAAGAGAGATTTTCTTTGTATTGCCAGAGTTGGCCAGCCACCTCATCCACTGCTGATCTGTCTTCACCTTTCTGTTCCATTGCTGCCAATGAGCTGGCATATGGCGATGGTGTGCTCCATACAAACTTCCCCCACATGGGCCATGTGCATTGGACTTCATCAGGATCTGTGTGTAACTGTGCATTCTCCGGGTCATAATAAATCATCTCCTGCATGGCTAATTCCCTCAGGTACTGGATACCTCTCTCTGTGGTGATCCACTTGCTTGGATGACATACAACAATTTCACTGAAGAGACACCTTTCCCTCACGCCTGACAGGAGTCACCTCCAGAGGCTGAGGGCTTGGGTCTTTTTCCCAATCACTTTGTCAATGCCCCCTTCCCTAGACAGGGATCCCAGCTGCTTGGTTTCCCTACCCTCTAATTACAAGCTACTGGCCCTGTTATCCCAGCACTGGATTCTTCATGTATGTCTTCTGCATGGAGCTGACTGATACCAGCACAGCTTGGTCTTCTGGTTCAGCCGAAGTGCCTGTCTCCGGGGCCTGGGTCACCACAGCGCCAGTTGCATGGGTTGGAATAGCCTGTTGCAGGAGTTGGGGTGCCACAGGGAAACTAGTCTCGTTTCTCTCTCTTTCCCATGAAGGTGCTGCATAATATTGAGCAGTGTTTGGTAGATACTGGTCAGGGCCGAGCACAGTTCGGTAAGTTGTGCCTCTCTGGAATAGTCACAGCATTTTCCTTTCAAATATTCTATCACTTTATCAGGGTCCTGTAGTTGTTCAGCGGTGAAGTCCCAAACTATTGGAGGTGAGAATTTCACTAGATACCTGCCCATATTCTTGACATGCCATGCCACCCATGACTATCCAGCCTTGGGGAAGATCACTGGGTGGTATTCTTAAATAGTTGTTTAGCCCTAAACAAGACCTGAAACACATTCAGGAGACATAGCAATAGGAACATGCTGGTTTGAACATCCAATGGATATTCAAAATTCTCAAAAGCTGTTGTACCTGCCCTGAAGGAGAAAAGGGAGGTGAAAGAGGTGGGGAAAGTATCCCCTCCCTGTTTGCCCCCTAGATCGGGTGTGACAATTAATCAGTTCCAAGAGATGATGCCCGAGGTGTGGGCAGGACAGCAATGCTACATAAGTGTACCAGCATAACTGTGTGAACAGTGATATGATATCAAAAGTTGGTATTACACAGAGCAACTAAATGATAAACCTGATCCCTCTCCCACAGGTGACAAACAGCATCACAGGGAGTACATAGAGCATATAAGAATGCTATGCTGTGTTATGTCACAACATTGTGACCAGTGACTATCTAACTAATATAATAAATACATATAAAAAATTAGTTTTAACATGCTCTGGTCAGATCTGTTGCTATCTCAACCCTTCAAGACCCACATTGGGCACCAAAAAGGACTGTCAGGGTTTAGCCCCAGCCAGCAACAAAGAACCACGTGGTCGTCACTCACCCTCCCCCACTGCCAGCTAGGATGGGAGAAGAATTGGAAGAAAAAAGAAAAACCCATGGTTGAGATAAAGGCAGTTCAACATAATAGCAAAAAAAGAGGAAAACAACAACAATAATTCTGATAAAGGAATATACAAAACACAACTGATGTACCACCACTCCGGGACCAAAGCTGGGAAGCCCGAGCCCACTGCCCCCTCCCCTGGCCAGCTCCCCCAGCTATATACTGGGCATGACGTTACATGGTATCTTTGGGATAGTTTGGGTCAACGGACCAGCAAGTCCTGTCCCATCTCCTTGTGAAACTTAGCCCTATCCCTGCCAGAACCAGGAATATATCTTATTTTAAAGATAATTAAAATTCAGGATCATGATTATGAGGAATATTCTTTATCCATGTTGGATAATGAATATTCTTTAGAGGTTTCAGAGGAGTTGACTTAAGTAAAGAAATCCTAATTGATACTAATATGGAAAGCGTCAGTCATGCTGCTATGTCTAACTATATTAGCAAGATACGGGGTCAATCAATTTATAATGGTTAATATTTTTCCAAATATATTACAAGCATTTCACTTCATGATCAGCAATTCAAACGAACTATGGAAACTGAAGACTTTAAATCCCAGCTGCAATCAGGAATGGAACTTTTTTTCTTTCCTCCAAATATAGACGGTATTGTTACTGTGTACTTGCTATAAATCAGTGTAAATCAGAAAAAATTATGATAGCCCTGCTAATAGCATTTGACTAATTACATTCTGCCTGTCTTTCTCCAGCAGTTTCAGCTGAATGTTTTTTGTCCATGTCATCTGTCTTAAACACCAGCAACTTCCACAGACGATTCTTTCTTCACCTTGTTCAGACACACACAAAAGCAAAAAGCTGAGAGAATAAATGGTCTTGTACCATGTTCTGAAGGTCAACAGATACAGGATTTGTAAGTCCAGTTGAGAAAAAAATTCTGAAGTCAAGAGCTTTGGTAAAGCGTGCAACAGCACTTTAAATTGAACTTTGGCTCTATTTTAGCGTATATAGAATGGGTTCTGTTAAACTACAGTTTTCTGGAGGAGAATGCTTTTTTCCCATAAGCAGCAGTATTAAGAGCCTTGAACTCACATCCTTTCTTTTAACATTGCTGTCAGAACCTCTTCAAACCAGAACCTGAATGTTTTGAAAAGGCTGTGACTTACGTGGGCTAC
The DNA here is from genome assembly GCA_947846985.1 of Fratercula arctica. NCBI lineage: Eukaryota > Metazoa > Chordata > Aves > Charadriiformes > Alcidae > Fratercula > Fratercula arctica. Next base: position 17,938,823 of record CANTUZ010000026.1, read on the forward strand.
CATTTAGACATTTAAAAAACAGTTCAAAAACCCATGGATATTTAGGACATGTTCATTTCAACTGCAATCCCACGATTTTTTTTTTTTTTTTTTTTTTTTTTTACTTTCCATCTTCAGCTCTTCATGCTTTTTCTCTTTGTGGCAACAAAAATACATGTTTTATGTTACTACATTTTGGCACTGGGAACTTAGAATTTCACTGTGATCTGAAAGAGACACTTCTGAAAGTGGCTGTTGACTGGTTTGGTGAAATTGCTGAACTGCTTGGATTTGTAATGATGCAGCTAATTAAGTTAATTAAAATTCAAAACACTTGTAAATGTTAATATCAGGAGGGAAAGAAAGAAGAGCGAAAGCTTATCCCATGAATATTCTTAATAAATGAAAATAAATTGCAGTTTAAACAAGGAAAAAATAAAATTATTTCAATTTTTATTTGAAAATCATACTATATTTTTATTTTCAGGCAGTGAATTTTGGCCTGGTTGCTCTTCTAATTAACCATGGAAATGGTATTAAGAGAATGGAAATAATTCTACTAATATATGTTTTGAAAAGTATATTTTGATTCTGTGAATCATTAAAAATACATGCTTAAGAAATATGCTGAAAAAACAAGGACAAGAAGTTAACTGCATGTTATAGTTATATTGAAATAGAAACAACAGAGATGTTAATAATACCCTATCTGAATTTCTCCTGCATTTTGTATTTCTTTTGACTGACTGAGATATTTAAGCTCAGTAATCACCAGAACACACTACATTTGTACTATAGTTATTAAGGTAATACCAGAAGTCTTCACTGTAAAGAGCAGATATTTTACTTTAATCACTAAACCTTATTGTATATTTCTTCCAGTGGTTTTCCTGACCACTTGGCTTATCCTGGTGAGTAAAGTTTTGCACATATCCACAGGCAGAGAAATTAGAAAATACAATAAAAAAATTAAGTGCTTTTCTACATTAAAAGAATTAGAAATACCAAATAATGCTGCTGGTGTGAATGTCTCTCTTATTTATCTGAGGATTTCCATCACAAAGGTTTGTGTCTTTCATACTTTTTTTCTTCTTCCCTCTTTTTCCCCGCTTTCTCTGTGCCAGGTCTATCCCCAGTCCTTCAGGTTTTGCCTTGCTTTTAGTTCTTTATTTCTCAATCTGGTCTTTAAATATCCCTCTTGCTTTACACAGTCATCTTTTTCTTTAAATAGCTCACTGAACTGTAGCTGTGTAGGAATTGATTGGGAGTACATCAATGGCTCAGCGCTCCGCAGGGAACTACTGAGGGCCAAGTTATCACTATGCTCTGACACAGCTGGTTCCTGTTAAGTTGAGTCTGAGATGCTGTATAGGTAACATTAGGGTAGGTAAGCAATAAGCAGGGCTATGAGACCTTTGCATCTTATGGCTTTTCTTAGTGTAAGGGCAACACTAGATAAAAACATATGTATAAAAACAAAACAACCACCACTATGGCTCATCTGTCTGTAAGGACTGTGTAAATTACTGTATTACTGAGTACGCTACTTTGCATCTTGAGGTCCTAAGGCTGCCAACCAGACCACAGCGTGTGCTGCAACTTGGCTGCAGGAGCAGCTTGAGTCTGCCTTTGCCGAGGTACCCCTGTGGTTGGAAAATTAGTGTGTGATGGAGTATTCACACATGCCTCACAAACGCAGACATTATCGCCACTCCTTTGTGCAGACAATCACACCAGCACATAGTTCTGGCAAAAGAACTTAGTGAGTCTCTCAGATTAGTGAGGAAAAGACAAGCCTTTTATAGCTGGATAGTACTTTCTTTTTTTTATAGAAAGTTTAGAGTATAGTATAGTATTAATGTAATATAGTACAGTGTGTAATTACAGATTATGGAGTGAAACGGAGAAGCAAAGAATAGTGTTAAACCCATCCCTCTGTAGTTTTCATTATCTAGTCAAAAACGGGGTTGAGGATGTTAAAATCTAGATTTCAATCCACAGATCATGAATTTTCTGGTTTATTGGACAGGCCATTTCAGTTCAAGTGAAAGAATCAAATACAGTTCAGTTTCAGTCACCTCCAAAGATATCATTAGCACCACATTCAGAAATGAGCTTGAATGAGTCAAAAAAAAGTGTGCGTAATCTCAAATTAAACTTGTTAAGTGAGCGGGGCAGGCTTTTGTTCTACTGCAGTTGTTACACTATGGTGTAATCCATGGAGTTTGGAAGAGACACGTGAATGGAGGATAGTGTTTAGAGATTTCATATGATTTCTGGTGGCAGTAAACACAGCTACTGTCTTTAAAAAAGCCACTCTTGAAATGGAAATAAAAACGACCTAATAATACGGCAAGCATTATTTTCAAAAATATTACACCTATGATGGATTATTTAAATAAAATGCTGAGCTAAAGGCAGGAATGAAAGAAAGGGGAGTGCTTGGCAGAAACCGGTGAATGGAGGTTTATCGCTGTTTGCAAATTGGGTGTGGAGGGCGAACACTCTTCTTCAGAACATGCCATAGGTGTTGAAGGTTATTCTACAGCTACAGGGAACATGCTGCTCATTTGGCTAATTCTGGCCAATTTTGGTGGCTTGTTCTAAGACAATTTTTAATTTGCTGTAATTTGTCCTGCTTTATTCCAGCTGAGGATGCAGGCGTGTATTCGTGTGGAGCTCAGAAGGCACACCACTCCTTGTCTTCCAGCTTACTGATGCTGCTTGAGTTGTGGAGATACTCAGCAAGACAGTGGAGAAGGAAATTGTAGTCCAGACAGACCAAGCGAACCACCGCACTTAGACAGATGAAACTTGGGAGCTCTTGCACGTATTTTTGCAATGATGTAGGGAGTGAACTAGGCTAATTTTATTTACAGAACAAACTCTTGATAGTCAAGACTAAAAAGTTGCAAAGACTGTCTACTTGCATTTGTCTGTTATCTATGCTTGTGCTTATCTTGGTCTCAGTCATTCAGTCTGCGCTGTAGCTGTCTTTCATTAATAGCTATGCCCAGTGTGCACCCTCGTGCCTTTGCAAAATATGGTAAGCTCTATTTCCTGCATTTCATGTCAGAGAAAACATATGAGGAGAGAAACATTTCTCTCATTCTGGCATTTGCAGTTTTCCCTTAATGAGAATTATCTGTGTCTATACTGAAGGGAAAAAATTATAGAGATTAACAGAAATTTAATCTTAAAAAGAAATGGTAAAATATAAGCCTATCATGACAAACTCAGAGTGGAAAATGGGATTTGAAGAATAATTTCTGAATTCTTCATTCACACGAAACAAGCAAAAAAAATAGGGGTGGAAAGAAGGGTGAGGAATTCCAGGAAATCATCTGATTTTTCTTTAGCAATGTTCTTGTACATTTGCATTTTCTTGCTTTGTAAGATGCAATTGCCCATGTAAAACAATTTGTTATGAACATATGGCAGTAGAGGGACAGAAAACCCACTAGTATAATTCTCTGTGTCACCAGGGGGATTGTTTGAAACGACATAATGGTTAACACCTAAGAAGGCAGGAACAAAGTGGAAGAATTCTGACAGACCTGGAAAATCCAGCATGCTGCTTGTGCAGAAACATTAACTTAAGTTGCTAACTTGCAAAATGTGTCTCTAGATTTTAGTTAAGGTAAAAAATTGTGACTGTCTCAGGCTTACGAGAACACCATTTTACATAATCAAATGACTTAGGAGACAGCTTTTAAGCTGAGCTCAGCTGCATAACTCTCTACACGTACTTTCCTATCCATTCCAGCTGTGAGATTAAATTAATTAGCTTAAAATTCAGATAAGCAAAGGAACCAGCAGCTAACATGTTGTACTCCACAACTGGGAATCTTTTAGAAAACAGTGTGTGTACACTTCTTAGGTGTTTCAGTGAAAAGACCAGTATCTTGGTTTAACTTTTGACTGTCAGGACCAAACTGGTAGACATTGCACTAAAGTGCTCAGGTTCCATTTTGGCAGCTCTGATGTGGAGTAATTCCTGGAGGAGACTGATGACAAATAAGCTGGAGGAAGCTGCATCCTAAACTGCCAGAGTTGTTTGGTAAGTGTTTAAATGTCAAAAGTCCTACCATCATTCACAAGGATCTTTATGTCAGCTGAATCACAGCAGCTCAGCTGATGGGCAGTACCGTGTGTGGCTGTCATATTTCATTTGGGTTTGGTCATGTGCCAATGTACTTACATATACAGAGATATACCTCAAGGATAATCATTGTTATAAAGGTTAATCATTACTATTAAGGATAACAAGATGCACTTAAACAGGCAGGGACAAGTTTCACACATAACATTTTCAATATACTTGTCCCAGAGAATTTTTATTTCCTTGCCTGATGGAGATAGCTGTCCTGATTTACCGCATATTTTAAAGAAGTGAACTTAATTGCATTCAGTAATTCTAATTTATACTGGCACTATTCATAAGATACATAAGACACTGGTAGGATTTGAACAAGCTCTCTTGTCATTAAATTCAATGAGAAATGGAGGTACCAAACACCTTTAAAAAGGAGCACAGCAATTCAATGACTAAGGATCTTGTCTCATGGGAATTTATAAAAATAAAACCAATTATGTTATTGTTTGAATCCACCTTTGGCTACTGAGCATTTAGGCCAATGAAGCAGTGCTATTCTTTTAACTCAGTGCTGGTGTGTTTGGGTTCTGCCTCACAGCATGTGAATGAACATTAAAATATTTTTAGTTTGTAGCATTGCAATAGACTTTCACTGCAGTTTCAACTCATATATTGCAGGACAAAGAAAAAGCATAATTTGAAGGCAATATGAAAGATGAGTTAGGGCATGTTGGCAGAGGCAGAGGGAGCTCCTGGCTCCTAGGAGTGTGCTGAACACTTGGTCCATTCTTGGGAAAAACAAATGGTCATGGTTCTGGTCCCATGTAACGGTGGAGCCGTTCCGGCGTTACTGAAAATATTGGGAGAGGGGAAACTCAAGATGACAGATTTAAAAATTGTATCAGTTAACTTGTAGGCTTGACATAAAAATCATACAGATAGAAAGATATATAAAACACTATCATTTTAGGAAGAAGGGTGAACCCACACCTTATAGACTGTTTCAGTTCAAAATACAAGACAAAAAGTAAATCAAGTGATAAGTTAAATGGCAGCAGAATCAAACCTACAGATAGGTATTTAGAGTTTTTAGAATAGCTAAAAAGCTAGAAAGAATATTTTACATTTTCCTGGGGTTTTGTAAGTTGCATTAATAAGTTGATTTTATTTTCCCTCTAGTAACTGGGAAAGCTGACTTAGAACACTATTAAACAAGGGTTATAATTGAAAATCCATAAAAATAAAGAAATTAGTTGACTTTACCCTTTGAGATTTTTCGAAATACTGTTAATAATCTGCCTAGAGACTTAATAGAAACTCTAGTAGCATTTTTCATTCTCTTTTCCAGTTAATTTTTTCTACCGAGTCAAATGCTGAAGTTTCAGTGAGCTTATGGAGATGACTATGCTGTGTGTTCACTTACAATTGCATACTGCAGTTTCCTACCATAAAGCCATCCATGATATGAATTTTCTCTGAAAAGAAAAGTGTCAGTCTCTAGGGATTACAATTCTTGTAACTGTCAAGAAGTTTAAAATGTTTCTCAGATGAAAGCAGATGTTCACTTACACTTGAGGATGGTTGAATTTTGATGGATTAAAATATGTATTTTTACCATTTTCTGAAAACCCCCCCAAACCAGTCTGTGGGTATATATGATTCTCTGTGTGTGTGTGTGTGTGTGTGTGTGTGTGTGTATAGTTTGTGTGCTGTGCTCTCATTAAGAAATCATAGACTAGAAATTGCAACACCCAGCAGTGGTGTAGTTTTTACAAAAGTTTTAAACAATTTAAACAAAAAATATTGAATGATGAAGTATTGTGAACTTTTTTTTTTAATACAATGTTTGTAATATAGAGCCATGAATTGGATCAATAACATTTTAATCATGAATAGATATGAATATATTAATCCTTCAATTTATTGCTGCTTCATTGGAAGAAGAGGTCACATGAAATGTCACGTTCCTTAGAGCAGAGGGCTACTAGCCTTCTATCCTCTCTTTCAAAACCTTGCTTTTTTTCTTTTGCAAATTTGCATGCTCTTTCTTATTTTTGAGAAGCTTATTTCTTGTGATTCATGATATTTAATGCTTTGATTCTAATTTTGACCGTACCAGATCTTGTACTTACTAGCAAAACTTGGATGGTTTCATGAGCTTGCACACCACTGTTAGCCACAGATTGTGCTAACAAGTCTTAGGTTAGCTACTTGGAATATATTTGTGCCAGGCTGTTCTAAACATAAATTTTATAAAATATCAAGCTATGGCCCAGTTTCCTGGACTACAGTTTTTCTCTCTCTAAAAGGCTCTCTATCAAGAGGCACATTGTTCAGTGTATTTCTGGATGCTACAGCTTTGCAAGTGTCATACAAAGGTTTCATTGTTCTTTGTTATCCTATACATACAATTTTTTTAACTTTCTTTTTTTTTTTTTTTTTTTTTTTGAATAAAGAGGTGTGGAAAAAGTGGTCGTATCTTTTATTATCTGTAACTGTTGTTGCATGCATGGCTACATTTTTGTATCTTCAGCAAACACTACCCCTTTCATTCATGCATATTTTGTTACCCAGCTTTTTTCAAAGAAATTTTGAAATTCAATTGATCTTATTAAACTGAACTGAAAATCTGACAACTTAAATCCTAAAACCGTACAAGAATCCGCCTTGCCTAATTCTGATCTCAAAATTTGTATTATGGATGATTCAGACTTTCTGAGTTGGACAGTGTGTACAAAAAAAGAAAAATACTTCTTAATGCTGCTGCTGAATCCTGACCTACTCAAAAACATTATATCAGCATCCTTCCTCCCTCATAATGGTAGCTTATTCTGAAATTTTTCTCATTTTCTAATGTTAGAGTCTTTTTTTCTCTAACTCTTCTTATCTGTTATCATAAAGCTGTTAATAAATCCAACAGTTGTATTCCTAAGACACATTCAAAAGATGTAACTACCTAACGATTACTTGTGCCAAAATCCTGAACTAATTGGATTTGAAATTTCAGGCCAGATCAATAATAAAAATAGGCCATAACTTTTTAATAGAGTTTAATCTGAACATTTTTCAATAGAAAAAATCTGTTTCTGGGGAGTAACAACTGTTTCTGGCTTGGATTCATATTTATTTCCTTCCATGCAATGTAGCATTTGTTTGGCTGCAGGTTAAATTGTCCTAAGAGAAAGAGAAAATGAGAGCTTGTCTGTCTAGTAAAGACTAAATTTGGATCCATAAATGAAGACTCTATCATAAGAGATGTCTTGATATTTTCAATATTTTCATAGAAATAGTAGTCTCTGGACAAGAAGGGTCTCAGTTGATGTTCTCAGCATTTGCCTCATTCTGCTGTAGTTCATCTCTAAGTTGTTATTGTACATGACAATGATTGCACCTGAGTAGAAAGTGAATAAGCCTTCCCCAGTTGTCGGAGTCCAGAAGTGCAAGGATTACTTCTATGATGCAGTTATTATGGTCATCCAGGCAGGTGAAGTGAGAGATTGGATATGGCAGTAATGTAATTTGACAGCTCTTTTCCTCTTATAAGCTTCAGTGAGATGAAGAAGGTCTGGGGTGTAATGGTGGAGCCATTCCAGCTTCACTGAAAATATTGGGAGAGGGGAAACTCAAGGTGACAGATTTAAAAATTGTGTCAGTTAACTAGTAGGCTTGACATAAAAATCATACAGATAGAAAGGTATCTAAAATACTATCATCTTAGGAAGAATTCACTTTGATGTTTCAAGAAGATACAAATCATCTCAGAGCAGATGATTACAATGTTAATTAGGGAGAATGTTTCAAAGCAGAGTTAAAAGGAAGAGAAGAAAAATAAAAGTTGGCATCAGGTGATGCCACTACTTGAAATGAACTCTGACATTCATCAAAAACATTGTTTAAGAATTCGGATATTTGCAGTCAGAAGCAGAAATTGAAATGGCCAGTATTAAAATATTTAAAAACAGAAAACAGAATAGTCCCAGAATAAATGCCTGCAGGGAAATTCATTCCAATTTTCTCATTTAGGTCAAGGAAGAGGCATTGATCCACGATGCCTGTGAATGTGGTATCAGACACAAATAGCCATGGTGGGCCTGAAAGGTTGTTAGCCTAAACAAGAAACACAAGACCACAAGGACCACAAAAGAATTAATTCTAAGTTTTACCAACAGTTTGACAAAAGACATATTGAATTAGTGGAAGAAACTTCTTTCTACAATAGATTTCCATTAAGTTTTGGACAATGCAGTTTGCTTTCTTCTTCTGTCACTTATATGAGTGACTCAGTAAAATATGAGTAAGACGGCTTCCCTGTTCGGGATACTGCAGGAGAAATCTGCTGGCCTATAAAGTCCTCGAGTACTAGAGTAATGGCACCTATATCGAAGCATGAATGATGGATGGATGGACGGACGGATGAATGGATAAACAGGTGGGTAGACGAGTAGATGCATTACACAGAAATGGAAAATAATTCAGTAGGCAAGAGTGCATACTTGTAGATGTATGGATGCTGGTAAGCAACATGAGCTAATTATTAAAGAATGTTAAAACAGTGATGCAGGAAGAATTCAGCATCACTGAAGGACTGGCATCTGTGAAGGCCACTAAGAGTGTTTCTTGATTATTGATATCTGTTTGCAAAGGGTAACAGAGGGGTAGTATTTTGGGGTAGTTCTACGTCACCAACAGTACTTCAGCACATCACTTGGAGAGTATTTTTCTTCTTCAAAGAGTTTTATAAGGGTTAGCTAATTCTTACAGTGTCCTCAAACCAGGAAATGGATGATGTGAATTTGTTCAGGTGGAAGAGAATGACTTTACTTTTACTTTTAATCATTAAGATTCATAAAGAGTGGCATGACCCTTGACCCTTTTTTTTTTTTTTTTTTTTTTTTTGCAAAGTGGGTGTTGGCTCTAATCTCTCCAAAGAATAATAGATACACCTCCCTACAGCCTTGAGATTGTCCTCAGCAGTCCTGGTCCAGGGAATTGCAATAGATAATGAGGTTTACTTGAATCTCATAGTCAGGGGGACTAAGAACTGGAGAGAAGTGGGATTTAAGATGCAGTCTCATTCACAGAGTTTCTTTTCTGGCTACTTCTAAGCAACTGCTCTTTACTCACTCTTGTAGATCCCCCTCTGAGACCGGCATCTCTCTGCAACATCTCCCCACCTGCTACTTGTAGACCCTACAGCTTTGCTCCAGGGGAAATGCTTAGTGAAGCTCAGCATCATGACTCCCAGCACAATGGGACCAAAATTACTTTTCTGTATGCAGCTCCACATCACAGGCTCAGTCTCAGATCAATGCTAGTCATCTAGATTATTAATTTTATTGCCTCCCTATTTCCTGTCCTAGAGTACAAGTGGACCAAGAGGTAGCTTTACGTTCTGTGATTGCACAATTCCTATGTTCTGGTTCACCTATAGAACACGTTATGCCAGCACTACAGGTCCTAATAGTACTACTACTATTTCTACAAATACAACTACTATTGCAGCTATTAGTACTAAATATGACATCTCAGCGAATCTAGTCATAAATATGTATCTCTTTCCTCAGTGTCTAAAATCCAGCTCTATCAGAAGGAAGTCACACAGTGAAGTAACAGGAGAGGAAAGGAACAGGGCATGTGTGTTTCAAAGGTAATGTATAGTTACAGCAGAGTACAGTAACGAATAGATTTTCTATATAACCACAGTAATTTTGCACCACCTATTACACACCTACCAGTATATTTGCTCTATTGAGTCCTTTTGCATTGTGGCAGCAATAATGTCATATACAGTACTGGATTGTGCTTAACAGTGTCCCAGTCCATCCGTGTTCTGGACTGAGTGTATTCTATTACATTTAGACTGCTGTGTGCTGATATAAAATAGAAAGTTGCAGTGATAATTACATGGCCCAAATGCTGGTCTTTGAATTGTCACGGCTCAGTCAGGTCTAATGCTCTGAGTGTAAGTCTCAAAAATTGGCTTCTGTGTCGCACTTCCAAGCAGGCAGGTTGTGAATATACGTGTTTAAAGCACAGCACTGTGGCCATCTCCTGTTCTCTGGTACCATGTTCTTGGGACTAATCTGGGAGAGAAGCCATGGTGCTGCCTTGGGCCATCCATGTCAGGGTCCCTGCTGAAAGGCATGTTTCCTAGCCAAAGCCACAACCAGAACCCTGCCAGACCTGGTGCCACGCTCCCGTGTGTTTTGGAAGCTCTAGTAAGTGAACTGAATTTCCAGTACAGTTAAAAGGGAACTGAAAGCTCTGTGAAAATACAGCCTTTTTATTTAGATGTTTTACTTACAGTGCTTAAATATACTTAAACTGCGACACTTAGATGCTTTACTTTAAGTGTCTACTTAAAAAACATTGACTGTAACTAGAGGAAAATTAGGAAATTTTTTTTGGTCAGTTTGTCACATGTCAAGGGCTGAAAAATTCAATAAAATCAGAATGTATTGATCTACTTGAAGTTAAAATCTTCTGAGATGTCAAATTACGGTACATACAGAGCTCTTAATTATGACATTTGAGTACTTCCATGTCCTCAGCAATTCTCTGTTGCTGTTCTAGAGACAGCACCAACTGTCCAGAAACATCCTAGTCCTTTTCAAGAGCAGGGCACTTCACATTTCCATAAAAAATTCTTGACACAATGTAGAAATAAATTGCTACATCAGTAGAAAACTATTTAAACACGTTATTAACACTCTGCAATTCAGATTAATGGACTACTCTGTACTTCTTTGTTACCTTCTCAGAAGGGAATCCTTTGCACAGGCTTTGCTCTGTATTGTTTCAGAAATTGCTCTCAAATGTGCAGTTTAACTTTCTTGCTACCAGTTTACCAAATCCTTATGCAGCATTCAGAAATTGTAGAGGAAAAAAAAACCAAACCAAAACATACCTAGTGTTCTACTTTTCCAGTGTGCAGAAAGTAATTATGGTGTCCAAAACAGTGGAAAGGGTACAGGAAGAATTATTAGGTACCCTCAAAACAGTTTGAATCTCCTACTCTAATGACTGAAAAATGTACAATAACTATAACAAAGTACTTTACAGACACTTATCGAAACCTAAGTCATTTGGGAAATAGGTAAAGGATAAAGGTTGCTTCACATGTGTACTCAAAATATAAATATATGTGTATATACGTATATATATATGAACATACAGAGAAGTAAAGCAACATCTAGAACTGAGTAAAACAATTGTCTGACAACACACAGCTCTATGTAACAACAGGAAATCATCACATACCATATACATGTAAAAGTGCTGGGGACTTTTAATTAGACAGAACGTAATTATTTGCTCTGGAGTTCAGCCAGCAAACTGGCATTAGTGACTTTGCTCTCAGAACTAAACAAGCATGTGTAGGGATATCTCTGGTAAAAAAGAAAGCTACACTGCAAGTTAGATGCTAAGGCATACGACTTCATGGATCAGGCAGATGGGCCATGTTTTACCGTCTTCTAGAACTCTATTTAGGTTTATTTTTTCTTTCTTGCTAGCATTGTGTTGTACTTTACAGGAACAAAGAAAAGAAATCCTGACTACTAGTGACAGAGCATTGTTTCCTATTGGGTGTTTCGTAACTGCCTTTGGTGACGAGCAATAGACTAATCCAGGGCTTTAGCAGAGTGGCCAGAGCCTTAAAAACAAAAAAAATAAGTGTGAAATTTCACACTCAGCATTATGCTATTTGCAAGTTGAGACTCTGAGTCTTGAAGGATTGGGAAAAGATGGAGGGAACAAATTTTGTATTGCAAAATGGCAAGTATTAATTTGACATCATAAAGAAAATATTTTGTCTTGGGTATGACTGTCCACTCTGCTTTCTCATTTTGTAAAAAGACATCTTTCCTTTGCTTTTCAAATACTTTTGGGTTACATTTTAAATTTCACTGGGTGAAACAGAAGGAAATAATACTGAGCATGCAATTGCAGATCACATCAGGTCACATTCTGACCTTCACATTACACGTCCCTGGCAGTCAAGGATGTGTCATGATCCATTCCCATCCTGACATCCGCTCTAACTTCAGAAGATGAAAGCCATCAGATTTCTAAGAGTTGCTCTGCCGCCCCAGTCAAACACCGTAGTATGAACCAGTATTTTACATTTCTAGATATACTGCCATTTCTACAGAATGACGTGTAGGTTATGTCATTCTGATCAGAAATTCTACTGGTTTGCGCTCTGTGGTCCCTTTTTCATGTGATGCATACCTCCATCTTTGGACACCTCACATCGAAGCAAGAAAATACTGTGAAATGTCTTCTACTGTGCAACTGAGTTCCATGTCTCGTTTTATAATTACACTGCCATTTTGCATGAGACCCAAGAAAAAAACAAATGTCTTACATGTTTTCTGTAGGTCTTCGCTCTCAAAGTAATTAGATAGTATCTTTTTCAATACTTTCCTTAGCCTCTGCTGGTTGCTGTTCATTTCTGCAGTTCAGGATCATGAGTTTTACTCCCTGATAAGAAGATCTGAGATTTAGAAAAACACATATGGCGGAACTGCATTTTTCAGAAGAATAGTCCTCTTTACCACTCTGCCTTCTTCAGGCCTGGTCTCTGACTCTGAATTAAAACTTAAAAGTCCTAGGAAACAGGAAAGTGGAAATTGTTTCTCAGCAGGAATTAAGATTTTTTCCAGTAGCAAAGCATGTATGCATGGCATGTCTGGAAAGAAGTGAGTCAGGCTTTCCTGTCAGAGCAGCTCCCAGGGCTCACTTCTTACTTTCATATATTCATGCTTTATGACAATTCCTGCCCTTGGAGCTCCACACAGATGATAACTATGACAGCAGTTGCTTCAACCTGAGATAAGCACAGGGAAGCCATTTCCTAATAGATAACTATCACTTCACCCTGCCACGAGCTCCCATTGCAGTGTATGTTGCACATCACTAATGTTGTTGAACAAAGACATTGAAAACAAATAAAAGTTCACTTGGTATGGACTTCTGCAATTCCCTGTCCTCTGTGTGCAGTGGCTACCTAACAGCTGATCATCGGTGTTTAACCCCAATAAGAAATGCTAAATCAAAGTCATTATTCCTAGGTATGCCCACACACAAAACCTGTTTGTGAGACATTGTTTGTTACCCAACTTCAGGCAGAGCAGTCTTTGGCTACCTCTGACAAAGCTCTTTGGCTCTGAAAGGGATATCAGTTGTACAGCACTCGGATAATTAGTCCATTTTTAGAGGAGATACAGTTGTTACATGTAAAACAGGGTGCTACTTTATTCATATTACAGCCAACAAGAGCTTTGCTTTTGCCTTCAAAGGGGACAAAATACTATCTATGCATCCACAGCAAAACCTTCTGTGTAAACAATTCTAAACTTTCGCTGATGCTTGAGAAAGGGAAAGGGAAAGGGAAAGGGAAAGGGAAAGGGAAAGGGAAAGGGAAAGGGAAAGTAAGAGGGAAAGGGAAAGTAAGAGGGAAAGGAAAAGGAAGAGGAAGAGGAAGAGGAAAAGGAAAAGGAAAAGGAAAAGGAAAAGGAAAAGGAAAAGGAAAAGGAAAAGGAAAAGGAAAAGGAAAAGGAAAAGGAAAAGGAAAAGGAAAAGGAAAGGGGGGAAAAAAGAAGGATCCTCAAGGGACCCAGTTTCTATCATTGGCTCTCAACACTGCCTTAGTCATGCATGGTAGCAAATAGTAGAAAGGGAATGAAAAACAGATTTAGATTTTTCCAAGTTTCAATTTTTCTTTTCAGAACAATTGAACTTTTTATAGGGTGACTGAAATAACTATTGCTGGACTAAGGAATCTGGAGTCTGGTGCAAAACCCCTTGGACTCTGTTCAGGTTCCTCCCCCAGTCCATGGGGTTTGGATCAGGCCCTCGGATGACATGCATTTAAAAGCCATTGTTGTTTTGGCATCTTAGGTTGTTTTCCTACTTAGCACTGAATTTTCAGAAACAAAGGATTAAAGATTAGGAACAATGCCGAGGAAAAATGGATTGTACAAATGACAAGGATTGTAAATCGTGTCAGAGTGTGTTGTAAAGCTCCTCGCAGCTCTCACATAAGCTACAGAGATGCAGCCTGCATATCCAGAAAGCAGACGTTCCCTGCCACAATTTTAAAAAGAGGCATTTATCAAGCTACAAATTGTTCAATCACACAAATACTTCTCTTTTTTTCTCAGTTTCCAGAAAGATATTTTGCTCATGCCATATTAGAATGACAATGGCATCTAAGTCAAGGCTAAGCCCACAGCAGAGCGATGAGCATCCTATCTGAATGTGGTGCACATGTGTAGTCATAGCACAAAGCATCATTTTATCTTTATACACCCCCTGGATGTTTGCTGCAATTATCCAGCAATACTATTTTCAACAGTAAAAAGAAGTAGAAGAAACACTTGTAGATTGGAACGTTGCATTGAAAGAAAAAAAAAAAAAAAGAATAAGAATTAAACCCTTTCTTGCATGTGTTGTAGATTTTCTACATGTGCACACATGGACACAGGCACAGACACACACCCCAGGCATTGAATAGGCTGTTTGATATTTAATCTGAATGCAGCTGTTTAGATATTTGCTTGGTCGGTCTCCGGATTTTTTCATTAAAAATATGTGGTTAACAGCAGCCAACCTGATTTGCATGTGTGTGTGTCTGATTTGTTCACTGCTATGCCTCCTGTGTCCTACATCTTAATCACATCCAGGCACCCGCCCCATTACATTACCAGAAGGGAAGTGATGGACATCCCTTGACTCTCTTCATGACCCCCTGATAATCCTGTTTCACACACAGGCTCCCTGCTGTATGAAACACAAAAGCTGCCACTGTAGTTCTTTACTTCCAGTCGATATTCTGACAGACTTGATCTAGCAAATTAGTATGCTGTGGTAGGGGCACGACAAAAGACCCTTTTGACACACTCTGAATCGATACAAAGGCCAACAGAGAGCCATTTCACCGTAGTTCTGTTATTTTTCCCCTTTTGATGACCCTTCTTCTTCTTCTTTTTTTTTAGCTTGTATGACCTTGTCAGATTTAAAAACATAATGTTAGAAAAGTCATCCTTGCACAGGGAAAGAAAAATCTAAACATTCAGAAATGCAAGAATACCAATGTAAAATTAAAATACAGCTGGAATAGAGGAGTAGAGATTTTCTTGTGTGAATTTGTTTGTCCTTCACACTGCTGAAATCCCTACATGCTTCAAATGTCAGAGTGTAGAATTAAACAGATGGTTCTGGCCATGGATGCTGTGTTACATCTGAATATTATTATTCTTTCTTTATAAAAAGATGAACAGTTCGTCTTAGAGTATTAAAAATGTATGTCTTAGTCATATTTCTTGGTATGAAGGATCTTGTAATAGCATGATATATTTTACAATTAAAAAATTGTAGTCACGTTTACTTAATTTCTAAGGGGTTATGCTGTGAAATTTGCTGAATTTATGCTGATATTGATCATACCATGCACAGAAAAATACTTTTCAATATGTGCTATGTATTAAAAAAAAATTATAAAGAACAACTTAAATTGTTTCTGAAAGTTTGTCTCAAAACATTGCACTTGGTCGAAATGATGACATTCATAAACTACAGACTTAATTAACTTGCATCTTTAAGCAATATCACTGCACGTATTTCTCTACTTCTGCAAGAATTACTCATTTTTTCAGAGTTTATGTTTACACCTTAGCCAATTTAATAGGTTTTATGTTGACCAAATCTATGTAATAGATTTACATTTTAGTCTTTAGGAAACATACATAAATGAGGATGACGACTATTTATCTCATAATAGATACTTACTTGTTACTATATCCAGGTACACATAGACACTACAGCTTTGCCTTATCATCATTTTAAAGGTGCAATTATTTCATAATGAGGCCTAATTATTGTAATTTACATGCTTTCATGTTGTTCTTAAAGAATGATCCATCCTCTTAAATGAAAAACAAGCACTCAGATAATATATATTTTCTTTCTCATACTAACAAACTGAAAAATACCTACTCAAAGTCACTTTCTAAACCTAATCTTCAAATTTTAAGTTTTTGAGCTGAATGGAAACTTAAGTCAATAAAAAATGAGACATTCCCAGCTTTAGAAAGCACTTTACTGTAACTCACAAAGAAGCATTTTCCAAAAATACAGGTGCACAAATTACTCCTAGTATTTGCTGTACAGTATGTACATTTGACCTCTGCCGCACTTCGGCATTTTTCAACACATAAACCTTGTTCT
This sequence comes from Fratercula arctica, assembly GCA_947846985.1. Classification (NCBI taxonomy): domain Eukaryota; kingdom Metazoa; phylum Chordata; class Aves; order Charadriiformes; family Alcidae; genus Fratercula; species Fratercula arctica. The sequence goes on from CANTUZ010000026.1 coordinate 17,955,129, forward strand.
CTCAAATAGAACTACTATATAGACACAAGGGATAAAGCATATTGTGTAAGAAATTCAGGCCACTTCAGACAACTCAACTTGAGAACAGAGGCAAAATTACACTAGCTCTTCCAATTCCTCTAGCAGTTTTATCTAGCCCAAGATTACGGGACTTAATCCCCTCCCCCAAAGCCCCCAAAGCCCCCAAATCACAGGGTGACATTCTCAGCTACCAGAAACCAATGGCCCACAAAAGAACTTTTGCCATTTACACCAACTCTGATCCACACTGAGAGATTGTTTTATTGAGAAATGTATCATATTTCACTGAGACAGAGCACTCTGTCCTGAGATATATATAACATAAATTTGTATGAAGAAAGAACTACCCTTAATCTTATCATAGTATCCATGTTCACATGATCTTTATGAAGTCCATATTTGCATACCAATAGATTGCCTTGTAACTTCAAGCCACTAAGACAGAAAACTGTTAATATGTACAACACTCCTGACATATGTTAATATTCCCCCTTACAGGGAAAAAAGCCTACAGGATATGGCAATCATGTTAAAAGAGGTTAGGCTAACAGCTGCAGCATGACTTCACATCAAGGGCAGCAATGGATGTATCTTGCCAACAGGACCCTCTTTTGCCTAAGTTGGGTGTGCCTTCTTTCCCCCCATTGGACAATGAACCAAAACAAATACAATAATCCTCAAGATGGGTATAGAAAATGTTGCATGGCAAGTATGTGTCTCAAATAAAACATCTCTACTGGTATTTTAAAAGCCTTGTTTTACATTTGCATCTGCTTTTTTCAGCCCAAGCAAAACCTTGGTTTATGGGCAGCTCAGCTCTGAGGCTCGCAGCATCACGGGTGCAGGGCTGGAGGCTGCCAGGATCTGGACAGAGGGAAGGAAGAAAACAAAAGGAGGAGGGGTCACCCTGGCATCGCTTCTTCCCAGTTGTGCATGTTAGATCACACTTCATTACATAAAGCTAATTAGGGACTAGTTACCACCGCTCCCTTTGCTCACTGCTTAACCTTCTTCCTCAAAATTTGCCTCTAGTGGGGATTTCTCCCAGGGGAACTGGTGTTATCCTGATTTCCAGATTTACAGTTCCAAATTCTTCCTTTAGCCATCTTTATTTCTCACTAGTTACTGGTGTCAACCTGCAATGCCAATGTGCTAAAACTATATAGCTGCCAGGACGTTGCCCAGTATCTGCCCTATGCTTGTGCATCCTGATGGACTCATCCTCCTCCAGAACCCTACAGGCTGGACCTTTTTTTTTAGCTGTTATTTTTTACCACAAAAAAAGCCCCAAACCTTTAGCTCTGTGTTTTGACAAATTCTATGACTCTAAACTCTGCCTCCTCCTTCAGACAGGACAGTGTCATGTTTTCTGCCTGTAAGGTGGGACCAAGCACCCTATCATCCAGAGGGCTAAGCCAAGAATCCCTACAACTCCCACTCAGTTCTCTCTTTCTGAGATGCAGAGGGGTGAGTTCTTTCTCAGCAAATCACGTGGGCTGGGCACAGCAGGAGCAGCACTCTTGCAATTTCTGACAAGCTTTTTTGAGAAAAAGAATGCAATAATGCAAAGAGACAACATCAGGCTCTGAAGAAAGAGGCAACATTTTGGCTATCAGTAAATCTCATTGTTTTAAAGATTATGTTAAAAGTTTCTATTTGTGCCAAATATTTTCTACATGGTGTGTGCAAATTTATTAATGCCTATTCCTTTTTTTACAAATGCCTGAAATTCTTCAAAACGCATGAAATACAATGGCTATATCTGCACAGTAAGGAAGGATACAGCAATACTAGTAACTTAAATATTTCTGGAACTGACACCAGCTGACATGGAATAGCAAGTCTCTGCAACGTTCAATCCTCCTACTCACCGGAATAGGAAGGTAACCTCCAGACTGTCTTCTGGGAAAGCTGTCTTGCCATTGCATCTGGGTCGAGGAACTGTTAGGAGGTATTTTGTTGCCATGGGCCAGAAGTATAGGAAGGGACTGTTGTAACATATTGCCAGTATGGGTGCTGATGAGTTCCTGAGCCTACAAGTATACCTAGACACTGTTTAATAGTGTGGATATCATCTGCTGCTCCCATAACTCAACTGATCCTAGCCTTTTCCACTTTAAATAATACTTCCCAGGTGGCTCTCAGTGCCTATTCTTCCATGTTTCAGAATAAAAAAAAAAAGAGGAAATCTGCCTGGTTTAAAATGCATCTGTAGGTCTCACTGTGATTTAACAGGAGTTTCACATCTCAGTAGTTCCACTCACTGCAGGACAGTCAGTTCTGATTTGTGTTCGCTTGAAATCAGAATCAGCCTGCTATGCATTGACTAATACCTACCGCATGAACATCAATTTTTAACTTCTGCAAAGCAAACAGTAGACTCTATTTTGGAGTTTGTCTTCTCTTAGTCTAGTCACTGACCTCAGAGAGAGCTTCATCAAAATAAAGATAGAAGGATTTAGCCCAGGAAAAGTGAAACCTTTTATTTTGTATACTGTATAAAGGCAACTTGGTGTGCTTCTCACCCATATATGTATTTTGAAATTAGTGTTATTTATTTGTGCTTACTGTTTGCCTCATCTACTATACTATTACTGCAATTGTCTATCTGTATGCTTATATTGCACTCATATCTACCTCTCCTAAGCACATCATAGTTTACCTTTAGCATGCTGCCTGCAAAAAAAGGAAGAGAAATCATTCCAGCTTAAATCTTTCACTTCTTGCAAGACATTTTTCTGCAGCTTCAGTAAATGAATAATGATGTTTATTTTATTCTCATCCAAGAATCTCAAGCAACTGACACGGTGTGTAGTCAGCTAAATGTCAGCCTCTATTAATAGGAACATGTAAACATAATCCAATATTTAAAAAACAAACACTCGAGAACTGGTGTCTTGCTGTACCTCTAGAATCAGCTCCTCAGCTGGTATGAATCCACATGGCAGAAGCACTAAACTGTGGCACATAATGTGTGTGTCTACGAGGATGGCAGAATTCAGATTTCTAATTGACAGTGGACCCAGTGTGCTTCACTAGAGCATGCAGACGAAAGCCTCAGGCTGGCCAGATGAAAGCACGAAGATGTACGGTCAGAGCATCTTAAAAAAGATAAAGTGTTTAGTCCCTTCTGTCTATCACTGGGTGTGAGATTTAGATAGGATGAAAGGATGAAATATAATGACATATAGTAAGAAAAGGGAAGGCAACAGTAATGATTTCTTCACAGTATTCTCAAGGATTCTTGGCTGTTTTATCATAGCTCATGCTCCACTTGCCTTCTTGCCTTTATCTAACTGTATCAGACCACAATTTTTTATACCAATAGCATGTAAAACTGTGGTTTTGACATTATTGCACTACCCTGTAATAAACTGAAAAAAACTCTCCTTGTCCATTCTAGAGAAACTGTTGAGTTCTACCAGGAAATGTCAGGAGTCAATATACAATTTGTCTCCCTAATTTGACTACAGACCATACCTAAATTGACTACAAATTCAACCATGCTGGTTGAATCTGCACTGATCTGTACTGCACTTGTGCCAAGCTGCAGGCCAGCAGGGGGAAATTCCAGTGGCTCACCTCCCACGGCCAGAGGTGACAATGTCTGAGGGAGGAGACTTCAAGGAAAAAGCTTTGTATGGACAAGGCTGGGGAAGAAAATTGCAAAACCAAAGATGAATGCAAAAAAAGGAGGCACTTTTTAGGCAAAATTATTTGTCTGCATTTATCTGGTCAAATTACACATTTTTTAAAGGATGACTTCATTAAACATCCTTCTCCCGTCACAATATCTTCCGGTCAATTACTGGCAAACCCTGTCTGCACCCTCCTGTCCCTCCAACAAAATGAAAGCAAATATGCAACAGGCTTCACATTCATTATTTCTTCAAGAGTAATAAGAGAGGTAGAAACCAAAAATTTGTTTTCACATTCTCAAAAACAGAAGGAGAAAATAAATAAATAAATAAATAAATAAATCACTTCAAGACTCGTTTCAGTGAAAATAAACAAATCAAGATTCCTTGCAGGTCACCTTTAAAACTTCAGGCTGCCTTTTATATTGAATAGTACTTACATTCGCTTACTAATCTCCTCACATATTACAGATTTCACAAGTGACTTGTGATGCTGAATTGCTATAGCTGTTTGTACAATTCCCATGTTATTCATTGTTTGTCCGTTTGCTTTACCCAAATTGGAGAGAACGCACTTTTAAAGTAGCTGTCAGTGTGACTCATCTGGCAAGTCAGTAATTACTTTTCATAAAGTAATATGCCAGAACACAGAGAATTCATAAGAATTGTAGAAGGTACTGGGACATATGAACATAGATTCCTACCTAACACTTTTCACAGTTCAAATAATCATAAAAACCCCTTTAAAGTATAGAACCAAATGCATAAATTCACCCCTTAAATGCAAAAGGAAAAACACCATTTTCAGAATACATATTTTTAAAAAGGGCTTTCAAGGAAATATTGAAGAAAAAAACCCTACACTTTTAAGCACATTTTGAAGCGTATAATATTAAAATAATTTCTTAAACCTTGTTTTGCTTTAGTTTTATGCATTCCTCTGTATTAGAAGCATAACTGCTCATTGCTCTTATTGAGACAAATATTGGAATAATTTGGACAGAGAAGACATCAAGAGAACAGAAAATTAATAGCTTTAGTTCTTATCTTTTACCTAAAGCATTCACAGTTTCCATTTGTAACAGCTTCTTAGCTCTATCGTTCAGCCATAGACTGCAAAGCACTAGAGCATGTATTATTAGGAAGCTACACAGCCTTGCTTCCAAAAGGGAATAACAAATATATCAGTGTTTTCTTCACATCTGTGCCTTTAAATGCAACCTTGGAATAGAGGTGACAACCCATTCCAATAGTTGGTTTTATAAATAAATAGAAAATAAAATACGTATGTTTACTTTAAGCAAAAATGAACAGTTTTGTTATATCTTGCCCCAATAAACAAACAAAATGCATTTTGCCTCAGTGGACTGGCAATGGCAAAGTGGACCTGCTCAGTTACATGCTTGTTGTGACACGTAATATGCATCACAGGGGAAAGTGTTAATGGGTATTTAAGGGGACATGACAACCCCATTAGCTTCCCTGATAAATCTGCCCTGGAGTAAATGACAGTCCTCGCCATGGAGATTTCACTGCTGGGGAGAACAGCAAAGAGAAGGGAAAGGGAAGGAGAAAGTTGTGAACAGGGCCAGTATTGGTGAAGGTTATACCAAATCAGAGATTCTGATTGCAAAGAGGTGGGAAGCCCACTGGAAATTAGCAGCTTTTAATTCTTTCCCTTACCATTAAAACTGATCAGATTTTCCCCTTTGAAATTTTTCTAATTCAGAACGATTTGAGATACTGAATATTCTTAAGCATGCAGCATGAAAGCCTGCAATGAAACCCTGTAGAATATAACCAAGGGCCAGGTACTTTCCAAAAATAGTTATTTTTTTTCATTCATCTACAGTATGTTAAATTTCTTTAAACATGGTTGCATTTGTTTGTAAAATTATACAGCTTTTATTTCCCAGAAGAGGATCTTTAGTGCCTATGGGCAGTGTGCTGTTCATGTATCTACACGGATGCTTCTGATCTTTAAATCTCTATCACTTGCTTATATTGCTTCTTTTCTTCTTCCTCTCTGTCCTTGAGCAATCAGGTCAATAGCTACAGCCAAACTTGGCAGCTGTTAGAGCAAGATGTCAAATGTTGAAATATATATTCTTCCTGCAGTGGCATCATGGCCTGTGGCTAGTCCTTTGTATGGATTCACTGCCAGCAACGTGGCTGTGTTCAGTGCTGACTGCTTGCGGGTGTAGAACTGCCTGTAGGGTTATATCAAAGTCATGCTGCTATGTAGCTGACTATGTTGCTTTCACTCCTTAGATGGCATCATTTTCTGGCACTGATTTAGCTGCACGATGTTTTCTCACATCCATTTTTAGACTGTGTGCCAGACTATCTCACAACGACCATCAGTGTATCTCTGAATTAGTCTTGCATTGTTCCATTCCCTACTAATAGAGAAAATGTTATTAAACTTGGAGTGATATAAGTAAAACCAGGAGAACAAAGAAGGTCCTTTTTAAAAGCTCATTTTTAAAAATGAATATGTGTACTTCTGATTTTTAGCCATTGTCTTCACACAGATCTCCATTTCTTTTGTTCAAATACTTTCTACTTTGATGTATAATTAAGCAGCCAGTCTCACTTGCTTTAGTCATGCAAAAATGATATACCCATCCAGACTGCTGAACTAAGGTGCACAAAACCTAACCCTCATTTTTTAAGCTTCTTGGAGCAAAACTATTTTTGAAGTATTATGAATACCCCCAGGAGCATATTAATAATTGACAACAATCTTCACAGAAACTAATAGATGGCATTGAAAATTTGAATAAAATCCACTTCATTTTGCACAGAACCTATAAAAAAATCATATTAGTTTCCCTCAGAATCTTTCAGAAAGGATGTAAATACTAATTGGGCCAGAGTTTGTCTGAATTCTGTTCTGAAAAAATTTCTTTGGAAATGTTTTTATGCCTGGGATCTATTTGTTGCCTGAAGACATCATCAGAGTTTGGTCAAACATGCAGAATAAGAGCAGCCACATGGCGCAGGACATTTAAGGAACACTAGAGATGGAAAGTAACACTTATAAAGAAGAAACAAAAGGTAGGAAATCTCTTACTCTCTACAGTTATTTTCATTGCTGCCGTGCTTGTAAGATATGCATGCACATGAGATAATAATAAGATGTGTGCATGCACGCACACATTTTATGAGTAGGCCCTAAAATCAATTTTTACAGGCTTACATTGTGCTTATGTGCTGATGTCAGAGTTTGTTACCTACCAAGACAAAGATTTTGGGGGATAAAAGTAGCACAACTCTCTTCCCTTTAAAAAACACTTTAAAAATCTATTTTTAGGAACTGTAAACAATAGGAAATCCAGATAATCCCATAGACCATACAGAGACAGAACATGATAAGTAGATGAGGGTCCTGGATTGGATAAGAAAAACAGGTCTATTGGTCCCAATCCTGAAGTTTCTCTTAAAAAAGAAATACATCTTCATGGCAATTAACACTTGAGAAAGAAATGCAGAAGAGAAGCCATGGTGTGAAAGACTAAGCATAACAGAAGTTGAATTTATGAGCTGGTTAACGCACTTCAGTTGGGTCCTCTCATAACAGTTTATCCTTTTAAAATTATTTTCTTTGAAAACATTGCCTGCCTGCCAAGTGGTTCTCAGTACTGTGTCTGTTGTTGGTAAAATCAGGAATACTTGTTACAGCGCAGGAACTGAATTTGTGAATACAGATTAGAAATCCAAAACCTGGGATACAACTTGCAGATGCAATTTCTGTAGGCAAACTCTTTCTTGAAGATCAGTTTTGAAATTACAGTTCTGAAAATGAAATCTCTCTGAAGAGATTTCATCACTCCTTGGTCTGTTGGGAAAAATTTTTCAAAAACTGAACGGGGAAAGTACAGGAGCAACAATCTTCCTTCCCACAGAGCCAGTGCCTGTCTTCTGGGTACATTGGGCAGATGGAGAGCTTCAGCCCTGGATTCTCTTGCCTCTCACTGCATCCATATCTCTTAAAAGCCGCTAACTACCAGGTAAAAAGGAAGGCTTAATGAAATACTCAATTTACTACTGTATTTCTAAAATCCTCATTTGTACACACAGATGTATTACTAGGAAATATCATAAGAAAGATATATCGGTAAAGAGAAACACTCCCAAACTTGCTTCTGTTTTCATCGAGTTCATACCTAAGTAGGCAGAACAGCATTTTTATTATCCAGATATTTTGCCCATGTCAATAATTTGAACCAATGTAAACCTTTGATACAGACAGTTGCATTATATTCTGGCACTCTCTAATAAATTCAGGAATGTATTGTGTGAAATCTGGTATATGACCTCCACAATGGATCATAAAATTAATACTTGCTTTTTTTTATTCATTATTTTTACATATATTTGTTTCTGTTTGAACTATCGTCATTCCCCCCGTGGGTAATTTCACTCAGTCAAAATTTGGCCCTTTGTTCCTTTGTTCTTCTAGTGGTCTGTATTTGTGTATCCCTATGTTGAGCTTGCTTTATATATCTCATTAATAGGGGCAGCAGAGGAAAGCAAATATCCAACAAACAAATTGCTAATAACATTTAATTTAACATGTACATGAATTTTAAAACTGCTGAGATCAACTAATTCACAAAATCAAATGCAAAATGTGACAGTGAACTATTTTATTCTCTTCTAGAAGCAAAAATAACATGGGCATTTTTATATTTCATCTCAAAATGCTACCACAGGGATGTGACCTAGATTTAAACTCTTATCTCCAGAGATGTAAGATCTCCACATTAATCTACTGTTGCTCAAACATGTGGGTTTACATATATCAAGAGGGGGACAGCTCATGAAGTTGAACTTCAGTTGCTTATCTTTTGTTCTTCACTAGAGCAGGGCAGTGACGCGATCCCTCTCCTTTCTCCTCCCCTCCCCCAAAACAGGAAAAGAAAAGAAAGAAGCTTTAATCCTCTCTGGTACAAATTTCCCTAATATTCAATAACCACTCCCTGTCTCCTTCCCTGTGGGAGACGTCTGGTAGCATCTGTGCCAGCATATGTTAGACATCTCTGAGCGGGTCACTACGTCATTTTGTCACCGACTCCTCTATCACCTAGAGAGACAGCAACATCCCTCCACAACACAGTGCTCCACAAGACACAGCACTGTCATGTCTCTCTCAATAAACTTGGTTCAGTACACTTTAACCCGCTCTCTGTACACTTTAACCCGCTAACTGTGGTTAACCCACTCTTAACTGAATCCTTTTCACAGTGGGGTTAATATGGGTGAAAGAAGCGTTATCATGTGTGTTGCATTAAAACAAGCAAGTCCTCCAATGCTAATTTCAGAGCTGTACCTGAGGAGAAAGGAAGGAAAAACAGGTCCTTATTGGTCACTTAATACGCTTTAAATGCTTTGTAAAATACACATGTAATTTGCAAATAGGCAATATTTCAAATCTCACTTGTGATTAATTTCTATGGCACTAGATTTTACTAATGGCTGATATTTATTAATGGTGATAAAGTCTGCTTTTTCTTTCTTTAATTCAACAAAATTAGACTGAAACATCTGGCTGCATTAGCTCTTAGAAGTTATTTGAGAGTTGCTTTTCTGTTTCAGTTTGTGGGGCAATGATGTATTGTAGGGCTGCTTTCAGCAGAGGTGTCATTTCTGAAGTGTGCACCCAGGTTTTTCCAAGATAATGACTCTTATATCTGCTGTTTATTTCAGGCCTACCTCTAGTTTTTCTGTATCCATGGCTGATCCTCAGAAAGTTTACAATATAATTTTCCAGAAATAAAACTGAAACTAATACACAAACCCATTTTTAAGAGCCCCAAAATAGCCAGCCTGTTATTGGGATTGATCTCTCATTATTTCTTGTACATAACTGAGGCAGGGTATTATAACCTGAAATATGGTATACGATGACAAAATATGACAGAATATTCTTTTCTTTTTTTTTTTTTTTTTTTTTCCCCACTGCCTGCCCTTTCAAAGGACTAAAAACTGCTAAATGATGAACCTGTTAAAATTTCATTAAAGTCAGTTTAATTTTGGGTTCACTTAAATCATTGTTAGGAAGAAGTTATTTACCATCAATTTCATGAGAACAAAATTAAATAACTATTAAAGTGCTGTCCTCCAGGTATAGATACCGATTCAAAGGGAAATGAAATAAATAGGTGTACCTTGATCCTCCTTTTTTAAGGTAGCGCTAGGCTAACTTAAAGTTTTATTTTTTATTTTCACACTGGTCAGAAAACATGTCAAATCACTGATTATGGGATTCAACAGTCAGTTCAGATTTATCGCCCTTAATATTGAAAATACTTTCCCTAGGCTGGCTGACCTAGAACTATAACATTATCTAAAATGGGGGTTTCTAGACTTTGAACGATGATTTCCTAATTAGAAAAATGAAACCAAATACACCTCCTCCCATCCCTCTGAAACCGTACCATATGTTGCTAAATCTCCATCCACTTCATACATCATCAGTGCCTCTCCACAAGAGCTAGCTCTTCACTGCCATTCAAACAAATTATCCGTCAGATAAAGAAATGCTGATCTGGAGAACTCAGTTCTCTTGTATATGATGATGCAGTATAAAATGCCTAGCAATTTTTTTAAGAGTCATAAAAACTCCTCTGACACACTTCCAGACATGATAATGATCAAAAAGTTTTTCAAGTGCAATATGTTCACCCTGTAGGGCTTAAACATAATCCAATCATTAGTACAATAAGGAGCATTGTAATACTTTTTTCCTCTCTGAAATCTCCAGACTACTAAATCTGTATTAGAAGACTAGAAATGTCGCTTTCATGCGTTATTTTTTAACAGAATTATTTCTAGAAGATGGTAAAAAGTTGTGCTAGGGTACATGTTATGAGTCCAGATTTATAGCAGGATAATTAAGAACAGAATATGTCCCAAAGTGTTTTAAATATACAGTCTTTTTTGGGATTCAGAAGTCGAAGAACAGCTGAACTTGTGGGTGCCAGACTACTGCTGAGTTTAGAAACCTGCGACAATAGGGATTAATATTGGAAAACCCAATAGACCTGTAAGTATAGTAGCGTGAACAGAGCTGCTGTGATTGCAGTTTTCGTTCTTTCCTGTTAGATAGAAATGAATCAATACCCAAGGAGAAGCAGAATAAGAAATTTTCAATAATTTGTACTGCTCTTTGACAGGGATATGACTTTTTTGACTCTTAAGTCAATAGTCTGATTCAAAATTATTTCTGGACTATTTTCTAAAGTGTGAATTAAAATTTGTCTGAGAAGGTATTGTCAAGAAAAGGATATTTCATAGTGTTTTCAGGATCATGTTTGAATAATCATGCAGAATTTTTTTTTTGCTACTGAGTACCTTAATAAAGAATCAATACTGCAGCAGGCCTCAGAGGAGTGAATCTCCACACAATCTTTTGCTTGGTTCAGTTGACACTGAGAATATCATGCAAAGATGTGCACAAGCATTTCAGCTGCCTTGTCCTCTTACTGATTAGACCTGGGGAGATATTTGATTACAGAATAGATGGGCAACAAGCTTTGCCATCCCTTCCCAATTTAATTTGCAATTTTGCTGCACTGTAAGATGTGACTGACAAGTTATTAGAATTTTGCATTTGGAGGATAAAGTATGAGGTGAAATAAAATAAAAAATTAGAGAAAAAGAATGAAATGCCACAGAATAATATCCTCTTATCTTCACAATTGTAGAGTACTGTAGTGGCAATCATATCTGATGAGAAGAGGTTTTGAGTGAAGACATGTCCTGAATGTTATCATAAATAGATTGGAATTGCCATTTATCTACAAGATTTCGTTTATATCTGTGCTCTGCACTTGCATAAGTCCATACAAACTCCTGAATGGAAGTACTTGAGGGCAGATTATTGAAAATTTATTTACATAGTTTTAGCTGTACCTTGTCTTCTCTACCTTAAAAACCCTAAATTGAATATTTGTCCATACATATTAGAGTTTACTGTCTTCTGAGACTGAGAGGTGTGTGTTCGAAAGCACTAATCAGAGAGTAGATGGTGAGATGTCAGAATATAAAGTAAAATAGAAGGAGTTTTCATTCTGTTAGTCTTTAAACCATCCTTCTTTTCTCCAAGATTAAACATACAGAAGAACATAAGTTGCAACAGGGAAAATCTGGAGAGATGACAAGGAAAAAAGATATGTTTTGATGTAGCTGATTTAGTGTGATAGAAACACAGGCTACAGCTTATTTCTCTGACTCCATGGGACAACTATGGCAAACACAGGGAGCTAGGGCAAACGCTGATCTGGCTGAACACTGATTCCACCCAAAAAGAACTAAATGCAGGAGGGACTAAACAATCCAAAGAATTTGGTTATGAACAGTATTTCCCCAACTTGGAGATGAAATGGATAATCTGATAGAACTTTTCTGTGTGGAACTGCAGAATTCTGTAAGCGCTCAGGTAGACAAGGTCTGCGTGCACTTAAACATTTATTCAGACCCTTATTGAATTTTCCATTAGCAATAGATCACATAATTTACCAAGTTTACCTAGCAGAGAGTTTTCTTTTTCCTCCTCTTTAGAAAACTAGGTATACTGAGCAATTAATTTTTGTCAAATCTTTCAGTAGTCTCTTAAATACAAGTGTCTGTGTATAAAGACGAAAATATTACTGGTCTTCATGTTAACTTTCTGTTGACAATAGTGGTATTGCTCTTGTTGGTGGTAAGTATATTTTCCTGTATTTCAGGACCACTTTCTATTTGGCCCTTGAAAACTATAACCTCTTCAATTTGAGAATAATTAGCTTATAAAAATTTATTGTTTGGTTTAGAAGTCAAAAAAAAGGATTACTGTTATGAGTGCTTCCTTTCAGGACACTGTGGTTGAAGATTTCTACACAATGTCTATGTAATGTACTCTGTTTTCAAGATGCTGCTTTAAAAGCATATTGTGCACTAAGTAATTGCAAATAGCAGAGAATTAGAAATTGAGAGCATTCTTGTTCCTCACAGGTTTTTTTTTACTAAATATTCCACTAACTGCAGAAATATATTAAGAATACTTTCAGTACTCATTATATCTGCAAACAAATGAGATTTTTCTTTTAATCCCTGAAGAAGATTTTCTTTGAAAGTTTCCATACTTTTATCATCCACTCCAGAACATTCTGGTTTAGAATTGAATTTCCCATCCACCTCCCACCCTGCAGAAGAATTTTGTCTCTTGTGATTTACACTCATTAAGAGGCAGGAGTGATCACTCACTCTGCATGACGGCATTACAGTAACCACAACCCTTACAAAACATTGCTTTAGCATTGGGGGCTGGGAGGGAAACATTAAATTCGAAAGAAAAATGGGATTTGTTAATTTAGTACATAACTTTCAAAAGAGGCTGATACTTAAACTAAAATATAAGGTTTTATACTATGTTAGTTGTAATGTTGGACCATTGCATGATCTGACATTTTTATCATTATAAAGAGTCTATAATTCAAATTATCCTTATGATACAATGTAGACTCCTTGGGGCGGGGGAAACAAACAAACACAAACCAAAACCAAACCTATAAAAAACCAAAATACCACATCCATTGCTGCTGTCAAGTTTTCTTGCTTTATTAGTCTGCAACAATGACATTTACAAAAAACAAATACCCTTCTTAGTATTATAGCTACTCTTTAAGTCCAATGACTATTTTTTCAAAACATTTCAAAGGAGGCAGGTACCTACCAAGCAAGAACCAAAATTTCAATATATACATTCTAATGTCCTAGAATAATAAGTTATTTTATTCTGGTTTTCATTATTTACGTAAAACAGAATAAAATACCACAACCCCAGGTTGTCTGTTCCCAGAAAAAAGACCTCAGCATAAGACTTATGGGTAGGTTCCTTAGTATATTACTTATATCACTTATTTGCACAAAAGAAATAGAACTGTCTGTCTGCATACAGGACGTCCTCACCCACCAGGTATTTGCCATTGAAAAAGGTACGCAGTAATTATAGAGGAAAAGGAAAATGTAAAGAGAATATGAGGGTAACAGTATTTGAACACATGGTACCAAATGTTATCCCATTACTGGGGAGATGTCTTCCCACTGAAAACAGCAGGAAGGATCACCAGAATTTAGAGAGAGTTAGATTGCTTCTTAAATGCACCGTGCACAGACATGAGAGAAATGGTTGAGGGCTGGAGGCAGTTAAATGTGGCTGGGTAGAAGTGGCTGTTGAAGGTGACTGCCAGTGCTTGCCACCTCCTGCTTTCCCAGGAATCTCACTGATCGATCATCTTTGCATGCTCCCTGTCTCGCATCGCACCTCCCACTCCTGCTTACTTCCTTAGCTTCTGTCTTAGACCTCAATCTCATCTCAGCTCCCACGTTCACAACCCCAACCAAGGGCTGGCTATTACTCACTTGGGAGTAGTCTACAAACAGGGAATTGGTGAGACCATCCCTCTGCCACACCCCTATGGCCTCCTTTAAAGCACCATAACATCGGCAAATTCAGAACCCTGCTGTTTTCAAGGCAGGGCTCAGCAGAGCTTTACACCACCTGTATGTTCCCTGCTGTGACTCATACTCTGCCTGTGGCGACCACACTGCACTACAAGGTTCCATCTCATAAAGGTCCATAAATCACCGTAAAGTCAAGTGATTCAAGTTAATAATAATTAAAAAGATATGTCCATGTGTAGAAGAGGGTTCACGGCTTTTTGGAGTATGGTTTGAGGTCTGGCATGACTTTAAGACTGTTTGAAAGCTTATTGAGTGAAATTTGAGTGGAAGATCCCCAACACTAGGATGTAGTCATTTTTGATTACCTGTAAATTCCAACTATGAAACAATAAGGCTTTCAGCTTAGCAAATAGTGAAAATTTACACTCAACTCACCAGCTTGAAAATGCGTCATATTTTTCTCATTAAGGCCATGCTGTTTTGTCAGAGGAGCTTTTCCATTTCTGCTGCCACTTTTAAAACTGCACTGCAACGCTACACCATGCCTCAAGATGACTGATCTGAGAACTAAGTAAGAGCAGACCTTGTTACAAAATGTATTTCCAATAAATACATTGATTTATCCTAAAACTCTCAAAATAAGAGAGAGAAAGATGTTTCTCAGAAGCCAAATAACTCAGGAAAGTGGGATAGCTTCTTCCATACCATGTCAGTGAATTCAGAGATTATAGATATTATTTTCCAGTCAAGTTTGTGTGCCATTGCATTCTCATGAGCCCTGTACTGGGTAAATGGTGTCAGAGTTCTTAGCTATGTATGTGTGTATGTGCATATATATTTATACATGTATCTGTACAGTTTTGGGTGTTCTGTGCTTTCTCTTTTGCATTTTCATGTCTGTGCTCATGTATTTTCACCTAAGCGGCTTTAATTTCTCCATCCAGCAGTGAAACAAAGAGGTTTCTCAGGAATTGCAGTCTTGCCTGAATTGCGGAAGGGTGACAAGAATCTTTTGTTTGTTTGTTTGTTTGTGGTAAGTTAAAGTAAGTTTATGAACTTGTTTCATTCCTACTCAGGTAAGTGCAGAAATTCCATGCAAAGTGAAAGGTAATATGCAACACGAAACCTGTGCTAACTCTGAATATGCATCCTGTAATGGCACATCTTAAACCAGGATCATAACCCAATTAACAGGAACATCCAGAACACTGAGAAATGCTCAGCAAAAATTGTTGCTGCTGCCTATATAACACTTCTCAGAAGAATTTTTATTTTTTCAAATATGAAACACACACACACAAAAAAAAAAACAATCCACAAAAAAGGCCTAATTATGCAAGCTCACCACACAAGATCTTCCTTACAAAATGGTTCAATATGATACAGCTTCACTTCAGTAGTATTGACAAAATGGTGCATTCATCAATAAATATGTCATCTACTGTGCTCTGTGATTCTGTTTTGCCTGTAAACATTGAGCCTCCTGGATGAACATACCAACTGAGGGACTGTATTAATGTTCTGCATTCAGAAGGTAATCATTAATCATAGGTTGTAAAAATTGGTTAGAAGTGCATAAACTCTTAAGATTAATACTGAAGTGAAGCTTAAAAGTTAGATCAACTGATGTCATCAAGTCATACATATAAAAATTATATTGCTATTATTTCTTTTATTTCTTTAGTTATCATTAATAACACAAAATGCTAGTCATCTTCCATATAGAGGAAAAGCCAGGTCTTCCCAGTCTGAAAGAAAACCAATTGTGAACACGGTAGAGGGGCAATATACTTGTTAAAGTAATAATAGATTGGGAGTGGTTTTCTTCCACTGTATACAGGTTCTGCAGCAGGACATGTAGCATCTGTTATCCATCAAATTTCTTCATCATCAGAAGTAGGTTTGGAGGAAGAAGTTGAGTAGTGAGAGCTTTGCAGTCTGACTTGTCAAAGGTACTGTTTTTATGGAAAGGATGTGAAATATGGAGCTGGCATCACTGACAAAGCAAAGGTCCAGAATTAAATCCAAACTGGACGCTGTATTTTATATGTAAACATCAGATAATCCTTATTCTTGCTTGGGTCGCATTAATGTCAGAATGAAGGATTTGGGAACTTCATTTTTTCCAATTAGTAACTCTGGTTATTATAAAAATAATAAAATAATAATAATATAACTCACACTGCAAGCCACAACTGACATTTTCCTCATTTCTACATTGCTAACTTGTATTCATGGAAATCATGCATGTAAAGAATTTTACATAGACTAAAATTAGTTTCCTCAAACATGTCTGACTCTTAGGTAGACCATTTTCATTAATGTTAGCCATATGTATCACTTTCTTATATGAAAATAAACTGACTTTTATAAGTATCTCAGATATGGCTCAGCTTTTGAAAAACACACATAAACTATAATTTTGCTAATTTTAACAGGACAGATTTTATAACTATAGATATCTAATACCTAAGATTTTCTCCCTGAGTTACATATATGCATATGCAAACACGTAACAGAGAAGGAAAGAGCAAAGAGGAGAGAGGGACAGACAAAGAGAGAAAACATGTCTTACTACCTTCATCAACATGTAGAAACTTGCCACTACACAGTACTAAGTCAGCATAAGTCTGACCTTGTCTTTAATGCCAAAATTCGTCCATTCGTTTTTCATAGCAAAGGATCTGATTGACTAATGGACTTGTCTGCCAAGTCTCTGGGACAACACTTAAATTTCCTTTGAGAGTGTTCGTAATGGTGATGGAAGATGACACTGAAGCTTTATAGATGGATTTGAACTTCCTGGAACGGGTGAGTAAGAGCTACACAGAGACATCCCATAAAATTATGTTGCCTAAGTCACAGAGAACGGGTAAAAAAAAATTAGTTTACGTTGCAGGGAAGTTCTATTTTTGATATGACTTATTTGAAGTCTGAATAACTAGCAATTCGTAAAATCAAGGTTTCCCTGTAAAGAAAGAAGGATGAATTATGAAAATGGAAGACTGTAATTATCTGCTGATAATTCCCAAGTTAAAAATGTAGCTGGTGATTTAAGGTAGGGCTAGTGATATTTTGATATATATTTCAATTGGAGAACACTTAAAAAAACCCCAAACCCACAATGCCATTACCTTTTGGAAGTTTGATTTTTCTATGTGCTATATGTTATACACTCCTTTCCCTTCATAGAAAATATCACAGTCTTAAAATTTGCATTGTCAGAACAGAATAAAAGAGCCTTAGAATAAAAGCAAACCAGACTATTGTCTCGGAAGTATGTTACTAACAAGATGATGGTAAAGAAGGAGGCTAGGAACTCAACAGTGAGTCTACTTACACATTTTCACAAGTACATTAGAAGATGTTAAGAGCATCTTTTTCTTCTCTTTCATTTACTAGCATCTGTTGAGCGTGTTTGTTACTCAGACTAGAAAACCAGCTGCCACCCAGTTACATCTCCTCTCACCTTGACTGTGCAACAGGGTGGAAATTAGGCAAAGGCTGGGGAAGAACAACCTTGGGACTGTCAAGACTATATGGAGCTGCCAGAAGCTGGTGATCAACATTTCTTCCCTTTTCAAACCTCAGAAAAGAAGCAGATGCTGTTATTGTGATTGTGGCAACCAGGCATTGCTGGGAGAGCCATTTCTGTTTGCAGACCAGCACCTTGGCGACTCAGTGGTGTCTATGGTTAGTGTAGCTGGGGAGTAAGGGATTGCTGCATAAGCTGTACAATATGTGCTGGAGAAGCTGGGTCCTTACTTGGTGGCTTGCCCATTGCAAGCTCCTACTGCTAGCAATCCCCAGGTTAGTTAGCTCATAGTTAGAAATACCAGCATAAATTGTAATGTCCAAAGACACCAAGAGAGAAGCTGCACTTGCTCCCGTCCAACACCAGGGAGCTGCGAGACCCCCAGAAGCTGGCTCCGAGGACAGCGGCCCACGCCAGGCTGTCCGCACGTCTCCATGAAAACCTGCTCCAAGGAAACCCCAGCCTCCTGAGCGGGACATAGGCAGGTGCGTGGGCAGGGCAGGGGAGCAGGAGAGGTGGGAAGGGGTGCACTCTACGTGGCACCTCTGTGCAATTTCAGGGAGAAAAGAAGTGCTGACACCACCACCCCCCTCCCCCCCCAGTTTTGGAAATACAGTTAGTTGCTTCAGAGCAAGTCAGGATTTTGAATCCAGTGTTTCTAGTTTTTCCTCAAGTTTCTATTTTTTCCTTTGTGGCAAAAGGCTTAGTTTTCAGTAGTAATAATGACTCTTTTAGAACAGCTTCAGCAACTGCTTTTTGGGAGAGGATATGAAAATGTAAGACTGGTATAATTTTGGCAGTAAAATTATCAGGAACTACATAAAATAAATGCAACAATATCAATAAAAAGAGAAAAGAAACAGCAAAAATTGCATCTGGGGTAGAAGCACAGGCCTGAGGCTGGGGTTGAGTTTTGTGTGACAACGTCTTCCAGGATCAGGCCTGAACTTAGCCTACAGCAAATCTTGTTGTAAAACTGACTTTGTAGCAAGCTTTTGTTACTCTACCATTTCCAGCAATTGCCTTAGGGTAATTTGAACATTTCAGCTCCTGGAAAAATAGCTAACATGATATAATATATATTTATTAGCAGACAAACACTGTAAATTGTTGATATTTCCACCTTTCAAGACAATTGTTCAAAGTGAAATAACAAGGCAGTCTTGTCTTAGGTGTGACAGTTTCAGCTCCTGGCAAACTAAGCTCTTGTTTGATAAGCTATGTTCATTTCATATTTGTGTAATACCCTGGAAGAAATTAGGTTGCAATAAAGTCCATTTTTGTCACTGCATGTAGCAATGAATATCACACCCAGCAGGGTACAGTGGCACCTGGCTGTCCAGACCCAGTGTAGCACAAAGCCATCTGGGGGTAATTACAACAAGGTATTCTTTAAAGACCAGATGGGACCAAGGAACAGAAGCCCCTACCCCTCCCAGTCATTTACAACATAATTCCTTTCAATGATATACTTAATCCTCCCACCAGCTACGCTTTTCAGCTTGCTGTTGTCACTGTTCCTTTATGTTAATTCAGTTGAGAGACACAGAAAGAGAGAGAGAGCGGAGAGCAAGCCACCGGTGCCTCAAGGGACTAAAAGAAATTATTCATCCTTAAATTGTTTCCACTACACCAAGTACAGTAACAATTTTTTTTTTTTTAAAGAGGGCTGAAATTATCCTAAAGAAGGTCAATGCTATAGCCCTGTGCAACACCAGCTGAGTTTTATTCAGCCACCTGTTAGCTAGGAGGGTTCTGCACACGCTCATGATGCATTTAACCAGTTTAAAGGGTCTTTTTATTGACTGGCAGCCTCCCTACATTCAGAGTGCTCAAGACATGGCCCTGCTTTGTGATCATATGTGGCACACAGGACTTAATTCAATTATGTTGTAAGCCTATCCAGTTTGTATCAGTGCCCTTTCACTTTTGTGTCATTTGTCTTGTATCTTGTAAAGAGTTGTGTTTCTTTTTTTTTTTTTTGGAGGAAAAGGCAGGCACTAGAAGAAAACTGCCTTTATTTTGTCATTCAGATTTGCGCTGCAGATGTACAGGCCACATTTAAAAAAAAAAACAAAACAAAACAAAACAAAACACAAAAAAGTATTTTTATTAATACAAAAGTGGCAAAACAAAAGCAGAAGTCTTCTACAATTTTAAAATCAAAGATACACTCACACATTTAATTTTGAAAGATGGCCAGGCAGAGAGCCCAGACATATTTCAAATAGGAAACAAATAGAGACATAAGTAAAGAGAGAAAAATAAGCAAATGTATTTAATAGTTTGAAAATTACAAACCATGAAGGCCTGGATATTGTTATCCTTTCTTTAGAAGTAGTTTACTTGTTTTGAAGAAACTGTACAGTAAGTGACTTCTCAATAGGAGTAAGCTTGAAAATATTTGGGCCTTGGTTATATAGGTATATAGCCCCTGAAATCATGATCAAAGTGCAAATAAATAGTAAATTTTCAAATAAAGTGGGGTTTTTTTTTAAAAAAAAATGCATCAGAATATTGCTACTGTTTAATAAATCTGTATGAATACTACAAATGAGACAGCAAGATGCCTTTTGACCTTGAGTTACCTAACTGAGACAGTCCCGAAGTTCAAAATCATGTTATCATCTGTTTTACTTTCAGTCACTGTTCCAGTATTCTTACCAAACATGTAAGGAAGTACTAAGCCTGTCATTTCAAGAAACCACCAACTATGTCCTTATGGTCATTTAAAATAGCTTCAAATGCATAACAATTTGTCTCTTGCAGAAAAAGCTGTAAAGGAGGAAGCTTGTTGCATACAGAGACCACAAAGTCAAGCTGAAATCACATTGTGAATACAGTTCCAATAAGAGTGGAACAGGCTGAAGGGAGATTGAGCTGTTTTTTAAACTTGATTTATAAAGACGAAATTAGTTTATGCTGGAAGCTGAAATCAATAAAAATAAAATGTGGTATGGTGAAATGTGTCTTTTACCTTTTGTAATGCCTTTTACATCAAACATTGGTGGCGTGAAATCACAGTTATAAAATCTTACCTCTGCTCAGGGTGTGTGTGTGGATTCCATCATAGTAATAGATAAACACATCTTTGTTCAACTGAGATAAATATTCATTGATATCTCTTACCTCTCCTTTTTCCACAGAGCAAAAGTCAGAGAAAGGGCAGTAGTGCCAAGTTACTTACCAGTCTGCATGGCAAATAGGTATCAGTTGCTGATGTATCGGCCTCAGCACTGAAACACCCTCACCATGAAAGACGTTTTATTTTCTGCCTTCATGATATTTTCCCTCAGAGTGGCTAAAAGAGCTTGTCATAACTGTGAACCATTTATATCTTGCATTTGATACTTTTCTGGCTCACATTTTCCACAAATGGCTTGTTTTTTTGTTCATTTCCACCCAGTAGTCTAAAAGATTTTAGAAAGGTTTTGGAATAATTCCCCAAAATCTTAACTGATTTAGGAAGAAGGATAAATACTCTGGAGAATACCAGCCATTCAGTTTTGTTTGGGATCTGTTAATAGCACATACATCCCACAAACGTAGACCACATAACAGTACTTCGAATTCCTCATGAGACAATATAACCTTTTTTATGGAAAAGAGCTACTGAAGGAAGAACTGGATTATTTAATTTCTCACAAAGAATAAAGAGAGAATCTCTGGGAAAGAGATACAACAAAGCATTAAAAATCTAATTTTACATATATGAAGACACATGTGGATCTCAGCATTAGAATGAAGCTGATCTTTCTTCTCCTATAAAAGTGACTGACACAAAACTGTTAGATTCTGATTTCAGCCTAATCCCCTCCCCACCCAGTATAAATATATATATATATATTTACTTCATATATATATATATATACATATATCTATATAAAAAGTATAGAGAATGTGAGTACAGGAAGTTGTACAGAAATCAGCTTATTAATATGCAAATACCAATACTAGAAGCTTTAATCCAGGTCCTCAGGGAAGTCAATGAAAAACAAGGACTGTGCTGATAGCTTCCCACCTTGTTCCCATTCTACCATATCACTTCTCTAATTATGGACTACTGATTAAGTCACATTTATGCATATAATTCCCAGCAATACCTCTGAACCAGACAGTTCATGTATATGAGTAAATTTTTTGCAGATAAAAACATGGTCTTGATCACAGTAAGCTGTTATATCTCACAAGTGCTTACTTTTTAAAAAATTGCAAACAAGAACAATACATCTTATGTCAAAAATCACTGATAGATATAACGAATGGACTAATGCAAAAAGTTACTCGTATGATCCTTTTCACATTTTAAAAGGCAAGTGTGTGAAGTAGCTGCTCCAATGACCATGCAACATGGGAGATAAGGAGGAAGTTTGCTGATACCTCTTTTCCACATGGTTCTATGCAGGGCAGTTTTTTCTGGGTTCTTCTTTCTAGACTGGGGGTTATCTCCTTAGTTTAATATGGAGAAAATTGTTTTTTATTTTCAGTGACTAGACTGAATAATTCAATTGCTCCAGCTTATTGTGTTTTTTCAGATGCTTTTTAGCAGTAGAAATGTTTAGATTTGAAGATGTAAGCCCTGTGTAAAAAAATGTTTTTAGTCTGAGATGTGTTGAGATGTTAGGGTGTCATGGAGAAAAACTGAGAAGTCATAAAAACAGCAGTTTGTTACAGAGTTAGGTTTGATCTGCAGCTAAAATGCAAACATGCTTGTCTTGGTAAAAGGAAAAACATACAAGAGAAGAGAGAGAAAAAGTCAATAGTTTCTTTGCTGACTTGAGTGGGACCATTTTGACATTACCCAATGCCCACTAAACGGAGTGTAAGTTCTGCTTGGTTTGATGGTTCCTTGTCTTGGTGAATCCTTTCAAATTTTTAGCCACTTAGTAGTTAAGCTAAATCAAAACTTCTAGAAAAAGACAGGGAATTATCAAGAACGTGTAAAAACTAGTGAAATGATAGCAGAATTCTAAATATTTTTATGGAGATTAAAAACCTAATGTTTCATACATGTCATTGTTTCTGTATATTCTGTTAGAATATGAAGAGTTTTGTTATTTGATTTTTTAATAATGTCTTTCAGTTTGAAATTAAGGTTTTTCTACAAAAAAAAAAATATATAGAAAAAAATGAAGGATTGCCGAATGTTGTCAACATATCTTATAAAAGTATCTCCAAAAGTCTGCTGTGTAGTTACATATTATGACCTTTGTTTTCTTATATTTCACACTTCACAGCACACAGTTGCCCCTCAATGCAAGATACCTGGGTGGCATGCATAACCTGCTATGTTGGTAATAATAAAACTCAAACTCAAAAAAACCCAGGAAGTCTGAAAATTCTCAGTGAGTAGCACTGAGTCCATTGCTTAGTTGCTTTGGATAGTAGTTAATTCAGATGAAAATCTAATGTAGAGTATAGGAACCTCTAATGATGATGAGGCAAAATCTACACTGATCTTTTCTAATCACATCATGTACGCAATAGGGTTGAAGAAAAGTGCAAGGTTCTCAATTTCTGGATATGAGTTTAATTTATTTAGCAAGCTCAATACAATTTCTTCTAAAACTACTAGATGACCATTCACATTGCTATTGCAGTATGACATTAAAAGGATTAGACTAAGTTTCTTAAGAAATGCTGGCTGAAGATGGATGCTATTCATGTAATATAGAATCCAAGAAAAGAAACACTGCATATACTCAGAACTATTAAGTCAAGAAAGGGATTCATAATGACTGACTTTACCTTCATGAATAACATAGGCAACAGAATTTCAGTCTTTCTTTCTTTCTTTCTTCTAGCCCATAGTTTCCTTTGAGTGAAATCATACCCTGCAGCAAAATCTTTGATGTTGACTAACATGGCAAAGCAAAATGTTTTGGGTCTGTTTTCTTCTAGATTTTGAACACTGCCAAGAACAGCATAAATTATCCAGGAGAAGACTGTAGCTATTTCAGTAAATTAAACAGTCCCAGGAAGTGCTTGCGAGTGCTAGAAAAGGGTTACTAACACTGTTAAATCATTGGAGAAGTCCCTGGCCTTGACTGGCAGCTAGCCCTCTCCAAAACAACACAGAGGGGCAGAAGGTAGCATTGTCCAGGCACCAGCCCCAGTTGGCAGCAAGGTTTAAGCTATGTTTTTCTGCAGAGCAAGAGATTTAATAGTATGGATATGGATTGTTCTGTGATGAATGTCTCCGAATACGATGCACAAGAGCAGAATCCAACCAGAGTACTGCATTTTGCATATATGAGCTCTCGGCTGTGTTACTTGTTCTTAAACAGAGCACTTACTACTCCTTTTAGTGGAAGGATTCTTTCAAAAGAAAAGGAAATAGCCCTTCTTCATTGAGATCTCTGGTTATGTACAGTAACTGAAAATAATTGTCAGATGCTTGGCAGACTAAATAAAGAAAAATCGACCTTCCCTGCACTACTATCAGGGAAAACTATGCTTACAGTTACCTCTATGCAGACCTGCTTAAACGATAGGTCCTCAAGAAAATGAAAATCAACAAAAAATATTTGTATTGTGCCAATGTTGCAGACTTAGGATGATAAGATGGGGACTAAATGTGTAATTAGGAAAGAGAGAACATGTTTAAGAATACCTATATGATTAAATGGTTAGCGCAGGGCTTGGTGCTCCCCTACAAAAAGAAAAGAGCTTGAAATCTGTAAAAGAGAGGTAAGGCAAAAAAACAGAGTGGTAAAGAAAAAAATGCTGACTTGTTAAATATATAAACTACTACCTAATAATAATAAATATCATCTTGGCAAGGGTTGTATCTGTGAGCCTTCTAAAGCAGTAAATCTTCAGGAGATATGTGAATGACCAGAGAAGCAGAGCACTCTGTGGACAAGGGACACACACACAGATCAGGAACAGAGACGGACAGAGAAAAAAAAAAAGAAAAGATTATAAGCATATAAAGCATTTTCCTTTTTTGTAAGTTAAGTAGTAAGTTTTAAAAAGTAAGTAAAATGTTAAGTACATTAGTTAGTAAATTAAAAAAAAATAAAAAAGGAAACCAGAAAAACCTGACCAAGATTACATGCATTCTTACTAGGTCTGCATATAAATTGCCTATAGTAGTTGCTTTCTGAAAGGTCATCAGCAAGCTGGATATGTCAAGAAATGGGACAAAACCTTAGCAGAGTAGTGTTCCCAGTCAGAATCAGGAAAGATTTATCGAAGAGTGGTGGCAACTAGCACCCTGTTATATGTTATGGCCATGGTTATACAGTTTTCTAGCAGGTTCTTGAGGCCTTCGGAGTTCCCTCATTTGATGATATCAATATGCCTTCACAGTCTGTGTCTCCGTTCCCCTCTCAGCCTAGTGCAGAATGAACACTATGGGTAAGGAAATAAAACAGCCAAGAATTGCTCTTCTTTGCAAAGTCTTTGCTGGCACCTCGTTGGTGCTGCAGGGCTCCAGGTGGTAGGTATCACATCATGCTTAATCAGCCATGGCCAATTGTTTGGTATCTCTGCCATCTTCTGCACTGTACTGGTTGCCCCATAGCATGGGGATTTTGACCCATGAGTTGGATCTGTGGGTTAAATTCCCCTGTTTTACACATGGGTTTAAAGTCAGACTCCGTAGGGCAATTTTGCCTTTGAACCAATTTAAATGAGACCAAAATTGAGGCCAAAATGTGCTGTTACTTTGAAAAGACCAGTCACAGGGGAAAAGAATTGTTACTGACAAAATATACTCAAAGCAAAATCTTCCCTTAAATTTTACAGGCTCTCTGTACGATCATGCTTTCTTTGAGAATGTTGAAAGTCATGAAATACCATAATGTTTAGCAACAGAAATGAACATTTCCTGATGTATTTAAACTGTACAGTCCATGAGCTTTCCTTTAAGGTGCTTCTACATACGAAACAGCGGGCCTGATCTTGCAGGCCCTTTTTCAGGGCAGTATTCTGTTTTCATATTGATTTCCATTGGATGTTTGAATAAAAACAATAAGTAATAAGAAAGTCCCCTTTATAATCTAATCACTGATGAAAATAATGTTCCTGGAACCAAACTGATTTTACTTCCCTCAGAATCTGAAAATGTGTCTTATCATGTGCAGCCATCTCCACAAACCACCCAAGGTGATCTGTTTGCTCATATTTCTTATAATTGCTTATTCGTCAGTTTATTAGAGAACCTGCTACTAGATAGCTTGTGAGAGCATGCCTGCATTTCTGAGTAATGTGACACAGGGACAGAGAGCTGACCCTCAAAGAGCTGCCCTGTATCCTGCAACGCGGAGTGTGGCAGGCACCCTGGCTAGTTTACACTGGTTTTTGTCTGGGGGAATTACGGCATCTCTGAGCTCCCCTCTGCTTCAGACAGATTGCTTGCATTTCCTCCTCTAGTTCTTTTAAAACAGTGGGTATCTTTATTTCCTGTTGTGGTTTGCAATACAGAAAAATAAGTATGTGAACCAATACATACAGATAAATACAACAATGTCTAAAGGCCACAGGAACAAACACTATGAAGTCCTGAGCAGCCCCTTTTCAGCTTCAATGGCAATATATGATTCTCTGAGCTTCCCAAACACCTTTAAAGCCTAGTCCATTCAGGTCTTTTCATCAACTTCAGCTGAAGGATCCATCTCTCCACTATTTACCAAAACTAACTTTTCTTCAGTTGATAACATGGGGGTTGTCTGATGAAAATTCACTACTAATGTTCACCTACGTATAACAAAAATGTGGTTTGCTCTACTGTTCTCTAGAGGACATACCTCCTTTCTTCACTATCCCCCACTTTGTTTATACTTCCTTTGGCAACAGCTGAAAATTGCGCTTAAAAAAGGTTATCTTAGTTTAAAAGTTGATTAAAGCAAACAGACTTTTAAATGATGTTGCTTACTGAATCCATTAATACTTGGTAAGGGCAGAGCTCAAAAGGTTCCTTTGAGTGATAAATGTATAAATCTGTTTTAGGCTTTGTAAAGTAAAGCGTGTTGATATGTATCTTATTATGCAGTTTTTCAATTGCTGCAGGGTGGTTTTTTTTTTGTTTTTGTTTTAAGTACCTGTCCCATAAATATTAAAGCATATCTCTCCTTACAGGAAAAAAAGGAAAAGTGCAATCTGGATGCTAGGACAACTAGAAAGAAGCAATAAATTATTGCTGTAATGACATGCTAATTAAAATTTTGCTTGTAACTCATGTAAGTGTTTGAAGCCCAGCAAATTTCTCTTTTCATTTGTGAAGTGTGAAGGTAAATTGCCCAGTGACAGTGGGACATCGCTAACAAGTACAAATTGAATAACATGCTATCTTGCTCTATTAGTCCTGACTAGCATGTCTGAATTAGATATTCAGCACACTCCCCATTGTAGGCCTGATTGATAAATGCTGAGGAGAATTTGTCAAAACAACAGGGGCTACACCCAGTGGGACATCAATATGCTCCATTTAGTCACCCACCCGGCACTTCCTACATAGGATTGTCACATAAAATTAAGACTAGCCGCTAACCAGCCATCAAGCTTGCAGCAGACATCAGGCAGCCTGTGTTCTGTATGCATATTAGTCACATGCTTAACAATTTGGGCTGTCATGACTGAAGCATGCGGTGACCTCTGGAGCAGAGGTTGAATTTTGCAACTACACTGAGACATCATGCTCAGCTGTTCAAGATTTTAGGCCATTTCCTGCCTGATCTGTGCACAGATGCACTGCCCTAAGCTATAATCTGTGGCCTAGTCCAAATGACAAATGGCACAGCGTAGATTATTGCATTATATATTAAGTACTACAAGTCTGTAAATTATAAGTAAACTACTGTTCAGCCGAATGTCTCCTCCGGCTTTTAGAACACTTTCTTTCATAAAGCCTCTCATGTGCAAGACAAATAAATATTTGGAAAACCAAGACATCAAAGTGTAAAGACTAAAATGTACTGTTTTCCCTGCGATTAGCTGCTTGAATATGAAACAGTTTTGTTCCAGCTGTAATTCAATAAGTCATTGCTGGACTTGGCTGTCCTCTATCCCTGCCCTTTTCGCTGAGAATTATTAGCACATTAAGATTTTCTGTGGGCTTTATATGTCGAACTATTTTTGCGAGATAAATGGTTGAGGGCAGTATTGTTAGCCACTTTACATAGCTATTTCAGTATGGATTAGACATGCAATATGCAACACTAATAAAAAAGAATAAGGAATATAAACATCACCAGTTCTGAGGGATCTAATTTGTCCTTCTGTTATGCTTAGTCTCTGTTTATGCACTGAAGTTCTTGTTTATATGTGGAACAGCTGTAAAGAGTATAAAAAAAAAGCTGGAATGAAAGTCATTTGCTCCCCTTCCTATTACTGAGCTGTAATATTTCAATAGGCTAAACAGGATTTTTGTTAGAATATGATTGTGTGCTTCCTATGTGTAGTTAGGACTCCAATATGTCAGTTATCATCTAACATGAACAACCAAAGAAAGAAAGAAAAAAACAAAGAGGAAAACTAATGCCTGTATATCTCTAAGGAAATTTTTCACTGTCTTAGCCATATCAATAAAGCTGTCCTATGACACCTTTTAACTCACAGTCAGAGATGGTCCAAGCAGAGGTTTTCTCTTGCATTTCTCATACCATTGACAGAACTCAACAGAAAAAGTCACTTCTGTTAAGATGGAAGAAGATCCAACTCTACCACATTGTGCTGTACCAGTTTGTAACATACAGGTACCCACAAAGTGAAGGACCAACGTTTGTTTTGCAACTGTTCTGGTGGTAGGATCAAATATACACATCATACCTTTATGAGCAATGAAGTTGATGGCCCTAGATGTTTCATGAGTGCAGAGGTGGCTGCTGGAGAAACTTGTGTCTGCATGCCAAGCGGCACATGCGAGGAAGATCCTGGGTGAGTGACTTCAACTTTGGGTGCAACAAATGGAAAATGCTTTGAAGAGCTCAGGTAGATACCTCACAACACCAAGTACAGATCCAATGTTGGCACCAGATGAAAAAAAAACCCCGAACCTCTTACTTACCGAACTGCTAATGCAGATGTATCTCTTGTTGCCCAAAACTGCAACTGAATTAAATATGAGCTTTCAAGAGACTTTGGCAATTTGTCTTTGTATTATACATCAGAAGTTTAAAAGTCTTGTACCCCCCCTTCTGTTACAATTTGTAGTTTCACAAGTGAGAAAATGCTCATATATCTTTCTGGTCTTTAGAGTAGCATCTTATAGCTACATTATGATAACGTTGCCATCTGGAACATAACAATGCTCCAGCCTAAGGTGAATTCTATTGTGTCTTCTAGGCTAACCACATCGTGGCTCAAATACCAGATTTGATACACATATGGAATAAATTACCTTACACTAAATGAGTAGGTGGGATGAGGCCCCTTGAGGTTGGTAACTGGGTAGCATCTTGTCTCTTGTTTCTCAACGTAATAGCTTACAGGTCAACCAGTCTCCATGACCCTAAGAGCCTTGTTGCAAAGTAACTAGCAACTTGTAATCCTGATGTCTGTCTTCATGCCATTTTGGAAGTTCCTTAGTTAGGACAGAAATCACATCAACAAAATACTCCTTTACAACACCAAATAATGGGAAACATTTTAAAGGATCTTCTAGAAATGTTTCACAGAGTTAAGAGTTGTTTGACTTTGGTTCTTTTAACCAGTGGTAGAATATATCAAGATGACAAACACCCTTTTAAATACTTTTCTCAAGGATTTCATCATATAACACTAAAATACACGAAAATGTAGGTCCAGAGAAGGACCACCAAGATGATCACAGGACTGGGAAGCCTGCCATATGAGGAAAGGCTGAGACAACCGGGTTTGTTCAGCCTTGAGAAAAGAAGGCTTAGGGGAGACCCCATCGCCATGTTCCAGTCTTTAAAGGGTGGCTACAAAGAAGATGGAGACTCCCTTTTTACAAGGAGTCACATGGAGAAGATGAGGGGTAATGGGTACAAGTTACTCCAGGGGAGATTCCGATTGGACACAAGAGGAAAATTTTTCACAGCAAAAACAATCAGCCATCAGAACAGTCTCCCCAGGGAAGTGGTGGATTCCCCAACATTGGACACTTTTAAGATTCAGCTCGACAGGGTGCTGAGTCATCTTGTCTAGACCGTGCTTTTGCCAAGAAAGTTTGGACCAGATGATCCTTGAGATCCCTTCCAACCTGGTATTCTATGACTCTATGATTGATTCTATGAAAAAGGTACTAATGAGATAAATGTTCCTCGAAGTTCAAACCATATTAGTCACCTTATTGCAATTATTAAATCTAAAATTAACTGTAGAAAATATATACAGGAAATATTAATTTCAATTAACACAGTACTAAAGTTGTTGACTCCATTCCCTAGTGCCTAACTACCTTCATTTCTTTGGGCATCAATTTTTCAGTACTGAAAATCAGTGGAGTATTTAGCTCAAATAGGTACACTTTGCCTTCTTTTCCTGAAGTGATAAGACATATAATAGAACAGTTTACACAATTTTTTTTGTTCCTCCTTTGGTTGTTGAACTCAAAGTGGAGGATGAGTGGAAGAGAAGAAAATGGGGTTTAGGATACGTATAGCATTAGGAAAGGTTTACAAAAGGGTACTGTAAGTCTAGATTAATTCCAGTGGCGTTCCTTGAGATTTACAGTATTGTAAGGAAGGAAATTACCTTACCCTGTCAGAAAGTGCCTTTTCTGTTTGCTCTTCTGGTGCTAATCTTTTATTAGAAGACATAATGATCCTTTAGCATACACCAATCTTCAGACAATCAGTTATGTTCAAGTTAAGTTGTATGTATTTGCCTCTAAAGAACACAGTTTTGGCCTGCTCCCTCTGATAAACTCACAGTTCAAATGCTGTCTACTCTAAATGAAATAGTAAGTGAGTACTCCAGTGATACTGGACATTGCACAATGGAGGTGATGGCAGATAACATCTCAAGCTGGCATTTAGCTAGTGAACTGGAAAGCCCTACCCAGTCTGTGAAAATTAGATTTCTAAAACTTCTGCAGTCTAGTGATTCAAATATAAGCATAATCCACATTACAGTCATATACCAACTGATTATCTAGTTAATTCTCATTTATAGATTACTGTCAGACTCATGTACAGACTAACAAAAATGAACTTGTCCTGTCTGCCATGAAGACTCCACAGGAAAGAACTGGGATCTGAAACAGTGAAGTTTTTTCCTAAAATATGCAAGAACCTGCTTATATTTGTTGGTGCGAAGACAAAGAGAATGTATGGGAACAAAATGACCTCAGCTGGATGTTACAAATGAATAACAGATCTTCAGAAGCAAAGAAAGAAGGGACTATAAGCATGCAGTCATCAGGAAAAAGGGATGATCAGGATTTTTTTCTGGGAAAAAAGAATCATCACTGGGAGTATAAACTGGGGTGCACATGTGCAGGAAAGCTTGATCAGTCTTTCCTAGAAGGATCCAGTTCAGCAAACCATGTACATTATTTCAAGTGGTATGAACTGTACAGTTAAAAACAATGAATAAGGTCTGAGTCCCAAATATAGGTAAAGCCTGTAGGGTAGGCAATAACTCAAAGAAAATGTTATTCTTGGGTTCTGGTCATGGTTGTTGAAGAAGAAATACAGGGGTAAATAATACTGGGATGAGATCTCCTATTGAAATGTAAAGTAAACACTGTCCTCAAGTAATGATGCAAAAATATGTTGCGTGACCTCTGTACACAGCATAACATGTATGCGTGCATGCGATGTGACATATGTATAAACATGGTCTGCAATGAACAATATGTGTTACTTTTTTCTGGAGAAATGTACACGAGCATTAAAATAAGAACTGGTGGCTCATGGTGATATTATAAAAAGCTGAAGTACGAGGCAATGAGAATTTTTACATACTAACAGATAAAAAAAAGTCTCTATAATGCGTTAAGTAACTAATGTAATTACTCACTGAAAAAAGGAAAATAAAATCAAGTGTTGTTTTACGGAGGTGACATCCTTACAATGGGCCAACAGGTAAGCTTGCTGATCATGTTGGTGCTTGAAGGAGGTTAGGAACTAAACCATTTTTTGTTTTAATTGACACTTTCAATTTACCACTGTTTAGCACTAACTTTTTATATGACATGGACTTTTGTATGAAATGTATCACACAAAAAATAGCCTTACTGATCTACCTGCATAAGCATTCAGCCCTACACTGAGGAACACAGAAAGGAAAAAATTGTTTTTTCCTAGCCCTACTGGCAAAAAGTTATTCAAGGAGTTTCACCCCACAGGAAGGCTAATGCTAGCCCATAATAGACAGCAGCTCCACTGAAAACAGCAGCCTGCTCACATTGCCTGGGGCAACACACAGATGATGGATAGTGTAACAGATGAATCTTCTCCTCATCTCCATTCTAATCTCACTCTACTAATTGTCATCAATATCATCAGTGTCAGTAGCCTAAGCTACCGCTCGGAGCCTGCAAGCTTCCCAGAAGCGCTGGCCCTGCTGCTCCTCCCGGCGTTTGCCCCCCTCGGCCTCCGCAATCTGTGGCAGTAGTTGGTGCTGGGACCCTGCTGCCAGCGCCTGGGGAACAGGGGACGGGGATGGACCCTGGGTCTGGGGCCTGGGCTCTGGAGGGTGGCTCCGTGTCTTGCTGATGCATGAGCTGCAGCGTGGTAGGAAGGCTGTTGCAGCTGATGTAGCGTGAAATAAATGCTGTAAATAAGTGATGAACAATATGCCAATATCGCTTTATGTTTGCAGTTTCCTATGTACGCTAGAAGATCATTATTATTGTAGAAGTCAGCATTCGAAACTTAGCAAATGCAAAAATTGAGGCAGATCTGCAAACTGAACACAAGGCCTGGCATGATACCACCGTTCATTGCAGAAACACAGGCTGTTTTCACAAAACATGCGCTTGGTGAAGCTCCAGGATAGGCAGGAGGCCCTGTCTGTAATGTCAGAACTATCTATCTTCACCATCCAGCGCCTTGTTCCATGTACCATTTACTGTTCACTATGCAACTAGTTCGGAACGCAGGATTGGGAATTATCTCTTAGGTTTCTCTTCTATGATCAGACTTTAGTAGGAAGTGTCCACAGACATTAATGACTGATTGTTCGACATCACCTTAAAGTGAAACGATGACATATATTTTCTGAAAGCAGAGGGAAACTGAGAGGCAAAAATGTTAGTGTTACATCATATAACTTTGTTGTACCTAGTTTGAAAAATTAGGGTCTGTGTTTTCAGAATATTTCATATTTTTTGTCACATAGGTATTTCCATCTGGACAGACACAAAGTTATACACACTGAGCTAGCACAACCAGAAGTAGGTGGCAGAGAACCCCAACAATATTATGAATGCAGGTTTTTTCAAAGTGGATACTATTTTGCTTTATGCCACAGAAAAAAGGTAAAGATTCAGGCTGGTATGAAGATGTGAAGTTCCCTCTGAAGTCCACAAGAATTGACCCCTTACACCTGGGCTGAATTAACCAAGATATTGTCTATGTTCCAAGCAGAGGTAAATTCATGGGCCTGTTTGTGACTGGTTCAGTGTATGTTTAGCTAAGGTTGGATATGCGTTTGCTTTTCTTATTACATCTCTTTCTGCCTTTAGTCTACAGTTTATACTTGAGGATCATATTCTTGGTTTCCTCATTACAGTACCACAGGCTAATTATATTCACGTTGTCTTCCTCCTGCAGGCTGCCAGGGGCCAGCCCTGCCACCAGCAGGAGCAGCATTTGCTGTGCCATCTTCCTCACACTCTCTCCCACCTCTGTGCTCTCCATGCTGTGGTTTGAATGTCACTGGAAAGCAGAAAGCACACAGACAGGAATTTACCATGGGTTCAGCACCACATCACTGCTAATGTTTATTCTGGACAGGCTGAACTGGTATCTCTAGAGATCGCCTTGCCAGTTAGGCAGCTGCCTAACTATGGACCTTAAAATAACGCAAAACTGATCAGTGCAAATTCATTGAATTCTGAACCAAAAGCAGAGGTCAATATCAAAATATTCACGAGGGAAAGTCATAGCATTGCAATCATTTTGATAGGGAATTGTTTTCAGTTAAGAACACAATGCTAAACTGCAGTTCAAAAGTTGAAGAAGTAGAGTAAAAAAATCTGTCTTACGGTAGCAAGGTGCTACCTGGAGCTGGAGGAGAGTGAAAACAGCGAGCCAGGAACGGCGTGTTTAGCTTCCGGGCACGCCTGTGGAATAAAGAAGCTAAGGAGGGGGAGTGGAGAGGAAGAGACTGGCAGCTACTGGTGCAACTGGTGCAACAGGCCCCGTGTAAGTAAGGGCAGGAGAGTCTGGCCAGAGTGAGAGCCAGCACGGGCTGGAAGCACCCCTCTGGGGAGCGATGGCCTCAGAAGGAGGGGCGGTGTGAATGAGGGGAGAGGGGATGGATGGGGAAGTGGGAGGGGGAAATCTAACAGATACAGCTGGGGACTGTGATGAACTCTAGAGGTGCATTTAACTTCAGAAATTTGGTGTTAGAGGAGATAAAACACTGCAGGATGTTAATGGCCCCTAGAGGGGGAGAGGAATAAATGACCTGTGGATTAGTTTATTGGTAAGAAACATTTCGTCTGCCATCTATAGAAACCTGGGCTGGCTTCCTCCATACAAGGGTTAAAATTTACATCACTACTGGAGATCTGTTTAAGAGTGTGTGCGGGTTAAATACACTGAATCCTCATCCCATACACAGTAAGGCAGCTACAAGTCAAACATAATGACAGTGCTGATTAATTAGGTACTCCTACCCCCAGCACTTGAGAGTGATTTATTGAGACACATCTCTAACCTGATCCATTGTGCTGACTGGATTAATGGAGTGAGCTAGAGAAATTCACTGGCAATGGTAGATACAGAGCAGGAAAGCATTAACCCTTGGAGCTTTCTTATCTAGCCTATTGACAGAATATTAATTATGACAAAACATACATGTCTCACCTAATTATCTTTTGATAGCTAAGCATATATTTTTATTCATGCATTATGAAGATACTGGAGTGAAAATCATTTGCACATAAACATTTTAGAAAAATATGGAGATAACGCTGAATTTACAGGGTCCACTGTAAACAGGAGACTATAAATGTCTTCCTTTAATTCTTGACCATTTACTTTAGATTATTAGAACAATTGATGGAGGAAGCAAAAGAAGTTATTTTCGAATATAAATTGGGGCATCACTAGATTGCATATATACAAACACTCATGATGCATTATAAATGCTGTGTTTTTCCTGGACCTGTCTCTAGCAGGCTTATCTTCTCAAACTTGGGCCCATTTCTGAAATCATGCAGTTAAATGGCATTCCCCAAACCACACTTATAGTCCAGGTTACAGGCTAACTCAGATCTTCAAACACCATCTCTGTGTGACTGCCAGTCGCGATGCACAAGCTATTTTTGCTACCTAACATACCCAGGTATCTGAAACAAAGCAAGCACATCCCACAAAGCGAGAAGCACAAGCACAGTCTCCAAGCAGCCTTCCGTGGCTTCAGAGATTTCAGCCACTTCTTCCTGGGGGAGCAGGATCACCATATCACACAAGGAGCGTCTGCTTCCAGCAGTGACCAGGTCTGCGAGTGTAGTTTATTTGTCTAGTATTGCATATGCTACTTCACATTCGCAGGATGATATTGTCCAGTCACCACAAGTAAATGTGAATGACTTCTTATTCAGTAGACTTTTCACAAGCTTGAAGAATAGTTCTCTTCAAAATAAACAGACGGGAAAGAACAAACAAGAAAGAAATTCTCTAAATATTGAAAGCATTTTGTTTCAAGATTTTCAAAATGAAGAATTGCTGGTTTTAACAAGCCAGCTGATTTGACAAACAGAAGTAGGGAAAATAAAGTAAATAAAATTTTTCATTTTGTGCCAAATAAATATTAAAACCACACACATTTTAAAGCTTCAGATTTAGGGATTTAATTAGTTGAAAAAAGGAATAAAAACATTCTATTTTGTACTACCTGAATGGAAATTATGTTCAGTTAATTCAGAAAGCCACTATTGCATAGCTCTAATCAGGCTATAAATTTTGGCTGAGCTATGTCTAGACTTTGAGGGAGTTATGGTCTAATGTTGTAGTTTGCAGCCCTCGTTCCCCGGTTCTGGTTTGCCCTGATGGGGACCCTGGCTGGGTTACAGCGTGGGCACTTTCTGGCTTGCCCTCAGTGGCTCGCAACAGTAGAAGAAAGGAATAGGACATGCCAGGTACTGTCCCTGTAAACAATGGGAACTTGGTGAAAGCCCAGACCTGGGAATGGGGAGGTGTTCTTGCCTCCTACTGTTGCCACACAGACAGGACCAAGCATCTATGCATCGTTACTAGTCATTTCATTCATAGACAAATACACTGAAAGAGCAAATAAATATAGGTACAACTTATCCTGCATTGTGTGCTCACATTGAACTTGTGATTCTAAGACCCATTAGAAAGGGTCAGTTTGCTGCCCTGCTTGCAACTCTTCCCATGCTGTTTTCTCCACACAAGCTCTGCAGTTACACAAAAGAGCTGCTAAGATTATCCAAGGTACATCCTCAGGTTCCTCCTGTAATATTAACATCAACAGGAAGCTGGGTCATGATACGTAGAGGGGAGCTCATATGTCTTTTCAGGGACACTTTGTAGAGCCATTCTTAGCCTCCCAATGCAATTAGCAGAGACGCTTCCAGTTATATGCGTTCCAGTTACATCATAAACACCATAGATCAGCACCATAAGGCCAGTAGTTTCTGTTTGTAACTAAGCTGCTACTGTAGAAGGATATAAGGAGAGTGGCTATAAAACACAGAATCATAGAGTAGAACCATAGAATGGTTTGGGTTGGAAGGGACCTTTAAAGGCCATCTAGTCCAAACCCCCTTTGCAATGAGCAGGGACATCTTCAACAGGATCAGGCTGCTTAGAGCCCCGTCCAACCTGACCTTGAATGTTTCCAAAGATGGGGCATCTACCACCTCTCTGGGTAACCTGTTCCTGTGTTTCTCCATCCTCATTGTAAAAAATTTCTCCCTTATATATAGTCTGAATCTACCCCGTTTTAGTTTAAAACAATTGCCCTTATTCCTCTTGCAACAGGCCTTGATGAAAAGTTTGTCCCCATTTTTCTTATGATCCCCCTGTAAATCCTGAAAGGCTGCAATAAGGTCTACCAGGAGATTTCTCTTCTTCAGGTTGAACAACCCATCTCAGCCTGGAGCTCTCTCAGCCTGTCCTCATAGGAGAGGTGCTCCAGCCTTCTGATCATTTTTGTGGCCCTCCTCTGGATCCACTCCAACAGGGCCATGTCTTTCAACAACATCTCTCCTCTTATTCCCTGCCCTTCCCTGCCCTGCTTCCCTTTCCTTCTCTGTTATTCTAAGGGTCTGCAATGCAATCACTTTTTCTCAGGGGAATAAATTATTCTACAATAAAGTCTTTTTTTTTTTTTTTTTTTTTTTCCTGCAGTAAAATTTGTGCCTCAGGTAGATTGATTGAATATAATTTGGTCATCTCTACTCCATACAATATACATTTTTGTGAAAACAATGTAGACTTATTCCAGATAATCATCCCAGATGATCTAGCTCTGTATAATATGTCATATTTGACTACAGACCTTTTAATGTATAGCTTGAGGTTTCCCTCCTCAAGAATGTACTGCTATTAGCACAGTCAAGGAGAACAGAAGTCCAACCAGAATACTCAGATTGCTTATTATTTTCTGACCTGGGGGAGAATAAATCCATTCCTGCCTTTGCCTGCTCTATATAAATATTTCACATGAGGACAGGACTACAGTGTCTTAGTTAATACTTCTATTTATTTTTATACTTTGTAAACTGGCCTTTTCATAAGCTCTTTCCAGGCATATGAACCAAGGACAACCTATCATCACAATTTTAGATTTAAGTTATCTTTTAGAAATTCAGGACCTTTCTAAGAGAGATGACGTTCAGTAGAGTGACTGGAACCTCACCATTGTTTTACCTTTTTGCCCTCAGGAAAGAGAAGAGGATGGAAAAAAAGTTTTCCAGACTGGGAAATCAGCCTTGTTACCCCATGACTGAACCATCTGCCAGGCAGAGGAAGGGGCCCACGAGCTACAGGAACAATCACTGCAGAAGTGGCCATGTGCTGGCACGTGGCAGTACAGCCTGGATTTCTCTTGATGCAAAACTCTTAAAACATCTACCAACCAGGAGTGAGGCAAAAGATGAATGATCAGTAAGAAGTGCTTAATTAGGATGCAAAGGTTTAGTAACAAAACTGATTTATTTGCTTTTTCCTCACTCTCCATGCTCTGGACAGCATGACAATAAGGGACAGTTTGAGGAAGCCAAGCATCAGGGCACTTTTTAATTTAAAATAGTCACTGGGATTTATAATCTAGCTGCCTGAGATGTATCTGTACTGTAAATAATTATATCAGTCTACCAATAAGAAACAGCTCCGGGAAGAATAGAACACGAGAAAACACACACCAGTTTTAGGCATCACTGAAGATTCAGGTTAGACATTAGAGGCTGGTACGGGAGAATGGATAAATGACCTCTCAGGGTCCCTAATTATTTTTTTTATTATTAGTCTATGAATATTGCTTATACCTGCTGATTTGTTTTTGTTGGGGTTTTTTGCTGTTTTGTTTTTTTTTTCCCCACATGATAATAAGTGTAGGCTTTGTCAGGGCCGGGGCGGGGGGGGAGAGGGGGAGGGTGTTGAGCAAGAGTGAAAGATGAAAATTGCTTGTTTAAATTATTTTCTCTGCTCAAAATCAATCTTTAATTATTTATAATAGGAATGGGGAAGGAAGAAAAGTAGGAGACTGAAACTGAAAATGGCATGGTTCAAGCTGTGTCATTGTGCGCAGTATCCTCTCTAACAATAATGCCAAAGGTAGGAATGATGCTGGTGGGAATGCTGCAAGGAAAAGTGTTCCTCACTGCGTGTCTCATACTCTTTCCCTAAGCAGTGTTACAAATCCGAGTTAGGTGAAACAGGTCTGTTCTAGGACAGCAATACTTATACACCATAAGTAAAAATACTTCCAGGATACTTATAGTCTAATGAAGTATGCATATACATGTAAATGTTATCTATATATTGACAGAGACATAGTGCCGATAACATCTGAACGACACACATACTTAGGTAGGGTGTAAAATTGGTATTCTAAATCAGCACCTTTTAGTTGGTACTTAAATTCAATTCCCCTTACTCCTGACTAATTGATATCTTGAGGACAGTTTATACGGCAAAACTCAGTCTGCAAGACAAAGTTACAGTGTGTGTTTCTGCAGATTACAGACCCCTTCCAATTTAGACTCCTCACTACCAGTTTTACTTTGGACGATCCTGCTTCTGCGTTTCCTTGGCATATGGCCTAAGATATTCTCTAGCCTACACAATAACGTGGTTATAGCCAGGCCAGATTTCTTGTTGAAGCTCCACTTGTGCATCCTGTCTCACTGGGGTTGTCACCTTTGAGAGCAGTGGACACTGTCTAATGCACATTTGGACAGCTTTTGTTCTCAGGGCCACCCCTACACTGTTTTAAAAATAGATTCTATTCAGCATATCTTTTTGATCCTTATCTCACAGTTGTACACTTTGTTGTGGTTACATTAGCTAGTGACTGGTGTGATTCTTGGCCCAGCCAGAGTACGTGAGATTGGGATCTTCAGCCTGAGCAAGCTGTGCAGTCGCATGTGACGAGAGCTAATTGGTGGCCAGCTGTATAGGGCAGGGAAGCAGAAAGTCAATAGATGGGAGGGATAGAGCACATACATCCCATGTGTGATTGCATTTAGGGTGGGAGTCAGCAGCAGAAACACAGAAGCCAGGGCCCTTCAATTATTTAGGGCATCTGAGATGTCTGCAGAAAGTGGAATACCTGACAAAGGACATAGGGGAAACTACAAGCTTATGGAGCAGCACCTGGAGACCAGGAGTTACATGCTAAGCATTTCAGGTGGGACTAGAAATATAAGTTAAGTGACTGAGTTGATCCTTTGGGGTCATTTACTGACACTATATATATATATATATATACACACACACACACACACATATACATATATCTATATAGTCAGTATATATATGTACGTATATACATTTTGTGTGTGTGTGTGTATGTATATATACATATGTGCATATGTATGGTTTAGTTGCACATTCACTTACTTTACCACTGTAAAGTAATTCAGATGGAAAACATTTTAAAGCAGCCCCCAAGTTTTACCTCACGTGTCGAGGTCTACAAGTGAGTAGAGGTTGGGAAAAGATCATGAGACACTGTTGAAGGGCTTTGGGGGTTGGCGCAGGGTTTCGCATTTGTGTATCTGACAGGGAAGGCTGGCAGATGGGACACAGGCAAAAAGAATGTTTTTTTGCATGTTTGCACAGTTTCTACCTCAATGAGATCACAATCGTAATGAAGTTGTGAGCCAGGACAAGAGCTCCTAGCTGCTGCCACAGTACAAATAATAGTACTTTAGAGAAAATAGAAGCAAAGATGGACTCAGAGCCAATTTACTGCAGAGAGAAAAGAACATTTTGTGTCTGACTGAAAAAGCAGAGCATGGGCACAAAAACAAGTGTTTTTAACTTACAGCACATCAATTATTTTATGATAACTGTCCATGTGCACACATTTTCCTCACAGAAAATGCTTGGTAGGCTACCCTTTTTCCATGGACTGAGAAACTATTCCTCATAACTTCAGTTTAGTGCAGTAAAAGGCTGTGCACACAGATGATACCGCAGAATAATGAAAATGATGTACATCTTAGCATAATTCCAATGACAGAGGATGGAGGATGTGCAACTGAGACTGTCCTGAGACACCTTGACTGATCCAAAATCTCAATTTGTGGAAGATCAGTGGGATATAACCCAGAACTAATGATATTTTGCATGGAAAGAACATGTCCATGGAATAAAAGTCCATTTTCTATAGCTGGCTTGGTATTACTCTCCTCTGCAACCAGTGATCTCTCAATATTTTTGCTGACTTCCTCCATTTCTGTTATTTCTATAAATAACAATTCCATGTTATAATCTTGTTTTGTCTCTGAAAAAAAATGTTACATCCCTTTAAAAAATTGAAGTAGCCTGTAGACTGTTCTAAGCAGTTAATATCATGCCTAGATTGAAGCACATAA
Source organism: Fratercula arctica (assembly GCA_947846985.1). NCBI lineage: Eukaryota > Metazoa > Chordata > Aves > Charadriiformes > Alcidae > Fratercula > Fratercula arctica. The sequence goes on from CANTUZ010000026.1 coordinate 17,995,933, forward strand.
TAAAATTTGCCGTATTCCTTTTAGAAAAGTGCTTGAGTTTTCCTGGATTAAATGGGATTTGAGCTCTTATGTTCTTTCCTGATTTGGAGTCCTTCTGAGATTTATTCAATGAAATGCAAAATCTTGATTCATGCCTCTATAAAACACATCTATTTTAAAGCCAAAATGAGCCACTAGAACATATAGTCCAACCTGCCCTATAATAAACCCAAGAACTCACCCAGATATGCCGATGTAAGGTAAAACATACTATATAAACTACTAGAATAAAAGAAGTAAAGCACTTAAGCAGCTGAGGAAGCAGAATCTCATTTTAACATGATACATTAAGGCAATACGATATTGATATAAAATACAAACCATATATGAAGCTCTTACTCAAGTAGCAAGGCATTTTCGAACCGTGGATAGTAATAATTCCTGGCTAAATGGAATCTCTTTGCACTTTTTAAGCATTAGGAAAGAAAAGAACAGAGAATGAAGTAGTCTAAAAGTCTTTAGTGGAGAGATTTCTTTACAGATGCCACTGTAACTTGCTTAGGGGAATCAAAAAATTCCCAACTGGTGCAGTATTATTTGATGAGCACTTCTTTTTTCTTCAGATTCTTCTAGAGACCTCTGTATGCATTGTTATAGGATGAGATCACCTTCCAGTTGTGCAATTAGGAATGTGAATAACATCTGCCACATTTGGTTTGTTCACTCATGTGAACACCCGAGGGAGTGAAATACATAGAGGATTGCTTTGTTTGGAGAAGGGGCAAGATAACTTATTTTATAATTTTATCATTTCAATAGCTAACGCTATATGTTTATATTAGGGAAGGCAGGATGAATAAACATACTTTGCACCTGATGAGAAAATGATACAGCTTATGAGATCCTCTGTTCCTGTAGTTTTTTATGTCGCAATCTCAGATCAGTCCTCTTCATCACCACTTTGTCAGAATAAATGAGAAACTTTTTGAAGGGGTAGGCAATTTGTCCCAGAGCCAGGATCACCTCTCTTTTGGTTGTTTTTTTTGTTTTGTTTTGGGTTTTTTTGGTTTTTTTTCCTGCTGTGCTGTAAAAGCCTTGTGGAGGTAATTCAAACTTCCATAAAGAGACAGAAATGAGAGAGGTAATGAGTCGAAGTTAGAGACAACAATTTCAGAACTATTAGTAATAATGGCACCCTGTGCCCTTTCCACAGAGTCAGTAAAGCAAGTTAAAGAGAGGTTGCATACCATCAGGATCCATAGCTTTTCAATTAGTGCCAGACCTTCCACTCTTTCAGGAAAGGTATAAAAGGCAAACACAATAACTCCACCAGAATATGTATCCTTCATACCCGCATGTAGCTGAACGTTAATTTTTACTTTCTTCTTTGTATTTTTTTTTTCTAACCAACAAAGTCTTCCAGCTTCTAATATATTTTTTTTATATACACTCACACTGTCACTGCAAAACACTAGTCAAACCAGTCCTAAATTTTTACCAGCAAATCTTTATCTTATTTCCAGTGATGAGGACTCAATTATTAAAATACAACACTCAGATCTGATCACAGACATCAACCTCTAACAACAAGGAAAGCTCCAAAAATAGTTTCCCTGCTTGGCCTGTGCAGCTACAATGCTGAGAGGTCCACCCTCAACAGACAGGAGGACTCGAAGACTGTATGTACTTCTCCTCATGCTGGAATATGAAGGTGGAGAGAAAGAGGTAGGCAACACACTGTTAAATCATCTCCGTGCCTTGGGTAAGGACAGCATCAAGGTCTTCATTCATCATATTGCAGGTACGGGGGAGGCCCTCTTAGATGGGACTTCTCTAAATCTGACAAAAGCCAATCTCTGTTTCCACCATGGCACTACTAATGCAATCATTCAGATCGCAGCAACAATTCTTTTCTACCAAACCAACGGCTGCCAAAGTCAGGTCCACCTACAAGTATTTTTTCCCGTTTACTGGTAATTGAGCCCTATGTTGGTATCCCAGGTGAGATTATATTTCTCACAGAGTTATGATTTCGATGTGATTTACAGATACCCTTCATATTTTGATCAGATACAGAAATGCCTAAAGGACGAACTGGTTGTTGATGAAACAGAGAAATAGAAACACTAGTTCCAATTTAAAACAGAGACAAAGGAATTATAACAATTACCATTTTTTTTTAAATATGAAGGTTAACAAATTTTATTGAATATATAACTGAGCCGACAGTTTCAGGGTGTGACAGCAAATTAGATATGTTTCATATATTTATGCAGTGGTCAAACATAATTTATTGTGGAGTATTTGGCTCTCCTTCTGCCATAGCTCAGAATGTGCATATACTCATATGCACACAGATGTCAACGTTAGATGAAGAACAAAAAGGCATTACAAGCTAGTTATATGTAAAACTCCTTTGAGTTTTTTGAACACCTGCAATGTACACCATGACATGTTTTAATCAAATTTTGATGTGGAATTTTGAAAGTATGATATGCAAATATGATTCCATAATAAAATAAACAATGTTTATGTAAGTTCTGCCTGTAGTCTAACATTTTCACAATAGTCCCCTTTGAGTGAGTAGAATTTAAATGCCTTTGTTTCAAGATTTTTTTGTATTTGTTCCTAATACTTCAGTTACTGATATCATCAAAGGTTTCCCTGTGATGATATTTTATTCTGCAATGCTGAGCCCTACCTTTTAGTTTTAGGCTACTTGATTTCACTGGATGTACTCTCTAGCCTTTCAAGTTTATTTGTATTGGGCAAGAAGCCAATGGTGTTAATGCATGGAAAACAGGTAGCTGTCAGGACTACTGCAGCAGCATGTCTAATTTCTTTGTATTAAAGCTGTCACAAAACATTAAGTAAGAGATTATATGAAGTATGTGTAGGGCAAATAGTTTATAATGTAATAAACTAATAAAATCTTGAACAAGCTAAAACATGATCCCTTTTATGTGGGTTCCCCCCCCCCGAACGCAACTCCCCCACCCCCCCCACCCCCCACCCCCCGGCGTTTTTCCTGGTTTGTTCATGTTATTCCCCATTCTTTTCTAAACCATTGCTGAAAATCTAAGTGGAGTTGTGGACACGTGTCTGTCTGTCTATCTATTTAAATATACTTATATTTAAATTTTTTCCCATGAATGACAGAAAGATCCCTTATGTATTTCTGTTCCCCTGGTTATTTTTTTAATGCTCAAGGGGAAGAAAACAACTTTGACAGCCTCAGTGCACTATGTCAAAAACAGTGAAGTTTTGATCTTCCTTAGGTCCTTCAGATGTTACAGCAATACAATAAAATCATAAATGGAAATACTTCTTTGGCCCTAGAGTGACACAAATACATTTTTAGCTCCATTTTATGAATAAAATATTCATCAGTAATAGAGTGTTATGCCATGTCCATTTCAGAAAATAGAAGCTACAGGAAAGAGTACATTCTGTCTGAAGAAATGTGGAAATGGAAATGGAGATTGGTCTACAGATTCCCTAAGATGTCTCTGGAGGTGACACTTCACTGTGGAGCAATAAAAATCAAGACTTAGAATAAGTAGTTGCAGCAGTACCTATATGAGAGAATACAGCTAGGTATCAATGAATTTACCTACACTTTTGAACTGATTTGGCCATCATTTTGTACTTATCTTGGCATCTGGTCGTTCACATCTCACACACGTTCATTCTCCTGCAGGAGGTGTGGAGTGAAGGCTGAAGGAAAAACCTGGTGAAGGTTTGAAGACACTTAAGATCCCACACACTTGCATCTCTGGGTCTGGTCCAGTGCTTCACCATTAAAAATGAAGACACCCTCAGTGCAGAAGGTGGTTCACAGCACCCACCTCTCTGCTGACTACAACTCCCTCCATCTTGATAAACTAACTCAAGTATTTAGACATTGTGAATAAATTCTCTTTCCTCCCAGAAAAGCTAAATGAAACAGGGACTGTAGTAGGGTGTTTGCTCCAGACTCACTACCGTTGTGTTTTGCTTTTGAATTCAACATGCAGATTTAGCCTGATTAACCATGATCTGAGGGCCAAAGACATACGGTGGCACATGAAACGACAGCTGTCTACACAGCTTCAGTGAGACAATGTTTGCATGAAAGTCCCCAACTGTGGCGGTGTTGCAGATCTTTCAAGGAGGCTTCTGCTTCTCTCAGTTCTCTGAAAGGCTTTCTCTGCAAATTTCTGTTAACCATCACAGTTGTTGTTAACCCAAACAGTATTGTTCTTTCCTTGATTCACTGACACTTTCTTCGCAGGTTCCCTTATATTTCAGTTCAAAAAGGAGGAAAGCTTATGCTGTTCAGCCTCACAATGAGGAGGTGGGAATGTTTTTCTCCTGTCATGTAAACTTTCATTAAAAAAAAAAGAAACTAAAGTACTAGCAACCACTTCCTTTTTTTGTCTGAATGTTGAATCTGACAATGTCTGTTTCATGTGCTGTGAGAGAAAGGAGATCCAAACCACATTGTAACATAAGGAATAACCTGTATAAATCTTACTTTAAGTCAGGCTCTCTTCATTGAAAGGAGTCTGGAACCCAGGAAACAGAGAGAGAGCAGGGGGGTAGAGCATGGGGAGGAGAAAGAGGAATTTCCATCCTTCATCCTTCCTTCAGTTCCCTAATACCAGTGTTGCCTGAGTGGCAGCAGCTCACAATGGAGGAGTGGTGATCAGCTCTCATTTGCCCTAGTTCTTCCTGCCTTGAAGAAGCAAGACAAGCCAGACTGCCAAAACATGGCCCTAGAGTTCCCCAGCAAGGCTCAAGCTGGAAATCCTGTAATGTAGAGTTGGGCTTTAAAAGTGTGAAGGAGATGCAAGTTGGGACTCAGGTGGAAGTTTATGACCTGTAGTTTCAGTCTCGATTAGACTTGGCACAACTATGGCTCCAAGCCACTCTTACAGATTCTCCGTAACGTAAAGGTACAAAACCAGACAATCAGAAAAAAGGTAGTAAAAATTGGTATCTATAAAAGTTTAGCCACTTCTAGGATTGCTAAACAAGACCGGATCAATGCATTTTAGTTCAATCTCTGCAGAAGTGCCCATTAAAAGTGCAGAATTTAGAACATCCATGGCTGGAGTTAGTTTCTCTTGTAGAATTTCTGGGAAAGCCTAGAATCCACAGTCACTTTAATTTACCCGCTTAGTTCCAATAATGGCCTCCCAATGGTGTAATCTAGGCCATAATTAATTACATGTATATATTTATTTTTAATTTTTTTTTACACAATCATTTAGTAAACACTAGAGATCTGGAAATTGTAGCTTCAGAATTGAAAATTAACATACTCAGCTGTACTTGTTTAGGTGAGTGATTGGCTTTTGAACTGAATTCAGTAACAGAAAAATGCTTCTGATAACGCAGATTTCAGAAATTAGAGACATGAAAACATCTGTCGAGGCTACGACAATCCTGATATAAAGAATCATTGTATCCTGTTGCTGAAATAGTTAACAAGTAATCTGGCACACCACTGGGCAGTAATTTCTCCTATTTGAGTGGGGCTAGTGCTAGCATTCAACCTTGAAAAATATTTAATTCAAAAATCTGTTCATAGACTTTTTATATTTAAAGGAATTCATAAACTGTAACAAAGCTATTTCAGCAGAAGTATTGAAATGGAAAAAGGGACTTTTCATCCTGCATTCATGTGCTGTTGTCGAAATTCAGAAAATTCTTTACATTTTACTATCAAGAAAACTACATAAGTACTAGCCTTGTTTAGAAGAAGAGGACTCGGTGAGTATTATACAAGACTCTTGACAGTTTGTTTCCTTCAGGTACCATGATTTTACATTTGAATTTGACCCAAGTGATGTGCTGAAAAGTGTTCAGCTGATAAAAAGGAGTCTTCTGTGAAACTGTCATATTTTTGGCTCATTTTAATAGGCAGTGGTTTCATGTCAAAGAGACACTTCACATTTGCTACAATTGGCAGCTCTTTTTCTTTTTTTCTTTTTTTTTAGGAAGCTGTAAAGCCCTGATTGGAGCTGCAGCAAGCTTGTCACCAGAGACTCAGACTCAAGCCCTTTCAGTCGTACAAGCCCTCTGCAATTTGCTTGGCAGGAAACTGGCATGAAAATTGTGCCACTGAACTAGCAAAAAAGAAAAACTCCTTGAAGCCGGTGGAATTTTGGACACCCTCATGTTAACTGTTCAGACTGAGACCACTGCATGCCCTTCCTTATTTCATATGTGGTTTTTAGTCTGATTCTCCTCAGAAATGCATTTGTGTTGTTTACCTGCTGGTTGCCATATCCTAATACTTTTCTTTTCTTTTTTTTTTTTTTTTCAATTGGCCATATTCAAACAAATTCAAAAGGCAGTAGGCGTGGAAAACTAAAGGGAAATTATGTTTCTGTAAATTTCATTAAAATCAATGTAAGTAGAGGAAAGATCAAAATCAGTGCTCCTGCTGAAGAACAAATATTATGCACTGTTCTTGGCAGCAGGCTGTTTGCCAGTTGGCACTGGAGTGCTGGCCAGCTAATCAGCCCGCACACAGCTTGGGAACTAGCTGTAGCACGAGCTGCTGCCTGTGAGTGAAGGCATCCTAGGGAGTACGGAGAGGAAAGGAGCTAGTTTGAGGATAGAAGTGAAGGGTTTTGTGGGACAAAGGATAGAAATCCATAAGAAATCAGGCTCACCAACAACTTTGTTTTATCTAGCCTTAAATGTATTTACTATAGTAGAAGAAAATTAAACACTATAATAAAAGGAGTGGGCGAGCTGAAATATTTTGGATAAAACTGAAACAGGAGGAAAAAAAAAATCCACCCTCCTGCTATTTCCATGAGTTTGTGCTCAATTGAATGTAAAAGAGAGAAACAAAATGAACTGAAGTTTATTCTCCTTTGAAGCATTTTGTCGTCATACCACAGCTTTATTTTCTGGGTGAGTAATGGTTAGTAAGAGGTATAATTATGTTAAGAGAAAAATATTAATTTGTGTTACTAATAATTGCAGTATACAGGCATCATTTCTAAAAGAACGTTTCAAAATCTCATAGGTAAAACTCAATCTGAAGCCGCCCATACTAAGATATAAGCTCTTCAGCGCAGTAGGGCTTAGAAGTATTTTCTATTTATTAGATATTGTGAAGTCAAAAAGGAGCTTCCTTTATAAAAATGAGTGGGGGATGAAACACACTGAGGGAATAGTGGTAAAAACCTGCAGAGGCAACACACTCGAACATTCCTCCATTAGCAAGTATTCCTTGCAAGCCCTTTTCCTGCAGAGTCATTGCCTCCCGTGCAGGCTGTTTGGGCACATCGCTCAGGCAGAATCACTGCAAATCACTGGCACTTGGCAAGGCACAAGGGGCTGGTTGGATGGCAGAAGTGTACCTACACCGCAGCTTTTGGAAAGGATGTGCCATCAGCCTTCCTGAATGCCTAACTAAGGGACTTGATAGCTCATTAGAAAACAGAACCAAGTCCCCAATGCTCTTTCCACCATTCTCTCTGACAGCTGAAGTAAAATATCACAAAACTCAGAAGTCATAGCCATGAATGTCAAGGCATTAGCCTGTATAGACATTTGCCAAAACTCTAGAACGGATATTTATCTGCAGAAATTGCTATTATACATTCTGTGATGGTAATCCACTACACAAATTTCTCCTCTCCATTAAAGAAATAGGACCTTTTAATGTTAATATAAGCCTTAGGCTTTATTAACATTTAATGTTAAATGCTGTTAGTAGGTTGTTAGAAATCACATACACATCTGCATGAAATCACTAGGAGTCTTTTCATTATCTTTCAGGATGAGATGATGAACTGCTGAAAGAGGAGGAAAGAGTTGTTATGGATCTCGAATTTCACTACACATTTAAAAAAAAAAATCCCAGCACCAAATATGTAAAAAACCAATGAAAAATTAGTAGGTTGGCTGATCTGCTGGTCTGATAAAGCTTTATTGTGAGATTTGACTGCATTAATTTCAGGAGTAAGATTTGCAGGATACAAACTGTAAACTGTTAATGACAAATTGAGAAATTTCACTTTGTTATTTGAACAGCACATGACTCAGTTTTCATTAGTGAGATAGCTGCTTCACTTTAAAAGTCCTAAATGCTGTAAATGGGTATTTTAATCGTACTCAATTTTTTCAAAAATCCTAATTCATTTACCCACTAATTACTTAACAAATAGTATGCTGTGAAATGAAGAACGGGTGTTAAAACAAAATGGTTTATAATATCTGGCATGATTCCCAGAAATCAAGCCATTTCACATTCTTGATGCACTGCCAAATATGTTTTTGTTGTCTTCCTCCGTCAGCGTAAACAAACATGGTGGTGGCGGCTGGGGGAAGGCGGAAGGGCTGGAGGTCGGACTGGCTTTGTCCTTGTCTACAGCACTTCTCCACCCCCTACTACTCCCAAACGCTTCTGCAGATCTGATTTCCCACATTACTGCAGCATAAAGGAAGTTTAAAAGAGCTGCGTGTATACTTCATAGGAAGGTAATAAGGCATTGCAAGACTAACTTCACACTTCGCTCGTCTGTCAAGGAGGTCTCCCCTTCCCAACAATACCCCAATGTTTTGGTAGGCAGGCTCCAGCCCACTTAGCCAGCAAGGAGGCACGGGTGGAATGCCAGGTATGTCTACAGAGCAAAGTAGTGCAGGCAGCCTGACGCCAGGAGAGAATAGGCAGGTACCTATTGAGTTACAGGATTTCTACAAATCTAATCCACGTGTAATGTGAGACTTATTACAGAGTCAGCCTCTGACAGGGCTGTGAAAAGTCTGGGGATATGAACAGCCCCAGAAACAATGATCCCAGTTAACTCATTGCAACCCAACATCAGTTGACCAAAACTAATGCTCTCTTATCCTTGTAATTCATTTCTTAAACAGCGATTACAAGCTGTATCTTATCAAGTATTTAATAGCAAATGCAAGAAATTACCGATAAGATTGTGGGTGACATTGTGTCTACTGCAACAACGCATATTTCTAATGAAGTTTATATTTCTTGACTGAAATGTGCAATGTATGCAAATCAAGCAAGAGCATTTAACATGGGAAGCATTTTCATACCTTTGAAACAGCAAAACCATTCTCAACTGCTAATAATACAAAGAAAAATATTCCCATGTTTCCAAATCTTATTACAGTTAAAAGACTCCTTGTTGATTTTAGGGGCATATTGGGAATAAACTGCAGCATTTAAAAATGGCTATCTGCTACATACCTGCAAATTTCTTCAGTCACTATAAGGTTGGATGAGGGCTCTGATAACCCATTCAATATCTACTCATTAGGCATCATTTCACTCATGCACCTATGGTGTTTTACATTCTCAGTTAATAAAGTCTCTCTCTGACTTGATACTTTACCTGACTTTGTCAAATAATTAAGCACAGCTTTTCTCAATCAATTAACATTTAATTTGGATGCCATTGACCATAAAGAATAAGTTAATTTTATATCGTGGTTAATGAATGCCCACATTTCTAGAAATGATCTGCAGTTGCTCAGGTTATATTTGAAAGACAGAAACTCAGTAATGGTAATAAATGATGTTGAATCCACACTCAGAGTTGCACCTTGCAACAGGCTAGTGATTTTGTTCCTTTCCTCAGGCTGTTTAGTGGCTACATGACACCTTTAGGAAAGGTCAACTGCTATGGGGTCTGATATTATCAGTTCATCAATGATACCCATCTGGCTATTTACTGACACATATATTCTACTCTAGCAACCAAAAGCAAACAAGGCTTTAGAAGAATAGCGGCCCAGTCATGGCAGAAGTTGAAAGTTGGTTCAGGCTACATTAAGAATGATTATTTTGCCAAATTTGTAACCATTTTCTGACTGATAAAATCAGGACTTCAGAGATCATTCGTAATTATGAATTTCTCCTTGCTACTAGAATGCAATGGAGAAATACTTTGCTGATTGGTACACAAAATGGGAAAATGGAGAATACCTCTTATATTTGGTATATTTGGCCCAAGTGATGTGGGAAATTTACATCTCTTATTTGTCATGGTTCCCATAATCTGAGAATCTCCTGTGTATAAAATCGGAGGAAACGGACAGAACATAAGGATTTCAAGATGTCTAATGATAAAGCATGAAACCTAAAAATTGCTTTATCTACCTGGATGCCTAATGAGGGCACCCTCTTGGGCCAGACCAAAAAAGCTTAGAATCTGCAGAAGCTACCATTGCAGTGCCATGCCTTGTGCAGCAGGTACCAGTATGGATACAATCAATGCTCACTGTTTCGTATTTGAGGAAGACAAAGTATCTCCTAACAGATTTCACAGGAGCTACCATGCTGTGGAGGGTGCCATGTAGACCACCAAGTTGGAAAATGTTAAAGACGTGAGTTTACTAAATGCCTGTCTAGGATAAATCTTTGCTTAGTACTAGGTGGGCAACTGACTTATTCTGTACTGCCTGGAAACATAGTTTCATAGCAATTTTCCCACCTTGTTAAAAAGGTGGAACATGGATTATTCCTTTCTTGATTCAGCTTCTTGGACCTGCCACTCAAACTAAGGATCTCAAAACCATCCCTCACATGTAGAAGCGTTCCATGATCTTCCACTGTAAGTGGTGACAACCAAAGTCTGAAGAGATTTTGACATTTTAGAACATCATTTCCCCTGCTTAATACAGTTTCACTATTTCATCCATCTCAACTAGCAAGAATAAAGCTACTTATTTCCTCCTGACCTGAAAAAAAAAAAAATAAAAATAATGAAAGATCAAGGCAGTGCTGCTTCTTGATACTTATATGGTAGTTGCAAATGCTTATGTATTTGCCTTCTTACAATGTACTACATTATCTCAGTAGAAACTTTTAACTCCATTTGCTGGAGATCTGGACAAAAGTTGATGCTTAACATTTAGGTTGTCACATGAGGTCTCAGCTTGCCTAGCGTTCTTTACTCCTCCTTTAGATTAGTCTTATCCCTGCTTAACCTCTGTGGTAGGTAAAAAGACATTGTTAATCAATGCTTACATTGTGTAGGCCCCTTAGAAATAGCATTCAAAACCTGGAAAAGCAAGAATGTACAGGGTAATCTACAGTAATCTTCTCAACCCTAGGAACGCTTTTGATTGGAATGATAATGCAACTGAAAAGGTAGCAACTTTTAAGACAGTCTTCCTGAAGCTGTAAGGGCATTAAACCAATGAGAGTGTGGTTGTCTTTTTTCTTTTAAAGCAGCAAAATGGAGAGTTTCAGCAACCTCACCTAATAGGTTCCACCAAGTATTACAAAATGCTATGTAAACTGTTGACTTCTGTTGGATTTATTGCAGATTTGCCTTTCTGTTATTTGGTGCATGGAATACATGAAATGCAATGTTCATGTCTTTGCAAATAAATGGCTAAAAAATTTTCCGGATACGTTACTCTTTAACACAAACAAAAAAAATTAGTTTATTAACAGATGCTTGGTTATTTTCCACCTAAGTCTAGAAATTGTAGACTTCCCAGACATCACTTACATTTATGTAAGCCATAGAATCGTAGAATAGTTAGAGTTGGAATATTCTTCTTCTCTAAATAAAATGTTAAAGCCAATCTAAGACTCACAATGTTTGGTATTTTGGGGTTTGTTTGAGGAGGGATGGGCGTGGGGGAGGGGGCAGGTTTTGCTGGAGAACAACCTTGTAACATTTTCATATTGGCTTAGCATCAGGCTTTTAAATTTACGTATAGTTACACTAACATTAACATGTGAATAAATGTCTTTAGATAGCCACCTACCTTCAGCCCTATTAATCACATGTGCAGTTGTTCATACACGGTGTCCATGCTAATCATACAAATTTGGTATCCCAAAAGATCTGCAAAAAAAGGCTGTTTAAGAAATAGGAAAAATCCGTCCTTTTTAAATCTCACTCCTCAAAATACTGAAAACATTGTTTTCATACCTACATTTAAAATACTCTATTTCTACTCTAAGTTAAATTTGTTTGTGAGAAATTTTCTTTTTTTTTTCTTTAAGATCTCTAAAAGAGACCTAAATAACTGATTTTATATTCCTAAGCCTCTTGCAAAGGCATAAATGATAAATCTCTCACATGTTAATTTCCAACCCACACACATTCTCTTTCCTGAAAGCCTCTGGAACCTTTCAAATATGTACAAGGTAATTTATAAATAACTCATCTAAATACTATTTAAAACACACATGAGGAATTTGGTTCAGTGACTCTTATATGCTATTGAGAGTGTATGTAAATGCATTGTTTGTAAGAGGTCCATGATAGTCAGGTCAGTGAAGCCCTTGTGAAGACAAGAGAAGGGCAAGCATCCCTGTGCTGGTGAGTTCAATTAGTTGACTAACAACAAAGTAGTACTGCTAAAAATGAAAGCTGGGTTAGGGTAATCATCAGAGCTGTTTAATAGCTGACCACGTTTTTGTGCTTTCCAGGAAATGCAATGAATATATCACTGTAAAAAGTATGCGGGCTGAACAGTTAATGCACTGGTACAGAAGCCAGGAATTTTGCTGCCCATTTTTCACCCATCAGTCTTTAGAGGCCTTTGAAAGATAACTAAGAAACATAAGCCATTTGTAAATTCATTGACAATTCATTACAGGGATGCCTGCACTTCACTAGAAAATTCTTATGTGTCTGAAATACAGAAGACTTAAACACTTTTAAAAGTTACAGACAATTTTATTATTTCCCATATTGTACTGTATTTATAAATTTAAGGGGTGAGTTAATTACTTTGCAAAGCAGGCAGCTAGCTGGAAAATCTTTCCCAAGAGTTTCCTCAACTCCTCACCAACATCCTCAAGGTCAAGGCTGAGGCCCTACTTTGGACAATTTTTGGAAGCTAACTGACAGAAATCAGCTGGTCCCACAGTCACCTCTGCTACCCAGTCTCTTTGCTGGGCTCGTGCTTCTAAGAGCAGAGCTCTGGGCACCAGCTGACAAACGGGGCTTGTGGCGCAGCCCTTGATCAGTTGACACTGAAGGTTGAGACCAGTGGGGACTGTTCCAGGTCAGCTAGCGAAGTCTGGTGCCCCGAGCTCTGTGCTCTGGAGTTCAGGTTCGGGTGGCCTCTTCATAGAGGCCTGGTGGACGATGTGAATGTATGGCTAGTTCATTTATGGCCTTTGACCTACCTGGCTTTAACTGTGTAACTGTGCACAGTAGCTAATATTCATCCCTGGAAGTGTTCAAGGCCAGGCTGGATGGGGCTTTGAGCAGCCTGATCTAGTGGGAGGTGTCCCTGCCCAGGGCAGGGGGGTTGGATCTAAGCGATCTTTAAGATCCCTTCCAAGCCAAATCATTCTATGATTCTACATTTTAGTGTCTTGATTTACAAGTCTGCTGTTGTTAACAATTTTTTCTGCCTTACTGTTGGCAGAAATCTAGGCTCTCTGGGAGCTTCTCTCCCAGCAATGAAGCTAAAGACTGAGGATCAGTGCCAATGTTCACAAAAGTAAGCTGTTCTGTTTTGTGTGATTCTATGAAGTTGCTTTTGAAATGCCTGAGAAATGTGTGTTTTCTACAATATGCCACAAATGGCTTTAATTAAAAAACAAAAACAACTCCCCTGAAAAACTATTTTCTGTCACAAATGCGAAAACAGGAGCAGAATGTGGTAACCCTGGCTTTAAGCTAGATTGTTTGTAGCTTCAGAAAAGCTATGTTGTTTGAAGTCTGTGCTGGTCTTTGGCCATGTTATATTGAGAATAGTTTCTGCGAACCAAAAGGAAAAGAAAGAGAAGGGCTCGACAGCACTGCCTATTGCTTTGGGGAGACCATCAGGTCTCTTCAATACTTCAGACATGATAAATTCTTAGACACAAGACTTCTCTCCATTTTGTTCTGACTGACACTCGGATAGGTCTGTCTTCTTCAGCTCATCCCATGTAGCAGCAACACGGACTCCCCCTGCCTCAGAGACAAGCTGGGACTGATTTTATCTGCATTCGTGGTTTCTCCCCAGGGGTGCAGAAGCGTCTACGCTACATCTCTGTCACACGCCTCACTTGCAGGATGATGCTGATATTCAGTTTCAGCTCTCAAGAGGAGCAACGGGTGCCAGGTTTACTATTTTAGAGAAACAAATGCCCAATCCGTCCTTTTGCAGGCATTGGGCTGCTTTAAGGCTCAGGCACTGATTGTTGCTGCCACATATCATCTGATTTCTGTTTTCAGGCTTTGCTTTGCAACTGTTGTCACTTAGCCTCTTTCTGGTTTTGTTGCAGGCAGAGATTATAGCAGGATCAAATGTTTCAAGGATCTGGGGATCTTAGCAGAAGTTAAAATGCCTTTTCCTTAATCTAGTTGTGCTTTCTCTTAACCCTGGCCATTTTGCACAGATCCTGAGTCAGCTAATGCTCAGCTGTCATGTCAAGAGTGCTGCCACCTGCCCAGCCCTGGCATCCTGAGCTGATGAATGTCACCAATTGCCTCCAGCGTAAACGAAAGGGCCACCTCCCAAATGATCAGCCTGGAAACCAGCTTATGTATTTTAATGGCATCCTAAAGACGGGCTATTTAATTAGATCTTCTCCAAACTCACAGACTGGTCAGGAATAAAAGTTGCAATTATTAAGTGAAGACCCAGCATTAGCTAAATGTGCGATGCAGCCACATCCACTCCTGAATATAAGAAATGGCAAAATAATGATTAATGTCATCGTCATTGCCCAACATTCAAAAGGGTAGCACTTCTACTGCTCAGCCAGCAGGAAGTCTTATTTCAAGGAAGTTGTGATAAACAGTTAGAAAACCTGTTCTAACAGTGCATGAAGGTATTGGCCGTCTCCCAGAATATTTCCAGCAAGCGTAAGACCAGCTACTCACCATGGAGAGGCAGCTGGAAAAGGCTAACAGAAAACAATGGCAGCATGTGAACTGTGAGAGGGAAGTCTCCTGTTTGTAAAGGTTAGTTGCAGTTATCTTTCCAGGAGTGTAAATGTTGCAGAGAGACTAACAGCTCAAAACCTGAAATGGTTTGTTAATTTATTTACTCATTCACACGTACAGCTGAGTTTGGCTAGAGCCTGATTTGCAGCTAGACCGTGGGTGAAATATATATCCTTTTCTATTGGAAATAATGATAACTGTTAGGAAACTCTGGAAATAATGATAAATCCCTGCTCCAGACGTAGCAGTGAGTTCTGGTTTTATAATTAACTAAATAATTCATTTTGACTCATACAGATTGCTTCATTTCCAGACACAATTTAAAACTGTACAGCAGTATTATTTGCAAGCATTTGCAAATTAGTACTCCTATTTTTAATTTGCTTATACAGTGCAAAAATTGTACCAGAAATGTCTTCACCTTGCTTCTCCTGTTCACCCTTTCTATAATCTAAAGGGAACAGTTCCCCCAGGTGTGAGATAATAAATTTTCAGTCAGTTTTGATCCTATGTCTGTTTTTTAGCATATGACTTCCTTTCTTTGGGTGGGAGAAATATTTTTGAAAGACAAAGCTACATTCTTTAGTGAAAACTAAACCAAAAATCTTTGTTTCATCAGGAAACACACTAATAAATTTATTGTTTCCTATGATTAATCATCTCATTAATGTTTTTACCAGGTTTTTAAAATATTGGTAACTAGCAGAAGTGTATTTATGATACATAAATATTCAAAGTTATTCACACAATGATATTTACAGTGCTAACAACTCTGATATTCTTAGAACTTCTCTTAGTATCTTATTTTTTCCCTGTTAAAACTCCTCCTGAGTACAATACATAGCTTGGGAGGTTTCTGCCATTTTGCAAAAGCTGAAGACGGAATTTTTCCTCGGTTTACATCTTCAGGCTTGCAAATGGAGGAAAAGCAAACAGATAAATACAGGAAAAAATTGTTCTTCAATGATGAATATTCATTAATGAAAACAGATTATCCTGTCATGCATACAGCCATTCAGTCACACCACCTAAAGGTACATATGTGATACTGACTTCCTTTTTTCAAATGCCTACTGCAAAGCAAGCCGTTCAAGAACTTAGCATTTGACCTGAACGAGGTTGTTGTAACTGGAACTGTGTTTTCTAACTGGAAAGGACTGAAATTTTTGCTACCCAATTTTTATTTTTAAACATAGTTGGACTGGTGTAATTACAGATATGGTATTTAAGGTTTCGGTTTATAAGCAGTGGCTTTACATTGATTTATAGAATTTTACAAACGTAATCCAGATGAGGATGTGGCCTGATGTTGTATTTGTGCTGTCAGCACAAGTGAAGCAGACGTTTTAGGCTCTGTGGCGGGGAAACAGCCATGCCTCAGGCTCTGATTTTTCCTGTGTGCTGGAACGACAGAGTGATTTCTGCTGAGAAAGGGCAGGGCAGGGGTGACAGTGGCTACACTGGGGTGAATGGGCTCACCCCACCCCTCCCACTTCTTCAAGCGGAAAGCCCAGCTCCCCCAACAGCTCCCTGTGCCACCTCCATCTCTCTTCGGCAGCAGTCGCTCTGCCCCAGTCTTGGGGAGCTGCATTCAGTTTTTTTTCTTGTAGTTCTTTCAGGCACTCCTGGAAATGCTATTGACTGTGACAAAAGCTTGGACTGTTGTTTGTTTGAACTGTCTGGTATGCACCTGAATTTAAACATTTTTATTTCCTAAACAGCAGACTTTAAGACAAATACTTGAAATATATTTGAGTGTTGGCTTCATCTTTCTGTCTCTTGCCAACATAAATAAATAGTTCTTCTGTGTAGCTGAGGATGCACTATTACATTTAAAAATAGTTATGTTACAAACTGAGTGAGGTACTTTTACTCTGAAATATCTGGGGAAGATAAAAAAGCAAAACTAGTTTTATATTTTAGGCATTTATAATTGTACATGCACTTAATTGCTGTTGCGACTGTTCCATTTTTCCCACTTGCACACACTGATGGGCTCATAGCTCTGACTCTGGCTGCTCAGTGGAGAGAAGAAGGAATAAAAAGCATGTGCCCTACATTTTAGATTTTATTCTAAGATGTTTCTTATCAGTGATGTGGGGAAAGTTGGAACTTAAGAAGGAAGCGGCTGTTGTCTGCCTGCACTGCTTGCCCATGGGGATGCTGAAGAACTCACGGCATACTCTAAATGAATAGGAGGTGAAGTAATCCTAAAATGCTGTCTGATTTTCTTCCCCTAATAAAGGAAGCTCTCCTGCACCTCTTAGCATACTGACTGCTGCACAGGCCCTAACCAGTGTTTGCATTATTGCTTGATATTTCTGTGTTCCCGTAGTTAGTTAAAATGTCAAAGACTACTTCAGGTTTAAATAATATATCTTTTTAAGAGCTAATAACTTCTACTTTTGCCATTAAGACAGAGTCATTTCATACTGTATCCTGTTGGGTCTCATATGACCGGTCTCCTTTTACCCAGTTCACAGAGAAAAGAAAATATACTTCAAGTTCAGGCAGAATGCATTTAGTTTAAATGATGGCACCTCAACCTGCTTAATTCTGAAGATTCCAGTTCAAACCCTAATGTATTGGCCAAGGTGGCCACTGTCCCAGCATGAGGAGATGCTGCTCCCCTCCCAGGACTAGACATTCTGGGATCACTCTGTAGACCGTTTGTGGATTGGTTGTGATCAGCAGAACATCAAGACATTTTCACCTGCAGTTGCAGCATGTCCATTGACATCTTGGCAGTCATCCAGCCTATGGACTCTGAATGCTACAACGGTGCTTTACATATTCAGTAAGTTTGCCTGCTCCCCTATGTGGGATGGCCATGTGCAAAATTCATACTTTGACATCCTTCACAGAGCTGCAGTTCTGCCCGTATGGACGGCAACACATGCACATGTATAAAGTGCGTGTTTCTTCCTTGCCCTATGTGGAAGTGAAAACAGTCTGAAGTGTTTCAGCTGAAGTTTTAATATGTTTCTTTTATTTTCCCAGGCCTCAGTAGAACAGCCAACTCTAACTCATTTCCTATTTTGATCTGAACAGCACTGTATTACTCTGTTGGGGATTTTAATTTTTAATTGATGAAAACTAGCATCTAAATTAGGATGAGCTTTTCCATGGGACCCAACAGGAGTAATGTTAGACCATTATGAGCATTGAAGAAAACTAGCTTTTCTAGCAAATGTGTAAAGGAGGAAATGCTTACATGTTCTGCCTTCATAGGGAAGTTAAACTGGCATGAGCTGACAGTCCTCTGAATTTAAACCTGTATGTTTTTATCAGTGTAAGTCCTTTTGTAAATGGATTTTTCTTGAAGATATGATCTTTTTCTGTTTAGCTAATATCACTTCCGAAATTATTTAATCCAAACAAAGAAATGCAAAAATATTCACTCATATTTGGAATAAGGGTGTCCAAATGGAAAGTCATATAAACGTCAATATTACTGACAAAATTCTTCCTTGGGAAAAAAAAAAAAAAAACAACCCATGCATCTATCATGACTTACAAGTATGTATTAAAATACTAATTGATCAGATTCAAATGTGTAAGTATCCATGCTCTACAAGCATAATTTTTGGCAAATTTTATAGGTTATATCTTTATCAGAAATCTGTAAGCAATTTGACATTTTTTCTTCTTAAAAAATGACAGTGTAAATATTCCAAGATATATTCAAGTGCAAGAAAACATCTCCATGCTAAGTTTTTTACGTACCTTTCAGGGCAGTGTTGGTTCATTGCTGGTATAATCTAATAAAAACAGAGCAAATGGCATCTGAGATGCAAGACATGAAATAAAATCCAAGCTTATGACAGCCGTTGAACCAGCGGCTTCATATGCCTTTTGCTGTAGCCACAAATGAATGATCTTGGAAACTCACAGGCCTGAGCCTTTGCATTTATTCTTGAAGAAAAGATTGGGACTGTTTGAAGAAACCTCTCCTAGACTGTATTGCTACCTACAACTTTCAATAATAAGAAACCAAACTGATTATTTTGTATTGAATATCAGATTAAATATTCAAATATAAAATATGGTATTACTTAATATACCGAATCCTGCTGTCAGAAAAGACAGAGCCAAAGAAGTCCATGACCATTCAGGCTTCATAAGATGAGTATCTAACAGTGGACAACTGTATGATTTGTTCTTGTTCTTGACAAATCCACCCCAAAAGAACATGGTAGAGGGAAAACTATAGTAGTAACAAAAGAACATGGTAGAGGGAAAACTATAGTAGTAATGAACTGTGTGAATACAAGCATTTTGCTTTTTTGATTTTCTTTGGGTTTTTTGTTGTTTTAAATTAGCAATCTAAGTTGAATGAAATTAGTTTTCCCATAGGATGCTCTTTCTCTTTCCTTTGGTTACTGAGGGAGTCAAAATGCCCAGCTCTAGAACTAACAAAGCTTAATAAATTACAGTCAATTTATCCACCTTTATTTTTTATCATGGTTGGAAAGATCTCCAAAATAAAAAAAGGCAGGTGTTCAGAATTCAGATTTCATATTTGTGGGCATTTTGGACTCTTTTGGTCGCATCTGTATTAATTAATAATTCCTTTTTCAGGCTGTGGAAATGTTCTTTCGTTTTACTGGAGGAATAAGGGAGAAAACAAAGAATAGGAGTCAGGACAGAATGAACTGAAATATCTCAAGGATTTGGAATTTTATAAGTCATCATGGTGAAGATGAATTGGTAGGCAAAGGGCAGGTGAGATGGTCAAAGGTGAATATAAATAAATGGGATAGTTTCACAATTTATCATGTGGCTATCGCCTGTACATACACGATATCTGTCCATCCATCTTGCCCTTGGATCTGGCTACCCTGCTTGTATATCCAGAAAGACAGGATGAATCAAAGGAAAAGACATAAGCTTGTAAATAGGTGTCTACTCTTTCTTATGCTAATCTTCTCCTGGGTCTCAATCCGTATCTACTCTGAGTAAGTAACAGGATAACTGCATAATAACTTTTAGCTACTATCATGCTTAGAAATCACTAAAGTCAGTCAGCTCATTAGTCTGAAATCTTTTAAGACAACAGTTCAGTTTAGAAAGACTAGCACTGAAAAATCGCTAAGAATGAGCACAATTATACAGCAGGAGCCAGCGCTGACCTGATTTGGGGACTACAGTCTTTTCTAAGAAGATTTCTAAAACATTGCTGCAGAAACATGTTAAATTTTTGTGTTCCCTATCTCATAGTTTGAATTTGAAGTGTTATTTAGTTATTGCCTATAGACAGTAGGAATATCTTTAGTAGTCAAGCCCTACCAGAATCTCAAAACCTAAAAAATTTTCCCAAGTATTTAAAAAATATTTAGTTCTAATCAATTCAAACATCCATTTTAATTTGTCTTTAATAGCCACTGGAATTAGTATGATCTCAAATTAAAAGCTGTCTAGAATGAAAAGAATTTAATTTTTCATTTTCTAAGTAACAAGACAGAACATTTCACAATTACTATTGTTCTTCAATTCCAAATTCAAGAAAAAAGTCCATTTTCAGCAAATTTCATACGCATCCTTAGGCAAAAGGTGATTTTGTGAAAAAAAACAAAACAAAACAAAACAGAACAAAACAAACCACACTGCTGAAAATATATTTATTGACTTGCATGGATTTTTGGTAAAGTACAGCACAATCCAAAATCTAAATATTAAATTTTGGGTTATTTCTTTCTCATTGTGAAGTATATGGAACTGTCATGGATAAATGAAACCAGAATGAATTAGATGGACATTTAAAAGAGTTAGAAATCTGACCTCTAAAGGGTAAGACACAAAGAACCAAGAAAGATGATGAAACTCTGCTGCCAGGAGACTGTACTTCACTCAGTTACTCTATTACTGTCCAGCACAAGAACTGTTATATCAGTAATTTTTGCAGGGATTGCACTAGTTCCCGTTCCAGGAAAGAGTCAGAACAACTTTCATACAGAATTACAGTTTCATACTCCCTTGTCGAGCTGATGCTGGGAAGTAAAGCTGTTCATAATCAGCTTTTGGTTCGTACTAAGATATTATAACACTGTTGCTAGGACAAGCTTCTTTGTAAAATATATTCTGCTTTCAAAACTTTGGGCTGGAATTGTCAAAGACCAAGATCCAGTCTCTGGGATATGGGCACTAAGTGTCCATAGGTTGTAGTTACACAATTCCCCGAAAGCTGATCAAGGAATAACTGTCTATCTGCATAACCCATCTGATCCCAGGTCATGTCGAGAGCTCACAGGAAGTCTTTATAAACCACCCAAGCACAATATTGCCAGGCCCCTGGTGTAGCGAAGGTAGGCAAGACTACATATTCTCTGGAGAATGTCTAATGCCACATGAGGACCTGTAAGTCGGTTTTAATTGTTTAGACAGATAAGAATATTCGTACCGAACACAGTCACAGAGTGCTTCTCATAGATGAGTCCAGATGTCCGGCTTCCTTGGAAATACCTACCCACAGCTGTAGGGAAACATTTAGATACAAGTCTGTTTGGGCAACTTGCATGCTCCCACTTACTGGGTGAAAAAAAGAGGATCCATTTTCAATTTCTTTGTGGAGTCATTCCAGTTTAGAAAAACATAAGAACATATAAAAAATATGGTAGACTTTACATTACAGATCTTACATTACAGTGTTTTTTCCTCCTATCATTTCCTGTCATTTCATAACAGAAGACGGGAAATCAGGGATCAATTCATTTATAAGGACCAGTTTCAAACACAATAGTTGACAAGCTTTGACACTGACTGCTAGTTACCCGCAGTTTAACCATGTTCTTATTTAGATTTCTTAGCTAATCACCTTTGTTATGGTGTGTGTATCATGAGAGGAGCGGAGAGAGGCAGAGAGAGGGTCATTTACAAAGTGATTCTAACTGGCAAAAGTCTTTCTAGTCCAAAACATCCTAAGATTTGCGTAATATGACTTTGTGCACATTTAAATACTTAAATTGTCATTTTAAGATTTTCTGTTTTTCAAACATACCTATTTAGTTTCTTATCCTTTTCTTTGGTACGGCTCTAATGAATGGATTATGATGGTCAGTTTGTAATGTCATGAATGAAAGATTTAGGACCACTAATCTCAAGAACACTGCTTGGCGCCAGTAGACAAACAATGCACTCCCCAACTTGTTATCTCAGCCATACTAAGCTTTCACTTCTTACCTGCTTTCAAAGACTGTCAGTTCACTCATGTAGCCCAGTAAGTAGCAGGCACAAACTTCTCAAGAAGTTGTTTTCTATTTCCTGGTTTTTGGTGGAGTTTATTACTTTATGATTCGTTTGTCCATGCTGTAGCAAAGCTGAACTGAAATGTTTTTATTTGAAAAGTTTGAGCTGGTTTGGAAAATAATCTATTTCTATTAAGGTTTTGCAATAAAACACAGCATTATTTTGGTGTGAATTTCAAGACTTTCAGTTAAATGATTGTACCATGGCGTTGTTTTATAATATCAACTCTTCAGAAGCTTCATTGTTTATTTGGGCATAACCTTTGCCAAAAATAATAACTTGATACACTGCAATGGTATAAGGGAATGATATAAGGTGAATGTATGTGCTCAATTATAAAGATTCCTCACTTTCATATATCTGGAACAGAACAGACATCTTGTAGCAAATACATGCCATAATAAATTTTGTGCTCTTTCTCATAAGCTGACAAAAGACCCCTATATGAAGCCAAGTAATTGAAGGTACAGCAATGCTTCTCAGATGATCAGACTCTTAAAACTGTGCCTGTAACATAATGTCTGTCTTAAACGGATTTGTGACAATTCATTGAATAGTCATGTGTTTTAATGAGTTTTCTTACAAATATGTACATGGAAAGGGGAACAATGATATTGTGTTTCTAAGCATTTTACTTCACTGAAATGCAGTTGAATGCATGCTTAAGCATTATGACAGGTTATTTAGTCCTGCAAAAGGCAACTAAAAATGAAAACTCCACTTCTTTGATGGGAAGACTGCAAGAGCACTTGACTAAATATAAAACACTGCATTTTATTTTTGCATTAATATTTATGTGAGAGGTGTTAAGTGAATAAATAACATCCTGCAAATCAGTTCAAGACTTTGACTTACGAAAATTGGAGACTTCATTGACCAGACTCTTGTAATGATTTTCCTGTTGGTTATTGGAAATTCCAGGATGCCCAAAAATTGGGTAATAAAACTGCTATATGATATTTCTGAAAATTCAGAGGGAAAAAAAGCAGTTTTATTTTATTATTTCTGTGGAAAATGGCTACAATTAAAATTTTAAAAATGCTTTACTCTACTTTTAAAAAATAACACAAACTTTACCATGTAGGAAAGAAGAAAGCAGGCAACTTATTTGGAAACTTTACTGAGAGTCTCATTATGTATTTTAGTCTTAAATTATTTGTAAATTACATCAATCTGAAAATCACAGAAAGACTGCAGATAAAGTGCCCAAATACAAATAAATTTTTTTTACCTTAAGATGCATAGATCATAATTTTGTAGTCAGTCAGAACCTGTTTAAGTCCACAGAATTGACAGAAAGAAGGAGAGAAGAGTTTGGCACATACATATCCACAGGATCAATAGTTTATGGTATATATAGATACATGCAAGATGTATCCTAATTAAACTGATAAGTTACTCTACATTTACCACTCTACATTGCATCCTCTCGGCTTCTCATAGTGAGAAGTTGTGATGATTCAAGGCCATCCTGTGGGCTGCTACTGAGACCTTTTCAGGTTTTAAAGTAAAAGCTGAGGTATTTATTTCAGACTGATATATCTACCACTTTAATACTTCGTATTTGTACGGAAATGTTACCAAAGTAAACAATGTTACCATAGATATTTACTAATTCGAAATAGAAAACTTCCAAAAAATCTTTCCAGACACAAAAACAATCAAATCACTAATACAGAAACAAAATTTGATGCACAGTCTAAAGATAGCATTATTTAAATTATATTAGGAGTCTCAGAATTACATTTGGGTTATTGTAAAATTTAATTATGCCTCAATTTCTTTATACTAACGTGTAATAAAAACACAAATAAAACTGAATGCAGAAACATGTACATAAATTGAGGCTAAATTGTAAAAGCTTTTTTTTTTCTAATATTAAGCTTTTGAATAATTGGGTCAAGGAAGCCCTACCTAAGCAGGGGAATTGGACCAGATAACCTCCAGAAGTCCCTTCCAATGTCAGCCATTCTGTGAGTCTGTGATTCTGTGAAATCCTCTGAGTGTTTTTTTAAGTAAAGTCAGTTTGATTGTAGAGGCCTGAGCCTATGTAGTTCCCATTAACAGCAAACATGATCTGTTTGTGACTACCCTCCAAGTGAAACTGAAACACTTTTGTTCAGATCCCTGCTTAAACTCAGTGGTTTAGGTTTGAAAATCTTCCTATTGAAGTAAATTACAGAAAGAAAAAGAAAATACTTCTTATTCATGTTTTCAGGATTTCCTCTGCCATGATTAACTTGACAAAGTTTATAGAGTCCTTAGAAAAGCCTTTAGATTCAGCAGCGCCTTAGGGTGTATATACATTCAAGCCCAAAGTTGAACACAGAAAGTCACTTTCCAATGAAAAATGAACAATTAAAAAAAAAAACCAAACAACTTTAGTAGGTAGGTAAAGATATATTTAGACCCAATTCAGTGAAAGTTGTCATTTATTTTTAAATTCATCACTATAGCCTCTCCTCACTGTCTTTTCCTTTCTACTTCCATTTCAATGTTTCTTCATCTCTGTTTTTTATTTTCATACTTTGATGCTGTGGTTTTATTGCCCTACTCTTGACTTGAGATTTAGTATTCTGCAATAAACTTTCTGTAGCTTGTTCTTAATCATTATATCATGTCTTTTGGTCGCTTAACTAAAAACTTGATTGTTGCTATACACCGTGAGCCAAAGAGGAAGGGAAAGTTTCATAGCAGCAACTGGAACATAAAGTTACAATGAAAAAAAAAAAAAAAAAAAAACCACAACAACACCAACTTTTTTTTCCTAACCAAATGAGTATTCTCTTGGAGTTACAAAAGTCACTCTGATTTTGCCTCCTTTGTGTAGTTTCTTTTCTGCTCACTGATTGTTGCTGGGCTGAATAATGAAAGTGGAGAGAGATGCCATTAACAGGGCTCCATGAGTGGAACAGTGGTAATTTTGGAAGTACAGAATCTTTCAACCCACCTATTGAAATGAAGATCTTCAAATGGAAACCAGGGTACAGCCCTATGGAGAGCCTGAATCAGGAATTGCTATGATAGGTAATTTAGAATGAGAGGCAGGGAAGGGGAAAAAAAACAGGTGTCAAGTGTTTATATTAAGCATTATTACTGACTACCTACCCAAATCACCTTCCCTAGAATTTTACAATTAAAATTCAGTGAATCAATATGGGTATTAATACCAATCTTCTGCAAAAATGGAATTATCAGGCTATGATAACAAATTATTAATTTTGCAACTTTTGCTCTTACTGAGTAGTACTTGGAAATTCAAAGTACTTACAAGGATTTAATGAAGAATTAATATAATTTTATTCTAATTGAACAGTTGAAAAAACCTCAATATTTAAATCAATATTTATAATGTCTATGTTACCTCAGTAAACTCTGTGCTGTCATTTCTATCAGACAGAAATGTCGTGTTAATGTGAGCTACTGGAGGAAAGGGCTGATGGAAGAAATAGATAAGCAGAGGCTTCTGGCAGTATTTTGGGGACAGAGGGCTGATGACCCTGAGCCCTCAGTGATGTGCACTCCAGCATGGCTGTAAGATGGGCAGTTCCTCAGGTCTAGGGCAGATTTCTTAAAATGGTTACATGTCACATTTTTTACCCTTGTAGACTGCAGGTAGTAATTTCTTCCCTCATGCAGTTAGTGAGAGACTACTCCTATTAAAACTGCCCTGGATGGCACAGAAAGAATATCAGTACATGGGAATACAGGATAAGTAAGTTATAACTTTATTAAGTATCATGGAATTATCCAACAGTAATTTTTCCTGCACACATAATGATGTCTCTCCTGCTTTCATGAATAATGGTAAGAAAACTATTTGAGACAGAACAACATTTCTGCAACTGACCATCCTGTTTGTCTCCTTTCAAGCTGCTTTTGCAGTTTCAGTTCTTAAGCATTAGCCCATGAAAAGCATGCTGCCTGCTTCTGGAAGGCTACCATAGCACTGGAATTGCCATACAGGTTTGGACCCAAAGTAGATCCATCGTTGTAGCCATCTTCAACTGTCACCTTCTTTGTAGTCAGCATCTGTGGCAGAAATGTGAGAATATTTTCTGGGTGTATCACTCCAGCCTTGGGACTTTCTGAACCAGACACGATAACTTTGTATCTAATGTCTTTAACAGACCTTCTTAATCACTTTTACCTATTTTAGATTGATTGGGTTTAGCTCCTATTAGCACCCTGTACACTCCTCGGGTAGGAAACTAAGCCAAGTCTCCAATTCCTCCAATCACTCAGAGGAAGAAGAGGTATGGAGAATAAGAAAATCTTCCTACTGATTCACTAGCACTTCAGCTCAGTGTCCCAGCTCTTTAGCAGAAAGCCCACATCTCTACATCCAGTTCCAATTCTGATTTTTCTAGTGCTGAGGCATTCTCATAGCAAAAGCATTCACTTCCAACCCTGCCTTCGAGATGGGATGATGGGAGAACAACCTACTTTGCAAGAAGAGATGATAACTGTTCCCTTGTTTAATCTAGGAAAGATAAGGCTGAGGAGAGAACATGGCCATTGCCCACAAATGTATCAGAAGTGCAAGTGTCAGAGCGGAGAAGACAGCTGTTTCATCTACACAGTAATGTAATTGACCGATTAAGATGACATGCAGATTAAGCCTGGTCTCTCTCTAATAGGACTGCTAAATCAAAAAAGTTCAGCTTTCAGGAAGGAAACAATCTTTAAGAAGTCTTTGGAATACATACAATGCTTGCTGGAGGCAGTTTAATTTCATTCTACAGTACTGGCCATTTAAATCACAACTAGTTCTCAAATTGATTGTAAAAACCTCTCCAGTGAATTCTCAACACTCTGCCTCCCTATCTGGAAATCAAGCTTCCATGTCACTTCATCGGGTAGCTCTTCCTCTGTTTTCCTCCACAAGTGGTGGTTGTGGTTTGGACTGGGAAGTCCCCCCTTGTCTTGGCCATAGTCCCATTGTCGTGCTTGTGGCATGTGTAGCCAAGTGCTATTACACTGATAAAACATGTCTGTGGATGTAGAAATTATTTAGCTTCTTATTCTAGAATTTGCTCTCAGTCAGTCACAAAAACACTTCTCCCTTCTTGAAGTTCAAAGAAGGTTGATATCCTAAATGGACCAAGGGAATTCCTCTGCCATGAAGCCACTCCAGCTGTGATGGTGATTTGGGATGAAAATACAGGTGGCATAGGGGTAGAAATGCCAATAAACATGCTTTCAGACAGCACTTGGCAAACCACATCAGTATCTTATTGCATAACCCCAAGTTATGGTCCAACTTCTGCACAGCCTTACACCCCAAAAAAACATATTAAATCTGTTAAAATCTTGGACTCCGGTCAGAAAGGCTTTTCAGAAGGCAAGTACAGCAACCAAAACAACATTTTCTAACATATGCAATGGTCCTATCATAAAAATTATCTTATTTACCTGTTCTTGTTGATTTTGTATCAGTATAATCACTGCTAATACAAGTAGGATTTGAAGAACAGACCAAAAAAAACTTGTAGTCATATATTAGTACTATGAACTGTTTTATTTTTCCCTGAAAGTGTAGAGGCTTCTACTAACTAGAACAAAAGCAGATTCTACACATAGTACTGAAAAGTATTTAATACTACCCAAATGCTGAAAAAGTTTATGTTGTTTTGCTGTACAATATAGATTTATAATCCAGAATTCAATTGATGCGGTATCTAAAATCTAGCTGTACTCCTCACTAAAATAAAGTTATACACCTGTAAAGCTGAAACAGAGGCATTTTAAAGCTTGTACTGGCCACTACGTTCCTCTTCTGCTGAGAAGGAAGTAAAAGGATTCAGTCAGTGCAGGATAATTGAGCCTCTGTGCAAAGAAAAATTCTTCTTATATCCCTAAATCTCTATCTTCAGATTGAGTTTATAGTTCTGCAAACTGTATATATGAGAGAAGAGAGAGAGAGAGAAATGCTTGTTGTTTTGGTCTTGAAGTAATACAGATGTATACCCAGGGAGTTTATACCATATATTCTAAAATACAAAAGAGGGGAGAAGGGGAGATAGAAGGGAGGGAGAGAAAGAAAGTCTTTGCAGAGACGTAGTTACAGTTTTATTCCAGATAAAACACTTCTGTAATGGAATTATAGTTGTGACTAGTGACTGTATACTGTTCAAAGGCATTTGAAATTTCAGCTTGCTTTATTAGTTTTTAGAAATTGAAATTTACAGCTTGTTTTATTAGTTTTAATGTAGCACAGTTCTGATTCATCACTGACTGACTGATAGTAACTTTGACAAGTTAAGACTCAATCTAGCAAATATCACATATGTAAACTATTTTTATATAACAAAGGATTTTCTAGTTCAACACAAGTCAATATAATGTTGCCAATATAATGGATAGTAAGTAATTATGACAGCCTGTATGGCCTTTTTGAATATGTGCCATTTAATAAAAAATACAAACAATCATTATATTGCTTTTAAAAAAGCTTCAACTGTGTGGACACATTTTTAATATCATAAGAGCATTACGGGTGCAGCTACTGTTTCTAGGAGACATACATCTTTTGTCACTAGAGCAGTAAAGTGGCTAACTGCGTATTTGTTGTTCCTGATGTTAAACTCATTCTGGCAGAACAACTTTGGCTTCAGGAGTTATCTACTTTATCTTCAAAGCATCTTGCTTTTCTTCTTTTCTGCTAACATATTTCTAATGCAGCGAGTGATTTAAAAACATGCCAGAATAAAGACTGGTCAAGACGGATCCAAAGGCTAACATAACTTTCCTTTCCCACAAATGCAGTAAACATCTCTCTGCCTTCTATATAAAGATGGGCAAGGGAGGGGAGGACAGGGGAAGGGGGGGAGAACCACATAACAGACTTTACAACAATTTTCCCTTTTCTTTTTTTTTTTTTTTTTTTCCCACGAGTAAAAATAAGTCTTACCAGCTGACCAATGGCAGCACGATTCTTTTCCAATATAAAACATTTTTCTTTCAGTTCTGTTTTAGTTTTTATAGGAAATTGCTAGCTAATGTGTGATTTACACTCTGGCAGTTACACAGATCCTTTTTCCTGCCTGTTTGGTTCTTAAATTGAGCAATAGATATATTAACTTTCTTCCAATTCCTTTATCTTAAGTGAATCAACATAATTAAAATGATAGGTTTCAGAATGCACAACTACCAGAAAACATTAGCTACTGCCTTTGTAAATACTACCAGAATAGTTTGGCAAAACGGATTTTGTGCTGTGTAATGACTTTCTTGACTCTGCTCTTGCAGAGTTCACTTTCTGAGTAACATGACAATAAAACCTTATTAATTCTATGTACTTACTGATTTGACAGGGAGGAGACAAAGTGATGCAGGAGAACTGGATATTTGTAATTATAATAAATACAGGTACCTTTTACTTTTCCATCAAACTTTTCTTAATTTTTAAATATGCTGGTTAGCCAACACTGAAGCAAAGCCATTGCAATGAGTTTCCTCAGTGCAGAAAAAGAAAGCCCCTCATAATTTCTCATTTAATAAACATTTATGATAATGAAGAAATTTTACCTGTCATGCCATCAAACTACTTCTGTATTCTGACATTACTTCTGAGATTACTGCTTTGCAAATTGGCTTGGAGCCAGATTTGCTATGTGGATAAAAGAGTGGATAGTCACTATGTGGTCAATAAAGTCTCTTCTGTCACATTAAACTCAACTTGAAGTAACCCAAATATCTTCTGAGTATTCACCGTATAACTCAGGAACTATTATTGTCACAATCGCTTTATGTTTTATGACCTAATTGACTTATATTCTTGATGGGAAGGCAGGTTTCCGGCAGCTTCTTTCTAGAATTGCCTCTGCTTACTCAGCAAATACAGCTTATGCACAAATGACCCAGTACCTAAAATTTCTCTTCCTTGTTTTCCTTCCTGTTTCCCTCTCAACCAGCAGAGAAGAAAATGAAAACACTTACTTGCTCTCTCAGCAGTTAATTTATGCTTCTTGTATGCTTTTTTCAGTTCACATACCAATTGTTTGAATGAGATTTGAAAGAGCTCTCTCATTAGGCCTCCTGAAGATAATTGCATTGTTTCAGAAACTCTGCTCATTCCTAGATCCAAATTGGCTTGTGAAATTTTCTGATAGCTCAGGAGGTAAACAGTATGGGGGTTTTTATGTTAACTGTTCATGAGAGAGTGCTATGTCGCTCACGACTTTTAAAGCTTGGTTCCAAAGCTTATTAAAGGTGCAAAGCTCTTCTGAACTGTTCACTGTAGCTCCAGTTACAGTTCTAGAGCTATAAAGCTTAGTTATTGTATTTTTGCTTTCTAAACAATCCTTGAAGTTTTTTTTAATGTAGTGTAAAACCTTTTACAGATCTTTAAAGCTACCTCTTCATTATTTTCTGTGTGCTATTTCTCCTAGGTGTAAGGTTAGTTAAAAACGGAAATGTGATTTGGAAAGATAATTCAGTTTTTATTTCTAAAGCCTAGCAGTTTTAAATTACTATATTCTTGCATAGCAGCATTTTTAAGGCAGAAGAAAAGAAACCACGGTATGCTTGTTGTACTGATGTTGAAAATATTTTAGCAAAAGAAAGGAGGGGGAAGGGAGAAAGGGAGGGAAACAGGACTTTAGGCCAGGTGTTTTACTTGAGACTGACAACTGTTTTTAAAACACTGCTGACCCTTTAAGCCCGTATCCTAGCATAATATATGTTTATGTGATACATTGCAAATAGAAAAAGAGAAGATTCTCTAAATATTAGACTAAAATGGGAACTTACTTAGACAGAAATATTATAGCAAGATTTACCAAACAATGTCTGAAAAAAGTACGATGACTACTACAATGTCATGACAGAAGTGGAATAGTTTTATTTAGAGGGGCATATTTTCCATATGGATTTGAACTGAAGCTTACTCAAGCCAACAGACTGACTCACTTGAATTTTAAATATGGGCCTGCATGAAGTGCTTTTAACAACTTAAAACGTTCTAGATTAAATAGCTTGGTTTCTTTATTTTTGCAGTGAACAACAGTCCTAACTTTCTGTATTTGATAATTGTCTAATTACCAAGGTAGAGTGAAATGTGAGTCTTTGAGACATTTTTAAATGTTATTTCTATGCTCAGAGAGGAAAAATAACATCTAATTGCTTAGAACTTGAAAAAGTAATTTTGGGTAAGAATAAAATGTCCAGGGAGTGAAAGTAATGGTCCTTATTCTGCACAAGACAGATTGATTTACTAGAATTTGTTCATGTACAAAGACAACCTAAGAGTTAATTCTGAGTTCTATGAACCTAAATTTCCCTGCAGTTGTGATGAAGATGACCATTATTCAAAGAATGGCATTTACAGGAAAGTCTACTTAGGTATGGCAATTCTATGTCTTGGAAATAGCTTCACTAACCCTGATGCGTTTAAGCCTGGAATGAATGATGCTGGTTGTGGTTGTGCTGATCACTTTTAAGAAAACAGAATTTCATCCCCTCGGTGACTGCTAATAGAAACAAGTCTAAGGAAGGAAATATCCATTGCAAAAACTCTGTTAATGCAACTTAATGAAAACATAATAAGGAATTGTTATGATTTTCTTTCTTCAAAACAGTTTGTCACGTATTCAGCCAGTAAAAATGTTAAAATACTCAGTAGAATTTCTTTTGTGAGCTTTTAGTGACTCCAGTGTTTTTTCACCATAACTTTGCTCGTAGAATATGCCATAAACATGTTAGATTTCTGCTGAGGGGAAAAAAAAAAAAAAATCAAGAACATGACAAATGTAGTTTAGGGCCAAGAAATAGTGTCAGCAAGTAAGTGAGAGAGACAGAATGAACAAAGAAATCCTGGCTTGTGTTTGCTGCATGTTCCGCTGAACAAGAGGTTGCCCACTGTGCTGTGGGCAACCAACTGATGAAATTAATGAAAATTAATAATTCTTAGTGCCTCAGAAGTTCATTGCACAGTAGACAAAAGAAAAATTCTGTTAATTATTCCACAACATAACTAACTTTGTGATATTGCACATGTACAGATGCATAGATTTAAATACATCATGTGTGTGGTTTTTTAGGTCAATAAAGAATGCTTTAGCGGACATACACATAGAAATAGAAAATCCAGCATGTTTTTTGTGGCCAAATTTACACTGCTGTTGAAATTTCAGCTTCTACAATCCTCAGGTTTTGAGGTTTTTAGGTTTGTAATTTGATGGCAGAAACACATTTTTGAATTCATTTTCCTATGTTTATTTTTTAAGTCTGCGGATTAAAAGAGGAGCAAGACAGGGCTTGATACATTACATCATTTCACTCATAGTCAGTACGATTTACGTAGAGGGTCCAAAGGATAAAGTGCTATACTCATTCTGAGTTGGTACATCAGGCTAGCGTGCATCTGGTATGCCAGTTTTTGTTACCGATGGTATACAAGAGAGTGATCTGGCTAGTGCTTATAGCCCAAGCCCAGAAAAATAAATGTCCATTTACATCTGGATCAACAGGTGGCACCTTTAGGACAAGACCCATAAAGGCTGAGATGCAAGGTACATCCCTCTTTATTTTATAGATGAAAAGCCAAAGTCAAATGAAAATGTACACTTGGATATGGCATAGACTAAAATGCATTTTTGAAACACAGTATTTATGCATTAATATATTCAAGCTGCTGGTTCCTTGGATGAGAGTGTCATTTCCTTCAGTACCACCCTCACACGTATTACATACACCTCAGTTTTTCTCTGCAATTCATCTCCTTAAATGCAAAACCAATACACTAGAGTAAGTTTGTCTTGCAAGGCAAACTGACAGAGAAGTGAAACAGATGGTCACTCATTCTGTAACGCACCCTGTCTTATGTAGGCACTGCAATCCACACAGTACCTCCAAACCGTGTAATAGAAAACTTCCAGAAGCCCAAACCAGATGGGCAGATCCACTGACTGGGTTGTGGGTATGGAGAAAGTCTGTTTGCCTGAAACACAGAGCCAGGTTCAGGAGCACTGCCTGGAAATTCATGTTAAAGCAGTACGCAGTAAGAAAAACCTTGAAAGATTTGTGTTGTCTTGAGTCAGCATTAAATCAAGGAAAATAAGTGAATAAAAGATGCTTCCCAGAAATAAAGCAAGTGTCAAAGAGAAAAATAGTTGCATGCACACAAAAATTTCAGGCTTCATAACTGCCTTCCTCCTTGATTTCTCATTCTCTTCAATAGTACTTCTGATGATGGTTTTGGGCTTTCGTTCAACATATTCCAGAGTTTATTTGCTCTGATGAATGACTACACACTTCCTAGGGTGCATTATGTCTTTTATAAAGAGATAAATAAAAATATATAACTGGAAGTCAGCCTGAAACCTCAGAGGTGAATTTCACCTCAGAGTAGGAGGGCTTGCTCAGGGTTTAACACCCTGTAGAAGCTTCATATCGTGACCATGGGATCATCTCTGTGAGAGTGCTCTTCATTTTGTACAGTGGGGCCACATGCTTGC
This sequence comes from Fratercula arctica, assembly GCA_947846985.1. Taxonomy (NCBI): domain Eukaryota; kingdom Metazoa; phylum Chordata; class Aves; order Charadriiformes; family Alcidae; genus Fratercula; species Fratercula arctica. The sequence goes on from CANTUZ010000026.1 coordinate 18,029,501, forward strand.
CCCAAAGAGCTGCAGGATGCACATTTATATAAATTCAGGGCACAAGTGAAGCAGAAAAGGGGCAAATATTTCTCTCATTGACTCATTCAATATTGGGGAAATGATGGGGGGAAAAGAGACATTAGCCCTGCTGCTCTCCTGGTATCATTGCTATTTTTTCCCCGTGTGGAACTTATCTGTCTCACTGCTTTATACATCTAAATTACTCAAGGTTTATGTGGGAGAACTGGATTTAACTGTAGTTCATCAAAAGTCTCCTGAGGACCCGACAGCAAAAAATATTTTAAGATAACTCTGCAGGTTATGTGTCTGGATAATTATGGATTTTACAGTTATGATTTGAGAGGGAAGATAGGTATGGAAACTTTTAAATGGTCTAAATATTTTTAGTTTCAAGAGTTAAAATGGAGGAAGATACAAAAATATTTGTAAAGCAGATTTTTTTCCAATGGAAGTACCAGTGGCACTTCACTACTCTGATAATTTTGGGTGGAATCAGACAAACAATAAAATTTTTTTTCCCCCTCTTCACACAATAATCCCTTACCATTTCTTAGAATCAAGAGCTAATTGGAAGGCCTTTTCTTTTTCCTGAAAAACTTAAGAACAGCTCTTCAATGTAATTTGCTTGTTAAATACAAGATTTGCTAATTCTATAATTGTATATCGTGTACAACTACTGTTCAAATGTAAGCAAATGCAATATACAGTGTTCAATTTTGTATACAAAAGTTTTTTCAATATTTTCAGATGTACTGGGTCACTTCAGACTTACTAGAAACTCTCACTTCTGTTGTGCTTTGTCAAAATAAGAAGTATTCCATTTCAGTATCTTGTCAGACATGTTCACTTCCAAATTTTCATTACACTTACTTACCCTAGTATGAAAGCATGCTTTTTCCCTTCCTTCTCCTACCTATCTAGTTACCACACCTCTGTCATCATCATGGAGACCTTAACAAAAATGAGCTAGAAAAACTTAATAGAATTTTCCTCCTTGTGAAGTAATCCTCCCATTTGTATAGCCAGCTGTGATATTCTGTCAGACACACAAACCAATTCTAATAGCCAACTGACAGCTCAAGATGTTCCCTTTTACCACCACATTTTGACGAGCTAAAAACGGAGTTGAGCTTTTAGTTTGAAGAAAAAAAATTACCCAACCTGATAAGCCAGGGACGAACACTCTGGACACCATTAAGAAAGAATTCTATTTTTCTCCACATCACCTGACCCATTCCAGTACAGTTGTTGTAAACAATTTTAGTTGTTTGTAATCTTAATTAGAAAATATTAATTTTGTAAGAGTAGAGATTAGTTCAATGGAATACAATGCTGCTTCTGCTCTCCAGTGAAATTCTGCGTTCAATTGTTCAGTAGAATTTTCTTCAGAGCTTCTATGTTTTGTATTTAAATATTCCTGCTTCTCTACGGTGTATTCTAGAATGGACTTTAAGAATAGGCTCTTGTGTTCCCAGATTACGCTGTTGAAGGAAGCAGTGTGTGTAAGTTCCACAAATACTTCATTTCTGCAACAAAGACTTCTATCAATGGAGAAATGCTATCTTGCGTACAGGGAATTGGAATGTTGCCACTGATTTTAGTGGAGACAGGATTATAATCTTGATATATTTTATGGGAACCGCAAGGTACTGAATGCCATTTGCTCAAAAAAAAGTTGAAGAGAACTGAGAGAACATAATACCTCAAAGGATCAGAACTGGACAGAAAATGCAATACATGTGTAAAAGAGAAAACGTAGAGGTATAAGTATTCAGTCCTGAAAATCTTATCTACATGATTCTTACTGTTTCTTTAGTACTATTCATGGTAGTAAACATGCACTCAGAAATAAGTGTTAGACGGACTAGGGAAAAAAATAACCTTATATTGTTCATTTATTCCTGCAAGAATGAATTTTAAAATCTTTTAACATACACTGGATAACTTTTACATGTACTGCTGAAGCAATGCATGCTTTCTTGCTACTAGATGATTTGTAAAGCTTTTTTTATTTGTACTGTGTGCAATATCCTCTTTGCTTTTTTGGGATGGTGAATACTGAAAACTGAAAGGGGATGGAGCAAGTATATTTTATTTTACTTTCAAAATCTAACACGTAATGATTTTTGTAGGGCCCACCTTTTAGCTTTAGCAAGCAAGTCACACTAACTTTTACTGATCAGTAAGCCTTAAAGCAGGCGTCATCCTCTGTACTTATCCAAGAAGATATTCAAATGTATAATAGCCTCTCTGTCCCTCTAGATTTTACGATAATGGGCAAAGCAGCAAGCATTAGGCATATCTTGCCCAAACAATCGATAATCTACTGCGTACATATAGACTGAGGAAAAGAGGTACATGGAAGCATCATACATAAAATATGATACTGGGGATAGAAAAAAAGGCCCCTTTGTTTTTGATAGTGAAACAAGTCACACCTTTTAAAATACCCATTTGTCTTCTATTTCTTATTAATGGACTGTTTGCTTCAGCACTACTTTCTTCTTGATTGTATGAATGATATGGAAAGGCTGATATTTTGTAGTATATTTCCACTGCAGCTGTCCTTGTAGATGTTCAAGCCTGAGTTGCTACGGGAGGAAAAAAAGAGCTTGTTTGCTCTTTCCTTGACAAGGATACAGAAAATAAATCCGAGAAAGCAACAGTTTTGATATAAAAATGTAACACCTGTCAGGCAGCTTACTCACAGTATAAACAAGGATTAACACCAGCAGAGGTGCAGCAAATACTGGTCTTAGCACACATATCTTTAAATATCACAACCTGTGTACAAGAAAAATTACTTCACACATTTGGTATTTTGAATTGCTTTTGGATTCAATATCTACTCCTAGAACAATAACAATACTTGATACATGGGCAGTAAACAGATTTGGTCCAGAAAGCAAATAAGCTAGAAAATTAGTTTTCCTACCTTCTCCTTGGTTTTAGCACAGAATATAGTTTCAGACAAGACGAAATACGGGGCTACTACCACCTAACCAGTTATTTAGAATAATCTGTTTAACCATTTACCTCCAGGCAAGTGGTTTTCACAGATTTTCCTAAGGCAATTACTATCTTTCTCAGGAGGATTTATTCTTCCCTAGAATGAACAGGTTACAAATAAACATTTTAAAAATCAGTTCCCTATCCATTTTAAAATCAACTCAAGCTCAGTAGCTTGTGATTGAGGATCAGATATGAGTTGAGGAGCGGATGGTCTCATTGTTGACTTAGAGCTCAGGCTGCAGGCATATGGCAACAGATGATCACCATTAGGGGCGTTAATATAAGGTTAATTGTCTGGGTCAGGCCTCTGCTGGCAGGCACTGGCTACATACAGCTGTGTATACTATCATCAGCTGAACAGGAGCCGACTGAAACAATCTGTATTCTCTGTTCTGACTACCTGTCCTCCCTAGCACAGAAGGAAAACAAGCCGATGAATGATTATTGAATTTGAAAGCACTAAAGCAAAAACCTTTTGGTATTTGTATCCTCAACTGGCAAGTCAAAGAAACATTTCTTTTGCCTTTTGACAACCTAGTTTTTAATCTGTGATAAGGGATTCTCAAGGCATTGTTCCCATAACTTCTGCCTCTTTCTGGACTGAGAGCAATAAATAGTACCCTTAGGGTTATCTTTTCCCCCTTCTCCCACTGGTGAGCAAACAGGATGGAAAAGCATCTTCTGAGCAGATGTCTCTGCTGGTGACCAAATGATCCCTTTGTACTAAGGAGTGACAATAAAGCTGTAACCCTCCCTTAGGTCGAGAAAACTGTCAACGGAAGTCAATTTAAGGGACAGTATTCGAGTACTAAGTGAAGGAATGGAACAGAATTCAGGTACTTCTGATGTCTAACTTGTTTAGCGCTATTATAGGCCATGGAGACAAAGGCAATCGTTCACTCGATGGCAATATTTAAGGAAAGAACCCAGATTCATACCAGTCACATTATAGGCACAGCTTGCAGGTGTATTGGTAGAGTTTCTGGTTATTCCAAACACATTCACTGCAACTTGTTTTTCTTCCCGTATTTCTGGAACACTCTTGCAAGGGCATACTTAAGCACAGAAGCAGAATAGCCACCTAAAATATTACCCCAGATCCCCAGTGTGACATGTTCAAAAAGGTCACAATTCTGAATGTGGTTTCCTGAAAGGAAACACGGAGAGAAAAGACTGCAGTACTCTGGAGAAAATTGGTTTGAGATCACCAGTAAATGCAAGTAAGTTAGGGCAGAACCACAGAAACAACAGTAATGTTTTTTAAAAATGCTAGAAAATCAGGAATGTCCTTCACTACATAGGTGAAATGTACTCAGTCCTAAAGATAAGTAAAATATTTTACTCTAACTCAATGAGGATGCAAGTCAAAAAGTAGTCACGCTGGAAAAAGAGGAAGTAATCAATGATAACAATTAACAATGCTTCCTTTTCCTGAAAAAAAAAAAAAAAAGCCTTGGGTTTAATTAATTTTGTTGTTAACTTATCAAAGTCAATGAATTTTTATGAAAGTGTAGTCCGGCTTGTTAGAACCATGTAGGCAGAGTGAATCCTGCCATCCTGTCAAGAATAAGGACGTTTTGAATGCTACCCACCCCACATAGCTTCTGCATTCGGAGTCTATCTTTGTAACACGCTGGGGGTTCTTTGGTGGGGGGACAGGTTATATGCTATTGCTTTAAGCTGTTAGAATTTCAGCTAGATAGATAGAATTATATTTATTTGTTATTGTATGATCTCAGCTGCATTTCAGTTGTAAGGCTGAGTTTTATGTATATCTAGTCAGACCATTCCAGCAAAGAGATAAGTTTAAGGGGAAAATTACTATGACACTTTATTTTTCTTTTCTTTGTTTCCAAATATTTTTGACCCAAACTTTAGCCTCTTTATGTCTGGCTCTTTATAAAATCTTTGATCTCTCCTTGGTGTAGACAGAGTATTGACTTTTTTGCTCCATGCAAACCTGAGTAGTGTTGCTAAACATTTTAGTCATGCTTACATAAAATCTCCCAGAAAGCCTAACCTGAGCCCCTTGAGTTCAGGTGATGCCTCTTCTCCCTGACCTCTTCTGCCAAACAAAGGAGAAGGGGGAGGGATCCCTTAAAGGAGTAATAACCACTTTTTTCAAGCCTGATAGGAAAATGTACCTGGTGCTTTAGGCTGTGAATTATGCGCTGTCAACCCTAAAACATAATGCGTTGGGGAGAATTTTGGAAAAGGATCCTGCGTGGGCATATATGGCCTGCAATAATCAGAACTGAACATCATTCAACGAGGACGCATTTGTTAGAATCTGGATTTAAACTAAACACGCTGATGGGAATAAGACAAACAGGGAAGGAAGAAGGAGAGGAGAGGAACGGTAACAGTAAGACGAATGTCTGATTGCACATCTTGGGCAATAACTCACTTGTTGTTAGGTAAATGATACAAGTGTTTTCGGTAATACCTTGAAGACATCAATATCAACTGACAATTTACTACAGATACCACAGAAGTCCAAAGAGCTAAACAGCTCCAAAACTAACAAAATCAGTCAAATTCCCTCAAGGAGCATAATATTGTTTTTCTATGTAAACAGTCCTCTTATTCCTTAGGTTATGAGCCAGGTGACACTCATTAAGTCAATCATCATCAACTGGGCTTGACCAGCAAGTAGAAAGGAGAAGGCAATCTACCATTATGTAGGCATTGAGTCTAGACTGAACTATTATCTTCAACACCCTGTAGCTCAAAACATAACTACTTATATTGCTCAGGTAATAACCGTGGCCAGCCAGCCATTTGCAGTGGCTGCAGCTGCTTGCTTCAGAAGGTAGATAAATATATTAAATCTTTATTAGAGCATTCCATCATAAAGTGCACTTGGCTGCAATACCTTGTCTTTTCTTTTAACAGCTCTAATGAGCTGTATGGATGCCAGCCTGTGCTGTGGCATGGATGGTATTGTCATTTCATTATTTGCAGCTGGACCATAGTGGTATATAATTTATATCAGCTACTGAAAAAAGAACAATACAAATAAAGATAATCACTAAATGCATAAGAATCACACTGCTTGTAGAGTGTAAGTGTACACTTTCATTGCTCCTTAACATCCTGGGATGTTTAATACGGTGTTCCCTGCAGGGTGACCTCTCTGTATTTAGAATGGCTAATTTCAACTGGACAAAAGCACAAGACTACATCCACCTATAGATGGAACCTATGGCATTCACATATGAAGCACTTCGGGGTAGATTTACCTTAGGTTATCAGGAGTGGGTGTGTATTGCTTGTCCAAGTGACTACAAAAGAGTTAACAACTGCTTTTTTGAGGCAAACTGTTTTTCTTTAAGCAGGTAGAAGTGAACAGTTATTTTACATAAAATTGCAGAGATTTATACTTTCAAAAATCAGTTTTGTTTCTAATACCAATGCACAGAAAACCTCCCCCGACATCTTCTTTGTTCACTCAGATACTTTTTTGTTAAATAAAATACATATATAATCTCATTTAATCCCCTCAAACCCAAGCTCAGATCAGCATATTTATTTGGCTTCACCCTCATGAAGACAACTCTTTCAAAGTGAAAGTTGTATTTGAAAACAGCGTTCACACAGGATTTCCCCTTGCTTGAGGAAATATTTCTACTGCAAAATGTGGCATGAGCTGCTTTTCTTCATGCCATGTTTTTTTTTGTATGGTTGTTGATATTCCACAAGGAAATAATATAAACAGGTAGATTGTTTTTTGTAAATTTATTGCCAGCTGAGAGGAGCTAATAGGAAAAATGAAAAAGCAAAATCACCATTCATTCTGTTTGAAGGAATTATTTTCACGTAGCAAAATCCCCAATTCCTTATTAAGCTATTATTCACATTATCTTATTTTCCTAAAAGAAATAAAACCAGAGGAGGAGGAATTAATTTATCTTGAGATAACAGATATAAAGGCCCAAATTATTGTGTGGCTCTGTAATTAACAAAGTTTGGCACCACGACACCATAGTGATGGGTACTTCAGATATATAGGTAGACAGCTAGATAGATAGGATTAGAAAGAAGCAGTTTGAACCATTCTTGCTGGATTTATTACTTCTGGCAAAACCAATGCTCCTGATGTTGAGTCCTTAGAAGGCGGCAGCATGTGGGCACAGCTTGACCTTCCAGATCAGGCAGATTAAGAACATAATATTTTCTACACAGTTAATGCTGAGATGATGTTAATTACTTAGCAGTCCCTAAATCCCATGACTGGTTTTTTTGTCATTTTGATAGAACAAGGGAATGATATGTCCGGTATGGAAAGGCTGGCAGGGAGCTATCTGGCAAGTTTTCAAGACAGCATGCAATTAAGAAAAAGAAATAAAACCAGAATGTCACTTGGGCTTGTTTTCCAACCAGACTACTTTTGAAGTGTCAACCAGCAGAGAAACTGAGTATTAATAAAATAAAGTCTGTATTGCTAATTTCTAAATGTTGATCATGACTTGAAAGACTCTGCAGTGCTCTTAATGAATTCAGTGAAAGCAAGGAGAGTTGGATCAAGAGTTCCAGACCTTGAGGGCAAATGTAAGGCTCCTGAGTGGACTGGCATTCAAAAATACTGAGTATGTCTCTTAGCTGCGCATGTGTTTCTATGGATGTACCTTATTTTTAAAAAACAGAGTGCTAATACTGGATCTCGGAAGAAAAGAGAGCTTGGAAACAGTTAACATTAACAATGGAATAGCCATCTACTATTGTGTAAAAATGATCTCTAAGAAGTGCAGTGGGACTGGTTAAACGATGCTGATAGAATCTAAACTGCAGCCTTCCCTTGCATTTCTTCCTGCAGTCTTCCAGACCTAATGCTGCCTTAATATACATTTCTGAATCTAATTGTACCTGAACACACAGCACTCAGACTTAAAGACTGATAATAAAATACAGTCATCCCTGCACCCTGTACTAAAATATTACCTTATCACTGGGGTAAAAAAATGCTACTTTGATTAAAATATAGTCAAACACCAAACTGTCTAAAAAATGGAAATCACAAGTGAAACAATGATGAATGTGAAAAGTAGGAGAAAAAAAATTATGTAGATTACAAAATTAAAATAATGTAAGACAATTCAACTCAGTTGGCTTGTCTGTGGTCAGGGTGTATGTGGAAGCTCTACTGAAATGCCTGATACAAGTAGATATTCCGAGATTTCCTGAAGCATATTCTCACAGTAAAATGTATGTGGCGCGTGGTTTGTCGTAACAGCATGCCTGATCACGTCCAGTCCAGCAGTTCTCCAGATAGGTTGATGGATATAAGGAAAATCTATTGTTCTACGCTGAGAACCTGCCTAGCCTTTGAATCTTTCTGGAATTAAAGCAAACGTGAAAAAAAAATACACTCCAGTAACGTTAGGGTGAATATATTCAGGGAATAAGTAAGTTTACACTCTGCGAGTACCACAGTACCACATGAGCATTACTTGCGAAATACCATGAATGGAGGGCAATATTATGCCCATTCGTAATCCAAAACAAAATAGCAGCCACCCCTCAACAGAACTACTTTACATCAGCAATTTACTGAGCCTTGGTAACAGAGGGTTAACCCTCTGGTTTTATTGCAAGCCTTGCAAATTTTAGTGAGAATTCTGTCCAAATTTCTGGGCTTACACTAATACGTAAGTCTCAGCGTTCGTTTCTTTTAATAAGCATGGAATCCTAGACTTGTAGGAAGGTTATAGAAAGGTTTGAAAACGTAACCTGAGTGCACTCTACTGATTTAGAATATTAAAAAAATTGAACCAAAGCAACCAAAAGATAATATTTTTGAACATTTCATTATTTTGAGAACCTTACCCAGTTTTAGATTCTTGAAGATAGGAACATTAGCATAGTCATTTTTTGCAATGTACTACATGTCAAAATACTTCTAGTTAAGGAAAGTGATTTTAAAACACTTAAAAATAATTATTTTTATCATACCCATGTAATTTAGGCATCATATGAAGTAGGAACTAAAAGAATATTATGTGGAAAAAGAATATTTCTTGGGTGCCTAAGCAGTTCTTCCATTTTACCCATTAAAAAGACATGTTGTAAAACAGAAAATGTAATACAAATAATGAAATGAGCAGCCAAGGTGCTGCTCATCAAATGTTGGTGATTGGAAGTGGGGGAAATTATCTCCCCACCTCAGAAAATATTCCTTAAAACTAGTAATATTTTTATATAGACATAAGCTTGTGATTTGAGGGTGAGGAAGACAGAAATTTCTGTGGGAATAAAACTGGAGAAAGGTTATCCCACAGCATACAAGAGCAGGTAAGTAAGAACAGATCTGAATCGAGCAAAAGGTCTTTAACCTGAGTTTCCCTCATTACAGCTAAATGCTCTGATCACCAGCTATGTTCACCTGTGGCAGAAAAGGTCAGGGATTCACTAAATAATTGAACAGAGACATTGGGCCAGAAAATTAGAAGGGGTGATTCATTGGTCCAATGATTAGGACATTCAGCTTGGGTACAGACGACCTAGTTTGTATTATGACTCAGGCAGTCAATGAAGCCACTGAACCTTGAGGTCCAAAGCAAGCACATGAGGCAGAGGATCGCAAAGGCTTCTGGGCACCTCAGGAAGTAACGAACACCCACCAGAGCAACTTGAATAGGCCAGGACTGAAAAGAGAGCAGAAGAATGACTCAGGCTTAGTGCTTGGATGTGGGAGACCAGGATTTAAATGTCCATTTTGAATCTAAAGTTACAGGGTAGAGTTATCCAGCTTCTTAGGAGGAGTCTTTTTCCCCTGAGTTATGATAGGGTGATGTTTTCTGTATTAAATCTGCTGTGAAGAATGTCTGAATCTTTCCCACAAAAAGCTTTGATTTTAATGACTTCATATTTTCACACCTTAAAGAACCCTCTTTTCAGATGTATATGCAAGAAGTTCCATTAAAAGCAGAAGCTTATGGAAGTTATAGGGAAGATGGCAAACTTTAATGCAGTATTTACTTGCGTTTCTTCTCATTATTGAGCTAATAATAACGGCAAAATTTCATAAATACCTGTGAAAGTTGTAAAAAAGGAGAAGGTATGTAAGTTTGAGGCTAAACACAATCATCCCAGAAAGAAAGAAGGAAAAAATAATCATACCACTTAATCGAAGGAAGTGCTTATGCAAGCACATCCAGACTATAATGATAGTGCACTTTAAGGCTAGTCATGGAAATATCCAGATCACATTACTGTCAAAGTCAATAGTACAACCGTGGATAGATCTAAACATAATACAACACAACAATTCAATAGACTTTTAAAAATGAATAAAGACACGGCTATAAGATGCTCATATCTTGTTACTCCAGATCTCTTAAAACTACATTATAGCATAAGAATTGGATAAACTATGAAAGGTTCATATAGTTAGTCCATTTTCCCAGTTACAAGCCTCTTTCTAATGGCTAATGCAAAAATTCAGAAGGGTGAATGACATCTTGCAGTGGATAAAAACAGGAAAAGAGCAACAGGGAGGTCTTTCTGCTGAAAGCAGCACCTTTTTGTTGGTTTCATCAGGAAAAAAAAATCAGTAAATAAAATATATATTTATACACAAATATAAATTGTAATATATGTATGTATGTATGTATGTTGAATTTTTCGGTGACAGAGACCAGAGCCAGACACTGTGAGGCTCAGAACAACAGCAGAGAGTTTGGAGCTTGGAGCAGCTGGATTCATCTGGTGAGACCAGAGCAACCCAGCAGAAACAAGAACAAGTGGTCATAGAAATCAAAACCCAGCCCTCAGCAATACTCAGCATAAGCAAACATTGGTGACCGTGGGGAAGACAGCTTCTTTCCTTGCCTGGACAAGGTCTTTATTAATATTAACTTGGAAGAGAACATTAATCTGTTTATTTAGGCTTGGGAACCAGTGCGTGGAACAATGAATTGGGTCAGAGAGCGTGAATCTGTTTGTTTAAGCTTACAAACATTGTACTATTACTGGAGGATATGTATGGTATTACTATTGATGAATCAAAGTGAAGGCTTACACATCCAGATAATAAGATGCTAAGCACAGTGGCAGTTCCTGTGCTACCTCCTGCTGCTGAAAAAAAGGTTTAGCATGGGCCTGTCTCAGGATCTTTACCCAACTGTATGATTGTGCCACCTCCCAATAAGTTTTCTGCATCTAGTGCTGGCGCTTCTCTTATTTTTTCCACACAAATAGAAAAGAAACATAATTACTGTGTGAATTACAGTTTTGTAGACTAATGGCAAAATAGCAAAACAAGCAATAATAGAGATAAAATCTGGATATGAGAGTTGAAAGTAAGCCAGAATAATTTAGAAAGGGATGCTGGATTTCTCTACAGTCTAGAGGTTAGTACATTCTCCTTGGAAAGAAGAAGCCAAAAGAATTTTAAGGACAACTTTTATATTTCATTCAATGACTATTTGATGGAAATACATAAGTGGCTGCTGGGGTATAGGCTAAGGCCAGGTTTTACTTAGCTGTTACAGTGGGATTGTGTTCACACACAGCTTTGTTTTTACAGCTCAGTTCAATGTTTTGTTCATGTGTTTGTTTCTTTCTTTGTCTAAAAACAGAGAGGAACACTTTCAACAAAAGAGGCTGAGAATTCCTTTGTTCTTTACCATTATAGCCTACAGTTAGAGTGGTGATTTTTTCTGGAGATAGAAGATGTAAGCTTGAGTTCCCTGAAGCAGACCAAACAACTGAAACAGGTCTCCCCCAGTCAATGCTTTATCCACTGAATTATTGTACAAGGAGTAGGGAGGATTTCCTCTTGCAGCGCAACTTGAAGGGAATGCGATAGACAGCCTTGAATTTTGTATAGAACCAAGTGATGGAGAAGGTTGAAACACAGGCTGAGCCACTTTGGGCCCCAGGGCTTCCCAAGGAAAGCACAAAGCAGTTCATTAGTTCTGAAAAAGCATAGCACAAAATAAAAGGTAAGCTCCTCAGTACGATTAGTTTGACTGGCGTATCTAATGCAGTATGATATAGAAACCATCAAAAGCAATATACAATGTTAGGTGTAACTGTTGGCTGACTCAGTGCAGCCATTTAAAACTCAAGTTCCAAGTTACAAATTTAAATACGCCAGAAAACCACTGTAAATAATACTTAATTGTGATAAATGCTATCATGATGCTACAAAGCAATGTTTGATGAGATGGACGCCAAAGGGCACAAGTTCCAAACTGTATAGAGTTGGGTACTTGCCTCATGGGTAAGACCTTTCAGGTCATCTCTTTGATGGTTGCTAGGCTATTTCAATAATAAGTGGAAAGCTTTCACTTTTTTGGAAACCCAAAAGCAGCTGGAATAATAATTCTGCTATCCTTAGCTGGAAATGAAACTCAGTGTTATTCTTCCATTCAGTGGTAAACAGCTTTGACTAGTGTTGCTTCTTTGATGACAAGCTTGAACTTTTTCCTACTTTCAAACCCTAAGCAGGTATGATGAAACTATTTTAACTGCTTATTTTTAGTTTATGCCACAAAAAGATTTAGTGACAAAGGACTTTGAGATTCACATTATGAATCCAGAGGCAGGACTGATCTCAGGATTCTTTTTCTTTTTTTCTTTTTTTTTTTTTTTTTGAGATGAAGATGCTCAGGAGCCTTGTTGGAGTCTGTCTGCAGATGTAAATGGGTAACAGGTCATTCTGGTTGGGAAATCAAAGATGTACCAAAATGAGTATCAGTCACACAATTTGTTTGTGTGTCAGTGGTTACATAAGTTGGCATGCCACAACCACGCTGGTTAAATAGGCCTTCAATTTTAAGGCTGAATGGACCTCGATTTTCTACTTCAGTAATGCCTAGGTACCCAAGTGGTGCACTTAGAGCCAGTTATACAAGTTTATAACAAAAAGATGGTTCATGCACCAGAGAGTTAATAACTCAGTACAAAATGTGAGTTAGATGCAGGTACATGAGAACAAAAATACAAAAGAGGAAAAACTTGCCAGCATCGTAAAGTGTTTTACCCACACTTTTCCCCAAGCTCTTGCCAAGTTTTAGAAATTCCATCCCAATTATGCAATAAATGCAAAATCTACTTCATATTTCTCCAGGCAAGCAAACTTGTAAGAGAATGATATCTATTTCAGGATTTGCAGAAGAGAATGAAATTATCCTCAGATTATATCTGAACTAACTGCCAGAAATCATCTTGTTAAAAAGAATTTTGTTGCTCAAGGATGCACTTTTACATTTGCCTAAGCACTTTTCAGAAGAAGATATTAATATCGGTTCTTTTGTTTTTGTAAAAGTTGAACTAACAGAAACATAATAAAGAGTCAAATTGTTCCTTGGTGATTATTTTTTCATTTGTTTTACATTATTGTCAGTCTTTGCAAGAGTTGTTTATTATTACTCATCTGTGCAGCCTTGAGAGTCTGAATAGCTCTGAAGAAGACTAAATAAATACATGGTCTCCAGTTTAAAAAGCGAACGAGAGAGTAATTTCTTTTGATAGTGATTAATAGACATTGTACTTGAAACTATAGTGTAGAGTACAGATATATTAATGATGTTGATGATGTTGATGAATGTTTCATATACTTATCAAAAGATCAAGGTTTCAGAATGAAAAATGTATTCAGTGACTATATTTTTATGGAGACTAAAATAATTTAATTTCTCAGTATAAATATTGAAGAGTCCAATATATAACCTCATGAGCAACAAAAAGAATGGTACATATCATAACATGAGAGAGTTGCTCCATAGGCATTCCTACAGTCTAGAAGACCAGGACTGGCTCTGAACAGATAGGCTGAGCATGACCATATGTCCATATGTATGCAGGCATCATAAAGCTCCCCAAGGACTCTCTACTAGGTGCCAAGGACAGGTGCAGGGGAGACAGTCATTCAGTTCCTCTGACACATCTTTTTTGAAATCATCAGATCCTATGAATTCATTAAGGTTTTAAAAAAAGCCTCTGTAGACTAGAAATGAAATATTACCTAGTTATATTCCATTTTTCTTTGAACTCAGTGACTCAACTGTCACTGAGTTCAAAGACCTGCTTGAAAAAAGATAGATCCCCAGTATTCATGTTTCATCTACTGATTTCGCAGATCTTCATAAACGTCTCTAGAGAAAAGGCATTATAATGCTCACCCGATTTCTAATAAACTCCTAAGCATTGTAATGCTCACCTGATTTATAATAAACTCCCAATTTGCCATTGGAAAGAAAATTTATCAGTAGCAGTAGAAGCTTTTAAACTCCTGGATTTCACAAATACACTCTGTTGTTGCTTTGCCTCACTTTTTTTTTAAATTAAACTGTGAAGCAACAAAATAGGTTGAGGTAAACTTAACAACAATTAAAATAATATTGGATTGAGATATGTTTGCAAGTAGTTGTTTAAACGTATTGTATGAAGGTTACAGAGTTTGTAACAAATGGCGTGCTGAGTGGTCCCCTGTTGCTTATGAAGTTAGAAAGGCATTCCCTATGGCTGCGTAATTTCTTTCAAGCCTCTTAAAGAATGGTACACATCTCCAATTTAATATAAACAAGGACCCTTCAACAGCAACATATAAAATACCTAGTTCTCTATTTGTTGAAATAATGGATAAGGTGAATCTAAATGTTTTGGCAAAGATTTCTAGGTTCACAGACAGAAACCTGTTTCCCCATAAAATTAGTCATCTGCAACTGTTACACTAAATAAAATGTAAAAGAAATAGATTAACCATTCAAAAGATAGACTTTATTGCTGAGTACTCAGCAGGTATAAGATATAATAATAATAATAATAATAATAATAATAATAATAATAATAATAATAATAATAATAATAATAATAATAGTCGAAGAGTGTTGAATTTCCTTTTTCTATCTGGCTTTGCTTTTGGAAGCTTCCAGGCAAATACAGTGTCTTCAGCTCTACCACACTGACTATGCACCTAGATGTCTTGATGACTGGTATATTTAAAAGAGAATTCTGGAATAGCAATTGAAACCCTTAGTCACAGTTGCAGGCGAGTTTCTGTCACAAGCCTGGATTTGGGTATGCCCTCAGATTCTTTGGAGTTCACGTCCCGACGCGCCCCCACCCCCACCCCCCAAAAAAAAAGAAAGAAAGAAAGAAAACAAACCAAACAAAAAACACCAAATAAAACACAAAACCAACAAGCAAAAAAACAAACAAAGAACAACCCAGAGATATACATATCTCAGTACATAGTCCCTAAAATGAAATGTTGCTAACGTGCTTCAAAATAGAAATTATAATGTTCCCTACATAAGCATAAGGTGTTGGTGCACCTGCATGGAATTATAGCATGGAATATAACTGACTCACCAATATCAAATGCCTATTATACATTTGACTTGTTGCTGAGGTTTTTCGTAGTTGAAAACTGCAGGTGGCCTTACTGACCAAACCGAGTCATGCTAAAAGGTGGTATTCAACCTCGACAATTCCCGCCCAAGTTACTTGCCTGTCTGTAGAAGTACAAGACCCTGGGTTTTAGGCCTGGATATTTAGGACTGATGCAAAGACTTGATGGAAATTTTGATAAGAAGAAATCTTGACTTTAAGTGTTTTGACAATATTGTGTTCATTAGTAATTGTTTCTCAAACTTTGTTTCCAAAAGTCTCAGTAAGCTATAAATTATTATATTTACGTTTCAGACAAATGGTTATGACAGTTCTGAAGTGACCCTTTTAAGGAGATTCTCAATGAAGTTTATATTTCTGCCATAAAAATAGCATAGTTGTGGCTGTTAGTCTCAATCAGGAAAAGAGCAGAACTCCCATAAGTGATTAACTATATCCCAAACACTCAGTGTACACAGGTAGCAAAAGAGAAATATTCAGAGAAAAGCCACTAAAACAAATATTCACAGAGTGCAGAGACCACAGATAATGAGGAATCGACCCAAGGAGTACCCTTGACAATGCTAAATTGAAGGGGAGTTAGGGGGGAGGCTTATTATTTTGAATTTTGTTTAGTAATGCTATTCTAGGTTTCAGACTATCAGCATTTCTGTATTTTCATTCAAATCTATGCTGTGGCCTCCAAAAACTCTGTTTGCCTTATGCAAGAACATAAGCAACCACAATCCTCAACTTCTGAGGTCTTTGAGCCTGCGGTTGGCATCAAGTATCTCTATTTATTTTTCTGCCTTTAAAAATCTCCTCATTTTTTACACATCAAGAACACTATATCCAGTGCTACGTGCTGAAAAATGTCACTGTAAAATTGTGTTAAATAGGACTGAAAATCTGATTAAAACCAACCTCCAACTGATGAAGCGTAGCTTCATGGAATTCTCCTTATGTCCATCTAGCAGTAATTATCTTTGTCCTTTTGTTCCTCATTACATGCTATATAAGAAAATAGTTTCACAAGAAGCTAAGCGCATATGGCATGCTAACACTTTAAATTTCTTGTAGGTTTAATGTATCTTCATTAAATGTGTAGACATCTTACTGTAAAATTGTCATTAAATACTTCATTTCACTTCTTGTGTCAGCACAGTGATAGCTCAACTACATGCTGTCTGGACTCAAATACACTGTTTCCACAAAAGTAATAAGCTTCCTCACCTCTCACAGATCAAGTGTGGTTTCCCTGCTTTTAGACCCACTTCAGTGAGGTGCAGTGTTCATTCACTTCAATATGAAAAAGGATATTGCTATCTGACTGCAGAAATGACAATAGGAACTGCTGAGGCAGCTGTGGCAGCCACAAAAATCAAAGTACAATACTTAGACCAGTGGTCCTGCTAGCCCAGAGTCCTGTTTCCAACGCTGCCCAACAGAAGCATTTGGTGAAGATTACAGGAAAAACACAGTCATGCAGTGGTGCTTCTCCAGGATACCTTTTCCATCTCTAGCAGTTCTTGGTTTAGAGAGTTTCTGTCAAAAAGATGCTGGTGCCCGGACTCTTGGAAGATAATCTGTGGCTTTTCATGACAGGTGACACTGAATTGTATACCAAGTTTATTGGACTCATGTTCTTGACCTTCACCTCAGATCATAAGATGACAGGGTATTCAGGTCAAATCCGTGTAGATTATCTTCCTGGGTTCAATGATATCAACCAGAGAATATGAAAAGGCCCCATGCCATAAGCATCCTACCTGTTTCTGAGCTGTTTTAGAAGGTGAAAGTCACTTTCTTCCGGGGGTTCCCACTGATGGCAATGTGTGTCTGCACTCATTCTAGAGGAATCAATTTCCCTAAAGATTTTCATCATGTCTTGGAAGGCTATGAGTAACAGTTGCTGCTTGTTCTGTTTTGAACATCCTTCAAGATTTTGCAGTTCCTCTGCTGAACAGTCAAGGATGCCCTGTTCACAGTTTAAATCGCTGAGGTATGGGAAGCACTAATCAAGTTCGGCACATGTATCCTTCAAATATGTTGTAATAAAAGGATTATATCATTCATACACCCACTCTATCAAACTTTGTGCAAATATTTAAGAAGTTTTTTGTTTGGATTTGTCACTTTTTTTTTTTTTTTTTTACTATCTGCAATGCAATGGGATGTAATTTTGGAGTCAGTGAAACTATATTCTGTAATAAAATACAACTAAGCATTTCAGTGAATGGTAGAAGAGTGACACCAATGAATATAAACACATATTCCCTGATATTTTTTTTAGATAATGATCAATGAACTTGCTAAGAAAAATGCTGTAAAACTTCAGCATTATAATAAAGATTAGGATTTCAATGAGTATGAAGTTAAGAAACACTCCAGCTAGCTGCAGTCAGGTGCATTTGTTCTTTAAATGCCATGTGCTTCAAAAGGATTGTGCAGCTCTTCATTTTTGCCATCAGCTGCTGTGGTGAAAGACTTTCCTTTTATACAGATCGTAGAATCATAGAATCATAGAATCATAGAATGGTTTGGGTTGGAAGAGACCTTAAAAACCATCTAGTTCCAGCCCCCCTGCCCTGGGCAGGGCCACCTCCCACTAGACCAGGTTATTCAAAGCCTCATCCAGGCCTTGAACACTTCCAGGGATGGGGCATCCATAGCTTCCCTGGGCAACCTGTTCCAGTGTCTCACCACCCTCACAGTAAAGAATTTCTTCCTGATATCTAATCTAAATCTTCCCTCTTTCAGTTTAAAACCATCACCCCTCATCCTATCACTACGCTCCCTGACAAAGAGTCCCTCCCCACCTCTCCTATAGGCTCCGTTTAGGTACTGAAAGTCTGCTATAAGGTCTCCCTGGAGCCTTCTCTTCAGAAAAAAAAAAAAAAAATAGCAAAATGGAAAGCAGTAAGTGGATATCTAAAGCGCAACTGATGGATGTTGTACCTTTGCATATTGGAGACGAAGGGATGGAAAATGGGTTTCTACACTCTGCAGTGATATTCCAGGGGCCTTACTGCTGTTCCTAATATTCTTGTTGCATAGGGAGAGACTAGGATCCTCCCTGCGATGCCTGCTTTGGAGGTGCTAGTGTGCATGTGTACACTAAATCACCATTGAACGACCTTAGGTGCACTTTTTCCCTGACAGCCAGATCTCAGGCTGTCAGCGTACATTCACACTCATGTACAAGGTGTATCTCAATGCTATAGTACAGTTATGTGAATTCTGGGCCAAAGGCATACAAATGACCACGCACTTGCCTTTAAACCCATTAGGTGATACACGTGCGTTATGATCACAGATGACTAAGAGATTAACAGATAACCTGACCTTGGTAGCCAGCAAAAGAGAATGGACTACTAGTGCGACAGCTGGTTCAGGATTCAACATCCACGGCAACTCCATTAGAATGAATACAGATCATATCTCAGGAAACCTACTTTCAAAGAAGGATTAATGATCTATAGTAAAATGACATGTTATTTACACCAGAGGGAAAGCAAAGAACAGATTCAAGGCAGTTTAACATGATGTAATTCCAGTTAATCCACAGCAAACGTTGTGTGTGAAGAAATCCTGACTTCCCTTCACTGTGAGATTTCATATTCCTTGGCCTATTACAATAAACTATTCAAATCCAACCGGAATAATTTGCAGTTCAGTCTTTGAAATGTTTTGAACTCTTAAATTTACTTCTATACTAAACTTAATTGGCTTTTGGACTTATGTGCTGGATTTGTCTTTGATTTGCAGAGGAAGGAGTAAAGAGTGCATCACAGCACTGGAAGAAGGAGGGGCTAGCTTGAGAGGGGCTAGCTAAATTCTTCCTTAAAGCACAAAGATTGTGCCTTTCCAGAAGGGCCCCCTTTTTCAGCTGTGCTTCCTTCCACTCTCTTTTTGTTTGCCGTCTATCTCTGCAGAAGAAAGAGACACGCGGGTTACTTGAGACAACTGAAAGCGACAGACCTCACCTGAGCCCCTGTCGTGCTTGCAACACAGCAGTACAACCTCAACTCTTTTCCTGTGCACTGGCAGGGATTCCCAGGTTCCCCGCAGCACAATAGCTGGCATCTGCCTTGTGCCACAAGAGAGAAATATTTCTGCATTTTAATAGGTGGAAGGGCTGATTCCCAGAGGAATTCATTATAAGCTTAGGATTCAGGTGTTACTTTATGGTTCTGCTAATTTTTTCATTTTAAGAGTTACTGAAAACTGTATTTTCTGTTGGGAATGAGCTGAAGCACCTCATTTCTGTGCAAAGATGCAAATAAGACCTCAGCTTTCTTCCCAGTTCTTTCTTTCTCCTTCCCATAGGAGAAGTGCTGCTGAAGTTTGATAAAAATCAAGAAATATGTTAATCTTACTCCTAGTTGTGTTTTTTCTTTTCCTTTAACTGAAAGATTTCCCAAGAGCTTAATGGCCTGAGAATGGCAAATTAAAATGAGATTTGACAGAAATAAAAACAAAGGATACAAAAATTGTCAGTCTCCAATGGACATTGGAGAATGTCAGTTTCTGAACTTAGAAGTACCTGATTTATACTTTTCTCTCAGAAGGTACTTCTCTTATTCTCCATTGTTTCAGTGAAATAAAACAGGAACAACTGCTTTAGACCAAAATTCAATCCTATGTGATAGCATCCGGCTTCACCTGTCAAATTGAATCCAGTTCTTTTACAGGACCTGCTCAGAAAATTCTTACAAAGGTTATCAATGAATCAGCTAACAACTTGGTAGTCCAGATGCAGGTTTTAACACTAATTCCAGAGGAAAGGGTAACTCATTTAAAATGAAAGTCTAAAAAAATTGAAATATACTTTCAATTTATTTTGCAAATATTGAAGGCACTGTTGCAGTTTGCTTTGAACCATACTTTATTTTAGGTCCATAGTTTGTAAATGAACACTGAACTTTCAATTCAGACCTTTTGCTGTCTATTCATAACTTCTGCTATACAGTACTTTGCAGTCCCTGTCTATGCAATTTCCTTTTATTAATGTACAAACAAAACATGATGAATTAAACATGCTATTACATGTACTTTTTGGCAAGCATCAAAGATGAGGTAATTGAAGATGGTTATTATTTCCAGCTGTACAGTGCTAGCACATAGTGACATTTAAATAATAAGAGAGAAAGTAAAATAGGTGTTTTGGTTTTAACAATACTGTCCTCTAACCATCCCAACTCACTAATTTCTACTAATTATTTCAGATTATACGTGTGTCTGAGACAAAGCTGTGTCTCAGGCTATTTAAATAATTCCTGATATGTAAAAAAGCCTGGAAAATGCTGTAACAACTAGATATTTTTTAATATACCTAGATACTAGAACCTAGACAAGTCACTGTATAGATCTCTAAGACATAAAGAATCACTTCTAGCAAAAATAAACTTTCTTCCTCTTTGTTAAAGAATTGGTTAATCATAAAGTAACTTTTATTTATTATTCTGAAATCTGCAATAAGCATATAAGATTTTTTGCAAATTGCTGTTTAATAAAAGCGAGTTTCTCACACATTCTTCTGGTTAACCTTTAGTTCAAGATCATTTCCAGTGAGAAACTATTGTTTCTGTCCTGATCTGTTGTCTTGCAACCTCCTGCAAGCTGCATTTTATCTGGTACATTTTTTCTCAAAAATTGTAATTTTTATTATTTAACCATGTAGACAGTAACTGAATATAAGATAGGGAATGGCACCATTTCAGCTAAACTGTCCAGTGCTAGAATCATAAGAGATGACTGTCTCTGCAGGGAGTGAGAGGCTGGTTTAATTTCCGTGCTCCCACTGTATTTCTGTGGAATTAGCCATCAAATGAAACTTTAAAGATCTATGTTTGATTGCCATGTGTACACTAATTTTCTATTCAAAGAATAAAACCAACAAATATATGGCTTTCTTTTAAGTTGATAACCGTGACACATAACAATGGTGAGTACTGGATTGGGCCTGTCAGACCCTCATTTCAGTAAACCTGGGAAAACTGTAGGGTGTTTCATCTGTGCTTTGCAGAGTCTCTGTTCATAACATGCAGCCCATGGAAATCGCAGCAACTCATGGAATTTCCTGTTAGGCACAATTGGTTCTCCCAGGTTTGCACAGTGAATTTATCCTAAGAGGATGGCACACAACTGCCTTCTTCGGTGCCTTCACAGTCATAACAGTGTTCTCACCATCACTCCAATCTCTCTCTCCAGTTCCACACTTATCACAGAATTGCTGAAACAAAGGACTGAAGCTCAGCAATTACTTTAAAATCTTGTTTAAGACCTCATTTTGTAAGTAAGAAACTGTAGAGAACATGGTTCTTAAAAAGTGTGAAAAATTCTCAGGTAACTGAGATGCATACCAATGTAAATGTAAGGTGACATCAATATGAATGAAATCCCCCCTAAGATATTAAATGACATCAATTTTGTTTATGGTTTAGAAAAGTCTGACATTAAAGCAATCTTAGCTTTGAGTCATGTGTAGTAACCAGTGTATTTCCCTTAGCTTATTTTGTAGAAAAAAAAACCTACTTACATGGGGAAAAAATGTGTGTATATACACAGAATACAGCAAAAAATCTAAGTATTGATGTTCATGATGGTAGAACCTGTTTGACTATTTCATGAACCCAAAACCCAAAAGGGCTTTTAATATCAAGAAAAATCAAGTTGCTTGCCTTGCATCCCAAAAAAGTGAATCACAAATTAAAAGCAAATACTTAAGTCTGGCATACGTCTTCAGTGATTCTTACTTCTGTGAACAATTTGGTCACATAAACCTAGTTTGAGAGTTCAGGACCAGCAACCTCTGTGGCCATCTAGTCCCTCTTCAAATAAGTCACTAGATCATACATTTAATCCTTTTACCACTGTGCTGAGTCTCACTAAATTACTTTTAGTCAAAACACTTCTTCTAAACATGTATCTGAAGTCACCCTGAGATCTGGGAATTAACCACATCCATCTGATGGAAGTTTAAGTGACTGATTACAATTCACCATTAAAAATATGTCTTATTTCCTACTTAAATTTGTCTGGCCTCAGGCTGTTTGTACTGAACCTTGTCATTCCTTTCTTAAAAGTCTCATTTTGTGAAAGCACTTAGACCCTGTAAGCAACTCAACTCTCAGTTTTCTTTTTGGTGTCCTAAACACACTGAACTCTTTTGAGCCTCCCGCTGAGAAGCTTTCCACTCATTCAGTCACACAGAGGCTAATTCCCACCTCCTATTAATTTTTTTCAGCATCCTTCTTCAAATGCAGACACTAAAAGTATAAACAGCATTTCAGCATCAGCAATTTCTGTAGAAGTATCATATACATATACATACCCAGTTCTTGCTGAATTAAATGCAACTTTAAAATACTCTTTAGAACTCAGAGAGTGGGATTAGCACGTTGAAAAGCAAAGACCACCACTTTGGATTATTTTGATTTCACAGTTTTATTTTTCAATCTTATAAACCGCATTATGAAAACCACATCTGGTGATGCCAAATGAATTCATTACAATCAGTAGAACTCTTTTGTACATAGTTATTTTAACTTTGATGAATTGTAAGAGATTACATTTATGTTTAACTTCCCATGAGAAGCCGTATTGGAAAAGGTTGCACATCTGGTAGTGAACTTTTGGATTCTATGCCCATGATGTGGGAGGTATCTTTGACATATCTGCATATTTCGCAACTCTTGTAAGCATTTGTGTAGGTGACAGCAGGGGTGATCCTTGGTCTTTTGAAGCTGATTCATTTTCAAAGCATATTCTCTTATATGTTTTCCTTTTCAACAAATCCATTTTCAAACACCTTTGATTTAAAGTAGCTAATAAGCACCAGGTTCTATAGTGCAATTGAAACAATTTAAAATTAAAAAAAAAAGTACTTTGACTATCATCTACTTATATATGTTACAAATGTGCAAACAGATCTAAAAAGATTCTTTTCATCATGATTCAGCACATCAGGTTTTACAAAGTAAGCATATGCTTAAGGACTGAACTGAAAAGCAGCAGTTTACCCACATGCTTATCACTGGAAATGTTAGGAGCTGAAATTTAACTATTTTAAGGATCTTCTTTTTCATGTAGCCTGACTCTGCTCTCTTACTCAAGTTACTGTATTGATTTGAACCACCACGCTGGTATCACTCACCAACGTGATATTAATGAGGGCTGGTGGATTCATTCCTTCTACCAGATTTTTTAGGAAAAAACATGCTGTTCATGAGTGAATATTAAAGTTTATGCCTTGAATTTCATGTGACTAATTTAAAGGTCATACTTGTTAACTGTTGCAAATTTTTGCCTATGGAACCTTTGACATTATAAAATGAAATATAATCTTATAACACTCTAAAATTCCTTCAGCCAATGGATTTTGTTTCATATGATGTGGCATTTCACATCTTGAAAGCATGGCATTCCAAGCCCTATTCTTAAGGAAAAAGCCAGAAGTATATTGTGAAACCGATTATGCAGACACCTGTAAAGACTAACCGTAAATGAGTATGCTGTAATCAGGACTGAAAAGGACACGATATATTCTTTTGCATTGTCACTTGGGAGAATGGGAAGAAATTAACCCACATGACAAAGGAAATAGACAATGTACTGTATCTTGCAGCAGCACGTGAACAGCTTGCTTGAGAAGAGGTGAACACCCTACTCTGGTATTCCTAGTTCGTGATAAGTAGCATGTTGCCATTTTGATTTCTTTCTCTGAAGTTTCCTGACCTGATACGGTGCTGCAGGGTTCCAAGGATCAAGTCTCATACAGCCCTAATGCCTGGGTAGACAAGTGGTGGTTTTCCATCGATGGGATGTGGGTCCCGCACATTTGCAGAAAACTTCTGCTGTGTAAACAAACGAAGTCTATTGGCAGTAGGCTTAAATTTGCTACAGATCCTTATTTGCAGTCAAAAGATTTTAAGGATGTGAAAACTGCATGCATTTGAAATTACTGTAATAGATGTTTTATCTCAACAAGATGTCTTGCTTCTATAAAACTATACTTGTAAAGCTTCAGCTTTTTAATCCTTGAAAATTATTCTAGTGGAGATAATGTAGTTAAACGTACAGGATATAGTTTGACGGGAAGGTGCCACTGTCACTGCTGTGTCAGGAGATTGTAGCCAGTCATGTCTGAAAATCTGGGACACATTCCTTCTACTCGCACCCTTGTACTTTGCATTCTGGCTAGTGTGCTAGTAATAATACAGTAATATCTTTTAGATGACATGTTAAATCAAAGTTTTCCAGAGATTAGCGATTACATGGTACATTTTGAAAAAGAGAAGGATAATAAATCTGGTGTCCTGACAAATTTCTTCAGTAGTCTTCATAACCTCCCCCCCTAAGACAAGGGCATGGTCTCTTTGGAAACAAGCATTCATGCTCAAAGAGATGTCCTGCTCAAAAAGCTGCTAAAAGATTAACGGATATCTAATGCTCTAGGACACATTGCAATATGCCATTTTTGGAATGCCACAGTTTCACGGTTGCATTAAAGCATAATTTTATTTCTATGCTCAGCCTACAGATTGCAGATGGGTCTATTTTCCACTGGTCTATTGAAACACTGGCAATTTGCAGTACAGTACTAAAGGACACACATTATACACAAAAAGTATAAACTGCATATTTACATGAAATTAAGATGAGGGTTTGCATGGATTGAAGGTTATGAAACTGATTTGGGAATTTTAGCCAAAGAAAATTATTTGCTTTGTTCCATACTTACTACCTGTAGAACTGTTACTGCCTTACAAAAGAAAAAAAAAGCCACTGGAGTGCTTGAGTTCAGTAAATATATTGAAAGTACCATTTCAGTTTCTGTATAGAATCCAGTATTTGAATAGGATGTTTTCCAGCTGAACATACACCTTATAGAAAAAAAAAAAAAAGAAAAGAAAAGAAAAAAAATTGTGCAAAAATATTGCCAGTTCTCAAATGTAAAGGGCATTTTTTTTCTTTGAAAAGTTAGCTGGCTCTATCACATTGTTTTTTTCATCAAAACATAACTTAATCCTAAACAGAGGAAGAAACGTAAATGTTGATTTTCCTGAGTGTTTCCAACCAATATATTGACTTTTTTTTTTTTTTTTAATTACAGAGGTAAGTAATCATAGACATGTTTATACCATTTAAGACAGAGATTTTCTAACAAAGTTTTCTAACAATTCAAAATGCAAGTGATGCATTTTGGAACATTTGGGGTGCATTAGGCAATTAGCTTTCAGGTGTGCAAAACCACCATTCCCTGCTGTTACAGTGGAGGGTCTTGCAAACTGTTGAAGTTCAAAGTATCGTACTCACTCTGACCCTTGCTTTGCCCATGGAAACTGACAGGATTTATAAGTATTTATGGTCTCCTTGCCGTACCCCTGCAGACTAAGTGGCCAGAACTGTAGCGCTGGAATGCCAGCTTGCGTGTTATTGTGGCTGAATAGCGCAGCGTATGTTTTAGCTTGGAACATAAACACTAATATGTGCTGTTAAATGAAGGTATTGTGGTCTCGTATTGGGATGAAACGTCTGATCTGTGCCATGCGCAAGATGTGCATTCCAGGAGCCTGAAGCCCTCTGCTCGCACATGATGTGTTCAGGGACCAGCAGTGATGCCGGCTGCTTTGGACTGAGCTGCCGCTGGACCACCGCGGCTCCTTCTCAGCGGTGATTCACTGTTTGTTTTTAGACAACAAGCTTGTTTTCAGGAACAAGGAGCCCGTTTCTGAGATACTCTGAAAAGGCTGAAGAACAGAGCTCAGGGTCCTCAAACGGGCACAGATTAATGTCGCTTTTGGGTCTGCGAGGAATTTGTGTGACGGGTGCCTGTCCACTTGGAAAAGGAGCATGCCGTGGTTTAACCCCAGCCGGCGATTAGAACCACGGAGCAGCTCACTCACCCCCAAGAAAGGCAGGGGGGAAAAACAAACAGGAGGAGAAAGGGAGAACAAAACCCCCTGTGGGCTGAGATAAAGACAGTTTAATAGCAACAATAACAGAAAAGGAAAAATAACAATAATAATAACAATGACAATAATGATACGGATCACTCTCACCACCAGATTCATCCCAAGTGGAGACAGTGAATTCCCACCCCCCAGCCAACCTCCATTTATATATTGATCATGATCTCTATGGTATGGAATATTCTTTTGTCGATTTCATCGTTCTGTCTATGCTTCTATGGGAAGCTGAAAAAAAGTCCTTGAATAGTGTAAACATCACTTAACACCAACTAAAAACAATAGGTATTATTGACATTCTTTTAACAGCAACCACTAGAAAGAAAATTAACTCTTTCCCAGCTGAAACAAGGGCAGTGATAGATCCAATGAAGATATTCATATAAATCACTGAACAGCGTAACATGGTGAGCCTGTGGTCCTTTAGACACACATTACCACTTAAGGATAGATTTAGAACTCATGGACAATGCTGTCAGCTTCTGTGGAGGTCTGTGAAGACACTAGATGTAATAATTTGCAGAACCAGAGTCCCTGAGCCCTTCTTTTTGGCATTCTATACAAAGGCGATAGCGACATTACAGGAGTCATTCCCCTTCAACAGCATCTGAAGTGGGTAGTCTTCTGGGAACTGATTTTAGAACAAAATCTAAAATGTCACAAGTTCTGAAATTCTCCTAAATATGAAGCACGCTAAACAGAATAATTCTGTTATTCCATTCAGTCTTCTATTCTCTATGCAAGAAGATAAGCTCACATTATTTGTAATGACATACAGTGCCTACACTATGCCTAATGTCAAAGAGCATTCTATAGAATTGGTAAGAGCCTAGCTCCTTTGGTAATGGGCACAACATAGCTAGAAATATATACATGTAAACAGAATGACTAGTCTTTGCTCTACTAGCATATATCTTAAGTAAATATGTGAAATGAAATACCTAAAGAAAGTTCAGAATTAATCAAGGTCAAGCAGTGAATTAATTGGGTAGTTTAAAATCTGTCTCTGTTAGAAATCTGGCTGCATCACAGATTTTAAAAACCCCTTAATTTTGGCTAAGCTGCAAAAAGATTGCAGGCTTTAGCAACCCAAATCAGTGAACAACAGGCAGCCAGGAACAAAGACCATGCTGAGAACATGACCAGTGAGTTCTTGGATTCTGCTTGACCAAACGACTGCTCTCTTACATCCGCACTGTGAAATTTGGCACAGTGGTCATTGCATGGCTCCAAGGCAATCCAGGTTAATAAAGCAACAGCTCTGGGTGGAGGTAAAAATGTGAGGCTGTCATAACGGGCCATCCATCCCCATGCTCTGGGCCACTCTGAAGCCATAAGCTGATTTTTGCAGAAGAGTGAGAGTTTGGCAAATGTATATGGAACTACCTTCTTGTAACATGTTAACTCTAGGACTTTCTGACTCAATGTGTTTTCTACAGAAGACAGAAATAGCACAGACACCACTGGTTCCCTTTTGCCTCCACAATCTGTGATGAAGTCCATGTTTGGGAGCCTTTGTTCAAGGTAAATGGACTGTATGATGTCAGATTATGCCATATACTCTCATAAGTAGAAAGGATCCACACTTATGGCACGGTTTTTACAAATAAAAAAAAAAAAAAAAAAACCAAATAAAAGATAAATAACGTGCCAAAGCCTCTGAAAAACAAATCAGTCCATTCCCAGGAGCTTCCTGGTGACTAAATATGACCAGTACCCCCTACTCCCCACCCCTGCTAATGTGGTTAACATAACTAACACCATCTTATGAGGCAAGCAGCCATTCTCTGCGGTCGAGTGAGTCATGTATTTGTTCCCTTTCCCTCATTATCAGTCCCTGAAGGTCTTGTGAACCAAGTAGACAAACCAAACAGATTTCTTCTTCCCCTCCCTACCAGCCTCAAAGTTCCTGACTACTCCCTTCCTCGCTGGCCTTGAAGGTCCCAGGCACCCGGCCAGCCAGGTGATAGTGATGACCCCTCACAGAACAGGGAAGCATGACAGCACACAGAGCACTGTCCGTAACATCAAGCAGTTATGAGTGAGGAACCTGGACTAGAATCACTGCTGAACAGTGAGACCCGTGACCCTCCCCGTGGCCAGGGGCGCCTCCACTGTCCTCTGCTCCCTCCGACCGAGGGACCGACTCGTATTCTTTCATATGATTTTCAAGTCTACATTGTGATTGTTATATTGATATAGCATACCATGTATTGCGATCTGAGCCAATCTGCAGAGGGTCTAGGTGATTAGAAATCATAAATTAAGTTGTATTATAAATTCTGTTTTACACTACTTATAGGTTGTACTACATTGATTCTGCTTGAAGAAATACTGTGCCATTCTAATCATAAATTCTGTGCTATACAAATCATAAAATCCTACTAGGAAAATAAAGCTTTAATTGTAACTATGATTTAGTGCCATCATCATTCTGCCAAGGATCCCTAAAAGAACCTGTCTGTCCCCTCAGTGTTGGGTGACGCTGAAGCTGTGTAATTTCCATCTGGAAATACAAGAGCAAAAACAAAGAACTATTTCTTCATCAAAAGAAAAATCCTGCAGGAGTCACTTTTCACAGGAAGAATAGAGAAAAACATCACAATATAGTAGGAATGTGATCCAATATGATCCAGGAGCTCATTCCAGGCTCCTTATGACTCCATGTTGGGTTACAAGGCTCAAGCATTAACCGTCTATATATCAAACTGTGATTCTACACGAAGCATAACTGTTACACAAAGAAGCAAGACCCTGTGGCAAGTTTTTAACAGCCTCCTTGGTCTGGACCACTAGGAGACAGGCCTGCTAGACATGTCCTTCTCCCACAGCAAACATGACTCATGAAACTGACCATCTCTTTCTTGATGAGGTGATACACTTCCCCCAAAACACACATCCAGAGGGAGGAGCAGTTTGGCATATAGGAATTAATGCCAGTTTTGAAGTAACTTCAAAACAGGAGAAACCATGATTTGGCCCCTTCTAAAGTGGAAGGGGAGAAACAGGAGATTCATCAGCTGTAGTAAAATTGATAAAGCAAAATATTTACTCAAATAGATCCCCATTGAGAAGGACAGAGGAGCAAAATGATAAACAGATGACCAGAAACTTTCATGCAGACTGTGAAACACTCTTCAGACTTTACTGTCCCATGGGAAACTATATGTTGCAAGTAACATGCTCTGGGCAATATCATGTTTTGCTCTCCACTTGCCTTGGCTTTAACCTTTTATTTCTGGTGGCATTAAGCAACATCAGCATGTGTTAAAATAAAAGGTTACCTACAGGTAATATGGGTGTCTCTGGAGAGGGCCTCTTGAAATCCACTTAAGAGCTCAATGGGATAATTTAGACCTCAGAATATATTTTTTTGGTGTATGCAAGAAAACAGGCAGGAACATTTTGTGTTCCAGGAACTTTGAGAAACACAAAGGCAATAATCAAGGATAAAACCAGTTAGATTTACAGAAATAAATCTGAAACAGTTTCATGGAGGAGGCATGGTGTCTGGGTGACTCCAGTCAGACATAAGCCTCCTGAAATGTGAGACAAGAAACACTCTTGGACAATGAAGCAAATCTGTGAGTGGCAGCCAAGAAAACAAATGGAAGGAAAAAGAAAAGGAGAGTTAAAGGTAACTTACTAAAGTTACTTTTAAAAACTCATTTTTTACCTGTCCTAAAAAACACTTGTGTCTCAGATGTTTTTACTTCAGGAAGCTAAGAAAAAAACATGAGTTCTAGTCAAGACAGAATGAAAAGAATATCTAAAAGTATCAAAAGGTATGTTCAGCTATGTATTATTGGTGTGAAAATGCTACAGGTTATTAAATGGAGTAACTGAATAGATTTTTTTTTTTTTCAGAAGAAAATAGATGAGAATTTAACTTTTAGGACTTTATAGATAGTTCTAATTCTTACAGCTGCAGCAATTTGAGTGACATAAGACAAGATAAGCAAACCTAGCCAGATGATGTTTGATCCCATATGCCTGCAGGAATAACGTGGAAAGTGGCAGATCTGAGTAGATTCTTGATAACTGAAATGAACTTCCTCTGAATTTTAGCAATGCAGAACATTTTAACTTAGTAAATAAACTCATAGTCTTCTCCCATACAAAAATGTGGATATATTCCACTGAAATAATACACGCTGCTACAGGTTTACTTTCGGTCTTGCATATAATAAACCCATGCTGTTAATAATGTCACCCTTTTAAGATGCTGTTCTTAAGACATCAAACCAGTAAACATTTGGGCTGCTAGTACAGTGTCACCTAATTACAAATGACTAGTTGTCTCATCCATGATGCCAAGTTAAAAGAAACAAGAGTACAGGAAGACCAGAATTATCTGCAGAAGCCTAGAGGAACTTGGAACAGGCATGAGGAGGTGCAAAGAGGAGTTTTGTATGGCATGCTCTCTGCCATCCCTCTGTATCTCCAAGCTGATGGCACTATTCCACAGAGCTACTAGAAACATGCCACCTTTTCTGCACATTGGTACATCTTTGTTTTATACATGAGCCAACTCAAAGCTTAATTTTCAAAAGTCTGTGAAAAGCATTTTCACATTTGCATTGCTGGAAAACTCTCTACATCTTTAAGGTCATACACAGGGACTGAAACATCATTCCCTGTCTTTTGGATGTGCTGGGAAGAGGGAGAAAAAGAATAGCCTTGGACCGCCTCTTCCCTTAACCTTTGAGCCTTGGTAGCACTTCACTGTAGACTTCTGGGCTGTAGCTCCATGGGTCATGCTTCCCACACTGCTGTACTCTGATGGATGTGGTCTTTGCATGAACCCAAGCTCATTGAAGAGCACCCATACTCCTTCAGATTCATCTAACTGTATGGACAGCTGTGGCACTGTAGAAATGTAATGGAAGCTAGAACCTAGCCCTAGATGCAGGCTGTAATATAATAACCTAAATCTGCATACAAATTTTCCTGTCTAGCAATGTTTTTAGAAAAGTTTCAGCACTGCGAAGGTTTGCACTTTTATATGGCAAGGTTGTTGCATTTATTTATTCTTTGGAAAGCTTGTTACCCTAAACTTAGGAAGAGATAGTTTTAAGCAGAGAAAGGTGGGAGTTATTTGAACAGTGCCATTTTTCTAAGGTCTCAAGGCCAAACCCCACAAAAAATAACAATATAAAGTGTAAATGGTGCTTGATCAAACAGGCTGGCAAATGTAACACTAAAATGAAAGAGGCAATAAAAAGTTTCATCTCCTATTAAAAACCTAAAGAATTTTAATTTAAACTTAGTTAGAATTTCAAGTAAATTATTTCACATTATCCAGTCACAAGGGAACATGCAAAATAGTACTATTCTGGAGGAAGTTAGTTTGGTTCAGTTCTGTAAAGCTGCCAACTGTCAAACTTAAGTAAACATTTTCTTAAGGAACCGGCATGCACATAAATGAAAATTTACAGCAGCAGTAACAAAAATGAGGATGGGACTGGAGTGGCGTAGGAAAAGTCCTCTCAAATCTAGCTATAATTTGTCTGGGTGGCTGATAGGTTTTGTCCTTACTGCAGGGGAAAAAAAAAAAAAGAAAAAACAAAAACCAAAACAAAAACAAAAACAAAAAACAAAAAAAGAAACAAACAAACAAAAAAAAAAAACAGGGAGAGAGAAAGAGAGAAAACGGAAAAGTTATGAGGTCTCTTTTTAAGTATATCCCATCTCTACTGGAAGTTTGAGACCTTTTGCTAAATCAGTTCTAATATAGTCACTGGAGACACTCGTGTCTAACTGTCCTCACCTTTCTGGTACATTTTTTTTGTGTCTTTCTCAAACTCAGAGACAGCAATTGGGCATCTGCCCCAACTTTGGTGGGATGATTCACACAGGTGCAACCTGAAGTCTCCTTCTTCTGTCTCTGTCTGAGGGAGGAGAGAAAAACCCATGTTCATGTGGGGCTCGGCCTGTGTAAATCACAGAGCATGGCTCAGAGATCCACCTTTCAGCATGTACTCTGCTGTCTGCCTGACTCCCCAGGTTTTTACACAATGAAAACTCCGGTGTTTAGGCATCTAACGGTAGAAAGCCACTAATGTGAACTATTGCTCATGAGATGCAGTGAGAATTAGGTTTAATTAAGCCATGCTGATTTTGGCTGCAGTACAGAATTTCTGGGTTAACCTTATTGCCAGATCTCAGGATTTTACTGACACACTCACAATATTTCACTTAGGTACTAACTCCTGGAATCACTGTTAGAGAAGGATCTTGGCTTTCACATACAGACAGATTTTAATTTTCTTGGTTGTAGACAGAAGTTTAAAGCCACAGGCTCTTAAAATCTGAAATACCAAAGGTGAACAGAAGGAAAAAAAGTGTGTTCTGTTAAAATCTAATTTTTGGTGCCCCATTTAATGACTGTGGCTCCTTGGTAATTGGCCAAAAGCAACACCAAAACTAAAGGTAAACAAGCAACCACTTTTTATGCTATGCTATATACAATGTATAACCTACATCTGGTGATGCTGCCTTCATTTAAACTCAGAGTGGACTTCAAATGTTTGTCGGCATATCAGGATGACCTTATGGAAAAAGGGGAAAAAAAAAAAAAAAAGTTTGATTTTTACACAAGGACACTGCTGTCACCGGTGTCCCCACTCTGAATGAGTTCAGGCATCAGCAGCAAGAGGCCTGACTGAAACCAGCCCTGCTGTGCAAACCTTGGGAGCTGTGGCAGACCACATCTTCTCAGGAACCAAGGAGCCAAGGAGCCTAAGCCATGTCTTATCAGGAGGCCACAGTACCAGCCTGAGCTGGGACTAGATGAAAATAAAACTGGTACAGCTGCACACTTGCACACACACCAAAGAGGGTGTTGATTACAAGTCAATTGCTTTATGCTGTAGATATCTATAGCCCCCCGAGCCCATTGACCTCTCCTGTACAGCAGCGGGCTGCACGGTGGTGATGTCCCCTTCAGCAGGTGTGCCTCTCAAGGTTACTCTTCAAGGCTTAGAGCCCCCTTACCCAGTATCTGCTGTCTATAATGAGGTAGGTGAAACTTTACACTGGGCCTAAATGTGCATTGTATGCTAGTGACATTTATATATCCAGCTCTAGCTTAATTATTAGAAATGTAGTAAGTAGTAGAGTGTTTGACTGCCATCTAATCACCATCTAAATTATTACTTAAATCACCATTTAAGCCATTGTCAAATCATTGTTAAATCACTGTTTAATTACCATTAAGCTATTGCTTAATCACTATTTGATTATCATTCATCCATCAATTAATTATAATTGGATCATCATTTAATCATTACTGAAACCTTTTTATTTAACACACAATGATGATAATTCACCTGCGGCAGATACCAAAAGTAGACTCCTCCTGTACTTCCTGACTTACTGAACTGGCAAGGAACTTCAGGAGAAAATGGCTGAACTGTAGGTAAAAAGCATAAATACAAGCCCTAGGTGCTGCAAAGAAGCTGAACCTTACTGAAGCTGTACTACACAAATATTAGATTCATAACATTTGGCTAAAGAAAGTGTCAGGTTAAAATTCAAGCTAAACAAAAACTAGGAGGTAGGTTTGAACATATCCTTGATGTTCCTCAGCTCATTCCTGCTGTAACTGAAGTAGCCTTCTAATAATTTATTATTTCATGGGTTACCTTCTTCTCGCTTACTTGTTACTTCACCAGTCCCGTTTTCGTTATTTGTATTACAGGTTTCAACATAAACTGTTTAAGACACTACAGAGTTTATTGATTAATGAACAGGTTATTAAGAAAATAATATATAATCTGAACATGCCAATGTTTCTAATTTATCATTATATCATTTTTCACATTACTATGCACAGTAATACACAATACTATATGCAAGAATATTTTTTGACACTCTTTAATCTGATTATTGTTTTACTTTTCTGAACCCTTCTTTGAGGCATAAGGCAGTACTGCCATCTACTTCCAGTCACTGCCTCCAGACTCCTCCAACCGTCTCCTGTTACTGCTGGCTTGGACTATTTGGCCTCTGTTCACATAGTGTTCAGAATAGTACCACTTGCTGGTTCAGTTAAAGATTGCAGTTTCATTATCATTGTTCTGGAATATTCAGGGTAAATAGTGCCACCTACACTATTTATGTTTCTTCTAACATGTATTGATACACTGAGTAGCATTGGTCTGCCCTGTTACCTATTTTTTTGTAACAAATGTAAAATCTACCAAAACTTTCCTGCTTAATTTGTAATTTCATGTATTCCAAATAATTTCTACTTTGTATAGCATGTGCACAAGCACACAATAGTCTAAGAATCTGTGTTTAGAAAATTTGTCTCACTGAGTAACTCTAGCAGTGGAAGTTACTGCAGCCTGCTGCCCCATTCAGCTTTGGAGATAAACTAGAACAGCATGATGGGCCAAACGTGCCACAGCCAGGACCTCAATGAGAAGCGTCCCCAGGATTGTAGCTCAAACACTCACATTGCAGAACAGATGTGCAGAAATTTTTAATTTGCTGTTAAATTTCACCAGCTCCAGAAAATGCAGAGAATTCGGTTGGTGACAAGCAACCTGGACAGGTTATACCAGGAAACCTACAGAACAGGTCTGGTTGATGTGCCAATGCTGATCTAGCCTGGCCTGCACAGAACCATTTTGGGATTAGAGAATAAGCCTGGTACAATTTAAACGTACAGGTTTAGACCCAACCCCAATATTTAGAACTTCAGACTGTGAGGCATTGCAGAGTATGAGTGCAGGAGTCCCTGTTACAGGCACTTATTTTTGTCCCCTTGAGAATCAGAGTGGAGAGATTGTTTAGATTCTCCTGAATGGGGTTGTGGTCTCCTGTTTCCAACTGCTCATTGTAGTGGATGAGAAACAGGAATAGTAAGGCCTTTAGGAAGGGACCTGACCATAAAACCTGTGGAAACAGAAAGGAGTCAGACCATGGGACAGAGTCCTATATCACAAACTCTGTAACAGCAGGAAAGAGACTTTAAGGCCATAATGCCTTATTGTGTAGTCTTGCTTTGAGGAGAGCCTGTACCATGGACCAGGGGAGTGGGGAGTCCCACCACATAGCAGAAGAGGACAGCTATGACAGCACAGTGGCAAGATTGCTAATAAGCTCAGAGATGTTGACACTGCACTAGGGACAGAATTTGTTCCTCATGTACAATCAACTCAAACCACGTAGGAATTTATAGATTAACGTTGGCATCACAAACTGACCTGCAAGTAAACTAGAAGTTTGAGGGAAAAGAGATAATGTACTCCTTATAGACAGCAATGCCAATTAGATGAGAAATTGTGTTCTGAACTGCTCGCATGCTGTTAGTGGACTTCAAAGCAATCTCGGAATGAAAGCTCTGAAACCATCCAGCGGAATTTATAATGGGAAGAATAATTGCACAAAGCCCATATCAGAGCAATGAGAATAAAGGCTATAATCTCTTAAACAAATGGAAGTAACTGGAAATCTCTGTTACTCTAGAATCCAGGAACAGCTGTGCTTTGCTAATTCTGAAATTCAGGGTGGTCATATGCCTTCAAAAGAAAGAAAAAAAAAAAAAAAAAAAACAAAAAAACAGGGTCTCCTAGGTGTATTCAGTTGATATACATCTAATACTATGTGTGAATTTACTTCCATTCACTGTTCATAATATGTTCAGTCCTAGAAACCATTAACTGCTGACAAAAGCAGTTACAGAATCAGGCCCCAGATGGCTCTGATGACCTACAAAGCCAATCCTGGTTGTGAAATGTTCTAAATGTCAAAGTTAATCTTAGCATCCATGTCAAGCAGGAGGTCCTTTTTCTTTAGAGAGATACCCTTGAAAATATGAGCCAGTACAAATCAGTGTAGACCGATAATCCAATTAAAATTTGTCACTTCTTTTTTTCCTTGAAATTCGTGGGTTGTACGACTGGTCTTTGCAAGGCTGTGAAACTCCTCACAGTTGCTCCATTATCTGAGGGAAAAGGGAAGGCTGGGAGAGACAAAAAGAAGAGCTGAGGAGCAGAACACCAGACTAATTGATGTTTGCAATGGAACTGAGATGTCTGTGAAACCATTAATGATGTTGAGGCCAATGCATCCCCTCTCATTTAGCAGCCTGCAACTCAGCAACACCTTTCCCTTCCTCTGATATAAAGGGGAAAGAGTCATTCTGAGAGAAGTGCAGATCAGGAGCGAACGTGGCTACTATATCGTCCTTCTCCCATTCCTTTCTAGCAATTCACTACCTCTCCTCCATTGCCAGAAGGACAGAAAGCAGAATGAAATTTAGGAGTGCTCTGAAGATATAGTGAGAGATTGATGAGGGCAGAGAAAAATAATGGGAAGAAAAAGGAATTGATAGTGTGTACATGACGATGGAAGATGTGAGTAGACCAGGAGTGTGTAAATGGCAAAGAAAGACCAGGAGGAAGGAAAAGGACACTTTTCAGGACAGGAAATAATGATGTGTCCTATAAAAGCGTCCATTAGCTGGATCCCTCCATCAGCACAAGAGAGCTGTGGAGTAATACTAACACCATCCACAGTCAACATTTCTGCTGCAGTTGAGGGCTTGGTGGAGAATGGAAAGAGGTGCACTCATGGGATTTCTCCACTGTCTATTCATTGCTTGCTACAGTTTCCAAGTATTCATTAATGTAAAACAGATACACAGGAAAAAATATCTGCATACAATCATAGCACAGACAATTACTTGTTCCAAAAGTCACATTGAAGTTACTTTGGTTTTGGTTGCTCACTATGCATTTGTGTTCTCTTGGCTTACAAACAAGGAGAAACAATGCTATATGTCACTGACAAACAATTATTTCTAGGAAATATCAGACAGTAAATAAGCAAACAAGTAACAGGAATCTTTAAATTTTAAAGTATTCTTTTTATTCTCTGGGGTATTTTTACGGATACGTTACTGGGAGTCGGTAAATGGCACTCTTACAAATACCTAACTAAGCACACATGTGGTGAGACTTTGGAATATGTCCACCCCAGCTCCATGTGGTGTCACCTGAGCTCACTTGAGTGGGCACAGAGCTGTGCTAATGTGTGCACAGTATTTCTGACACTTTAACTGCCTTCTTCAGAGATCAGAACAGAATTTAAGCTTTATAGGACCAAAAGATGAGACGCAGAGGAACAGGATTCTTTAATCTGCTGGTTGAAGAGCAGAGAAGATCATATTTCTAGCTCCTTGTCCAACCACTATACGAAGCATCCATGAACAAAATGTGTTTATAAGCCTTGAGAGAGAGATCACAGCCTGGGTTTTTCTTCATCCAGGTCAGTGATCCATCATCGAGCTTCAGAATCGTGTTTCTTCCTGTTCTCGCTTTCTGGTTTGGCACATCTCTTCTTCACAGTTGTACATCTTCAACAGAGTGGCTGGAAGATGTCTATCCTTTTTCCTGTCCTCTTCTCCCACCAGGGTAATAATAGTGAGATGATAGGAGCTCTCTGGTGGGACACGGAAGGTGTCATCCTGAGTCTTCGCAGTTATACCTGGGCCAAGCCCTGTAATCCCTAGGTTATTGTATGACAGTTGCTGACAGCAGCATGTTGTGGTTTTCTTTGTTTTCTGTTGTTTTGGTTTGGTTGTTGTTTTGTTGTGGTTTGGTTTTTTGTTTTTTGTTTTTTTTTTTTTTTAATAGGGACCTCTGCTCTGCTTTTTCATAAAAGATCTATGAGATCATTGAGTTACTCCCAGCCAGACTAAAGTGCTTTTTCACAGGCGTGGCTAAGTGGTCAAAGCTATGAACAGGGAAAGGACTGAAGACCTAATAGTTTTCAGGCGCTTGCCACTCAGGAGCTCTATGCATTTTCTTGATCAGCATGCTGAACGCAGGCAGACTTTATTACGGTGGACATGCATTTCGGACCATGTACCTCACACCACACCAGCAAGCTGAGAGACCTAGCCCAGGGCTCCAGATTTTCCTCACAAAAACATCAGCATTTTGGAGGAAAAAACATAAATCTGCTGTAGTTACACCACTTTTCTTGGATCTAGCCCTCACTCTACTCTACGATTTTGCATATTTGGGACACAGTTTATAGAGATATTCAATAACATGGAACTCAGGAAACCTGGATTTCATTTCATGTTCTTTTCATGCATGCTCTTTAATCTTCAAAAACTAATTTTTTGTGCTATTTCTGTTTCCCCTCCTTACCATTACCAGTATTATACATTCTAAAAGTTTTGAGGCAGATATTTTTTATTATTATGTTTTTACGGTGGCAAACATGCTATGCCTTGATTCCCATGGGGGAGTGTAATGCTAATAGTATCTTTGGTGATGTTCAAGGCAACCCGAACCACAGCTCTTAAAGAAGGGACAACTAATATTGCCTTAGTACCTTTCTGTATCCATCATGAATGTACTGAGGCATACCCTGAGGGCCACTCTGTGATGCACAGAAGCCGTTAAGCTTTTTATTCAACCAGATGCACAGAAAACTGAGTAGCAGCTGGCCCTAAGACAAGCTGAAGAGACGCTCTGTGGCCAGAGCATCGCTGCATTCCAGTGCAACACACACCATGAGACAGTCGTGGAAAAAAGGGACTTGCATTCTCCCATCAGCTCTTAGGCCTTCAAGATATACGAAGAATGGTCTCAAAGTCATTAACCACTCCTAATGGGTGCATTGAACAGAGATTCTTCACAAGCATCTCATCACAGCAATATTTGCCATTTCCTCAGCTTGTTTGGAAGTCTTTTTATACCTACTTCTAAATGGATACAGAAGTGTGTATTTCAATAGGTTATAGGTCAGATATAGTCAACATTTAGGCATTACTTCATCAGGAAAATGGCACATTCACATCAGGGTTCTGTTCACCTTTGCAAGACAATCGATAGCTACCAGTCAATACTAATTTTAAGCTAAGTTGTAGGACTGACCTTGGTATTCAGTGTTTATCACTGAATACCAGTGATAGGTTCCAAAAACACAGCTCCGTGGCACATCCCCCTTTTTTTTTTTTTTTGCCATGGCTTAGTGGCAGGAATCATGAACTGAAGATATTTCTCTTTTTCTTTACCAATTGAATTGATAACAAAGACATTAATAGTCACAGCAATTAGTTTGCCTGTTTCTGCTTCAGTTTTTCTGTATATCCCTGCATTACCTACACAAAACAAAGCGCGTATTGTCTCAGATATTCAGCATTTCATACCCAACAAAAGCTTGACACAGTTTTAAGTTAGTTTCACAAGCTTGATGTTGTGTTAGCACACTCTTTTGCCTGTGAATGTAACAGCTCTTTTACTGACATACTCGGGGGGCGGAGGCGGGGGGGGGGGGGTCGGAAGAAGCTTCTTTGTGAAAGCCTGCAATTAATCAGTTAAAGATCTAGCTGCAAAGTCATAATTTATTGATGGTTGCACAGAGGATACTGAAATGGTAGCATTAGTGAGTTGGTAGATTTATACAGATTATATGTGTTTTATTCACAAGCACTAGACACATTTTGTCCTTGTAAGTTTCTGAATATAATTGCATCAAGATGTTTATTTAGCAATCCAAAAACTTTCTTAAGAATAATATGGGGTAGTGGGATTATCATAAAAGATAAATATTTACAGTACATGGGAAAACATGCTTATTCTGTGTCGGAAGTTTTCTAAAGATCTTGTTGATGTTGGCAGATTAATTGCATATTTGATTAAATTTTTTTGAAAAGGACAGAACAAACCTAAAAAAAAATGAAGTAAAGTACAACTTAACTATATTCACTATTTAGAATTCTGCTATTAAAGTAAATCTGCTGCTCTATCAATTTGACTCCCAATTATATACGATCCTACTGCCATTAACTAGCCGTTCTTCTACGGAAAAGGATATAGTTTGTGTATTACTCCACTTAATTCCACTTCACTTCTCACCCCCTCCTCATTTCTTTTACATTTTGTTTCTCTGTCATCGGAACATGAATTGGAAGACATTACAGGATTCATAAAATTATGCTTCATTTTTAATATATATTTAAGCTTAACAATTCAATTTTCAACAGTATTTTGTCGAATATAGTCGAATATACTGTCTATAAGCAATTTCCAGTGCTCATTTTCTTTTCTATAAAAGCACTTTTGTTAATTGGTTTGAACAAATTGGGTTTGTCTTAGGCACAATTTTATGAAGGTTATATAAATCTTGTTTCTGTAACTGGACATAGATGAGAGAGATATTTCCGGCTTCTGATGAAAAGTAGTCTAATGACTGTGATATACTCAATCTTGGTACTTTCTGGGGGGCAAAAGAAAAAATCCTTGTCTGTAGCGTACCTGTTAGACAGACAAAATGTTTAAGCATGTGGGTTTTTTCTCTTATGAAAATTGCACTGACCTGAATAAAATAACACCTTTGACTATGGTTTCTGCCACAGAAATCTGTACTGAAACTTTTATAACAGAGGTCCTGATTTCAGTGGATAAAACTACATGTATCTGTAGCCTGACTGTCATCAATGTCATTGATCATCTGAGTATGGATCTCTATGTTTAGGCCCCAAAATGCATGTTTCTACAGTTCTGGACTGTCATATTTGACTATTCCAGACAATTCTATTTATCTAAGTTGTGTTCATGTACATTCAATCGCTCATTTTTCTTACATTGAACTATATTGAATAGGGGTAACAGGAAGAAAAGAAAACAGGAAATGAAGTTGAAACATGTTCATAAAACAGAAGCAAGTTGCAAGAACCTTTGCGTAACATCTGCTTGACTTTCTGTAAAGACCATGAAACCATTGCTCTGTTATTTCCCTAAATGAAAGAACAGTCCTTCTGAAATACATGGCTGTGTTTCTTTTTGAGCTCTTAAATTTATAGAAGGTTCCAGATGCAAAATGAATTTAGATGAAGCCAAGCTGTATAAACCAAAACACTTTTTCCAAAAAAAAGGAAAGACATGAAGCCAACTAACAGTTCGAGCTGGTGACTTTCAGAAAGTCCTTCCTTCCTCTTCCAGAAGAGTTCTTAAAGAGTAGAGGCAAGATTTCACCCAAAACAACTAAAAATGATTCTTTGTGATGATGACAGCATGTGAGAAATATTGTAAATGACTGAAAGGTGACAGAGGTTCAGGAAGCCACATACTTTATGTGCCTACCTTTAAATCTATGTGTCAGTCCATTTATGAGGGTGGACTGATGTGAGTCCTTAAAAATAGAAGAATGCTTAACCATTTTATAAACAGAGATCTTAAGTCTATAAGGAGTTCACTTGCATAATAAATAACCTTAGAGTCAAAGGTCATTTATGTGTACTGTAAGTACATAAGGAAGAAAATACTATCCAAAATTTTGTAGTTTTTTTCACTTTATAACTGCTTGCTAGTAGGCAGGAGCATCTGTAAGATTTGCAGACCTTGTTGGATCACAGATGAAAATGTATGTAAAAATATTTGGATTTATGCCTCCTTAAGTACTAAAGCTGATCCTCCAGTATAATATTACACACACAGCTACCTCTGTTACATGCACACTTATTTACTGGAATGTAAAGATCCAGAGACAGTATTACTTTGATTCTTGAGGCTGAGAAACACGTTGGGATGTTGCACTATGAATAAACAGGCCTCCTGCTGACAATATTGGCAGTAGAATTTCACCCTTTTTCACTTGAAGGACAGTCCAGTGTATCTGTAAAATGGGTATAACAATTATCACCTGCCTCATCATGTTGCTTGGCTAAGATCTTTGGACAGAGTCCTGCAGATTTCCCCTGTGCACAGATATCCACAACTCCCATCCTATTATTAAGGACTGATCCCCTGAGGTAATGACTGTGTTGAGTCTTTGAGAACCTGAGAAATCAGCAGATGAGTATAGTATTAACATTATCATTAAAGCAAATAATTACAGCCTTGTTACAAAGTATATTTGAAAATCATTTTCAGTGGTGCTTCTAAACAGGTGCTTCATGCATCTTATTTTTCCTTAACATGCTAGCCATTTGCTCAACTTTTGAGTCATGAGTGCTACAAATATTCGTGTCAGTGAGGCTCCACCAAGAGAAACTGACAACTATCAGAGATTTGAGGTAGAAGAAGGACTATTCCGCTCATCTATTCTGACCTCCTGTTGTAGCTCCTGCAATAAAGCTGTTTCTTTTTCTTTCCACCACATAAGCAAATGTTGTCAAACCCAACAGTTTCAGTATCGACAGAATAATATTTATAGTGCAGTCTACATAAAGAAGCAGGAGGCCTGAAACAAATAAGACTGACACCAATTATCTTTAAAAATCCAAGTATGGCAAAATATACAAACGTCATCAAAACATTCTTATCTTGTCACACAGAGGTGGAAGATGGTTCATTGCAACATGTGGTGCCAGTATTAGGGTTTCTAATGTCACACAGCAAATCAATTTCTAAATTAAAAAAAAAAACTAATTTCAGGTTTTAAAAAATCTGATAAGAGTTCTCCATCTGCCATGTGCCACGGTTGACAGCTGCTTCCTTTTGCATAGCTAAGATCAACCTGACCTTAGCCAGTCAGCCTGTGTAGGGTATACAGACATTGTTGAACATATTAGTGGAAAAGTATTAAGGCTTGGCAGAATTTTCTGTTCTTTGCCTTCTGTCTTTTGCTCTGATTAATACCTATCCCTTTCTATACTGTTCCTGTCTGTCTCATATTTCTTCTCTGTGGTAGATGCCTTTTAAGAGTAGCTTGATTCAGCTGTAGTTGACCTTTTATAGAGCAGTGCTGACTCACATCAAGTTTTTATAGGCCTGCTAGTTTCTGCACATATGCAGAGCAGGGGTCCTCTTTGACCTACAGGAGTTACGGAGAGAGAGGGAGATTTGGGGGGAGGAAGGTTTGGCAGGGAGTAGGGAGCTACTTTCTTTTGAAAGAGCAATGCTTTCTTAAAAAACAAAACAAACAAGCAAACAAACAAAAAAGCATTTTCTTTTTTAGGAGAAAGAAATACTATGCAAATCCAAG
Source organism: Fratercula arctica (assembly GCA_947846985.1). Lineage (NCBI taxonomy): Eukaryota > Metazoa > Chordata > Aves > Charadriiformes > Alcidae > Fratercula > Fratercula arctica. The sequence goes on from CANTUZ010000026.1 coordinate 18,072,784, forward strand.
AGTGGCAATAATTAAACAATTACAATGTTACAATGAATGTAAACACGTCAAATATATTAAGACTGATTTTAGCCCTAACAACAGGAAAATATTTTTGTGAAAGAGACTGGAAAACTTTTGCAGTTGAGCACCAAATCATCATCATCAGTTGCAGCATCTGATTTGTCATAGCCGCAGCATCAAACACAAGCACACGGCACCTCCAAAAAAGAAGCTCTCTTCTTTCTATTTTCCTGCCCTGCCTCCATCTTCCCTCTCTTCATTCCTCATTCTCCATGCTTTCTTTCATATTCTTTTCACCATCAGTTTCTTTCCTTCTTCCTAATTTTCTCAGTTTCCTATGGCATTGCATTCAGTTTCTTGAACATTTCTCTCACGTCTGCCCCTCTGTGGTCCTACTTATTCCTCCATAAATTTTTGCTTGTACTTCTCCTACCCCTTCTGCCACATTCATCTTTTTTTACCTTTTCCCTAGCCCTCATTCTCTTTACTGTAGTCACTCCTCGCACACACACTTTGTCCTACCACATGGCACAACTACATATTGTCTCCAGATCAGATCATATCTAGCCTCTTTCCAAAGCCTCCCATTCATTTTGGCACTCTTGACAACAGTGGGAATGACACGGCCTCTTTACTGATTGCACTTGCAGCATTGCCCAAAGTACGTGTCATCAAGTACAGTCCTGGGCTAGAGCGCATTTACAGGCCTGTCTCCTCCAAAGAGATTTTCTTTCCTTTCCAACCTTTCGTGAAACCAAGTGGACTAGTGCATAGCAGATACACTACAGGCAAACTGGAAAATGGTCGTAGAGTCATCAAATTTCCTCTGATCTGTGGGTCAGATACATTATATGTGCAGATAGGGAGTTGAAACAGTCTAAAAATTCCTGATCTGAAAAACATATATTTGGCAGTGAAACTGTTAAAGTATACACCGTACTTGCAGGGTCTTCAGATGCTGAGTTCACCCTGTATATGTTTGTTTACCCAGCAAAACAGAAGCTGTGTGCAATAGAGTTGGAAAAGTCACAATATGTGGATGCAAATAACCATACAGGAAGAAATACACATCCTATAGAGAAAGAGAACAATGATGACAGGCAGCTCAGGCTCTTGCTACACTTATCATGATACATTTCTTTTCATGAGCTGGGGCTGAATGCAGGATTCTGAGCAATACGAAGGAAACCACAAGTAACTTTAATAATGATTATATGCTCCAGATGAAAGTTACAAATGTGTAACACATGTATTGGTGGTATCTATTGCATTAATACTCTGATTGTCTTTCTATCTATATACATATATAACCCAATACCATTGTATTGTATGATATACCTTTTGTCTTCGTATGTAATGGATGGCACATGTCCCACTAGCGGGAAAAAATGCTAAGCCATATGTATGCTATGTGTACTTGTTCTTAATGTAAGATTTATGATTTATTGATGGCTTTTATTTGCCCCTATTCAAAACAGAGACCACTGAACAGTGGACAGTACATAAAAATCCCCCCCCCTTTCTTTTGCTTTCATGCATGAGAAATGATTATACAAAGGGTCATGGTCCATCTTTAATTCATCCCTCTAACATTCTGATTGCATGACTTTCACTCAGGATTCCCCTATTTTGTATGTAGCCACTTTAACAAGTTTGTGTCTGCAGTTGTAGAACTTACAGGGTTGGCATTATGCAAATCTTGTTAAGAAGTTTTTTTTGTTTTCTTTTTTTTTCTCCCCCTGTTGTAGTGATGCAGCCGCTCCTCAGAACAAGTATAATAAACTGTGTGCATTGCAGGGATATTCATGTGAGCATACTGAACTTGCAGTATTTATGTGCACTGAGGTAAACAAGTTCTAACTGTTCCATGTTTAGACTTCATCCCCTTTTTGGGTGTCCCTACTGCTTCTCTGGTCTTTAATTTTGCAAGATTGGTTTTCAGGATCTAAGTAATAATAGCTAATTTAACAGGGAATCATTTTGTGTTTACACATATCTAATCTCTTGAGCTAATTAGCTCGACCTGTCTAACCTCCATGCAGATAACTCTGTGAGTTTGTTTTTAAAATGCATATAATTTTTTTTTTTTTTTCAGGTTGCGGCTGTCAATTTTATTGTGCTCTTTTGGGAAGCAATAAATATACCTTATAATGACGAAAGACGGGCGGTATATCCTCTGCTAGGTCTAAAGCAGATCACTGCCTGTCAGACAATTGTTATTTCCCCTTCGCTGCTGGTGTGGTTGGGTCGTGGGGTTTGGTTTTGTTGTGTTTTTTTGCATCGCTTGAAACCCTGTTGCGGAGGTCAGTAAGGCGCCGGGGAGGAGAGTGAGCCTCTCGGAAGGAAAACCGGGCAGTGCTTTCCGCACAGCGACGTTCAAAGTTGGTGAGACATTAAAGACGTCGCTGTGAGGGGCGAGGGTGGCAGTAATGAATGCCTAATTGCCTGGGAGGGAAGGCGCCTTGGCTCCGCCAGGAAGAGCCCTCTGCACGGCAGCTGGTGCCGCTGGCACCGGGAGGGTGTGCAGCAATCCCCGCCGCCTTTGGCTCCTCGCCTCGGCCCCCGGGGCGCGGAGCGGCGCGGAGCGGGCAGCGCCGTCCCGCCGGCTGGGGAGCGGAGCGGCGCGGAGCAGCGCGGAGCCGCCCGCTCTCTGCCGCCCACGCCCGGGTACCCTGCAGGGTTCCCCGGAGCCCCGCGGCCGGGGCGAGTGAGCAGGGGGCGGGCGGCCAGCCCTGTCGCCACCGGCAGCGACCACGGCCCCGACAGCACCGGCCTCGGCTGCTGCTCGTGCTGTTGCTGTTATTGTTACTGTTGTTGATGGGGAGGATGCTATTAATTTGTTATTAATTATTTGGGGGGGGGGGCGGGGGGGGCGGGGGTCGGGTTGGTTTTTTGGGTTTTGGGTTTTGGTGTTTTTTTTTTTTTTTTTCTTTCCAAAGCCACACTCCAGAGCTGCGGGTCTGGGCTGTTTTCCTGAAGAAGCGACTATTTGTAGCAGCACTGAGCCGGGACGCTGCTTGCGGTTATTTTCGGCTAGGCAAATCTCCAGTGGGAACGAGCCTGTTTACGAGGGGTTGGGGTAGGATGCCCCCCACGCACACTCCTGGGAAGACAGACTCGTGGGCGACGGAGTTATCCTGCAGCTCCGCACCCCCCACCTTCTCCCGGCGGTGTGTCCCCCGACGTGGGCCGGGACCTCTTTGGGGCAGCGCGGGGCCGGTTTCGGCTCGCTGCGCTCCACACTAACCCCCACCCCCAGCCCCCCACGGCCCGCAGGGAGAACGAAAGGGCCCGATCCCCCCCAGCGACACCCCCGCCAGAGCCGGGACTGTGGAAAGCGGGCCTTAAACTCCCTCCTTGCCCAGAGATTTCTGTTCACCCCGGAGACAAAATCGCCGCTGTATTTCCTGTCGTCGAACACTTCCTGACACGGGGAAGATAACAAAGGGGAAAGTTTAAAGCAATAAATATCCCCGACCCGCCTCGCCCCCCGTGTGCGCCCGCGTCTGCCGCTGCTGAGGCCAAGCGGCATTCGGATGAGGAGAAATGGGGCTTTTCCAGTCCTGTTCCGGTCGGCTTGGACCGCGCTCTGACACCTTCTTAACACCTTTAGGGGGATTTTCCTCCCCGCAGAATTTTTGGGCAGTTTATTTTCCCCCAGCTGCCAAAGACCTGGCTCCCCTGCCTGCACTCCCCGTTGCAGTGTGCCCGTTTCTGACAGGATTAAAGCGGGGACGGTGCCGCTGGCCAGCCCTGTGACAGAGTTAGCGCACTCGGAGAAGGCTCTGGGAGGGAAAGCATGCCTTTTTGTTTGTTTGCTTGTTTGTTTTTAAGCTGTAGCGCGATTTAATAAGCCGAATTGTATTATTAAAGCCACGAGGGTTTCCTGGGCGTGCAGAAGCCCACTGTCAGGTTTTCTTGTGTTTTGATAGATTTAGTGCTGTTACGGTACACTTCTGCCTCACATGCAGTAGCTAAGACTTGAAGATTAAAGATCGCACACCTCTAGATGAGTCAAAGCCTACACCCCGGAGCAGCTAATACATTTCGTGATTGATTTCCCCGCTGCGTTGTTTCCCGTTTCAGCCTTGTGCGAGCCCCTTTCCCCTCTGGGCACATCGCACAGGCTCAGCCCTGGTGTCCTCGCCGCATCCTGCAAGGCAGCGAGGGGAAATCTGAACCTCTGGGAGCCCAAACCCAGACTCTTCTTGCAAAGCATCTTTCTGGCACAAAGCGCTTCAAGAAAAGTTCTAAGGCGGAGCTGACCGAGGGAGCCTCTCTGCCTGACCGAGTGCCGAGGCTCCACTGAGCCACCGCGATGCAGTGGGAAAAAAAGAGCCCCCCCGACCGGAGTCGGAGTCGCTGTGTGTTGGGGGGGGACATCGCTGCCTCCCGAGACCGGGTCCCTGGGTCTGAGCCCCGGCCCAGTGACCGCCAGGGGCCCCGGCGGGGCGGGGGGGAGCCGGCCGCTGCCCCCTTGGCGCTCGGGGCTCGACCGCCGTAGCCCGGCACTGCCCCGGCCCTGGCTGGCAAGGGCACCTCAGCCAGCCCCTAATACTGCCTCCCTTCCGAAACCAGCAATGCCTCTTTAATCCTTTCCCAGAGATTATTTTCTTTTTCTCCCTTTTTTACACCCCTGGAAAGCCGTCCTAGTTTTCGCCACTGAGCAAACGCAGGACCGAATTTGTAGCTCTTCTTTACGGGACGGAGAGGGTTAACCGCCGCTATCGGTTTGGGGTTTGGTTTGGTTCCCCCCCCCCCCCTTCCCTTCTCTCGAATGCATATAATCTTATTTGAGCCCCTCAACGTGATGAAAGCTATTGATTGCTGTGTAGAGACACCGACTTTTAGCAGGCTCCCCCAGCCTCCTCCCCAAAAGTAAATAAATAAGAAAAGGAAAACAAACCAAAACAACAACAAGGAAAAAATAAAATTAACGTATGTTTTCGGAATTGTCTCAAATATGTACAAATCCCGTTTTATATCTTCCCGTTCACGTGTATATTGATATCATAAAAGAGAAATCCTTCGGCAGGGTTTTTCTCTAAAAACTTTATTCATTGAAACTGGCAGTTCCACTCATTATTCCACTCCCTTAAACCCGATTCTGGTGCTGGCTAAATATAGAGCTTCGCCTTCCTGGGAACGCGAATCGAATACACAGTAAGCAAATCAGTAGCACCAGAGGGGGAAAAAAAACCTTGATCAAAGCCCTCCTTTTCTTCCCAATCCTGGTTTGTTGGGGCGGAGACAGGTTTCTCGCTTATTGCACATCATTGGAAAAAATCAAGCTTAAAATGCAAGCACCTCTCCCAGAAGTAGTAGTTAAAACCCCAGAAGTTAGGGGGTGGGGGTTAATAGAATTAAAACCAGATTGAATTATTTTCAAACAAAGGTGTAACGGCGGAAAATAAGATGCATTATTTCAGAGCTGGGAGGAGGTGTATTTTAATCAGGCCAAATTTTTAAAAGGAATACAAACATCCGTACGGAAAAATACATAGGACGCAGTACGGAAAAGCACCTTCCCCGTTTCCGTCTCTCTTATAAAATCCGCGGATTTTTTTTTCCTCAGTTACTGGCATGACTTTTTTTTTTTTTTTTTTTTAAATTGCTCGGATCTTTTGCCAGCTCGTAGCCCGCGAGGTCATCCGTGGCGGGGCGGAGGGGATTCTCAGCGTGCCCCGGTCGGGGGGAGGGCATGGTGTTTTCAGAATACCAGCCGCAAAGGCACAAAAAGGTCCGAAACGCGCCCACCGCGCGGGGCCGCGGCCGATCGCCCCTCGGCCAGCAGAGGTCGCCCGCCGCCCCGCCCGCGCGCTGCCTGCGCGCCCTGGCGCGGAGAGTGGCCGGCTGGGGACCCGGCGGGGGACGGTCCCCTGCGGAGGGCCACCGCGGGGCCGCCGGCCCCCACGCCAAGCGCCGCCACCGCCCAGCGCGGCCCCCGCGGGGGAGGCGGCCGCGCCGAGCGGCGGGGGCTGCGGGAGGCCGCGGGGAGGAGAGTGGGGCACGGCGGTGGTCCCGCGGCCCGGGACAGCGGCACGCATGGGCGACACCGCAGTCCGAGTCGATTGAAGTGAAATTGGCCATTACTAAAGGTTTGCACCAAACACGTGCCAAGCTGTCCGAAGCTGCCAGCATCAGCAGTAGTTCCTGATAGTTGCTTTCTGGTTTACTCAGCTAGCACACAGAATTATAAAGTATACGTATACCTAGTCTCTTTTTTGTGTATGAATGTACATAAACACCCACACATATATGTATATGACCGGTTTATTGGGTGTAGAAGTGATCACCTATCAGAGTTGCATTTCCCACTGTTTATTTAAACGTCGAATATGTAAAGTAACCGTGTGTGTGTGTGTTTACAACCGTATCTTTACCTCCTGACACTATCTTGAGATCACTTCAAGACAGCTTAGTTATCTCCACAAGTGGCAACGTTGGTTCCCACTTCTTGTTTGAAATAAAGCTGGAGGGTGTGTTTGCTCCCTTAGCTTCGGAAAGGAAAACATCTTGCAAACTAAGTTTGGACTCCGAGGAGGTCCGTTGTTTAGTAACTGTCTCATCAGCACACGCGAGTTTCAGAACTTTTTCTTGGCTGTTTCATTGCAACCAGATTTCCCCGCGCGAAAATATTCCGCCTGAATACGGCTTTGCCTCTCCTTCACCCAAACTCTGTTGCCTTTGGAAAAAAAAAATAGGACTTTGAAAAAAATATGTTTTCCTGATGAGTAGTGATTGGAGGGCACTTATACACTACGTTGATGAGGGCGGTGTAACAGCCCATATGGAACAGAACACGAAATGGGATTTAAACAAATTCAAAGGGGACGTTTAATATGGGGGGTGGGGGGCATTCAAAGGGTTTGGGGGGGAACACGCTCGGGAGCGGGTACCGTTTCGCGCACAGACTAAACGCAAGGCACCGTGTCGCCTAAGCGGAGCCTGCCCTTTGAAAAACACACACAAAGAAATCCGTGCCCACGGGAAAGTTGCGTTTCGCCTGGTTTGGGAAGCTTTCAGATAAGAGCGGCGGCTTGGAGCCCGCAGCCCCGCGGGGGCGAGTGCCCGGCGGAGCGGGCTGCGGGCCGCCGTGCGCGGGGGCGCAGCTGGGGGCGCGGGCGCTGCACCGCACGGCACCCGCCCGCGGCTCTCGGGTCCGGGCTTCTCTCATCGCCTCCGGGGAGCAGCGCCGCCGAGAAGCGCAAACGGCGGAGTCCGCGCCTTCTCCCTCCTTTTTTTTTTTTTTTTTTTAATAATAATAATAATAATAATAATAATAATAATAATAATAATAATAATAATAATAATAATAATAATTTTACGGGACTCTCCACGGGGAAAGGCAGAAGTTCTTCACTTTTCTCCGCGATTCTCCATTCCCAGGCAACCTACGAAACCGTCCATACACAGGATGCGTACAGATTGGGGGGGGGGGGGGGGGTTGGAAGGGGGAAGATCTAAAAGGGATTGGAAAACATAAATAGAATGGAGGGAGTGTTGAGAGACAATTTAAGGTAAATATTTGTACCTTCTTAGATCTCGTGTTTAGCAGAAATACATGAAGCTTTCATCCACGATTTTAAGGGAGAAGGAGGCTGGGGGACAAACATAAACAGTCCCATTTCGTGGCTGGGGGGACGTGCCCAGCCTGTCCTGCCCTCCCCGCTCGGGGCAGCTTCGCCTGGGCAAACCCGGACAGCGGCCCCCGCCCGGGAAAGATAAACGCCCTGAAAGGAAATAGGTGGATTAACACCACCACGCCCCCCCCCCAAAAAATAATAAAGATATATATATATATGGGGGGTGAATATGAGACGGCGAGCCCGAGCGGGGGAAGGGGTGGAGGAGCCCGAGCGGGGCCGGGAAGGAAAATGAAAGGTGTGACGGGAGATAAGCGTCGGGGACGGAGCGGAGCGACAAGCAGAAAGTATAAAGGGAAATACAAATGAGGAGCGAGGAAAAGTTGCCTCCGAGAGAGCCCGGCCCGCAGCGGCCTCGCCGCCCGGCGCTGAAATATGATAATAAGGACAGCTGCGCCGCGCCGCCGGCAGCCAATGGGCGTCGGGCAGGCGTGACGTCCCCGCGCATGACGTCAGGCCAATGGCGAGCGGGCTGAGTTGGAGCAGAGAAGTTTGAGTAAGAGATAAGGGCGAGGCGAGTGACCGAGCCGCCAGCGCCCAGTCCGGCATCGCCGCCGCGCCGATCCCGCACCGCACCGCGCCGCGCCGCGCCGCGCCGAGCCGAGCCCGCACCGCGCAGCGCGGCCGGACCCCGCCGCGCCCCCGGCGCCGCGCCTCGCCGCGCAACCCCTTCTCTCTCCGCAGCCCCGACAGTATCTCTCACGCCGGTGGTGTTTTGTTCTGCCCTTTTTTTTTTTTTTCCTTTTAATTTCGAGTCTCTATTTTTTCCCTTTACTATTACTACTTCTACTTTTTTTTAATTTTTTTTTTTATTTTTTATTTTTATTTTTAGCGACAGCTTTCAAACCTACTTTGGGGTCTTAAAACGAAACCGTACACCATTTCACTGTGGACATTACACCCTCTTACAGATATGGGAGACATGGGAGACCCACCAAAAAGTAAGGCGGAATTTTTACCGTTGTTGGAATAAATGTGCTGTCTATTGTAATCGTCTCAGGCAGGCGAGCTGCTAGAGAGCTGAACTTCATTTGAACGGTAGAGAAGGTGCCTTTGTTGCCATGCCTGCATGCTTGCTGTGTTTTAACCTCGTACGTAGCCTTGTATGTTAATAGCCTGGGGTCCTGCTCTGTTTTAAAGTTTGGGGAACAGACAGGATTTTAACGGTATCTCCTGTTACGGAGCCTTAAATTCTCCTCGTTGTAGACCGCGGTGGGGCTGACTGACTATCCAGCACCTAGTCCGTCTAGGGGAATTAGCATTAGACTTGCAAAAGAGAGCAAGTGACAACCGTAATGATGCTTGTTCTTGCCTTCAGCCTCGAGTCCTCTGTTCCGTGGCAAAGGGCTGAATGGGAAGCGCACCTAGCCACGCGTTCATCCTTTCCAGCCAGAGCTGGAACTCTGAAAAAAATGAAATCAAACTTGTAGGTGCTCTCCCCGTAAGGCAAGGAATCCAAACACGCAAACAATAAAATAAAAATAAAACGACGAGGGAGTTTGGAGTTTTGATTCCGTGCAAGGCTTGAGAAATTAGGACCTTCACCCCGAAGACTGTTCACATCTGCATTTTAACATATGTTCCGCCTCCTTTCTAAGCGAGGCAAGGTTTTGATGGCATACTTCAATTACCATCCGAAAGTGTAATACTGTTTTTAAAAAAAAAAAAAGAAAAAAGAGAAAAAGAAAAACAACAACACTCCCAGAGCACGCCCTATAAGGGAACGACACTAAAAGTGTGTTTATCTCTGTAGGAGAGTAAACGGTTAGTCAATCATGTATTTATTTTCATTTCAGAAAAACGCCTGATTTCCCTATGTGTTGGTTGCGGCAATCAAATTCACGATCAGTATATTCTGAGGGTTTCTCCGGATTTGGAATGGCACGCGGCGTGTTTGAAGTGTGCGGAGTGTAATCAGTATTTGGACGAGACCTGTACGTGCTTTGTTAGGGATGGCAAAACCTACTGTAAAAGAGATTATATCAGGTACGCCATTTACGTTGTTTAATTCTTCGGTGAGATTTATCTCTCTCTCTTTTTCCTTTTTTTTTTTTTTTTTTTTTTTTTTTTTTAACTTTATAAACCTGACAGAGGCAGGAAGAGGAAAAATGGTGCGAAAGAGGGTAAAAGGCAATTGGTATGTTTTTTAAGTGATTTCCCCATAGATAGACAGGCGAGGAGAAAAGTTAGAGTCGTCAAGTTTTTTATTCCACGGATTCAAATGCAAATTTCTGTATAAACAAAACCACATTCGGGAACAGCTAGCGACTGTGTGGGACCCTCCTGAGGATTTTGGCAGTGCATCCTGTGATTCTAAGAAAGTGGGAAATCGTAGGTAATGGAGAATATTTTCACTAGTGTAGATATTGTTAGCAACATGGAACTGATCGCTTTTTAACACAACCTGAGAAGCGCATCTCTCTGTGCTTTTGCAAAGGCATAATGGCATTCATAAGAAAGGCACTTCAAGCATGTATGCCGTAAAAATAAATACGCGGGGGAAAAAAAAATACCCAAACAAAAACTATCTAAACTAGGCCTATCAAAACCAAAAAAGCAAAATAAAAACAAAACCGAAGTTTCCTTTAGAATGAAGGATCCTTTTATGGGAGGTTAAAATCTAGACCGAAATATTTCTTCGCTAAAATAACTGACATTTAATCTTTTTAAATATTAACCCCTTTGGTGATATCTGACTGCCTTTTCTTTCTTATCTTATCTGTACTGATGAATTAGACAGAGCAGATCAAATTGCCCATCATCTGTTCACGAACAATTGGGTATATTTAGATAATGGAACCGCTTCCTTCCTCACATTAAAATCTGGTAACTGATAAAATGTGAGAGTTGCCAATCCTGACACTACAGAGAAAGCAAACCAGGAATTTCGAGTGTGTTTATTATTTGTGCTCCTAGGTCATGCTGATCCGTTTCAGTGTCGTCTGGTGGCTTTGCCAAACCAGAACTTTGTGTGACACTGAGGTACGGACAGTATTTTTTTTCACTGAAAGTTTTGGGAGCAAGTTCCTACCTAGCCACCTAAGATATCTTTTCTAGTTTCTTTGTAATTATGAATTGAAATAAAGTACTTGAGTCTTTCCTTCTCCAGCGCACAATTCATAAGCAGATCGTTCCTTCAAGCCATGTTGTGAGATTATTCTCAAAGTTTTACGATGGCGAAAACCAGCCCACTCTCCCCCTGCTCCCCCCCTCCTTCCCCCCCCCCCCCCCCCCCCCCCCCCCCCCCCCCTTTACTTTTAAACGCACTTTGGAGCCGTACTGTTAAATGTTGTCCTTTCACTAATTTCAAATGAAAGGACAACTTTTGGACTGAGACGTGCTCAGTTACCCCCTGCTAGAACTCATCGGGCGAAATTTAAACAAAAAAAAAAATGCAGCTGTTTTAAGTTAATACGGAATACATTTCATTTGCTAGAATTTTAGAAGACATACGTTATGTGCAACTAGACTTTGAATCAGACTGTGAGACAATCTATAATCGTCAGATATGGGGGCAACCCCCCCAGATTTTGTACCTATAAATGCATACACTTTGCAATCGCGCTGTTCCATTGCCGTTGTTTGCTGCTTGTTTGGGATTTTTTCTTCTCAAAACCTTATGATTCGGAAATATGTAGCTCTGAATGGAGGATTAGTACACCTATAGACATAGCAGCTAAAGATGCGTGTAAATAAACAGCTCTACCCACAAGCATCCATCACAGAGTGTATCTCTAAAGAAGTGTTCTGGTAAGGAAATGTGTGGGGATGAATATTAGCTCAGTTTTAGGAACAGCTTTTACGGTTCTGGGGACAGTGTGAGTGCATATGTGCATGTATCTGTACATCTGCGGGAAGACGTTAGTTTTACTTAATACCAGGGAGGCTGGCTAAGCAGAACTCAGTAGAAGCCGAGGCACTGTGCAGTTCTAGACACCCGAGTTGGAGCATTTTGTCGTGTTCGTCTACTGATGGATACACTGTCCCCCTCTCCTCCACGGGAGACGAGGAACCCGCCACCCACTCCAGCGTGTAATCCCAGAAACCCTTTATTTGCCGTGAGGGGCTGTCAGCGAGAAGTTGCCCTTTCGCTCCTGCGGGAGGGCTTGAGCCCCGGCTCAAGGTGGGAGCGCCAACGGGGGAGGGGACACGGGGCAGGCGGGCTGAGGTAGGGTCAGTCTGCGGAGCCAACGCACCCAAAATGCTTTTTAGCGGGATGCGAGGGAGCGGAGTTACACTGCTGTTTATGTGAGCGTGTATATATTTAAGGGGGTGGGGGTATGCCTATATTTTTGTATAAAATGAACCTGGTGAGAGGGGATAAGAGGCCACCCCTGCCGCGTCCCAGAGGCTAAGCTGCCGGCAACCTGGGCGCGCATTAAGCGGCAGAAAGTCCTGAGTGGGTTCGTTGCAAAAAATAACAGCATTTGGTGAGGCTGGCACGTTTGTACGCGGGCAGCGGATGGCAGCTTCGCCAGCCTCGCCTTTCCCCGGTGAGCCCGGACGGTCCGGCTAAGCCCCGGGCCAGGCTCGGTCAGGTCCCCCCCCGCCGTGAGGAGGGAGGGTGAGGGCAGCGACGGCCCCTTCGCCTGCTGCAGCCCGGGCAGCCCGGGCAGGGGGGAGACGTCGGCACCTCCTCGGGAAGGAAGAGGGTCGCTTTTTTGTTTCTCACCCTGTTTCTCCTGCCACCTCCGCCGCCCCTTCCCTCCTCCCTCTCCTTGCCCACTGGTGTGTCCGGGTTCCCACCGCCCTTTTACAGCGTGGGGATCAGGGTGCCGGCAGCAAACGAATCCGTTTCATTCCTTTCTTCTTCTGGCTTATGGATTTTCAAGGCTTGTTTAACTCGTGGACTGCGTGTGACGGGTCTACGCGGGGCCACCGGTCTGCCCACGAGCGGGAGTGAAAACCTCTCTCTCTTTTTTCCCTTCCTTTCTTCCACCCCCCCCCCCCCCCCCCCCCCCCCCCCCCCCCCCCCCCCCCCTTTCGCTGCCCTCCTCCTCCCCTTCCCGTGGCTCTCCCTCCTTCCCTCCCTTCTCCTTCTTTCTGGGCTGGGCCCTGCTCAGGTTATACGGCATCAAGTGCGCCAAGTGCAGCATCGGCTTCAGCAAGAACGACTTCGTGATGCGCGCCCGCGCCAAGGTGTACCACATCGAGTGTTTCCGCTGCGTGGCCTGCAGCCGCCAGCTCATCCCCGGCGACGAGTTCGCCCTGCGGGAGGACGGCCTCTTCTGCCGGGCGGACCACGACGTGGTGGAGCGGGCCAGCCTGGGCGCCGGGGACCCCCTCAGCCCCCTGCACCCCGCCCGGCCGCTGCAGATGGCAGGTACCGCCCGCACCCGGCGCCGCGGAAGCCCGCGGGCTTCGGCACCGCCCGGCCCGGCGCCTGGACCAGGTCGCGGGGGGACTCCGCCGCTTCCAGCGGGTCCCGCGCCCCCCGCGGAAAGGCGGCCCCCAGAGTGCGCGGCCGCGGAGAGGTGGCGGCGGCGGCGGCTCGTCCCACGCCCTGGACTGCCGCGGGTCCGGCGGCTGTGAGAAAGATCCGCGTACGGGGTGCGCAGCAGGCGGAGACACCTGCGCAGGGTCCGCACCCCAGCAGCCTGCGCCCCTCCTGCTCCCACCGCGCACCGGGTGCGGCAGTCTTTTGTGTCCCCCCCCCCCCCCGCCCCCGCCCGCCCCCCCGAGCCCGGGGCAGCCTGGAGCTTTGGTCGGAGAGGGATGAGCCACTGCAGGGAGCCAGGCTGCGGCCAGGCACAGACCTCTCTGCCTCCGGAGCGTGTGGAAAAGCTGTTTAAGTACTGGTGGAAGCGGGGGGCGAAAAGAGATAGACTTCATAACTACAGGCGAACTCTTAGGATGTAATTTAAAACTGTCAACAAGTTAATCTTCCGTAATTGCCTTTTAAAGTGATTCTGCCTTCTTGTGACTTGATGAGAATTTCATCTTAAAACTCAGCACTGTAACTTCAGGGTCTCCCCGCCTTACAACTTCACTTAACTTTTAGTTCTCCACGCGTACATCAGATACTCAGAGACGCTTAGCTTTAGGAAGAGGCACGTCTGTGAGGCAAACTAGGCTGGACAATACAAGGTTGGCCGGCGTTATTGCTGTGCAAGTAACTGTAGCTCTAAATGTTATTTACAAACACAGCTATGTTTAAACGGGCTCATTTCCCGCTTCTGAGCCACTTTCAGGTGACATATCTATATATAGGGAGACATAATCCCGTCTCTGATCATGGCAGAATTCTAGAGAGGTTGTGCGTGCTCCCTATAGTGTGTTTGTGCACGTTTCCGAAACGCATATCGTGCCGGCAGGTACAATACTGTTAATATTTGAAGCCTTCGTATTGTCTGCTTAGGATTTGCTGATGTGTTGTTATAATCAGAAAAGTCGGAACCCGACTGTACAAAAGCAAGCACTTCTGAACACTAGCTAGCCAGAGTTTTAGGGGAAAAAAAAAAGGAAAAAAAAGTAGTGTTTTTATTTTTCCCTCGACTGGGTCAAATTACATTTAGATAGCTACAGCTACACAATACACAGAAGAATAGCAGAATCATCACACGAATAGTTTTAGCTCTTGATGTGACGCTACCCGTAGGTTAGCATTTCTTGGCTGTTTCCACGAGTTCCTAGGCTTTTTTCCCTTTTAAAGAATTGGTGAAACATTTGTATTTTTTTAAGTATTCATCAAAAGTTGCCATAAATTCACCTAGCACCTCCAGTTTCTAAGACAGACCCCCGACTTCCGAGCTCTGGGACACGGGCCTCTCACGGGATTTTCCTCCACGGTCATGGTGCAGCGGATTTGGCTTGCTTTGCTTTGATTTGGAAGCATCAAACTGCCGGGAGCTGTTGCACGTTGCCTCTGGCTAAGCTGAGCTAGATTCAGTATACAAGAAGCAGACCCGAATTGTGATAAATTTAAGAAGTATTCTTTCATTAATTTTCGGGCCAAAAATCTGTTTTGGTGATTTGTCAGGAAATAAACACATAAAACCCTCCCCCTCCTTTCCTAGCACATGCACACCTTACCGAACTCGCCCTACCCTGTCAAGTCCCATACAGGTTCAAGCTTCTGTCGTTAAAGGGTTTTAGGGGGGGTGGTTTGTTTTTGCAAATTAATTATCTGTGGAGTCAGAAATGTCAGTACTGTCACTCCACCAGCGCATAAAGCAGAGGAGGCTGCAGGAGCTCTGATAGATCTGACTGCTTGAATGGCCTTTGAAAGAGGGTTCATCACCCCCCACTCCCACCTCCCCTTGTTCCACCAGCTTAGATTCGGAGGCTCTGCAGACTCCCTGCTTCCTACTCACGGGGATCCTGTTCCTCCCTTCCCCTTCCCTTACAGCAGAACCTATCTCTGCCAGACAGCCAGCTCTGCGCCCCCACGTCCACAAGCAGCCCGAGAAGACCACCCGAGTCCGGACTGTCCTTAATGAAAAACAGCTTCACACCTTGAGGACCTGCTACGCTGCCAACCCCAGACCCGACGCCCTCATGAAAGAGCAACTGGTAGAAATGACTGGCCTCAGCCCGAGGGTCATCAGGGTTTGGTTTCAAAACAAGCGGT
Organism: Fratercula arctica; assembly: GCA_947846985.1. Classification (NCBI taxonomy): domain Eukaryota; kingdom Metazoa; phylum Chordata; class Aves; order Charadriiformes; family Alcidae; genus Fratercula; species Fratercula arctica. The sequence continues at coordinate 18,088,003 of CANTUZ010000026.1, forward strand.
GCAAGGACAAAAAAAGGAGCATTATGATGAAGCAACTTCAGCAACAGCAACCCAATGACAAAACTGTAAGTGGCTTCAGCCTCTGACCGCGCTTTCCAAGGAGAAACGCCTGGGCTGTGTCCAGCCCGCACAGCCTCTGGGGTGGGTTTTGACGCTTTTGATTTTGCGGGAGCTCCCTTAAAACAAAGAAAATGATAACTATTATCCGCTTGTTTCTGCTGTCAGTGCAATTAAAAGAGACCGCAGCGAGAAGCCGATATAGGCTGCTCAAGCGGACATCATGTCTTTTTGCGGGGCTAAGGGTACACAGTGGATTAGACTAACTTCTCTGCAGCATGAATTGGGACCTGCAGAGTTTATGGGATGTAATAAGTCCAGCCTTGTGTAATATTTACATTGCAAATGCAAAGGACTCCTTGAGGGGGAAACGACGCTTTTGCCCTCTTCAATGGTTTTACGCAGGGGTAAACCCAAAAGTAAAACCCAGGAGTAAAAGGTAAATTTGATGTATTTCTTTTAGCACTTTATATACTACAATGTGTATGTGTGTGTTTTTCAGTGCACTTATTGCAGAAAAAGACAAGTGCAATGCAGGGGTTTCGTAATTACCATCCTGGTTGCAGGTTAATGTATATATAGTTCTCGAGCAGAAATATGTTGAGTTCTTGTCTGCGGGCATATGCATGTGTGATGCAAACAAGCGGAAAGCACTGGATTCAGCACAGCAAACTGTCTGTCCCCATTTTAAGCCAACTTTTTTTTTTCTTTTTGTCCTTTTTTTTTTTTTTTCCTGTTATTGTTAGTCCACTTGAAGAGGAGTCTGTTATTCTCCCTGTGTATATTGACTGACCAGAGAATGACTATTAATTCATAAGGCTGCCTAGTTAAGTGGAATTTAAGGAGTTTCATTTTACCCTGCTGGAATGCAATAAAACACGATGTTATTAACTCGCCTGAACAATCTATTCGTCGAGGCTTGGAGTTATTTTGTACACAGTGTCTGCACCACGGGTTATGCTGTGAGGGTTTCATTTCTTTTTTTTTTTTTCTTTCTTTTTTTCTTTTTCTTTTTTTTTGGAAAGAGCGTGGTACTGACGTACCCCAGGTTTGCCGTGCAGTGGATATACGATCCAGTTAAGGTCAGGCAGAACAAAACCAGCCTGGATGCGACACAGAAAGGCAGCGTGATTAACCGTTTCTTGTGCCGAGCCGTCCATCGGCAGCCGAGATACTGTGTTCGTGTTTAAGAAAGCTTCGGGAGGAGGGGGTATGCCTTGAGAGAAACGGGATTAAAGGGAAAGAAAGTAAACTTCCACCGTGAAAAATGCAGCGGGTAGAAATAGGCTGACCTAGAGGTAGAATAGAGCAAGACATTCACAGCAGATTAACAAAGCAAATACAAGCGACTGTACAGATAAGATAGAAAGCAGTTTATTGACTCTGCGCTTATATACAATAAAGTTAACCAAGCTCATTAACATCTTTTGCTGGGCTGTTTACAGAATATTCAGGGGATGACAGGAACTCCGATGGTGGCTGCTAGTCCAGAGAGACATGATGGTGGTTTACAGGCGAACCCGGTGGAGGTGCAGAGTTACCAGCCGCCCTGGAAAGTACTGAGTGACTTCGCGTTGCAGAGTGACATAGACCAACCTGCTTTTCAGCAACTAGTAAGTGTCGATTCCCAGCCAGAGCAGGCCAGCCTGTACCTGGGGCAATGCAATGGGGGATTCCCTCCACCGACCGGATGCCCTCAGAGCGCCGTGTTTTCCTGAAATTGCAAGGTGGGCATGATAGCACTCTGTAAATGCGGCGAATTGAAGTGGTTTAATAGGGCTTGGGGCAAAATACGATCTCAGCGCACAGCAGAGCTCTTGCCGAGTGGAGCGGGCGATGTGTAAGGCCCGACCAAGGTCTGAGACTAACTCAGCTCACATCCTGCTGAAAACCAAAAGCACCTCTACCCAGAGAACTAAAACATTCTTCACTTGTCATTTAATTCTATGCACATTTGTGAAAGCAGTTTCTAAAATTCGCCCCTCCCCCGCCCTTCGGGCCAATTTTGCTTTTATGCGATAGGGTGGATTTTAAATATATGGTTGCAGTGCCGGTCCATGACCTTGTTTTGTCACACAAACGTGAATAGTTTAATTCCATTTTTGAAGCCCTTGTTTTAAGAATGTGCCTCTAGATATAACTTCATATATATATATATGCATATATATACACAAATATATACATATATATATAGCTTACATTAAACATTGTGCTTTGGAAAGGGAATTGCTAGTACATATTCACGTGAAAAATTCAACAGTATAATAAACTGCCTTACGCAGAAAGAAAACAGACCTTTTAGAATAAATTCTGTTCTTAACTCACTTCCTTATGCCTACGTCATTTGGCAGCTCATATGGGACCATATCATCTACAATTCTTAGGCCCAACAAGGTGAATTAAGGACAGAAGTTCATCCTTAACTCAATTTCCTGGCCTAACTGTGTTAAAACCAGATATTTAAAATAAAAAGGTACGTTGTGTATGGTTTTTCAGTGATTCAAAATAGTACTTTATGATGAAAAATTAACATATAGACCCTTTTTTAATCCCTTGGGCATTTTTTTTTTTTTTTTTGACATGAAGCAATGGAAGACGAAGGTTTGTAGCCGTGTCTAGAATTGTTTTCAGATCTTTTCAGTTTAGTATCACGCTCTCTTGCAGGATCGCTTTTCTTTTGCCCAGTGGCAGGCTGAAGCGTGTTTCCCTCCCCTGGCACACTGTGCTTGCTCGGGAAGCTGTAGCACAGCAGCAGGGCTGTTTGCATCATCTTACCTTTAGATCAACCACCGTTTTTCCTGCTTTAATCAAGCTGTCAAACAGACACAAGAAAAATTGATCTCCTTCGGCTGCCTTGCTTATTGTGCCTTAACAGAATAGAAGACTTTAAAAACCTTTGATGCAGTGAGTTTTTGTATGGAGTAGTTCTAAAAAAAAAAAAAAAAAAAGTAGGATGGAAGATAGATAGCCCAAATACACACATACATATAGGTAGATAGGTCATTAGATAGACAGATGAATATTGATATATATTGCACATAATGTCTGATACTGAAAAGAGTTAAAATAAAGAACAGTGGATGGAACAGACAGTTCATCGACCGTTCAAGGCACGTCTTTAATCTAGAAAGGGCCTTAATCACAGGATCGGCCAGCTAAATACGTGCCAAAGAAATGCTTTTGGATTAGCAAAGCTCCACCTTTCAAATCATGCCCTTTCCCAACACTCCTCCTAAACTAACGGGAGCCGCAGGGCACGTTAGGATGAAGCGTGACCTTTTTTATCAAACTGGCTCTCGTTAAAAAGAGATAGCACCGGCTTCAAATCACGAATGAAAGAGAATGGCTTGTTTCAAATGCCTTCTGCTCCTGGATGCTCCTTCCAGGTTTATTTTAGTATGTGCACAAAAGGGGAAAAAAGTAACCTTGCAGTTTCGTGTCAAAAAAACACATGCACTCTTAAATAATTGATTAGAACATCCTGTTGGGATTGCCACTCTTGCAAGACAGGGAAGAAGGCCTCATTAACAAGTTTGTTTGTTTATTTGCTTGATTTTTCAGTCTTTTTTTTTTTTTTTTTATTTTTTTTTAACCTGCTTTTTTGTCGGGGATTTGGCCAAAGACCTGAAGAAGATTCCTGTGAAGTCAATGGGGAAGCTAAACAAAGCAACAAACAGTGACACAGCCTCTCGTGGAGATGTATCAGGCCATTTGGCTGCATGCTTGTGTATTAATTTTTGCAATCTTCTTTGCCTTTGCCTGCTATTTTTCTTCAATTGTTACAGTTGTAACAACACTTCTTATTATTATTTTTCTATTTTTTTTCTTTTTTTTTTTTGGCAGGTTAATTTTTCAGAAGGAGGACCCGGTTCCAATTCTACTGGAAGTGAAGTAGCATCAATGTCCTCTCAGCTGCCAGATACGCCCAACAGCATGGTAGCCAGTCCTATTGAGGCATGAGGAACATTCATTCAGATTTCTGTTGTCGTTGTTTCTGCCCTTACCCTCACCCCTTCTGGAGAAAGTGGGAAAGTGATTGCGTTGGGACTCCGAAATTTAGGGGGGAAAAGTATTTAACAACCCTGTAATGAACCTAGCAAGAACCACTCCACGAAACGAACGGAGTCATGTTTGAAAAGACAAGGTAATATGGTAGCAACACTGTGAAGACAATCATGGGATCTTACTAGAATAAACACTAAAAAAAAAAAAAAAAAAAAAAAGAAACCCCGCGCTATTCAATGATCAGAGGAGGATCGAAAAGACGTTTTCAAAACGTAAAGGATTTGTACTCGTGGATCTCAAAAAAAAAAAAAAAAAAAAAATTTGTCTGCACATCTTAGAGAGAAACCAAGGTAGAGGGGCTTTCTACCCAGTCCCTCCCAATCTGAATGGTGCTGTTTCTATATTGGTGATTGCCTTGCCAAAAGGAGCTCCAGTAGGTTTTCCATCATCAGGAAAGAGACGATTTAGTCCTGCATTGTTGAAAGATTCATTGCAGGAAGGTGGAGCTGCATTGGTTTGCAATGTTGTTTTTAGTTGACTCTTAACAAGGGGATATTTCCTGGGTCTCTTCCAGCATGTACTGTAGCGCGGTTTTGGTTTTGTTTGGTTGAGATCCAGTCTCTATTAAGTCTGAAGCGATTAAAAATAGGTTTTTGAATTCATCTTTAAAAACCAATTTATAAAAGCATTGCAACAAGGTATACCTCTATTTTGCCACAAAGCGTCTCGGGATTGTGTTTGAAATGTGTCCGTCCAAGAACCTTCCCCTCCCCCAAAGATGTGTATAGTCATTGGTTAAAACGACTGTTTTTCTCTCTCTTTCTCTCTTTCTCTCTTTCTCTTTCTCTCTCAATAAAGAGAAAAAATTTAAAAAAAAAGCAAAAGGAAAAAGAAAAAAAACACTTTTTTTGTTTGCTCTTGCATTGCAAAATTATAAAGTAATTTATTATTTATTATCGGAAGACTTGCCACTTTTCATGTCATTTGACTATTTTTTTGTTTGCTGAAGTAAAAAAAAAAAAAGAAAAAAGAAAAAAAAGAAAAAAAGAAAAGGTTGTACCGTGGTCTTTGAATTATATGTCTAATTCTATGTGGTTTTTGTCTTTTTTTTTTCTTAAATATTATGTGAAATAAAAGCGCCATATGTAGAATTATTATATCTTCAGGACTATTTCACTAAATAAGCGTTTGGAATAGAGAAAATAATAATAATATTAATATTAAATAATGAACAAAGTTCCCTCTTTTAAATATTTACAAGTTAGCAGCTAAAATACCTGAAATAAAATATTGCATGCAAAGCAGGTCGTTAGTGAATAAAAGGAGTGTGATATTTTATTGCAAGTATTAATGACCAGCTTGTAAATTTCCATTTCAACAACTGTATCAGGGCTAGTTGGATGCCTTAGCTTTCAATCGATAACGTTAGAAAGTCTCTTGTTGCCCCCCATCCCTTGCCCTTAAAAGTGATATTACTCTAGGCATGATCTGACATAACGTTAAGACATCTAAAGAACTGGGAGCTCAGGCTTTTTGCTGAGTTCTATTATTTTTTAAAAATAATAAAAAGAAAGTGCTGTATACCAAAGCCTCGTTGTTGAGATTGTTGAAGTGACCTGTATTTTAAGTATAAGCTCCTGATAAAAGGGACGCTTTTTGCTTAACAAGTCAAGTATGACCATTATTTATCAGTGTCTGCTGTCAAAACGCTTGAAAAATGCTGCAGGAGAAAAATTTTGAGGGGATATTGCTGTGAAATTGCACGAATAGTGTTCCTTATTTTCTGTCGACTTCCCTCTCTTCACTCCCTCTTTTCTTCCTTTTTTAATTTGCGGGGGAGAGGGTGGTGAAAGCTAGAAATGTGGGCGATTTCTTGGGGAAAAGTAGAAAGAAGAAAAAACCCAAACCCGTAGGAAACGGTTGGTTTTGCTCGAGTCCAAGTGCTCCCTCTGCTCCCCGCCAGCACAAGACAAAGGCTGGTTTTAAAAAAACCTTAACAACTGGAATATAGAGAGATTTTTAGTCTGACAAAGACTAAAAACTGCATGACGGTTACTTCTAACCCTAATGTTTTCTTAACATCACCTTCTTTTCCCTCCCTCCTCACCATCTCAGCCCACCCTGAATACACTCAGCTATAGAGACAAACCATTTCGACAGTACAGAGAAAATATTAATAATAATAATAATAATAATAATAAAGGTTAAAAGTCTAATACAAGGATTTCAATCATCCTGATTAGAAACTGGATTCATTTTGTATGCTCAAGTGTAATACATTTTTGAGTACTTGATAAATATTTAAATAAATATGAAATCTACCTTAAACTGTGTGATCAGTAACCCTTGTGTTTTCATGCAGGATCGGAGGCTTGGTACGACGCTTCGGGGGGCGGGAGGGAGAAAGGGTGTCATTTCTGCCCGGTGGTATAACGTGTAAGTTGCTCGAGTCACTCTCAGTGATGGGAGGCCGGGGGGGAATAGCGGAGGGGGGGGAGGGGGGGGGGACGGGGAGTTTGGAGACCGAGTACTCCGACTCGGGGGGGTCTTTAGTTGGCGCTAAGAACCTGTAAGGTCAGGGAAACACGGGGACCCTTGCGTCCGCCTTGTATCGCCTGGCAGCTAACACGAAGGCAGGAAGCGCGGCCACTCCGCGGGGAGAGGCGCAGGGTTACGCCGGGGCGGGGGTGACCCCGCGGGAGAGCAACCTGCGCGCTGTGGCGTTCCTGAGAGCCCTCCCCGACCTTCGGGCCGGTGAAGGTCTGTCGTTTCCAAGGGTCACGCAGGAGGGAAAGGCGAGTTTTGGCTGCCGATCCTTACGAGGGGGAAGCCCACCCCCGCCAGCCCTGCGCGGAGCCGGGGCTGCGCTGCGCGGCGCCCCGCGGTTCCGGCGCGCCCTCCCGGCGGCTGAGGTTGCCGTCGAGATAAGCGGCCCGCCGGGAGGCAGGGGTTTGGGTTTGGGCTGCCGAGGGAGCGTCTTGCTCCTGGAAACACACAGGGCAGCGTGCTGTGTGAGGGCTGCAGCCGCGATCCGACCCCTCGGTTGGGCTGCGGGCGGGAGCCCCACCGGGGATGTGCCCGCACACACACCTACCGCCGGGATCCTACCTGCACCCCCGCGGGGACCTAAGCCCCCTCGCAAAGCTCGGGGGGGTGGCTGTGGTCGCTGCTCCGGGCTCAGGGATTTCCGCGTCCCCCCGGCTGCCGCCGCCTTGCTCCGGCCCGGCCCTCTGCGCAGACCTGCGGCCTCGGGGTCACCCCGCAGCCTCCCCCCTCCAAACTTCAGTTAAACAAAACTCGTCTTATTTTAAGATTATTTCTTTTTGCGTGGCGGAAGAGGCTCTTTTATGGCCTTTGGTTCCCTTTTCCATTTCATATATTTGTGGCGTATTTCTTCCCTCCCCCAAACCTTTGAGTATTATCCGCTGTGAAGCAAATAGAGACAAACTTTGGACCGGTCCCTCCTAGTGCCTTCAGGAGAGCACCCTTCCTGAGCTTGGCCAGCAGGATTTATGCAAGCAAGAGAAAACATCCTCTTCGTGAAATGCGTGTCCTTATGGTGCTCTGTGCAGGTTCCTGCGCTGGTTCCTCTTTCAGATATGGGCATGAGCGGCAATTAGCAGTTCCAGGTCTGCCGGTTTTCTTCTTGCTGCAGCCCCTCTTAATAGTGTCAAATAAGGTCTGTTATAGCCTGCTGTAATTTCACTGAGAATGTTTGCACACACAGAGGAGGCCAATATTCAAACTCTTCTCATTTCAATATTTGTACCAGGTTAATTAACTCTCAGCATCTCCAGCCAACATAGCAGTGAGACACACAAGCCGGGGACGTGAATTCCAGCATTGAGATCAGTCGAACATCTCAACAGTAAGTGTCTGCCTTTATATACATAGGTATACATACATATCTTCACATATCCACGTTGAGTCACCCAAAAATGGGCAGCGGGGAAGGAATGAGGGCCCCCCAGGCCGTGCTAGCCCTCGGGCCGCCGCAGCCCTAGCGCAGCGCCCGGGACGGAGCCGGGGTGGGTTGCGGGTCCGCCGCGCCGGGCAGGTTTCACAGGCACCGAGCCGCCCTCACCCCCTCTGCAAGCCCGAAACGCCGACAGCGTTTTACGGTGCGAGGTGCCGCAGCTGGGGGCTTTGCGTGCTTCATCGGAGCTGTAAGTAGTTAATAAAGGGGCTGGAAAGAGATCCTGTTTACTGATTGTTCCTGATTGTTGTTTTCTTGATAACAGAGCAAGCCACTGAATGACTGTTTGAGCTCAGGCGCCACAAACATAAACTTAACAGCTCCCAGTGTGCCGGCCCTGCTGGAGGATCACTCCTCACCTCCCGGGACTTGTGAAGTGCAGGCGGAGAAGGCAGCTCCCAAGGAGCCAGGCACCACGGGGGCGGGGGAGCCTCGCCTCTGTGGCCGAGCTTTCCATATTGCACGGTATCTGCCCTCGCGAGCCAGCGGAAAGGGGTGAAAAATTAATGGGTGCCTCTCCCCGAGCCCGCTGCCCGTGCCGGGGGTCGGGGCAGGCTCTATGTGCCGCTCTTCGCAGCATCCCAGATGAGAGATGCGCCTTTTTACATCAGGCTGCTGTTTTGTTTGCATGTCGTCGAATTTTTCTTGCGGCGGGGAAGTGCCACCAGCCAGCGCCCTAGGCTCGTCCGGAGCCGGGGAGGGAGGGAGGGCGCCGGCGGCAGGGAGGGCGCGCAGCCCCGCGGTCTCCCGGCTCTCCGGGGACCGGCAGCAGCGGGGCAGGAACCCGGCCGGGCGGCACGGCCACCCTCCGCCACGGCGGCAGATGGATTAATTACCTGCAGCCCCGGCTTTCTGCGGGGGTGTGTGGCGGGGCGAGAGAAGGAAGAAGGTTGCAAAACAGGATTTTTGCGCTTTTTTTTTTGTTGTTTGTTTGGGGTTTTTTGTTTTGTTTTGTGTTTTTTTGTTTTGTTTTGTTTTTTGTTTTCTTTTCTCCTGGCAGACAAAATAGGGTCAAGGTGTGTTTGTCGGGGAGAGAGAGAGAGAGCGGAGAAGTTTTCCAGAAATAAGTGACACGAACCAAAGCACAGCTCGGCTCCTATCTCCCGTCCGACCTTGGGCGGCAATGGGAAGAGGAAAATAGGGTGTTACTGTGGCTTTTCTTTAGGAGGGCTGTTCAGGTCGGTAGATCTCCAAGGCTAATCCAAACAACCCGTTTGACTTGTGAGGTCCGGAGTCTAGACAGAGCTGGTGGCTCGGCGGCTCCTTATCTGGTTTTGGAATCAGCCAAAAGAGACTTTTCTTAATGTCCACAGCAGCACTGGGATCTGCCGGGGCCGGGGAGCCACTGCACCTCGCAGACAGGACAACAAATACACCCACCACCTGGAGGCTTTACAGCCCGCTTTGTTGTTCCCGGGCCGCCGCGGCCCTGCCTTGTCCCCCCCTCCGCCGCCCCCCCTCGCTCCGGCGGGCTGCTCAGTAAAACCTACACCCCGTTGCAAAACCTACACTCCGCTGCTTGCCACCGCAGCTGCCCCTGTCGCCCCCCGGGCACCGACGAGCCACCTCTGCAGCAGGATGTGGCAGTGGGCACTCGAGCCCTTCTGGGGTCACGAGCCCTGCTTACCCCCCATCCCCCCGTCCGTGTGTGCGTGTGTGTTTGCCACTACCGGTATTTATTTTTTTTTCCAGTTGAAGTTTTACAGAGAATGGGAAAAAATATCCAAACTCGCTCCTGTTCACCAACATTAAGGAATGATCGAAGCAAATCAATTAAGAGAGAGGAGGTCAGTTTAGATACAAGATCTTCTTTGGAAGTAGAAAATTGCCTTCTGTATTAGTCCCTTTATGCTGGCTTTGTGGATATTGCGAGCTGTAAAGTTTGTTTGAGGCGGTTGGGATCAATAAAAGCATTTAACTCAATAGCAAGCAGCATTTTGGAAAGTAGGGAGAAAGAGGCATCTTTTAGTTGGATGTCACTCTATTTATTAATTTGTTTTCTTTAGCCTTCAGATTCTCCCGATATGTTGGGCGGCTGCGTGGTGGGTTTCCAGGTTTCTGAACAGTGCGTGAGCCCGTCCAGCATCTCTGCTGTGTCTCTGCTGTAGCTCAAAACGGTTTGCTACGAATCGGTGTGATTCCCCTCCAAACTCTGTGCTGCTTCTCAGTGCGGTTTAGTTCAGGGCCATGATATCCCATTTTGGAAGAAAGCAAGCTGATTGCTGTAACTACGATGCACTGATATGCTATTTGCAGCGGATATTGTAATTGAGTCTGCTAATGTGGAATTATGAAATTTGCCAGTGGGTAGGATTCTTTCTCTTGCAGTTAGAAGGTTAGTGGATAAGTACTGTTTTCTACATTTAGTAGTTGCAAATTTCCTCATGTACAGAGCAAATTATATTGCAAAGCTTTTGTAATAATTTTCCATCAAACCCGTTTAAACCGTTTTAAACTGCCCAAAACTCAGGGAATTCAGGATCAAGAGAGCAACATTTACCCAGAAAAGGAATCTTAACCATGATCCTGGTACTCCTCTTTTTTTTTTTTTTTCTCATGGGTAAAACTTTGTGTTTATTTTTAACTGTCACAAATACAAGGTGTTGTTTGAAAAGTGTTAAACTTAGCAGGTATATAGAGATAATACTGACGTGTCACTGTGCATGATAAAGTAAAATATGGTGGGAATTAACTTGAAAAGTTTATGAAGGTTTTAACTACAGCCCATAAATTAACGTTTTTTACAAAGATACGATGATATGTAGAAGATCTTACAATATATATGTCACTTAAAAAATACTCCGATATTTGGAGTCCAAACATTTTTTCCCCAACGTGAAGACACAAACTGAGGTCCTAGTCGTCGAAGAGCTTACAGTAAGTCATCTGAAGTAATTAATATTAGACCACTCTAGTGAATCACGAATTGCAGGAGCAAACTTTCTGGTTTACACAGGGCCTTCTGTGAAGGTAGTGAAAGATTTGCTGCTAACCTCTGGTGAAGCAGGAATGTGTAGCTCTGAAGGCTCAAGTCCAGTTCTCACTGCAGTTAGTAGCAAAAATCCTCTAGACATGTGGGTATAAAATAAGTGCTGTGATTTTGTAGGGAAAAAAGCAATTTCCTTCTCACCACCCTCATTCTTTTCTGTATTTGACCTTAAGTGGCTGCATAATTTTCTATTATAAGAGAAAAATCCTCCTAAGCTATCGGTGCATCAGTAAAAACATCTTGCTTGGTGTGGTAATGAGAAACAGGAGCCAATAGCTCATCTGAATGTACAGAATATTATAAAATAAAACAGCCACTCCCTGTCTCACTTACTGCCGCGTAAAGGAAACTTCGTATGTTGTGAATTCTGGGGCAGGAGACTACATACAAATTACTTACATTGTATTTTACAGCAGAGAACTCTTAGCAAAACTTGACATAATTACCCCCACACCAGCTCTGAACTTCTAATTTATATGTATTTCACTTTCATGATATGAAGCAAGAAAGGTTTTGCAGGATTTGACCCTACCAGTGGGATCCAAATTCAGGCTTATTCTGAGCCAGGCAGCTGCCAAATTTACTGTTGCTGAATGATCCCAAACTTCATACACAGCATGGGATTTCAGGTGTGCTAAAGATGCAGGGTTTTCTTTAGTGAAAATTAATTGATAGTAAATGTGGTTTTTTACTTTACTCAGATTCTTTTTCTGCAGCAAGAATTTAATAATTTTAGCATTTGAAAGGCTAGACCTTTTTTAGTTATTGGAGTAACCTTGTTCAGGGTTGGGCCTTTTCTGTCTGAAAACCCTGGATAGTTTTGATAATTAAGTCAGGATGAGCAGGACTGAGCACTTACTGGGCAGATACCTCAAATTGTTGTATTGCTTTAAGTGAAAATTGTTTTAGTCCAGCATCCGTTCCAGATCTGAGTAGTTTACTGGTTAGCATAAACTGGGGAAACAGCTATCTCCCAGTGTTCATACAGGAGCAGTATATTCAAGACATTAGACATGTCTTCTTCGTTGCGTCTTTTAAGTGCTAGTTTTTTAAATCTCCATTCTTATAGTTCACTGTTTTTCTTCTAATTAATTAGTTTTCAAGGCATCTTTGCTTGTTATTCCAGTAAGCGTAGCTGTTTTATGCCCTGATCTTAATTTTTTTTTTCTGAGTAAAGCCCCAGTGGGCCCTTAAGAGAGTCACGTGTCCTCAAATCAGTTGAGCCCATCCTGTTTCAAAGTCAGTGATCTCTGTCAATTGCATAGTGGCAAAGGCAAGAACATTTAGATTTTTGCAGTGATCACTACATATCATATTTCTTTGTGCTAACAATACTATTACGAGGTACTTCGGAGCAGAAGAATTGGTCATTAAAGTAGTGAATGACCTTTCAACATTTGGGATCTCGGTTCTGTAGTATGTTGGCTCTTCAAAACTGATTACATTAGGGATATGTGTTTGTAGTTTTATTATAACTTAATCATTATCACAGAAAAAAACCTCATAGCCACAAGATTAAGACAGACAGATACCGCTTCTTACAACTGTCATATCAAGATTATTCTTTGTCAGTTTGCCATTTTTCCTGGTGAATATTTTATTTATAAAAAGACATTTATTTCTGAAATCATTAGGTCATTCAAGCAGGGATTCATTTGAGGGTGCTTATGGCTGTTCCATGGTTCTGCAATACCTAATACAATGGGCCGTGCTCCTCACAGATCCTTAGACCAATGCTGTAACCAACGTGGTCAGTAATAGTAAATAAAAGAACATGGTGATTTTAGTACAAATCTACAGCAATAACTGGCTAATATAGACGTAAAGACTTCTGTTTTATAGAAGCTAAATTCCCACAAAATAATTTTTCAACACGGCTTTTATTCCTGTTTCTATGGCAAAATTCTTGCTAACTTCCACTGGAGAATTTGGTCTCTTCATTCAGTAAGTAGCTCAAAGGAAAAATGGGAATTAAGAATGAAATAGCATGACAAGTAGCAGCATTGCAATTAGCAGTACAAGTTTTAGCTGCAAGGATTGAGTCTGGATGGAAAAAAACCCGTGAAAACTGGAAGTTTTGGATCAAATGTTTGTCTGACTATTACAGTCACTAAAACAGTATGTTCATTCTTCAGAGTTTTATGTGCCTTCAACTATTTAGCAAGATAACTCTATACCTTATATTGCAGAAAGTATTTTTAGTTTTGAAATACATTTGAATATACTGCTGGACCAAAGGCAGTCGTTAAAGCAGCTGTTGACCAAGTAGAGAATGCAAAAATTTAACCAGTTAATGCTCAATTAAGGATGGTGAGTTATCTGCTCCAATTCTTAATAATCTCTTTTAGTCAGATGGCATTAATCTGAGTTGCCCTTTAGTTAATGACTGTCCTATACTTTTTTTTTTTATATTGTCATATTGCTTATTTGGGGATAAAAGTGAATAGAGCCAGGGGAGGTATGGACTTTTATGAATGTGGGGTCTGAAAGGAGCAAATAATTAGTGCTTCCAATTAGGTCAGTGAAACTCCCAGAGGTAGTAGAGTGGTAAATGTGATTGTGAGAGCACCGTGGAAGAGAGAAAGGGAGGATGGAGGCGGTTCATGTCTACCTGTGACATGACACAGAGCCTGTGACACCCTGATAAGGCTCTCTGGTATTGAAGACCTTGTTTCATGCCACAGCCCAGCCTCGTGTGGGCTCGTGAAGGGGCTCACGGCTCACGAGAGGCAGCAGAGATCCTCTGGGAAAAAACAGTGTGCCACCTCTGCAACAGAGGCTGAGGAGTCCCTGGTGGGGATGGTTAGACAGGTACTCTCTTCCTAAGAGGGATGCTGAAAAACATCATGGCAGAATAGTTCCCAAAGCATAGAGCTGCCTCAGATTCACATCTGCACAGGAAGAGGCACTGACCACAACGAGAGCTGATCTGTCGATGATGGATAGCAATCAGGCGTCTCCGATGAGCTTCCTCGTGCCTTTGTTATAGTTGAAATGAAGTATTGGTAGCTGGTCTGCAGAGCTTACAGGGGAGACTCAGGCTTGTGTTTCAGTCACGGCTTTCTCCCTCCCTGCGAAAGCCCCTCCAGAGTGGTTGCAGGGAGGCTGCGGCTGAGAGCTGAAACTTGCCTGTTCTCAGGAGCGAGGCCGCCTGCCCTTGCCTTAATGCATTGCTGCTCTTCCTCCCCCTGCACCGCTCAGGCCGTGACCTGGAAGTCTCCAGATGTGGGAGAGCCCTGCCCTGGCCATCTCCTCACCCCAAGTTCCCACACTCCTCGTCCCTGCCCCCGGCACGGGCTGTTCTCCCTCTGGCCGTGCAGCCCCAGCTACGTGCAGGATGCTGCAGTCAGCCTGGGCGAGGCTTCACCTGGGCCCCCTCTGCCTCCTCCGCCGGCACGGGATCCGCGCACGTGCTTCATGATGGGATGTAGGCCTCTGTCCAAAAAAAGCTGGGACGTGAGACTTAGCACATGGCACCCGCTGTGTAAAGCCAGTGATGGGAAAGGGCAAGCGTGCTTCTGCAGGCATCCCACCCGAGCGCGGGGCTGCTGAGGAGGCGCAGGCTGGGGCCATGACGTGCCTCAGCCCCGTGCTGCCTGGAGAGGAGCTGCAGCTCTGCGCTAGTGTCCTGCTCGGCGTCCCCGAGAGCCTGCACGGTGGCCAGAGCTTGGGAGACAGCGAGGGCTGACCATGCGTGGGGGGATGAGCTTCGGTGGGGCAGAGCCTGCGCTGCAACAACCGCTTTTGGACACCCGGCTCTGATGGAGTATCAGCATCTCGTGCCGTGGTGGGTGGGGGGTGGAGATGAGTGCACCCAAGTGGGGTTCATGGAAAAACAGCTGCTGCTGTGGAGGGATGCATCGCAGATGCTGCCCTTTTTCATGGCATAGGCCCCAGTGCTTCTAGAAGTCATTTCTTTCCTTTCAGAATTTACAGCCCAGACCCTTTCTTAATAGCAGGCACTTATGTCTTTTCTTCCCCCCCCCCCCCTTCCCCTCCCCCCTTTCTTTTTAATTTCTTTTTTTATTTGAGGGATGCAGGCTATCATTCTCAGCTTCCAGAAGATGCCTGGAGCGGTAGCTCCCCCTACTCCAGAAGTGATCAGTGGTTTCAAGGTTTACCTAGGACGTGACAGACCTGGTTTCAGATTCCCTCCATGCCTGAGGGGATGCAGCCATTCCCAGCCACGTCTCCCAGCAGTGTCCCTAATCTTTGGTCTGTGGGGTGTGTGTGTGGTGAGGTGTTTCCATCCTGCCCACTGAAGCTATTCTGCAGCACAGGGAAGGCTGGAGAGGGGAAATGCGAGTATGAGGGTTGAAACCTGTGTCATGGGAAGCTGGTTTGAATCCGTTTGGAGGGTGGGTTTTGTCTGAGGTGTGTGGCCTGGCAGGAACAGGCAGGCCTGGCCATAGCACAGGCAAAGCTGTGGGTGTTTGAGAAACTCCACTGTAGAAAACTCAGCCTTCTCCAGAGTTCGGACACCTCTAGGAATGGTCATCAGCTGAGCCAAGTTTTGAGGATGCCAGTTTTGGGCCTAAGTGCTTACATCACACCCAAGCTCCATGCTGGGCACCTCAGCCCCTTTTTGTGAGGCCGTCACTGTGGAGGGTGTTTGCAGTGTGCTGGCAACACCCACCAGAAGGGGCCCAGAGCCTCCACGGGAGGTGAGATCTGGCCAGCTTCCATCTTCCTAGCAGCGTCAGAGCAGTGTGGCGGGGTCGCGCGAGGGACAGTGGACACCCTCATTCTCTGCCTCCTCTCACTGCTGTCAAAGGCCTTGCCCAGCATCTGGATGAGATTGAGAAGCGACGGAGAGCTCGCTGGCCGCAGCTCAGTCCACATAAGGCTGATGGCCGTGCTGCAGCCTGGAGGAAGCTGCCGGAAGGTGGGGCAGAGCTCATACCTGCCCTGCTCACCTGGGGGACTGCCAGCTGGCAATCTGGAAGCATTGTTGAGGCTTTGGAGGCTGCTAGGTGATCCCACCCCAGCAGGCGGGAGGCAAGCTTCCCCACAACACTGCCCCATCATTTGCTGGTGAGGCATTTGTTATTAATACCTTTGTATGAAGACCTTGCTCTTGTGATCCATGGCCGGGCACCAGGTTCTTGCATTGGTCTCTGTTATAGCAAATAAATCAGTCTGTGCTACAGTTTGATCAGAGTGCCACCTCTACTCGCTAAGCAACATATCTCTTTGGGAACACGAGACGAGTGTTCCCAGAGCTCTGCTGACCACTGGTTGGTCTGCAGGTGGAGTTTTAAAGTATAATGAGAACACAGAATCATAGAATGGTTTAGGTTGGAAAGGACCTTAAAGATCATCTAGTTCCACCCCCCCTGCCATTGTCAGGGACACATCCCATGGGCATCTATCTGCACAATCTGTCCACAGCTGCAACCTGCAATAGTTGGAGCAAAGTTGGAGCAGTCGCAATATGAAAATGGAAAAGAACCACCTGTCATCAAGTTTCTTCAAGTCTCTGCTTCTGAGCTTATTCTCTGGTCTTGCCTGTTGTCAAGGTAGCGAGAGTATGCTGACCTGCAGGACATGACCAAGTTTTTTGGGACAGTGAGGAAGAGAAGATTGCAGAGGAGGAGGCATATGTTTGAGAAAGATAGGCATGGATAAGGTTTTGAGCCCATCTTTGGGAAGTTATTTTCTAAGTTAGAGATGAATCTTCCTTTATATGATTTTTCAAAACACTATGTTTGTATCTGAAAGCTATAATCCCAGATTTTCTATTCAAAGGCTGTGACTAACCATTGTGTTTCTTCCTAGAGTACCAGTAGACATGTTTTCCTGAGCTCATCATAAACTCCGTCTTATTTTTATCAGGGATACCACTACTTTATTGAAAGGTTCCCAAACTGTTGTATTTGCTATGCCACTGTTCAGTGCAGTGTGTGAACAACTGAGCAGTTCCTGTGCAAGAACTTGACCTTGCACAGAGTCTAAGGCACTCTTACCTATTCATACTAAGTTTGGTAACTCTTTCTTTATTCAGTTCTACAGAGTGAGCCAAACGCCAGCAGCTTTAGACAAGCAGACTTGTCTAAAAGCACATTGTAAGTATAATTTGGATAATAATTGCAATTTGTAATGCAACTGACTTCATGGATATTAGTAACATCTCTTGGCAATGTAAGGCTGTATCAGAGAGTGCAAAAGAATCTCACCAGGGTTTTTAATGGAAACTGGTGCTTGGATCATTTAAAATGATCATTTAAAATTTAATGGAAAGTAGTGGTGTGGGGTCATGTGGTCAATACAGAGATTCAGCACGTGGAAAGAAATGTTTTGTTTTCACCATTTTTCATTTAAAACTAAAGAAATAAAAATAAGGACTGGGATGGGCAGAATAAAAGAGAAACCTCGTTTTTTTTCAACAATAATGAGGTTTTAAGGATTATGAGTTCATTCTGATCATATTTTTTATCAGCATGTAATAGATATGCTGCAAAACAGTTCACTGCCATCTAAACCAGAGTTTTAAATGCAAGTGAGGAAAGCATAGCACTTTTCCTTCCTCTTTTCATTCTACCTTGATTAGGTACACTGCTCTGTTCTGATACACAACATACACAGCGTGCGCTTATGGAGGTGCAACAGCTTTTTCGCTTTTGTACCACACCCACAACGCAGAGAGGTTGGGGCATGGTTCGAAGATCTGATCCAGGATGTTTAAAAATACCATGTTTAATGACTAAGCTAACCCTCCCCAAAGACATTTTGAAAGAATTTATCCTGCCCTTAATCACCAAAACGTTCTTTCTGCTTGCCCCTAGCAAGATTCAAGGTCGTAAAGAAAAAGTTAGGGATTTTCCCACAGGAAGGCTGTCTGTCTGAGGTTTTGGAGATTCTGCCCGGTACAGCATTATACAGCAGAATATCAGAGCATGAGGCATTGTATACTTTTTTAAGGATTGAGTGAAACCCACCCAAGCTGTAAGGCTGTTGTGGGCTTGAGTGTTTTTCCTGCTCGTTTAATATTAAATAAATTTGTGTCCTTTTCTTTTTTTAGCTAGCTTGAACACAGTGTTTGCTTTTTAAAAAATATTTACAGTGTTTCTACCATTTGTCAGTGTTATGACACTATTAATTCTTTGTCATGTGTTAGACTGCAGGTTTACTCAAATGTGCAGACTAACATGAAGTATTTTAAATAAAGCTACGCACTCAAATATATTCCAGTTTCTCCATGTCTGGGGATCTACCAGAGACAGACGGTGACTTACTGCTTTCACTTTCATACTGCTCATTTCCACTGGTTTGAATACAATTTGATGAGTGTAAATCAGAATTTGACTCTGAAGTACCCCTTAGCTGTCTGATGCAGTCACATTTGTAAGAGTGTATAATATAAAACAAACGTCCATGGAGCCTTTTATTTCATTAAGCAAACCAGGATGCTGTTTCCCTCAAAAGCAGCATTTCTCTGCCTGTCTGGAGCAGGCAGCAGTCACGTGTCAGCTCCATCCAGCAGCATCAGTCCAATAAATCCCGTATCTGGTGTATCCCAATGCAGGTAGGGAAACAGTAAGCAAGTCACTGAAAGAGACCAGCTACACACTGGCATGACCAATTACCATTATACTTTGTACATCCTCAGCAAACCGCTGCCTTCTGTGCAAGCAGTGAGGTCTGACGTAAGCTGCTGGTCTCAGCAGCAGTGATAGAGCACTGACTCCCTCCTGAACGTTCCTGTTCCGCTTCCGATGATCAGTTACAAACATGATCTTACACAGTGCCTCACTGGAAGTGGGACCCACTGAATGTTCCTGAGGAAGAGGTGACAGAGCACAAGCATGTGTGCTGCACTGCAGTTCCTTTCAAAACTGAAAATAGCATTTATGTTGTTCTGTGTTGGAAGTACCTGTGAAAGCAGAGGACATTTGCATTATTAGCAGATACACAGGTTCTGTGCCTCCATTTCTATATGCTGAACCCACTTTGCTGTAGTAGTCTTTTTTCTTTAAAGGAAAATACTACTGTACTACAGTGCTGTGTGTAAATTAAATACTGAAGTATGAAAGGTCTGTTGTAAACCCCCAGAGTATTTTTAGATGGAAACTACATTTACCTCAATAAAGGCAATAATTCCTAAAATATTCTTATAGAAGACAATGAGACCTCTTCTACCATAAAATGATGGGACTCATACTATGATATAGGATAAGTCAAAGACAGAGAATAAAAAGTGTATTTATCACTTGAGCTGCTGCGGTTTATATGGCAGCAGGTATAAAAACAAACAATGTGTAGCATTTTTTAGGCAACATATAATTAGTAACTATGCTGTGCTCACTGTCACATGATTTTAAGGGTGCTGAGAGGTAAATAGATTAGAAAAGGAACAAAATCAGTTTATGCAGACAAATTTTGGCTTCTAGAAGGACCTATCAGGGATGGGTCACTGTATGTGTATCTTACTTTCTTACGCTTTTGCTAGAGACAGGATAGAATGACCGTGTCTGATGTAGTGGTGTAATTCTTAACATGGTCAGGACTCAGTCTTGTCTCAATGAACGACATGGAATTTCAATCTACTGACTTCACTGTCAGGGTGATTGAGTCCTTGCTATTTGCAGGCTTCAGCCTCTTTATTAAAATAAAGTTTTGACTCATTTGTACAGAAGTGATGGTACTTGACATCACTCCCTTGTCTTTCAGTGGATGTGATGGCTCTTGACATTTTCTCAAAGTTCTCCTTCTTGAAAGACTGGGATGTACTTTTTATTCAGCCCATATAATTACAATTTATTTGTTCCCAATAAACTATACAACTGTTAACAGAGATTAAGCATTCTGTTTGAAATTCAATTTAATATTTCAGTGTGGTAAAATATGCCTAAATCCTTTCAAATGAGTGATAGCATTGTAACATTATAAACAATCATCTTAATCGTAATGTTAATGTGAGTGTATATGTGTGTATATATATCCTTATGTGTGTATATATATGTCTATATGAAGTATTATTCTCATTTAATTATACCTGAAATTTTAGTTTGAACTCTCCAAGTCAAAAAGAATTTTGGGGTCAAAATTTGCTATAACCTCCCCTTTTGCAAACTCAACGACTTTTGCTACTTTTATTTCTAGCAGTCCATAAAAACAGCAGGTAACATTATTTTGTTGACTTTGCCCTTTGATTTTTATTTTCAGTCAAATGGTACTGGATTTTCTAAAAGCACTTCTTGTATGGTCAGTTACTTTTCATTCATGTCACATCATATATTAACAGTTCCATGCAGCTCTTTCAAACTACAAAGCTTTGTCTACCTTGTATGTATTTTTCAAGTCCTACATTGTATATCATTTATTAATGACTCTGCTCTTTGTATGCACAGAATGTACTCTCAGTGAAGGTCATTCCTAAGGAAACCATATTTCAAAAACAGTGATAAGGGCAACGCCTCCTTCTTATCATTCAGGATTTTGTCCAAATGTATGAACTTAGGTATGAACTGAATTGGTATAAGCTGATAGGATTCTGCAAATAGAAGAGTTTGGATGGGTTTTGTCACCAAAACAAATTAACTGTATTCCTTCAAGTCAAACAAATGGCTGGATCAAAAGTAATTCAGAGAAGAATGAAACCCAGGATGTGGGATCTGATCTCTTCACCATTATGGTACATATAACGCTACCTCTAACCTGGAATTTTTCCTCGCTAACTACAATATGCTCTCATACACTGGAGCAATAAAACACTAGGACAAGAGACAATTTCAGATGAAAACTGCATTTTCCCTCCTATTCCCACTGGAGAAGAAAGCAAATATATTGAATTATGGTATTTAGAACTCAACCAGTAAAATCTTTACAAGAGGCCACTACCACTATAAACCACCCAGGCTCTTTACAGATATACTAAGAATAATTCTGTGGCATTTGAGTTCTTGTTTGTTACTAAACTCAGCCTTTTGAATTGATCCCTTTTTAGTAGCTGTCACAGTTACCAGGATAACGGCATTTTTTCCTCATCCTGGTTTGTTCCTGCTGGAGGTGGATGTGGTCTCAGCCTACATGAGGAAGCTGTTCAAGGTGCAATATCGACGCACACATCCTTTCTGATACTGTGATAATGAGAGACGGCAACCAGCCTAGGAGTGGGGATAGAATTCCTTAGGTCTTCCCTTTCTATATCAGCTCTTGATAAAAATTTTTCTATGTAACCCGGTTCAGTACTTGCATTATTCTGTCCATGTCTTTGTAACCGTTGGTCAGCCTTCTAAAAGAAGCATTTCTTTTATAGTGGAACCAAAGCATTAGAGAAAAGGGATTATGGTATACTTAACTCCCTTTAAGTACAACATTTTACCTATTAAAATGTCTCTATAGCAGACAGTTTCCTCAAATGACCCCATGCCGTGATACCTCTTGGTATGATTCTCTCAACCTATTCCTTATTGTCTTGAAAAAGAGATTCCCCTTTTTTGCTCTTCTGGGCTTCAGCACCTTTGGAATTGATTTGTAGGTATCTGGAGAAAATGTAAAATCTCTAACAGCTTAGATACTGTCTTTTAACTATTGTTAGATTTGTGTCATGTAATAGCACTGCTTTCTTTACTGTTCTTCTGTAAATCCTCATGTTAAAAAGAACTTCTAAGCTGATATCACAGAACAAACACCCCACTGACCTTATCGACACATATTCTTGATGAATTATTACAGGCTTGCTACCTTTGAATCCAATTATAATACAAAAATAAAGCTGTAGGCCAATATCTGCCCCTTATTTTTGAGTTCTAGTGTCTAACAGGAGCCATCCAAGTACGTATTGAAGAACAGAACTACTCCAAAGTATGAGTCTGTCTCAAAGATACAGCATGAACAGATGGCAGAAATGCTATTTCCATAAGTCCTTTTCTTTCTTCTTCATTGCTCAATATTTTACTTTTCAAGTCCTCTCATTGTTGGACTCCTTCATGAACCTGGAGTTCATGCTTTTTCTTGTTCTCTGCTGAGAAGAGTATCACACCATCCTAATGAAAAGACGTCTTAGGTAGTTTTCCTGAGTAAAGCTTTGGATGAAATCACACATTTCTTAGAAAATTTGTGGAGAATGCCAGGACACAGCATGAATAAAATTGGTTTCAAAGAAAAGTACACGGAAAACATATATGTCTTTTTTGTTTTTAAATCTATCAAGGCATTGGTGGTTCTTATACATTATGAATGCCACTGAGATTTGTTTATTCATTATTTCCCCAAAAGAACTGAGAGCATCTCTGTGTCTACCTATGGTACAATGTCACTAACTCCAGCCACGCACAATCAAGCCCCAAGTGAATAAAACAGTGGGAAGAGTAATTAAAGGTATATCACCAGGATCACACTTTATTAATCAATAGTATTTATGACTCTAAGTCAGTGCTGCAAATTTTTATTCACCCACTTGCTCTGTGCAGGTTGTTTTTTTTTTTTTTTTTTTTTGACAAGGTTATAAAACACCACTAGATGTTTTTATTAGCGTTAATCACAATGGTAAAGGGCAGCTAGGTATGGTAAATTTTAGTGACAGCTGTGTGAAGCTGGGTTAAGATGAGTACTATTCAAACATTATTTGCAAAATTATTTTCTCAATGATTTTTTCTCTGCCTTTTAATGAATAGATTATTTATGCATGCATTGTCTCATCCCCTAGAGAGATGATCAGTTAATATTCCCTTTTCATACGTTTTGTGCTATTTTTCTTATCAGGTTGATTACTCAGTATTAATTTTCTGCTGTTACTTAGTGCGTTCTGCCTTTTTTGTATGAAAACCAGAATCTGAATTTATTGTATGCTACAGGAAAAGGATGTGATGCTTTCTCTGTATGCTACTGGAGAAGCAGTTTCAGATGGCTGCAGCAAATGCTAGTGAGCCTCAGGAGTGTCTGGCACCAACTGTGACACAGCCTGGCAAGGAGGCAGTTTAGTCCTTCTGGTTTTCCTTAACCAGCTGCATGGTTCCTTTTGTGTTCTGCAACACACAGTGAAGAGGCTGCCTTTTTGTTTCGGATAAATAATTTATCCTACTCTTAATGATGCAAGTTAGCCTGCACTGGACAGCTTCTAGGTTCCAGCCTGGCCCCTCTCAAAAGATACCACCTCACTTCAACATAAATCTAGGACTCTTCTCCTGTCATCTCCTAACATCCCAGTTTTAATTGGCCTCCCTTGACTCCTGGACAGTTTTGATAAGATATGCAAATTTCAGATGGCTAATGCATAGTGAGGCTACGGAGGCCTGTGGAAGTCATAGAACCACAGTATTACCTGAGGCAATTGTTTTCTGGCTTCTGTTTAAGAATATGGTCCAAGTATGGCTTGAGTATAACTTACCCTAATAACTTTAAGACATGTGTCACTGATGTATCTATTCCTGGCTTTGGATTCCATTCTCACCTTCCCCAGCCCTAGCCCTCAACCTAGGCTGAGGATGTGGAGGCAGTCAGTTCTGAAAAGGTGGTATGATTAAAGAGCTACAGGAACGTGTCTCAGGAAAAAAATACCTGTAATGGGAATAATTCCTGGAGTGTACAATAGTTTAATACAAGTTTACATGGGTTAGCCGCATTTACATTTTTCATTTAGAGCAAATCTCTACTTTATTGCCCGATTAATTCCCCTTCCCCTTCTCCTTCTCCTTGCCCTTCCCCTTCTCTCTTTTATTTCAATGACACAGTGGTCTGCAGCATGGCCATGAGTGATGTCGCAGTGTGCACTCTGGCTGGGGGCTGGGGGGCTCCTGGCAGCACAGCCAAAGCTCCCCACTCTTGGGTAGACAGGCAGCTGCACTGCCCACCGCGGGATTCTTTCTGTCAGCATTGCTCAAACAGTCACTTGACATGGACAATATACCCAGAGCCTCTGCATGTGATGGTGTCTTTTAGATCAGATGAGCTGGTCCTAGACAGAGTGGGCAGAAGCATTCCAGCCAGCTGTTTGCTTTTCTACTGATACTTTTACTTTCCTTTCCACATGACCGTACTTCAGCCACTCATGATACAATTTATTAGCACTCTGTCAAATTGCTGTTGTGAATTAATATCGTTGTATTTTCATTCTTGTACAGACATTGGTGAAATTTACTGCAAAGTCTGTCTGCTGTATTCCAAATGAGTGATTCATATTGTAAGTCATCTTAAAATCTCCTTTATGTACATAACACTTTTTAAACAAAAAATCTTCATTACAGTTTTATTATACTTGATAACTTATATGAAAACAGAAATGCATAGATAAGTAAAAAAAATCCTCTAAGACAAAGTGAGACATCGACTTTTAAAGCTGCCAGGAATTTAAATAGAAGGATATAAAGTATCTCTGAACGCAGCCTGAGCCTGCAGGTGCTGTAGTGATGGAGGTGAGACAAACACTTCAACAAGCAGAGAATCTGTAAGCTCTTTGAGAAGAGAATCTCACCTTCCAGAATCTCACTTTCACTTTTCAGTGCCTCTTACTGTAGGTTTGCTGTATTTTGTAGCAGTTACAAGAGGGTGAAAGCGAATCCAGTGTAGAGGAAAGATTTACTTCTGAATGTGATGCAGTAGATCACGGTCCCATTTAAAGCTCTGTTGCTTGCCATCAACAATAAGTGGCTGTTTAAAAATGAGATGCTCATGGTTAGTCTACGCTTGGATTTTTCACGTCTGCTCCATGTCACAAAGGCACTCTACCCCTGGTTACACCTGAGTATCCCCATTGAAATCACTGTGACTGTCACATGTGGGTAATTGAGAGTAGAATTTGGCCCCCTGTGTTGAAGTTGCTCCTTTGAAAGCTGTTCCACCTCCTTTGGCTTAATCCTGCCCCATTAGGGGAATGTAATCCCACTCTTGTGTAAGTGTAATGCGACTCGAGTTGCAGCCTGATAACTGGAGGGGGGAACCCAGAGGCAGCGTAGCTTAAATTCAAAGCCTCATTATACATCTCTCCTGTGGAAATTACATGAACAGTTGAGTCAGATAAAGAGCACGTTCTAATTTTTCTTTCACATATCCCTTTCATGCTCTTGCAAATCCAGCAGAGGGATCGAGCATCAATACACCATGCACGTTTTCTTTCTCATGTACTTTAAATAGTTTTTTGATTTTAGGAAGTAAGTGTAATTTTAGGAAAAAGATAAGATCTTCAAAAGTGGAGCAAGAATACCAAATCAAAAGAAAAACTGAATCATTCAAAAGTCATTAAAAGATTGGAAGGAACCTCTGGAAATCGTCTGGTCCAACCTTCTGTTGAAAGCAGAGCTTTAGATTAGGTTTTCCAGGGCCTTGTTAAGCCATGTCTTCAATACTTCTCGCAAGGGAGTTTCCACCACTTCTTTGGGCAGCCTACTCCATTGCTTAATTGTTCTCTCAGTGAGGAATATTTTTCTTATATCCAGAGACAATTTCTCCTGAAGCATCTTGTTCCCGTTTTCTTGTCACCATGCTCCTTTGTAAAGAAAGTACCTCTGTCTTCTCTATAAATATAGTTAAGGTATTGGTGGACTGTGAATAGGTTCCCCCTGAACCTTCTGTCCTGTGGGTTGAACAAATTAAATTCCATCAACATTTCTTCATATGTCAAGTTCTCCAGTTCTGTAACCACCTTGCTGGCCCTCCACCGGACCCTCACCATTTTTTCAATGTCTCTCTTGAACTTAGCGATGAAAGCTGAACACTTTTCCAGGTGTGGCCTAACAAGTGCTGAATGCAGTGGAGTAATCATGTCCCTTGGTCTGGTGATTCTTTTGCTGATGCGCCACAGGATGCTGCTGGCCTTTGCTGCTGCCAAGCCCACAGTGGCTCCAGGGCAGCTTGCCGTCTCACAGCTATTAGATGTACTAAATTTCTAGTCCTCTTTTTTATGCTTTTGCAAAAATACGAATCGTATAAGCTGTGTTGACCATACCACCCATGATATCATTTTTTAATTCAGTTGAGATTTACACGTAATTAGAAGTTTGAATCCAGTGGTAAAAAATAATTCCTTTTGTTCAATCCTGCTTAAACTAACATTATTGGAAAAGATAGATAAAAAGAACGTTTAAATAACTTGTAAGGGATTTAATTTTCCTGTGATTTAGAGGCCTGAGTAAATTCAGTACTGAGGGACAACCAGAATTACAACAGGATGAGTGAATATAAGTTCAAACCGGCTACTTCTGTCTACAGTAACATTATAAAAATTGCATCATGATTTGTGGGTTTTCTTTTACACCTGCTTTTTGCAACTGAACATTCAATCTCTGCATTTATTTTTGTACACAGATTGTCTGCAAGTAGATACTTTGGTAGAATATTTTAGGCAATATGCATCTGGGCTGAGGACTGGAAAATCTCTTTAAAGTGTCAATGACCCAATAATTGGGGTTGGATACACCAATGAATAACTATCAGCATAAAAGTATGAATATGCATAAGCTTGCAAAAAATTTTAAATATTCCCTTGTGATGACAGTGCATGATAGAGAACAGGAGCTGCACGGTTCAGAGGTAGGAACTCAGATCTCACCCCACCTTCCTTCCACTTGCTTTTCCCAGTTGACCCACCTATAAAGAACCATTTTGTTGGTGATTCAGAGGTGGTAGGGCACGATGTCAGTTATTTCATTTGTTTCTCTTCCATTTGCTACAGAAATTGCTCTTACCTGCTGCAGCCCACCAAGCTGTTTAGGCTCACGGGAGAACTTTTGACTCCTTTTTTCTTCTTTTTTATTTTACTAAGTCCTGTTGAATCCATTTCTGAATGAGGTGAGAGTGGAGAACCAGGGAACCTTGGTTGGTTATACTTTTCTCATGCTTTTTTCTTCCCGAGTCTAAGGTGAATTAAAGAAAAACAAATACATTTGTGAGAAAAGTTAACCGACCAACCACCCCTTTTAGAAAAAGTATGCTATGATTATTCGCTGTTTTCATTTTTGCACTGTTGAAGGTGTTTTTTAAGATTTTTATTTTATTAGATTAAGTGATGATTATCTTTTCACCCTCTTTTTTTTTTTTTTTAAAGGTTTACTTTATTATACAAATCACCATAAAGAACTTGTGTAAAGATGAGGTTATGACAGGTTATCTTAGTAAAGAATCAAGCTGTGAAAGAGAAGGAACTTCTGTATTTGAATAAATTTGGAGGTATTTCTTCCTTTGCTTTCTTTGGTTCCTCTGGGTTTTTTTCTTGGAAAAGGACTCACAGTCGATCTTATCTTATCTGACTAATTTTTTAAAGGAGGAATTTATCTCTCTGGGAGATTTGTTCAAGGTGTTACATTTAACCCTTGCACAAGGCCAAAGCCACGTAAGTCTTGTGACGTTCCTTGGTTTGAAATGGAATTTCACTCAAGACTTCAGTGATCGTTTATGCAGGACTGTACCTCAGTGGTTGGCATAGACAGTCTGCCAAATGACCTGAGCCCTGGGCTGGAGAATACACTTTTTGTATTAGATTCAACCTGACCCAGCTGTACCACTGGAGATCTTTTCAGTCTCTCTGCAGAATGTGCTAACTTTATCGTGAAGACTGGCATATTTACTATTACTTGATTATCAAAGGACTATCAGCCCAGTTTTAATATTTTGTCAGTTTAAAATGCTGTCAGTTAGGACAATAAAATGCAGCACTTAAGTGCATGTAAGTCTTAGGAACTTCAGGGGTGGAGTTTCACTAATCTTACAGTGATACTGTGCCTTGCAAGATCCAAAGTTTTTTCTTAAACCTCCAGCTGCTTTATACAATTTCCCTAGAGTATTTGTCATTCAGGCAGTCAGTCAGCTGAGCAAATAGTCATAAAAGCTTTCAGTTTCTAGTACTTATGGCAGTAGAAAAAACCAAAACAAAACAGCATGTGATATGGACATTGCCTAATGATTTAGAAACCGGAAGGTGAACACAAAGTAACCAACGGTATTCAGTAAAAAAAAGCTGGTGATTTTTAGTGGTAAATCACGACTTGAGACACTTAGACTCATGCTTTCTGAAGGTTTGGAGTTGGATTAGGTTAAACATTAATTGTATCCTGGATTAAACTTCAGGTAAATACACTCCAGAATTTGATATTTCGCATATCTGAGTTCTTGAGTAATGTCAATGTATACAGAACACGCTACTTGTTCTGCTGTGAACAGGTTGTATCAGTGTTTTCTCCCGTCTACCTACCTGCATGCATGTTGTTCCCTTCCCCTTTGTTTCATTCTTCACAAAACTCCTATTAGCAAATACTGTGTGTAGTTAAAAAAAGAAAATCTGCAAAAAAAAAAAAATATTTTTTTTAAATTTTTTTTTTAAAAGTAACAGAACTGACAGAACTCCTTGCATGTTTCTTTGTGCAAGTAATGACATCATTAAAGACTTCAGTTTTGGGAATCATGTATTCCAGGGAAAATCCCAGGACTAGAAAGCACTGAGGAAAGGGTAGCTGTATGTAACTTTAAAAGTCCAATGAGGTTGTGAAGCATCACAGGAGAGATGAAAAAAAAACTGGCACTCAAAAAAGACTTTGAAAAGGTAAACAGCCTTCTATCTTCTGATTGCTCTACTGTGTCGGCAGGCAGGAGACAGTCCTTAGAGCATTCATTGTCTCCTACTGTTCACATGTATGTTCCGAACAGTAGGAAACTCACTCATTTCCAATGCACACTTCATGGTAAAAAGAGGATTTTGCTCCGTTTTTGTATTCTTACTCCCATAATTTCCATTCTTATGATTTGAAAAATGTCTAAGCAAATGTTGGCAAAGGGATGTTAGTTTTTGTAGTGCAGACAAAAAGGGAGCAGTTTAGATGGAAATCATTGTAGCTCTTCAGCTCACTTCCTTCCTATTATGAAATACAGAATTGGAAAAAAAATCTTCAGTGATGATGGAACACAAAATAACCAAAGGAGGTGAAGAGGTGTGTGCACAGTATCAGCATGCCTGATACTTCTCACCAAATTAACAGCTATATTATATATGAATTATCAGCACAGCAGGTGAAATGATCTGCCTGTTATTGTCTCATGATGCCTGAATTTTAAAACACGGGAAGGTTAGGCTCATTTAGAAGAAATTGTCCGATTCTGCGCTGAATGCATTGTTATTCCTCGGTTATGGCAGATATCCAGGGCTCTACAGCTGCCCTGCTGCTTAGGCCAATACCCACACAGGGAAATAACAACCCACTTTTTATTTTGTTTGGGCTCTGCCCTTTTATATGGACATATTGCCTCTAGCCTGTGACTAGACGTATGTCTGTTTTTGGATAATAGTGAGGGATATCTGTATTTGGTTATATGATGGACATAACTTCAGTCATTTGACAAAAAAAGAATATGTAAACTATGGGGAACAAAACCAACAGATGGTGGACATCCAGGAAATGCTTTGAAAGAAAGCACCAAGTGGAAAACTACAGTCTGGATAAACTGGTTGAATTCAGTCCGCTAGTCAGAAGTTCACCACTCTGATATTGTAATTTAATGTGCAGTTTTCTTTTTCATATCAGTAAATTCAATTACAATTTATCTCTTTTTAAAAAAACAACCAAACAAACAAACAAACAAAACCCGAAAGCTTCTTTTGGGGCCTTTATTTTTTTTCTTTCTTTCCTATGCTCTCCTTCTTTTGCTTCCATGATTTTGTGAGTCTCTTTTTCAATTAAAAAAATCCCTCAGTGTAAAAATTTTTAATTCTTCAGTCTAGAATTTACTCTCAGGCCAGTCTTAGGCACAAAATGAACAGTCATTCAACAATCATGGTGACACTGAAGTGTAATGGTTGTGCCTGAAGGCTAGTAAAAGCATCCTCAGGGTTCACTGCTGGATATGGACATGGATTGAGAACAAAACTAGAAGACTGAGGGGAGATAGAAATGTTAAATGAATGCTGGTTGATAATAATGATTCTAGTTATTAGAAGATGTTGGTAAGCTCTATTCTCTCTTGGAGATAACTGTAGGTGTAGAGTCAGGGGAATGATCCTCCCCCATATCCATCAACCTTGTGGCAGGATAGAGACATCTTTTGCTTCATATTTTATTAAACACTGTGCCACCTTGCTTGTATGTAATAGACATATAATAAGTTATAACAATCAAACTAGTTCTCAGCAAACTGGTCTGGATTGGTCTATTTTAATGGAAAATAAAAGGAAATCCACAGAAAGCTATTGATACGGAAAAACTCAGGAGCCCTCCCTAAATAAAGTTACTTGTAATCACAGGAAGGAACACATACAAGTAAGACTAAAAGGGACCAGTGATCAGATCCTCTTGATTATAGAAAAAGGTAAAGAAAAAATCAAAAGAAATTGGACCCATATATATCCCTAAGAGTTGCTTGTGTAAGAAGGACCTGCAGTTGCATAGGACTTTAATGACCTGAAACTCACACGCTCCCTTTGTCGTGGTTTGGGCTGGGCTAGGCACTAAAACAAATGACAGATGCTCTCTTTCACTTCTCTCCCCTTATTCTGTTATAGGTGGTCATACAGGAAGTATCAAACTTTCCTGTTTCCCCAGACATTTCTACCTGTAAAGCTGCGTTTTCCATCTAGGCAGTCCTCTAAAGATAGGACAAACTCAGGTATTGAAGAAGGACTCATAAGTAAAATTTTGGAGAGTCAAAATGTAGTCCTACAATACCATACTGTAGCACTACATATGCAAGCCCAAACTAGCTCCCAAATGAAGTGTAAATGTAGATTTTCAGGCATAAAATCTCTGTGTTGTCAGTTAAGCTTTCTTTTAGGTAGCGCCAGATGCTTGAGCTCAATATAGAAATGAAGAGGCTTACCAGGTACCCAGCACAAGGGAGTCATTGGCAATGATTCATTGGTAAATTAAGAAACATCCAGGAAACAGCAGAAAGTAGTTGTAAAATATGAATATATAGATTACAAACAAATGGACAGCCTGTCCTGAGCATAAATAATCTAAAAGTAGGCTCTTTTCTTAAAACTAAATTCACCTCTCACATAAAATGTCTGTGTTTGCAGCCTTTCATTTTTACGCAGTTGGGGTGTGCAGCTGAGAGGCCATTGTTAGAAGCTGTGTACACACCGCGCCTATTACCTTGTCCCAATGTCTGCCTGCACCGGTTAGAATTAGCTGGGGAACAGAGTGATGAAGAGGAAGAGGCAGACCTTGTTTCATCACTTTGAATAGCCTACAGAGGCCACACAAGAAATATAAGTAATGAGAACTGGCTAGTGCACAGGAGACAGCTTAAAGGCTTAAAAACAGTATTAAACAAAAAAGGGAAGAAAGAATAAATTTTGTGTGAAAAACAAGGTTCTTAGCATCATTGTTGTATTTTTATGCTCTTAATAAGATTATTCCAGGGCAAGGCTGAATGGGGGTAACGGTTTTGTCAGGCATGTTTCCTTCCTGGAGCCTGGAGGATTCCACATTCAGCACTCATCAAATTGATGAGTACCTTCTGATGAAACCTTGTTTCATCAAATCAAGGTTTCATCTTGAAAAATAATAATGAAGAGCTTGAGTGGTTCCATTTCTGTTCAATACAGTATGTGAACACCTGTCTGTGTTTGTGGTTAGAGTTGAGGTGAGCCCTCTGGTCTGGTAGCTCCCCACAAATCACCTCTCCCTTTCCCAGGCATTGCTTGGGATCCAGGCATCACTGTCTGAAAACACTAGTTTCACTAGTTTCACTATCTTCTGCAGGACAGTACTATGAAAAACAATGTTTCCCATAGTTCTGAGCCCAGTCTGCCCAAGCCCTGTGGGAAGCTGCTTGGTGGGGAAGCCATTGCTGACGTGGTGATCTTGGGAAGGGTGGCTCAGTCATGTTTTGGTGTCCCTTTCCTAGGTGGGTCTCAGGTTTACTATCCTCACCCTGATGTGTAAAGCGGAGTTGTTACAAGTCTAAATTTGCAAAAAAGAGAGACGTTAATATTTTGTCTGTTAAGAAAATGGATGAAGATATGCAGTCCTTCATAGTAAGGGTCTCTTATTTAGTTTCACAGAAGATAATTATGTTTTTACAACCCATTTACTGTACACAGAGAACTAAAAAAATTCCCAAGAGCTTTAGAACACCCAAGAGGAAACAATTAGTTTGATGGGGGCATCTGGTCATTTGGATTTTGTCTTGTCTTGTTAATCTTCAAAGAAGCATGACCCTATACTTTACTAAAGATATGTTAGAACGTGACCAGAGACCTTGAATTTTCAAAACTGTTGGGTTTGCAGAAGCTTCTCATGCTGCACCGCCATGGCTGATAACACCAATGATTCATTTATACAGATTTTTCAAAAGAAAAGGTCTGCGTGCAAGAAAATAGACCTCTATGGATTTTTTTTTTGCCCAGTGGAGTATGGGATTGCATTAAGAATCTCTACCTTACACATACAGTAAAAATGGAAATGTTTATATTTTATTTGGAATGAACATATTTTTAAATTGTTTTACTTTAAAAAAAAAGAAATGTAACATTTTGTAAATTAAAAAATGCTATTTTGCCTCCTCAGAGATGCTTGTGTTAACTCTTTTAGCATGTTTATATTCCTGACAAGTATGATTTTATTGGCTAGACCAAGGTATTAAAGTGTGGTGGACCAGAGTTGGTCTAGGGGTGTATTCAGAGAGAGAGACAAGTTGTATATTTTGCCTTGAATTCTGGCTTTTTCTTTCCTGCTCCTGTGAACATTTGATGCTTGATGCCTTTGGCTTAATTCTTAGCTGCCCACTTCAGAGGTGAAGGAGCCTGTGGAGATTAGTCATGAAGAACCTATCCCAACATGTTCTAAGAGAAAGACTTTTGCTAGTGGAAGATGTGGGTGTGGAGTAAACTGTGATGCCTTCAAATTGATCCTGCTGGGTGCTGGTTTAGAGAGAGGTTTCACTCATTTTCTAGTTAATGAGCTTTACAGGAAATTGCGAGCGACCGCAGCCAATTTTACTGATGGTTGTTAGACAAAGGGGACCCAAGGGAAGTCACAGACTCCTGGACAGCGATACAAATCTGTTAGACTCCACGGACAGGCAGGTAAATGGCACGTAGCAGTGCAGGTTACAGGAGAATCTGGAAGGTACAACGCCGGGGGAGTCACTGCTGGACTTCCTCCAGCTCTCCCGACTGGAAAGCCTCTCTGCAGTGTGCCCATCAGCCACCAGATGTCTCTGTGTTATGTTGGGTGGTGCAGGCTCTTCTCTGGCTGGTAAACAAAGGAGACAAGGCTGGAACTCAAGTTCATGGCTGTGGGTTTCAGTCCAAGTTCGTTTAATTTTATTCAAAACGCTTGCCCTTCAATAAAAGTTTACATTGTATGAATCTCCTTGTGATAATGGTGGGTTGCAGGTAAGGAAGCAACGATAGTAGACCAAAAGACTTTTTGAGTCCCAAATAGTGTTGACATTATTAAAACTATTTTCTATGTCTTTTTTACCATAAGTGTTCATTCAGGATTTTTCTTCTGTAATCACATTTTAAAGTACCAATATTATGGTGAGACAATTTTTATCGGACTGTACATTGTATATTTAAAATGTGTTACTAAAAAGATGAAAGCTACTTAATTGTCAAAAATCACCTGCAGGTACTAGAAATCCTTATATTTCAAAACTCAGAAGTTACTACAGATTTTCTTTCAATGACGTTTGCATAAAATGCTGGCTATTAACTTATAGTTTTGGTTTTGAAACATTTTTTTTTCCTCTTTCTTTTCTATTGGTGCAAAGCCAGCATTGTAGAAGGGATGCAAATTGGCAACAAGCCTAAATACCAGTGGGAATACATCGTCTGTGTTGGATTTGTATTCTTAAATGCTACCTTAAAAGCTCTGTGTAGTGATTATTGCAATGATCTTGAAAATATCAATCAGAAAAAGAGCTAATAATTACTAAGCCTGTAAGAGAACATGAACTAATTAGACTTAACTGCATATTTTGTGTGTATGTTTGTGTAATTGATGAAAACACTTTTCAGTGACTTGCCTGGCATGAAGAAAAGCTGCTTGTTTCTGTTAATAAGCTCCTTAGGGGAATACAGAAAGAAAGAGAAAAACAAAAAGCGAACAAGGTCAATTAGTTGTTTAAATTTTAGAATCTATACCTAGCATTGATTTTTATTTTATGGGCAGGACACTTTCAGATGCACACAGCTGTCCTGGAATATGAGACTGTTCCTCTCACATCAGTCAGGATTAAGACAAAGTCATTTTTGAATGGGTGAGTATGAATTATCCCCCCAGTATTATCTGCACAGTGTTTTCCACTATTAGGCAGAACACTATATGTAATTCTCAAGTTAGGTTTTACTTTTTGCCTCACATTTTGTTAGAAATACTCCAGTTTTGGTGGTAAAATTATGGTCTCAATCACATCAACGCTTTACCTTATTCTTGGATTGTATATTTGGTGACATGTACACAGACTCACACAAAACTTGCCTATAGACAGAAATGTGGAAAGGAAGTGATCCAGCTTGTTCTCTGCTGTGCATGCTCTGCAAGACTAAAAGAAGGAAAACACACTAAGGTTTAAATTTTGTTTCTGCATGCAGCAGATATGACTCCAACTCTGAATGCGCACAAAGAACAGATGTGCAGAATGAGAAGGTGTAATTTTTATGTCACCTCCTTTCAGGACTGAATGGCACTTCAGGAATATTTAAAGACCTGTTGGTAGAAGAATATCCTGGTTCATCCATGCACTCTGGTTGTTTTGGACACAATATCAAAAGTAACACCCGGTAAATGTCCTGTAACATCAAAAGAGTGACATAAATTCTTTTTGGCTCATTTTCTGACATCATGCTAGGAGATGGTGCCAAATGTGCAGGTGATGTGTTAAGTCCATGTTAAGTTAAGTTTTCTTGAGTTTACTCTTCTTCACTTTTCTAGACCTAGTGGGCCAGAGGTACAAGTGAATTTTAAATGAGGAGGTATAAATAACAAACTGGCAGTTGGCAGTGAGTCCTTGTGCAGGTTGGTTAGCGAGCATGCAGACAATACGCAGAGCTGAGACATTTTAGAGAAGGTCCAGACTGATGCAAGGGCCACAGGTTGGATGAGCTCAGATTTCTGGAGATACCTGCTCTATAAATGATTCCCGGTTTTGAGTTTATGGTTATCTGAACACAGTTCATACAACGAGTACTGTCATTGTGGCTTCTAGCCTAAACAGTTTCAGCTCACGTGTTACTCCACACGGTGTAAGCTGAAGGCTTGAGCTTACTTAAAACTAATGATTAGTACCCAGAGTGAATAAACAACGTGACAAATTAGCATGGCTTGTAAAAATTGTCCCCTGTTGTCATTGTTTTGTGCAGGCAAATTAAACACATGATAATCAAAACAGCTTTGACCTGAAGACGTTTTGTGTATCAGACTGTGTGCAAGCAACACTGTCTCTCTGTCTTTATTGTAAAAAAATATGGGCCACAAGTAACAGAAACAAAACAAATCTGTCACTGTTTTTCAGATGTGTACTTTTGTACATGCCAAGCGTTAACAGTCACAGAGCAGTACAGTTAGCAGACAAAACTCACAATTCCTCAATTTTAGTTAGGATTGGCTGGTAGTGTGAAGTCTCAGACAAGGAAAATAACTTAGGCCAACATTTCAAACTGGGAGCCACAAGCGAGATGCTTAAATCTTCATTTAGATGCCTAAATAAACATGGTCTGATTTCAGATATTCAGAAAAAATGCTTAGTGAGGTCAAAGATGCTGGAACTACAGTGTGGTTCCAGCATCTTTTGAAATTTAGTTTGAAGGTAGGTTTTCCTAGATAGCTATAGCTGAACACTTTAAGCTTGGCTAATTTTAGTGTTACCACCATTAAAATGTTTTAAAATATTAAACTGAATTTTATGGGCCACAGATGGATATTTTTATAAGGCATTATAGATTGGGAAAAACAACTGAAGAAAAGAGAAGAACATAGAAGTAATAAGTCTTTTAGTAGTATATATCCTAACAATTATTTACCATAGGAATATCATAACTAAGTGAAGTACAATTTATATTTAGCTGTAGAATTCTATTTATGAGCAACATATGTACTATGATATTTAAAAAATATTTTGTAGCTGATATGCTAAAGCCCTTCTTTAGTAAATGGGTGCAATTTTGTTAATATTATTTTGAGATTGTTCTAAGCCACTCTTGTGCTGCTGGAAAACTGTTTTTTCTCTGATAAGATTTTTGAGACTGATTCAAGTCAGTCTGAAAAGTTTTCACAGGACAAGCTGTTTTATTGTGTGTTCTCTGTTCAAAACGCAGAAAAAGAGAAAATGTCTTCCTTAAACTCTTCTTGGTAGCAAGGCCAGGAACAGTCAACCGAGGTAAAGATGAAATATATGTGCATTTACTGCACCTTTTATTGCACTTGGTACAGTAAATCAAACCCATAGGTCTCGTATATGCTCCCCAAAATATTAACTAGTTCTATTTTATGGCAATATGCAAAAATCACACCCACGAACAACGCTGACTATAAAGACAGCATGCAATGGCAAGCTTCCTAATCTGAGTGTCTCAAATAAGCATCGAAAGTTACGGATATGGTCTTGAAAGGTGAGAACCCCCCTTTTTTTTGCTTCATAACTGATCAGTTATCAGCAATGTTTGATAACCTGTTGCTCTAATGTAAGTGTTGCTGTGCTAATAACCAGTGCCGCACTCTGAGCAGAGTTGTTTGCAGAGACATCTAACTACACCAATCAGAAACTCTAGTGCTTACTTTGATCTCTAAGGAAATGCGTAACCAGATTTTGATGAATCATATACATGTTAAAATTTTGGGAAAAACTGCTCAAGATACAGGACCCTTAAATTCTGTCAACTTATTTAGATTTTGGTTCTTCCTAGGCTCCTTTAAAATGCTCAATAACTTTTGTTGGGATGAATTACATATCTGCAAACAGCTCTGGCTAATTCACCATCTCTTTCATGATGGTAAATGGAGCCTGCTTGAACAAGTTACATTTTGCATCTTAATTATAAAATGACATGAATAGAGTTTCCATTAAAACTTAATACCAATTATTTCTGTCTGATTTAACTTGGAATCTTTATTGACACTGGTGGTCTGTTCTTGGTATTACTTCTTTCAGTGTTAGTATTACATTGTCAATAATTTGCTCAGTACCGGTCAGGGCAAGTTTTTAAAATGAAGGCATAAATACTACTTATGACACCTACTTTCTTATTAAGCCTGCAGGAATTCCAGCTAGGGAAAATAAATGATGCCAGTGGAGTAACTAGCCCTTAAAGATTAAATATCTGATGAATACACAAAGAGATCCAGGAACTTCTAGTGGAAGAGCAGTGCAAGAAGCAGGCATTACGACTGCATGCTTTTTTTCGTCTGTTTGTATTTGCATAACTCCCTTGGGAGGCAAGAAAGTATTTTTTTCAGTTTTAGGAATGCCAGCATTTTCAAGCTGAATACAAAAATTTAAATATTCAAATCTACATACAAGCACTTGAAGAAATATTTTACATATCAGGGGCACTCACAATTTTTAGTGAAACCACATGGAGTTCTTAAGAGTTTGGGGAAAATACTTCTTATGCATTTATGCACCTCTCTAGATACTTGCTGCTGCTCAAAGGTTTCTAAGACAGTTTTAAATTAAAACCTTGCCATTTGAGAAAAAGTTTTTCGTTTTTTATGATTGATGAAAACTTTTTAGTGTATGCTTGCTGTTTTGATTTTGTTCTTTATTTCCTACATTTTCATGCTTTCACTTGCTTTAGACATACCTGCTATGTAGATTTTAATTATTTCTATTCATTTTACCTGTATCTTTAAACACTTTTCAATCAGCATATACTTCCTCTGGAAGAATTGTGTTCAGATTCTTTTTCATCAGTTTTATTGCCAAATCCTGTTTGCCTTACTCATGCAACTATTCCTGCAGAAATCAATTGGACTACTTGTATGAGAAAAGCAAGCAGTTCTTGCCTTTATTTGGTAAAGCAACAGACTTGAACAAAAGCAGTACTGTACCTGCTATGGGCCGCCAGAAACAATGACGAGCTCCTTGATAAGATTAGATGTAATTTTAAATGCAACCGGTAAAAAGAATCCCTCCCACCAGCCCCAACTCCTAACTCTCTACAGTAATTCCACCGCAGCGAAGCAGTTGAAGAATTACTGACAAGAGCCAGACGGCCCGGTAAGCACCACCTAACAGACACAGAAACATGATCCACATCATTTTTAAGCTTGGCAGACATTTTGTGCTTCCTTCAAAAAAAAAGAAAAAACCCCAATCTTTTAAACAAGGCACACATAAACCTTATACATTCCTGGTTTTACTGTTACAGGAAGACCTTAAATTTGAAACATCCTTATAGATACACACTGAAAATACTTCTGTGAACCAGCTACTTGTGGCTGATTGTTTCAAAATAAACATATGTTCTGCATTGTCATTGTGTATGAGCAAATTGGTTTAACTTTAGAACAAAAAGGGGCTCTCCAGCCCCAAGCTAATCACCAGCCTTTCACTCACAAAATTTATGCCAGGAAAGCTGACAACTGAGTCTGCAACTATGAAATGGGTGCAGGGCTACATGCAACACAGATTCCCTGGCTGACTTCCTATTTGTTCTTTGAAGTAATGTATTTGAGTAATTCTGTCTTGAACAACCCAGAGAAACCTCCAACGTAATGTCTACTTATACCTTTATTTACATGCCTCAGATAAGCACTATGCAAATCCACACACAGTGAGATTCAGACATGATTTTCTTTTCAGCATAAATTTTTTATACCTTTTTTTTTTTTTTTCCTCTTTTTACTTTTGCCTGTTTGAACATCATGTTTTATATATGGGTCAAATGTATTCAAATTGTCACCTTAAGGCTAATAACCTATGTTTAGATGACAATTCAGGAGCTTGATGCAGAGCCCGTTGAAGCCAGTGGAATAATACCCATAGACTTTGGATCAAACCCAGACAGAGGATAACAGAGCTAGATTAGGGAGTTCAAACAGCATGGGCAGTGTTTCTGAATATCTGACAAAGGTGAGTAAGTAGAGCAGGACAGGGTGTTAAACCAAGTGTCACCAATATCTTGCTCCAGAATCTTTAACTTTTTGTTAAAGAAGAAATAAAACATTTTTACCTTATTCCCTAAAGAATATGAAGAAGTGTCCTCTGCAGCTAGCCTGCAACAGTGACTCTCGTCAACCTGCACAGAACTTCTTGGGGAGCAGTGGCGAAGCATTAAAAGTGAACCAGCATGGCTGTTAACTGCCTCAGTGTGGGTTAACTGGTGGCCCTGTGGGGTGGAAGGCACCATCCTCCATCCTCCACCACCTTCTGAGCACAGGTGTGCTCCAAGGCCATAGCAGACAACGGCTGGTTTTACTGACTAGCAGTCAGGAAGTGCTGTGTCATTATGTTAATGGAAGTGGCTTTTTCATTGCAGAATTTTTCTAGCATTTCCTAACAATTTTCAGGCCTTGGATTTATCTGGAAGTATGTTATCCTTGACCAAGAAGGCTTTGTCCTTGGTTGTCACATACTTTGTCCTAGACTTTGTGATCTGTGCTGTTCTGAGAAGCACAAGAGCCCTTACTAGATAGACCGTCTTGGCACACATCTGTGACACATTTGACTCAGGCACAAATGTGTGATGTGACTCTGTTCTCAGTTAACCTGGACCTCACTTCTCCACCTGAATAACAGAGATAACACCAATCCCGCTCTATCTCTGAGAGGTAGTGGGAGGATAAAAAACATTAGTGATTGCTAAGTGCTAAGACATAATCGCGATGAGGGCCATGTAAGTGCCTCCACAGATAGCAGGTCTTGAAAGTGTTCAAGGCAAATATGACTCCATTTCAGCTGTAACTAATTTTGTTGCTTTTCATTTTATGAAACTTAAGAAATTCACATCAGTTTAGGACAGTGCAGAGTAAATTTGTTAGGAGAGATTAATAAAAACTATTAAGCCATATTAATTCAGTTAATACAATTCGTAGAGCACTTTATAAAACTCAGTATTTTTATCCTCTACAAAAAAAGGAAACTGAGCAACAAAGACATTAAGTGGCATGAGCGAGGGCAGACAATTAGCTGTTAACAGGGGTGGGACACATTGGTGGGACTGAAATACAGCCCAGAACCCGTCTTTTAATTTTAAGAAAGCATAGGAATTCCAGCTGGGCCATGACAAGACGGTTTTCATACAGTATTAATGACATAGGAGTTACCCAGTTCCCACGTTTGAAACACAGGATGATTCTTTTATAAGATACGGTTTTCATCATAACATCCAATTATGCGATTGGTTTTCAATGCATAAAGCATAATTTAAAATCTGAAAGCAGTATGAAAACCTGGTTTTATTGGTTTATGGTTCTTGGCCTGGAAAACTTACTGTTAGTAGGCAAGGCGGAATTAAGATATATAAATATTCAATACTTGGCTTTTCTACCTTTATGAGGGTCTGGCAGAGGAAAGTCTGCCCTCCGTGCTCTGAATTGTTCATCCTGGAGGTATCTGCCTTTTGTCATTGACTGTGGAACAGACCCTTATCTCCAAAAAAATGACTGCCCACTACTGTAAAACTTATGGGAACTTTGTGTAGTAAGACAGAGCCGTTGTGGCCATGTCTAGGTTGCCTTCGGTAGGCGCGTTTGCGATCACAGAGACCTACTTCCTGCAGAACAACCTGCTTCATTTCAAACTGGAGGAAAAGCAAGAAACTACCTGTAAATAACACAGGTGATCCTTCGGTGTAAGGTAAAATGATAGTACACGCTAAATGACTGAACTACTAGAATGACAGTACGGATGCAGTCTGTCTACCTCAGTGACATCAATTTTTGTTACTCAGGTTTAACTAAACTTATAGGAATATTGAAGATGTTTCAGCATGGCTTTCGATGCCCAATGTCAGATGTTTTATAGTGGGCTGTTTCCACAGGAAGGGTGCTCAGCACGTGCTGATAGTTAGCACATGCCTTTTTGTGGTAACAAAACCCAAGGGCACCTAAGACCATGAGTCACTCTGAAAGCATGAACTTGATCCCTTTTCCCCTGGAGATATGCGAACCTTTATTTGTGATAAATCTATATTTTGCACGCAGGCAATCTAGACTGCAGCAGTTACCACGAGTTAAAACAGGGAGCAAGACTTAAAGTGCCAATGGCTTAAAAGTCGCGCATTTCTGAGACATGCCTCGTCCTCCCATATCATTCTCCGACAGGGTTATCAGAGGAACTTTCTACATCCAAAAGAGCTGTGCTTCACAGCTCAGCTAAAGTGACCGCAGCACAGTGTGAGGTGACATGTTGCTCCCTCGCTTTTTTTTTTTTTTTTTTTCTCTTTTCCCTTTAAGCCTCTCTGGACCAATTTGAGTTGCCTGTCATCAGCCGGGAGCCCGGCTCTGCCAGGCGCGGCTGCCTGGGACGTGTCGGTGAAGGGGACGCTGCAGGCAGCCCCCCGGGCCTGTCGGCCGATGGGGTGTGAAGGCAAATGCTGAGAGCCCCCAGCGCCGCCGCCGTCGCCGCCACCGCGGGCCTCCGCTGGGGAGAGGCGGGCGGCCCTGCTGGGAATGAGCCCTGGTGCTGAAAGGGTGCACTTCAACCTTTCAGTTTGTACACAAGCCTCCCTGTAACGGCATTATCTGGCAATTGGCCTTCTTAGGCCTAATTTTCAATCCACAAGTAGGAGTTAGGTCATTGAGGATATCCTCACCATTAGAGTTATTCAGTTTGCATAAAGGCTCTACTTAGCACTCGAGGAAGGAGTGCTGATTTTCAGAGTGTTGATTTGATCCCCAGCCGCTGCTGTGTGCACGGCGAGGCAGCGCGGCACCGGCGGCTGAAGGGTTGTTCATGATCCGATGAAAGGCAAAGTCCGTCTAGAAATGTCCAGGACCGTGGGCAAAATCCCCAAACGTCCGCAGACGGGGATATGACACCTGCCTCGCAGCTGAAGATTGCATTCAGTCTAATGGCACGAAGAGTGCAGAGAGCATCTTGTAATGATCACTGAAGTCACCAGTTATTAATGTGGGGGGAAAAAAGCAAACGTAGATATGAATTGAAATAAACTTGAAGATTGAAATCTATCAGACAAAGTTCATTGTGTGTATTTATGAAGTGCAGTTATGTTTGAAATCATAAGCGCTCCTCGCACTTTAAAGGTCCTGACTTAGTTGTTTTTAAGAAAGCTGTAGTTAGTAAAAGGGATCAAGGAAGGTTATTAGAGCTCTAAGAAAGCTAGTAATGATGCTGAAGCTGAAAGCGTACAAGCATTAGTTTTATCTCACCTGGCTCCCCTTTCATCTCAAAGTTACAGCTCAATTCACTTAGCCTAAATGTGCAAACTTCAGAAAAATACCTTTTTTGCTTCAAATATGTTTTCATTTTTGAAGGTATTGATATAAGAACAGGAGAAACACTTGAATTTTGTTTGTGGTTGGATTTATGATTTTCAGGCTTGCTCAAAAATACAGGAGATGGAATTCCATCTGGAAAAATTCACTGTTACAGAATACCACAGAAGTTTCACTTACCTGGGGAGATCCAGTCTTGAACATGGAAAGGGAAGTGCTTCACAATCTTAATGTTAACAGAAAAGGGCCCAAACCAAAAAGTAATTTGTGATCATTCAACAGTACAGAATATTTTTATCCCAGATTCAGTTCTATATGTTGTACCTGATATCTTTCGCAGTAAGCAAACAAGCTATACCCCACACTAAACCTCAGTACTTATCAGTCGTGAAGAAGTCCAGCTCTGTTCCAGGTTCAGCTCAGGCTTATTGCTGATGGCTAATAGGCAGCCTGCTGTTAACACTGCATTTTTACCTGCTGGAGAATATCTAACTGCTATAAGAGCACGCACTGCTACCCTTAAAAGGACACCTTTTTCTTACCTAAAAATAGATGTGGTATGGTTCTGCCACATTTGTAAATTCCTGCTATTGACTGAAACGACTGACATTCAAGAAACAGCATGGACCTTGCCACTTTTCTATATATTATTAGGTTATTGCAAACCAAGATGACGTTGAATTCTAGAATTGCTGGTCTACATAGAAGTCTCAATGTGCAGAAAGAGCTCAGTGCTGGAAGTCCTGTAGATTCCTTTTTTTATTTCATAGTTATTTCTTCACTCAGAAGTTTCAGCATAGGCAAAAAAAGACAAACCCCATCAAGTTCTAACACAGAAGGATAGATTTTCAAATCAAAACACAAAAGCTGTGATTTCTCTGTATATGTGTAAGTAAGAACTATTATGTTTAGTTTCTTAAAGACAGGTGTGGAAGTTGTAATTCTGTTCATTCATTTAAGAACAGGAATTCCAGCTAATTTTTTTTGTTTGTTTGTTTTTGAGAATGCCCTGAACAATGAACGACATGAAGGGAGGGACGGCACTGCCATTATTGAATTCTGTAGCATGAAGCCGAGGACCTATGGGTTAGTACTAATAACAGATGACAGTTTCGAGTCTTTCTGAGATGTTCTCTCGTTTTCCAAATAGTTAGGAAGTCCACAGTAAGTAGCAATGTTTAGCAGGGACATGCCAGGAATACTATATTTCAATACACTTATTTCAAGCGTGGTATTTCTAATACAGAAAAAAGGTCAGGAAAACTCGATTTTGAATTATCCTTGTTTGGATAAAGTAAATTTTTCCATTGAAATACTAAAACTCAGTCTCTGCTTTTGGTTCTTTAGAATTGCTTCATAGGTCACCAGAGATCCTTTAACTATGTAACCA
Organism: Fratercula arctica; assembly: GCA_947846985.1. Taxonomy (NCBI): domain Eukaryota; kingdom Metazoa; phylum Chordata; class Aves; order Charadriiformes; family Alcidae; genus Fratercula; species Fratercula arctica. The sequence goes on from CANTUZ010000026.1 coordinate 18,131,691, forward strand.
GGAACAGGATAGAACCCAGAGAACTGTAAACCTGCTGCCTCACAAACAGGATTAGCCCTGAAATTCTTCCTTTTTTTTTTCTCCATTATTATATGAATCTATTTTAAGATGTACGTATCTACAGTCTATAGCAAATGTCAGGCCATCAATGTATTTTACACATTCATTATCAGTAACACAAACAATGTTTTGCTCTCACCCCCTCATTTTTCACTCAAGAAAGCAAAACTGCCAGGACTGTGTAGGTGTTTTCTTACTCTTCTTTACTAATCCACCTGAGTGGTTAGCTCTATAGCTACATTTGAAGCCAAGCATTGATCAGACTCAGTCTAACAGTACAGCAGATTTGTTACTAGGGTAGTTTAAAAGTTATTCATGGACTTGTAGGAAAGTCATAAAGTATTAACATGTAGCACAAAGTCTTGTTTAGAGATATATTCTGTTTTGTGGGGTGATACCGATTCTACTCCCAGCTGGTATCATCAAAGAAGTTTTCCACTGACTTCTGCCCTCCAGCCACGCTCCAACGAGGTGTCTCCATGTTTTCAGGGATGGGAGGGATGAAGGAGACGAAGTTCCACTCTGAGACTTTTGACTCAGGCTTGACTCTCTTGTTTCTGACAGCTGGATGACTCTTGCACGTTTACTGTTAGTAGGCAGGGACTTTGTGATCCATGTTCATGCTGCTCAGGTAAGGGGATGGAGTGTGATCAGTAAGATAAGGGATTTGACCTTGTTAAATGCAGAGGGCTTTCTGAAAGGTGCTTGGTGGTCTTTGAGAAATGTGCGTACCTTGCACGTTGCACTTAACGGAATTTCTTGAATTGCAATGTACCCATTATATCTGGGCAAGAGACAACAACAATGACAACAACAACAACAATAATAATAATAGGCAGAGTGGAAGGCAGAAACGAGTTCAGTGTGTGAGGACTACCATTTCAATAGCACTCACAGAAAACCAAAAGGTCTGCGAGGACTTCTGAACATGCTATGTTTAGTGTTCACTATGAAATTTGTTCTGAAATTGTTCAGATGAAGTTGTTAAAATGTTTCTTCCTGTGTGTTTGGAGAGGATAGGAATTTCTTTTTCTCATGTCCTCAAGGAGACTAAAAATTGTTCTTATTTGACCTTGCAATGTGGAAAGTTTAACTGCCAGGAGCTTCTGATGTGCAGCCTGTTGGAGGCTCTACATTTAGTTAAAAAGTCACGGTGGCTGTTGATGAAATACTACAAAATGCAAATGCTTCAGTTTATTGTTATTCTGTAAGGACCTAATGAAATCTTGTTTGAAGTAATGTGAACTCCCCAAGTGATTTCATTCAAAAGGCTTTATTATACAGACCTTAATATAGAGCAAATTTCTATTCTATCTTTACAGTCGTCATCTGCACAGTTTTGAAATTGCATAGGAATAATACTATCAATTTATTTGCACTGAAGGTGACCAGAGGTTTGTAACTGACATAGTAGGCAAAGCTGCTTCTTCCTCTGAAGTCAATTCAAAATCATTGTTAAATCAAGGGTTTTGATAAATTAACTGCTTTGTGTTATATTTGTCCCTTGAATTCCATTCAACCTGTTGATACACCATAACAAATAATACTTTCATCAGTACTTACTTTACTTTTACAAATTTATGGAAAAATATCATTATGGAAATGTATATAATATCTGAAGTATTTTTCACAACAGCGATGGACTTCAAGGGGATCTTAAAATCTTCCTGATACCTGATCCTATGAATAGGCCACGAGACCAGTGATTGTAAAACTGGTTTGGTTCCTGACTGCAGTGTTGTTGTTGATGTGTTTCTAATGCTTCGGAGTAACATCTAGAATTCAACAGAAACTCTTCTTGGAAAACAATTCTTGTTTCTCCAGGCTGTCATCATTTATAAAGCCTTTAATAGAAGTTGACATCATGTGCCATTTATGTGTCAGACTGGTTAGCAAAATCTTTTGATACGTAGACTTATTTGTCAGGTAGCAGATTCCCCATACTCCTTTTCACCTTTAAACTGTTATATCCTTCTTTGGTCAAAAATATCTGAAAACACTGCTTCAGCATGAATCTTGTCACATAAAGTTGGCATTTTCCTCTTCTTCATTTTTCTTATCAAGCAATTTATTTTTAAATACCTGTCATGTTCAGCTTGTTACTGCTGCTCTACTTCACCAGGAACAAAAAAAATCACTAGATGCTTGTAATTCATAAAGCAATGTAGTAACTGGCGCTGGGTTTTTAGAAGGAAATTAACTGTAATGATTGGTTTGTGTTAAAAAATAAATATTTGAATTTTTTTTTGCTATGAAAATGATTGTTGGTCATGGCGTATCTTTAATTCTTTGCTTTTTCATTTTTATAGTGCTAATAAAATGAAGCCTTTGTGAATGAGAACTTGTGAATAAGAAGTATGTTAATATGGCTAAGCATGGCACAGAACAGGGTTCAGCCCTATATGCTCATGTTAGAGAGCAAAATAACATGCAAAAGATTAATTTCTGAATTCAAATAGTTCAGATCATTCAATCACAATAGATCGTACAAGCACTGCATGTGGCCTTATCCTGAATACCCAGAACACGGACTTGATTTTCTGTGTGTGGATACTCCCCATGATTCTCTCACTGTGATGATGCAGTGAGGTGTGATACTGGGCAGAGTTAGCAGGGAGGAAAAGCAGTTCGAGTCTGAGAAATTGACCTTGTGCTGCGTTGGGTCTTCGTTTTGTAAAGTTATGACTCTACAGACATCCTGCCCAAAGAGGACCCAAGCGGTGAGACGGTCTTGTTTCTAGTACTAACATCAGTCTATATTCTCCTTGGCAACTGTCTTTGGAGACAAAAATACAATGTATAATTCTAAAATTCTAAGCTGTGCTGCTACCTACATGTATGTTATCAACCACAGATGTGTTTTAATGGCTATCATCTCCTCTTGGGAAAAACATGCCGTAATTTCACCTTGCTGTAAATGAATTTTTGTGGGCATTAATAAATTATTCTTTTTTTTTACAAGAGTACATCACAGCAGTAATTTTTGTTCTTCCTTGGCTGGATTGGAATTTTTTATTTGGAACATACTAACTATCAGGAAAACTAAGAGTAATGAAGATTTTTGAATTTAGAGCTACTTAGATGATCAACAGATCACCAGATAATCAAATACCAAGCTAGTCACACAAAATTAAATGCCTTTCTGTATTTTAAGATGAAAAAATCAAGATTTACTTATTCACCAAGACATGCATATAGAAAAGAAAAATGCTTTGTCAATAAAAGCACAAATAAATACATATCTGTGTAAACTCCACTGATCTGAAGCAACTTCTGTCTGCTAAGCCAGAAACAGCTGAGTAAAAATTAGGCTGAGGTTCAAGAGAGTATTTATAAAGTTTCTTCATTATTTCTGTACTGTTTCTATTGTTCTCAACAAGAGTCATTTCACTGACATAAAAGTCTGGCTGGTAAAGGGTTACTAAATCAGAGGAGTTCAGAGACAGATTAGGGTTTCCCAGCGGCACATATCTCTAGCAGTAAGTGTGGAAGCCAACTCGGAAGAAACACGTTTGAAGTGGCAGAACTAATCATGCAGAAGCAATTTGCGATTTTCTCTCTCTCAGCCTAGATAAAGCAGAGCATTATGACATTGGCTGCATGGAACAAGGTCAATTTACTGTGAAAAGGCAGCTATAGACTCCAACTTCAAATAAACTTTCATCCTGCATGATGAAAAAGAGGATTTGCCCTATTGCTTATACCACAGAACAGGAAAAACCAAAGGTACAATTCAATTAGGACATGCTAATTTGCATCCTTTTTTTTTCACCACTGACTCCCTGATTGTTTTAGCTATTCGTAATGTAATTACATTATATATATCTTGACATAACAAAAAGGGAGCTGCTCAATTGCTGATAGACTTGACCTCGACTGAAGCTGTGGGCTGTTCTGAAAGTAAAAGGATTAAAGTGCAAAATTTCACATGGTTACTTCAAAAGAGTTTGGGGTTTTTTTCATGTTTCAGATTTTTAAAATGTCACTGGAAGCAAACTAGCCAAGACACCATGTGAAACAGTTCTTGTAGCTATTCTTTTAATTTTCACTGTTTCTTCATTGTGACCTGAAATTTTCGTAGGCTAAGATCAGCTGTCTGCATGAGTGGTGTTGCTGCACGCTGAAGCCTCAAAGCAGCGTCACTTGAACAAGGTGCGATTCCTTCCCTGCGCCTCCTTGCTTCAAGCCAGTGAGTAATACCCTTCAGCAGCAATAAGGATACAACATACTTTCTGTAATGCATCAACTCAAATCTGCTTCCTAGGGCATGGAGAATCAAAGCCAGTATTTCAGTCATTTCCCATTTTCCTTACCAATGGCTGGCCCATAGATGTAACTTCTTCTTCTCATCTCCCTCTTAAGCCACAAATGTGCCTCTTAAATGAGCCCCTTCTTCTATTTCTTCTGTGCCACAGTGCTGATATCAATCATACCTTATTCCCCAGCATATAGAGGATAGATGCTCACCCCAATAAAAATATCATCTTACCTATACCGCCTATTCTGTTAGTGAGACTGAAAAGTTATGTTTAATAATTTTGGGACTAGTTATATTCAGAGAATGGTCAAAGAAGTACTTTCAGTGATGAGCTCTGTAGCTAAGCACAAACTATGCTCTATGCAATGGAAAAAACACAGGCAAACCCTCACTTACCTATTGCTGGCAGATAGCCAAAGCAGATCATTCTTGGGAAAAATTAAGCAAGGCTTTACTTTAATTAGTTGTTCAGGGATCCAGCCAGCTGGGAGGTTCATGTTTTAGTGCTTTTATGTTTATTAGTTGAATTCAAAAGTCTTCCTCTTTCCTCCCTTGCCCTTCTGCAGTAGTTTATATTTATATTGATGGCAATAATCAGGATATGGAGATTTTTATATGCATTCTGAAATCATAGTTGGAAGGTAAATGAAGATATGATTGAATGCCATTGTTGCTATAGTTCATGTTAAAAAACGCACAACCAGTCCAAGGGCAGAGAGGCTCAATGAATTAATGCATCAGTCTATTAGTCTTCCTGTGCCAGACTCTAGGACTTCAGATTGAGTTCTGGTGAGCAACACACCTCCATAGGGCTGACATTTGCTCCTGGAAAGGAGTAGAAAACAGTCCATTAACCTTTGCATTGGTATAAAATCAGCTGCTGAATTCAGGAGCTGGATTCAGCAGAATAGCTCTGTGAATTTGAACAGATCTGTCCTTTCACTACTAATATAATTTCCATGGGCAGTACCATTAATATGGTTGGTACTTCACAGGAGAAAAAACTAAAACATTCCCTCTAGTTCAAACAACTTTTTATCAAAGAACAAACCCCCTGCTTACTGTGTTTCTGCACAAGCTCACAAAAATTGTATGGTTTTTTGTGTGCAGATTTCCAGCTGGTGTTAGATCTTTCCAAAGTGATCTTTCCTAATTTCACAGGCTTCAAAAAAAAGGGATGTGAGACATTAAGAGAGTTATCAGAGAGAAAAGATGCAACCTCCTTGGTCTTCAGTTAGTATAGTTCCTGTGGAATAAGTTTCCAGTCTTGATCCCAACCCTGAAACAGAGGAGCCTTGCACTGATTTCCTTTGAATTTTGCACGGGGAGGAACCTAAGAAAGCTTGGCCACTGCTGTTCCATCTGAAAACCTGACAAATCGACATCCCTTGCCAAGAGCCTCTTGCCAAGAGGCTCTTGGCAAGGACTGGGAAGTGAAGTGGGAACGTGCTATGAAGGGCTTCCACCCGCATTTCATGCTCACCGCGCACAGACTCATGGGCACAGGAGCTTCCGCACACAAAGAACAGAAGAATATTAGGTCCTGGCTGAAAAGCATGCCAGGCTGTTAGGATTTCTAGGGATGCTGAGAAAATTTTGACTCACCCCGTAAAAGGTGGTAAGAAAAAACAAATCTGCATGAAACATACCTAACATTTCAAAAGTAACAAAAGAATTGCAGTTGTTTAAAAAAAAAAAAATGAAGCATCATAGACATGCCCTGGCTTAAGGGGGGTTTAAGACTGGGATTTCTTCAAGACTAAGCCTCCCTTTTGACTGCTTTCAAGCATTTTAAATTAACATAAAACACATAAATGTTCCCTTTCAGGGGCTTACTGCAGAGCTTTTACAGCTGTATAGAAATGAGAGGCTACTTTAGATTTGTTGCAGGTTTCTGCAGTTGTTATTTTGAGTGCTCTCTTTATGCTATGCTCAGGGAGCGCTTTGCCCAGAGCACGCTGTGGGATTCAGCTGCGATGAGCATGCCTCTTCATTACTAAGAATTAAAGCTGCACTTATATTTTCATTTGTTCATTATTTGGAACTGGGAGATTCCTGCTTGGAAATTGAGGAACTGCTAGGCAGATCCGACTTTTCACCTTAGGGTACTGACTGCTGGCTCACATCCATTTTGTAACCATAAAGTATTGCTTTGTTCCATTTCTGGAAATGCAACAAGATATGTCTAGGTTTCCTTTTGAAATGGATAATTTGTGACAGATTTCTCATACATCCAAGCTGTCATGACCAACTTGTTTGTCCCAGAAACTCCTGTACTATGTGCAAGCCATATTAAGTTTCTGATAAGTATGTTTGGTACATTCCAAATGTCACTATTCTTGTCGTAAAACAGATACCGCATGATAAATGGGCAGATATACAGACGGACATACACGGAGTTCTGTATTTTAGGTACAAAATGAGACTAATGCAATGTTCTGAAATGAAATTGCATATAATGGGCTCAGAGTTATTAGCTTTAGCTTATAATTTTAACTGATTGTTGAGGTCGTTCTACCAACTTTCAAAGAATACAACCTTATAGATTTAAGAAACTTAATGCCAAGTCACCCTTCTCGTACATCCAAGGGAAAAAATGACAAGCTTTGGAAAATATGATGAGGTTTCTTTTTACAGAGTTTCTTGTAAACTGATATCATTGGCTTCATATATATAGGCGAAATGAAGAAAATATTGCTCACTTATCTAAAACATATCAGGCTAAATCCTTTAGTTTGTACTCACTGCTCAGGTTTTACACCTTTACTCACAAGTAGTTCCATTGTTCAAAGAACAAGGTGTTAATAAACTGGAACAAAGGCTTACTTACTTGCCTTACTATTGTGGCAAACTCACACTCAATTTGTGAGTGAGAGTTACAGAATAATAGATTGTGCAAGAAAGCTAAAGCTCCACAGTTTTCAGTTCTGCTATATTCTCAAAGATTTAGGAACTATCATTGAAACAGCAGACTGGAATGTGAATCACGTGAGTGACGCAAATTCATCTTTTTCTTCACAACGTTTTTGCACAGGATCCTAATTCTAATAGTCATACAAAGGCATGCAGGGAACAGCAATGTATCGTTTGATATTTTGTGTCTAAAAAGTGTTCTGTCCTAGTTTATCATGATCAGTTTCCTAAAACCAATGCATGCCAGGTCTTTATAAGAACTTGCACTGTCTTAATGGAAGATTATTTTATTCCGTACGCTAACATACCAGTTTAAACCTGATCGTCTCCTGGTTTTGACTGCGTCCTTAAGTTTAGGTCTCTGACAGCAGATCAATATTAAAAGGCTGAAATTGTTACTGCCTCAGGCTTTGATCTTCGCCTTTTAATGATCCTGTAACATAGTCAGCAGAAAGGAATATGGACCTGCACCTCAGCACCATAGCTTGTCTATTTGTCATATTTGTGCAAACCCGAAGTCATTATTGCTCTCAATTTCTACCAAGCAAATACAAGTAGCAGACGAAGCAGGAAGCTGTGAGGTAGTAGCATCTTCAGACTGCCCTGTCTGGATTCAGCACCGCTTCTCTATCAAACCCTGAAGCAGTCTTCATTCCATTTCCACTTGAAGGTAGAGTCATTGACCAGGTAATCCGCTTAATAAATGTTACTTTGGGTTGTGTCTGACAGGTGGGACTGGTTGGTGAAGTTACCAGTTACCTGCCCCAATTCATGGATGCATAGGGAGCTGGTGGGCTCATGCATGGCTATCACAGGTTACAGCACTTTAAGGTAAATTTTTTGTGATTTAGATGTCAGCAATTGAAAAGTAATTGTCTCGCTGTGGTGTAGAGCGGAGGCAGACACCTGGGGAAGCTACTGCAGCGAAGCCATGTTTCTGTGGCCCTCGCACAGTGTAAAGACAATATCTAGGTTATTTTCATACAAGCCTGCGCATGGATACTTGTCATCAGAAAAGAAGTTAATTTAACTAAGATTAAGTATGCAGTTTGATAAAATACAAACTAGTATTCTTCATCTTAATGATTATTTATTCATATAGGTTTAAAATAACACATGCTTTTTGCTGTTTCATTTCCAGTTTGTGTGTAGCCTTGATCAAGAGAGTTTGAATGTTGTATTGTTTATTTACTTCTTAAGTTTTAATTAGTTTCAATATCAAAACCTCATACGGGAACGCACTTTTACCTCCAGGACAAAAATCTGTTCAGAGTCGAGTAGACTACAGAACTTTTCCTTGGCTATTAGATTGCTTTGGATATTAGACAGGGAAATGGGTGCAGAAGTGCTGATAACAATCTTGCTTTAGTGACTTTAGCAGTATTCCAGGCCAACTATATTATGGCCTGTGAATAGGCCCAGTAATTGCAGGGGGGGCAGGGGGGGCACGTTACTTGTAGAATAAAGGAATATAGACATACTGCAGTTTAAACAACCTAGTATCCTTTGTTGTTTTGTTGCCCTGGACTATGTGAATCTAATCTCAATACTCAAGGTTTAGGTTTTACTACCAAAGATATCTGAAATACAGCATCAGTTGACACAGAAATCAAAACTCTTCAGGACTCACAAAGACGAGTTTGTAATTGCTGCCTGCTGCTAATCCTATCAGCTCATATTAGTGAAACATGCTATAGTGCTGCAGGGAAGTTGTCAGGATCTGGTTGCAGGACTCAGCCTTTAGGAGAGGATTCAGGCTAAGCTTAGGCTATACATCGCCACCCATGAGTCAAAGTACATCTATTCTACTGAGTGACAGGCCTCCAAGGGGGAACAATGTGCATGAGAAAGAACATGCTTCTTTCACTGCAGCGCTATTGTTACTTTGGTTTAAGTTCTTAACCTCCTTCCTATTAAAGCTTCAGTCACTCATAAAAAAAGATACCTGTAGCTCTTTATTAAATCTCTGTTCTCAGAAAAATGCATGAAATGATACTTTATACCAGGTGATATGTTTAAAGCAGAATGCATTCTTTTTCTGTGCTAGATTTTGCTTTATTAGTTTGTGTTTTGTTTTTGGTTGGTTTTTTTTTTGTTTGTTTGTTTGTTGTTTTTTTTTTTTTTTTTTAAATTATTTAGGCTTGTTCTGGAAGAAAGTGAATGATAGGTGGAAATAAAATTAGTCCTCTAACTTAATCACACTAAGTTGCTAACTTAATCACATTAATTAGAATTTGCTAACACCTCCAGCAGTTATAAATCATATTAGTTTGCAGATGTATCAAAGAAAAATGCTTAATCTTTCAGCTACTTTGTGATTTACAGGTTTTCTTTCCTACTTTTTCTGTTTGGACCTAATAATGAAAATGTTTGCTCATCTTTGTCCTGAAGTAGACATAGTCTTAACTTGAACCATGAAACTATTGGCTTAAATAGAATTAATCCTTTTTTAAAAAGCTCAAATGTTCACTCTCTGGGGGTTTATGAAAAGTTCACACATTTGCTAACCAGCACAGTTCTCTGGTTGTGGGCATGGTAATAAATGAGAGTAACAGACACTCACCCGAGCTAAGGTTTGTTGGGTAAAGCCACATTTTTATTTCTATGGTTCATGTTTTAGGAAAGATTGTTGTACATATTAATAATGCAAATATTTTTACTTATTTGTTCTACCCCCATAATAATTACAGCATGTAATGGATGTGATTCCTTTCTATCTTCTAGCCCTTGTTGCTTTTCACAGTGCCACTGAAAAGCTACTAAAGGACACTAAGACCGAGACAAAATATTTGGGGCAATGTAACTATGTGAGATTAAAATTTCGCTTATTTTTATTCATGTCTTCCTCAGCATGTGCTCTATCAAGTTGAATTTTTACTGTGTTGCATCAAAGGAAGGATGCAGTCCTGCAATGAGCTGCTATTTGGTGGCTGTCTATGTTTGGGTCGAGGGATTCTGCAATTCTAGCACAGGCTGCATAGGCTGCTTGGGAAGAGACCTCAGGGCTTGTGTGTGCAGGGTTTTAGAAGGAGATTATAAGACACATCCTGAACTCATTAATTCATTTTTTCATTGTCAAGGAAAAATGCCTTAAATGTGGTTTGTTTTTTTCCCCCCTTTCCTTTTTTTCTTGTAAATTGTGTAATCCCACTTTGAATGGTATGAAACCAGTTGCAGGGCTTCACAGGAATAAGCATTTCACTTGGAAGATAAACAACTGTGCATGTTTGGAAGTGCTTGTGCCTGTCTTTTTAAAAATAAAACCAGTCCACTAGAAAATTTTTATTTTAACTTTTTCTAATTTATATTCATTTTTCCCTTCGATGAAGGAACAGATTTTTTGTTCTAAGTTTCCTTTAACACTGAGACTGATGTTTGGCATTTTTAATTTCATTGAGTGATCATGAAAATGGCATTTGTGAGCACTAGCTAAAGCCAGATAGAGTGCTGCCGAAGATTACCCGAGCTTCTTAAAACACTCCTGCAGCACCTTGGCCATGACCTGCGACACCCAAGTGAATGCAGAGCTGCATCTCCTCAGAGTTGAAACTGGAGATAGTGACAAATTCTAAGATGTTTTTTTCCAACAAGCATTACTTGTAGCCTACTTAAGACTGGAATTTAGATTTTAAAGCCTGAACCACAGTTATTTCCTGGTCTTCCTTTTCAGATTGACGCAGCACTACTGACACAGCGTAAATTTGAATTAATTTACTCTCAATGCTACTGAAAGATATCTGACTGTAATGTAAAATACTCTTCTCCAAAATATCTTTCAAACTGTAGATATTAAAACCTCAAAATTGCAAAAGATTATGTATGTGCTTGAATTTAGGTATCCAAACAGCACCACTGCAATCAGTGGACCTAATCAGATACTTAAAAGTAAGCATGTGCACAAATTTCTACAGGGTCACGACCCAGTTCTCTGTTGCTCCAGTTCATGAGAGGCCAACCTCCTTGACCTTGCAAGCCAAAATCCTCTTGTCGTTGAGAGCTGCAAGATGCATAGCTCACCCCTGCGAGAGCTGGTGCGTGCGTACCCCCACCAGCCCCTGCTGCGGCTGTTAGTGTGGGCTGCGCAAACTCTTGGTGTCGGTGAGTGAAAATGGTTTTCTACTAATCAGTGCAGATGGAACAGCTGCTTGTTCAAGGTGGTAAGCCTCAAACAGTGCACCCTTTGCCAACTGAAATGGTCTCATGTTCATCTAATACTTGTAGTAACCCCTAACTGTTGGTCAGTCTTGCAGGAAGTGAGGAGCTTGGTAATTGCACAGGTCTAATTGAGCAGCTGCTTAACCTGAGACTCCACAAAGCGCCTCTGGACCATATTTGGGATGGACCCTGCTTTTTACCATATCACCACAACGATTCTGCCTATGTTCCTTTGTTAGATGCGAACAAAGGATTTTTAGTAAAAAAAAGAATCGAACCTTCGTAACTTAAGCAGTCCTACTATGGCAAGTGGACTATACATTTTCCTAAAATAAGTGTAATTTATTTACTTTCTACCCTATGTACTTAACTGTTTTGTTTGGTGGAAGCTTATATACTTCTAGAATGAGAGTTTCAGTTCTTTCAGACCACATGGCTATTTTGACATGTAAATGTTATTTCTTATTGTTGTACTGACAGGAGTCCAGTGACAGAGAATATAACAGACAGTAAAAAGGCAGTCCCCTGTGCCCCCTTTCTTTTTAAGAACATGACTTCAGTGCTGGAAAATGAAGCACATTTTACTTATATTAGGCACATTAGTATGTCCAGGAGTAACACCTTTAGATGGTAAGTATTTTTGCTGAACAAGAAGTTAAGTCCAAATGCCAAACTAGAACGTACATACATGTGTGAACTCTTAAAGTGGAATGATATTAAAAGTAACAGCCCCATATGATGGCAAGACATCAGATAAAGCAGCTAGGTGTTCTTTTGGTTTTTTTCTTAATTGGTTTAACAGCGACAAAGAAATAGATTAGTGGTTAATAAACAGAATGATACACACAAATGAAAAAACAAATTATAATCTTATTCATGTATACATGCACACTTACATATGTATTGGAAATAAAATACTATAATATTTGAGCATAAATGCCGTATAAATGTTTTTTTCAACCAGAAACACAGTGCTCAGCTCCATTCTACATCTTTCGTAAAACAGTAACAAAATGGTATCAGCAGAGTCCTGTATTGAGGCAGACACACCAGGTGTGAGTTCCATGTCTCCCACGTACAGTTTGTATTCTTGCAGTATACATTTTATTTGAACAGCCAGCGAACAGAGTAAATACAGTATTAGAGAAAATGGATGAAAAACCAGAAAGAATTGTTAAAATACAGGGATAAAAATCTTCAGAAGTATGTAATTAAAATATGCAGACCCAGATTCTACAGGTTTATACTGACATAGAGCCAGAGTATGGAAAAACAGTGGTATTACTTTGGACTTGCTCACACAGCTTAGAACTGAATCTGGCCTGTAAAATTTAACAAGCTGCATTTTGCATCAGATGGCAATGTATATTTCCATAGGCAAGTACTTCATGGTTTATAAATAGCATATATATTGTAAGAAGTGGTGCAAATATGGTATTTCATGTTTTTACTGCTCACACTATTATGTTATCCGTTGTAACATTAAAGTCACTTAAGTAGCCAGCTTTAAGTATGCACCTTTTTTAGAGACCTTTTTTTATTTACTTTTATGGTAGAGCTCGTTCAAGATACAATGCACTAGCTGGCAAAGGCTGTGCTGGAGGAGAGACCAGCAGGGAAGGGTAACCTGCTTTGGAAACAAACTCACCTTATGACTGAAGCCTGCAGCCTCTCAATCCAGAGGGCATGCAGTTTTTCAGAATCAAGAGAGAAAAGTGAAAGGTCTGTGGCAGCCGGGCTGCCCCGGCTCTCTGTGCCTCAGACAGCAATTCTACACACTGAAGAGCACAGAACGCCTTTCAGACCGCAAAGTCCTGGGCCAGTTGCTGAGAGCAAGGACCTTTTTGCTTTTCCCACTGCTCCCCACTCACTGGCAGGTTGCATCCAAGGCTCTGTGTTTAACCCATCAGTCCCTCCGTGCGCCTGTCTCTCAGAGGCGCTGCTGGCAGCCCCCTGGGCAGCTTTCCACAGCCCAGGCTGGTGGTTGCCTCGTCTCCTCAGCTCCCCACAGCCACCGATGCCAAAAGTGAAGCGAAGAGGAGGAAGAAAATGAGCACAAGGAGCAGGTAGAAAGTAAGGAAATTGAGAAGAGCGTAGGAAGCAAAGGAAATGTGAAGAGAGGAGGAGGATGGAAACGCGTTACTTTTAATAATAATCTAATACAGTTTATATAATTATATATTAATATAATTAGTAATAGCAACAATAACAAAAGTCCTGACTCTGTTGGAAGAAATGGGATGAAACTCAGACAAATGGGCTCCTGTCATTTGACCATTGCTTCAGAAGCTATGCTGATGGGTATTTGAAACAGCAATAAATGAAGACAGTGTTTGCTTACACCTGCATTTTAAATCTTCAAAATTATTCTACAAAATTATTGATATTACTTGGTGTCACAGTAGACTTTCTAATTGACGGCCCCTGCTATGAAAATCATCATCATAACTGACTTTTCTCTGCTATTTTTTCATATTCCAAGTAAAAACCCATAAAATTTGTATGTAAATAAATATGTAATACTGGTAATAAGCTTCTTTCATGCTGACCCCAGACCCTAGTGACTGTGGAAACATCTGCATTTATAAATTCTCATACGAAATACACACCTGAATTCTGTGGATCTTTTTCCCCCAACGTCTGCGTAGAAAAATCATACAATTTGACCCTACAAGACAGGACAAAGTTGTGTGACCATGTCATAAATAAAGTTCTGTATTTAAACAGCCACATTGGTGGCTGTTTAACGACTGCAAGTCGTTAAACCTGTAAATAGTTTCAGAGTATCATCTCTTCTTTTTAAATTTTACATTATAGTCACTAGACTGTTGATACTTTAGTCAAGTTAAGTGAAATACAGCTCCATACATAGTGTATATATTGGTCCAATATAGTGTCTCTCAAATATATCCCTACAAACAGCTGGTATGGATATACCACCATCACCTTGTACTCTTATTGCTCAGATATAAACAGTAAAGATGCAGTACAAATAAGTCTGGTTTCAGATATTTTAATATGTACTTAGGTAGTTAATATGACTTTCTATATCAGAATCAGCTGTAATAACATTCTGTGCACTTACTTGGTTTTAAGTATAAATCATACAAACAGCAGAATATCAAAAAGCCAAACGCAAGGTGTATAACAAGCTCTTCCAATTTTATCATCAGTTTCTGTATACTAAGAAGCAGTCATTTCTGCTGAAACCAGAGACTGGAGAATTTCTTAGTCTCCATAGTTTTAGGTAAAAACTTGTGCACAGGATATGGGACTCAAGACAGAGGGTAGAGTAAACAAAACAAAACAAAACAAAACAGTACTAAATAAACAGCAACAGCATAGCTTTTCCATTTTTGCTTTTCCTTAATCTGGTCTTTGTGGCCTGAACAGAAGTTTTAGGTTCTTCAGGATAGCAACAGTGGCAAACACAAGAAAACCTGACTAGACTCAGCTTCTTCAGCTTCTTTTGACCAGGCAGATGGTTCATTGCTGAAATGTTAAAACTGCAGTTGAGAGACAGATACAAAGTCATTCCTCAGACCTCGGTGATTTTGTGGTGAAAATCTGCCCATGCAATAAGTGCATCACTGCAGGCAGAGGGCAGTTCTAGGGTTGCATCTCTAGTGTTTCCAACTCATAATTTTATTTCCAGTCACAAAGTAATCAGTATTCTTTTAAGAGGTCCCACAATTAGTACAAAACATTGGGATCTGCTCTGTCACCTCTGTTACTTATGGCTGGGAAGAAAAGTAAGAAAATGAAAAATAGTGTTCTTCAAGGCTCAGAAATAAGAAGGTAAACACAAAAAAAGCTTAAAAAAAAAAAAAACCAAAAAAAAAACAAACCAAAAACCCCCAAAAAACCAAAGCAAAGAATAAGAAAACCAAACCAAACCAAACCATTAGTGATTTTTAAGAGAATTTCATGAGCAGGAGAAGATGGCTCATGATTGTTCTCAGAAGTGCTAGCAGGATGACATACACTTTTCTCAGCAGACATGAACAAGAGCCCCTAATGTGACTGCTACTCTAATAATAAAAGCTCTCATACACTCATATCAGTAAAAAATACACACAAGATGATTTACTAATAGGAAAAACATCTATCAAAGAACACTGAGTAGAAAGAAATACCTGCTTAAATTATAGTATCATGTCTTAAAACTTCAAAGTACCTTACGTAGAACTTCTAAATAATTCTCTTGTTGTAATTTTTAATAGTTCCTATTTTGATTATACACAGTTTTGACAGGGCAGTCAAGTTATAGACATTATTCTGAAATTTGGATCATATTTGCAAACAGTTCTAGTGAAAGAGAGGAAATAAAGGAATGGAGTTCAGAAAATACCCAATATGAAATGCTTAGAAAACCTTTTTTTTTTTTTAAACCGGTATTTTTAATACAAAACTGCCAACACTAGTTAAAACAGGTAATGCAGAAAATTTAAAATTCATCAAATATAATATTTCATTTTGAAGCAACAAAGCAGTTTGTTTAACCTGGGGCTCTTTTTTGTTTGTATTGGTTTGATTCTTTCTTCCATTAACACCAACCTGGGCTGAATTGAAAACATTTTGCTTTCCCTGATTAGGAAGGTTGCCTGAGAAAACAGTTATTCCTTTAATTACTATTTTCTTAGGCCTATAATCTTCTAGACGAAAATACAAAACACTTAGTGCCTGTCATTGCTGTGGAACAAGCATGAATTGATGCTTCCCAAGGTACCAGCATCAGGTTTGGACCCAGGAGAGGGACTGTTGAAGCAGCAGAGAGACCTGCCTGGGTTACTGCTATTCCCTGTTGGAAACATTGCCTTGGAGGTGGCACCACTCATGGCACCGGAGGTTGTTCCGGGGAATGCGACTTCCTGACCTATTTGTATGTCAGAATAGGCATTTTTATGCCTGGAGCTCCTGGCTTGGGTAGGAGTCAACTTGTACTTGTATGTGCAGTCTTCTTGGATCTAGCTCACGTGTCTCTTCAGTGCATGTTATTGATACAGTTTTTATGGCTCACCTTGGAATATTAGCCTGTAAGTATTCACCTTGTGCCTTCTTTGGAGGAAGTTAGTTAATTGGATTTGGTGTCCTGAGGTTTAATTCCGATTTAATTTAACTTGCAGGAGGTCACTCTTAGGGAGGGCAGAACAGTTTGTATTGCACAGGAGTTATCAGATTGTTCAAAGGCTCTGCCAGGGTCTGTGCTCACCTCAGCCTCTTGATTTATGTGAAAGCTAGAAAATCCCCTGCAAACTGTTCTGTCCTTGGTTAGGTTTTAACTGTGATTAGTTAGTCCGAGAATTCAGAGCATATCCTTTTCTTCTCTTAAACAAGCCCAGAAGGAGTTATTAAAAGCTGTTGGTATCATTCTGTTGCCACTAGCATCAATCCTGACCTTTCAATCTATATCTGCATTGCGTACAGCTGTGTTAGCTGGCTCCAAACGCATGTGATACGGGAAAGAGAAGATGCAGGAGCATGGATGCATCAACACGGTGTGCTCTGCTTGACTAATTAAGCCGACTTCATCAGCAGGCCAGAACAGTAGCATTGCTGCAGACAGTAATAATGCTTACTGCAGGCAGTAGTGTTAATCCAACTAGCATTGTTTTCAAGTAGTAGAGCTTGTTGTGTGTGCGTGGCTTGCAGTTTTGCCATCCCAGGTACTGTGCCACCTTGCACATCCATCATCTGCCTGTTGCCACATCTGGGTGGGTTGAGAGGAGCCTGAGCTGCAGGCTTGTTCCTGTGCCTGGGGCTGGGTCTTCACAAATGCATCTGGTCTTCTCTCTTTAGGGAAAACCTACCCAGTAAATTAGTCTTATCTTATTACCTCAAAGTTTGTTGGCCTCTGCCTTTCCTCAGAAAAGGAAAACAAGAAGCCTCTTTCTGACAAATGTTCTGTAATTACAGTGCTTATTATTAATATTAAAGCACATTAGGGTTAAGAAGCATTCATCATATATATGTATACATGCAGAACTTCTAAACAGAAAAGTAGGTCAATGGTCACTTTGCCAAAGCTCTCCCAAATGAGTTGGAATGAAGCGTTTAGCTTCAGGCAAGGCTGCTGAAATGTTATAATTTGGTTTTAGTTTGATGCCTGGCGCTGCGTCGCCTTGGGCTGGGTCCTCCTTCGCTGTCTGGAGCCGCAGGGGCAGACCCATGGCGCTGCTCATGGCCACCACGCTTTGCAGAAGGGGAGGCAGCTGCCTGCTGGGAGCCCCAGCAAACACCTGCACGCACAGTCACAGGCACTTGTGTGCAACCAGAGATAGGAAATAAAGGCCAGTTTATGCCTTCTATTCCCCTTTGTGGGTGTATGAGGTAGAATCTGTGAGGTATTACAGGAATTACTTAAAAAAAATCAGTTAGCAAATAGGAACTTAAAATGAAATCTGAATATATCAGTAATGAAGCCGAATGCATGTGTAGGCTGTGTATCTGCAGATAGATACACTAAACACATGAAAGAAAATGAGAAAATTCACATACAGATTAAAGCTGTCCCAACTGCTCAGCATTCAGCTGTGGTTTTGGAAGAAGAAGAGGCAATATCACTATGGTTTAATAATAAAAAATTGTCATTGAATTATTTTTTTTTCCCTTTGTCAGAACAGCTCTCAGAGATTTATAAGCAAGAGAGTTAAAAAATCTTTATTACATCAGAGTATAGCATAGTAAGACATACTTTATTTAATACTGGGGGATTTTTAGTAGTTTATACGTTTAAATGGAATGATATATATAACTCTTAGAATGGAAGATTACATATTTTTCAAGAAGTCTGAATCTGACAATTGAACAAGATAATAATCTGGTGCTAATTTTTCCTTACTGCAGCTAAGAGAAGGGGAAGAGCAAGAGAGAACACTACTATTGATTTTTTAATTTTTAATTAATTTTTTTTAAAGAAACACAAAACTCCTACTGACTTCCCATAGGAGTTTAATGCAGAGATGTTGATATTCACCAAGAAAAATCAAGGCCATGATGAAGGATAACCAATCCTCCTGGTCCATGGGCTTATATACCAATATTTTCTCATGTTACAGAGCCAGCAGTCATCACACCCTAGAATGCTGAGAAACGGGTGAAATCCCGGAGTAGTTCTTAACTACAAAGTAACAGCATCTTGTTCTGTCACTACTTTATAGACAGTCCTCAGCTAGGCTGCTGAATCCCATATAATGGGGCATTGGTGGGTACAGAAACTCTTGCTGAGTCCCATCCATCCTCCTGCCAAGAGGTTTCCTCTCATCCAGCCTTTCATATGCAAGTCTCGTCTCCGTGGGATGTGCTCGCACATGCAGAGGAGCATGTGTATTGTTTAAGAACCATGCACAACTCAGAACCAAAAGCTGACCTTCTCCTCCAGGAACATTTTCTTCAAGCTTAACAATTAACAGTAAAGGAACAGAGTACCTGCTACACAGGCGACGCCAAGCTGAGTCCACACCGTGTTCAGCTTTTACTCCTGTTTCACAGAATCATAGAATGGTTCGGGTTGGAAGGGACCTTAAAGATCATCCAGTTCCAACCCCCTGCCCTGGGCAGGGACACCTCCCACTAGACCAGGCTAGTGCCTGGCCTTGAACGCTTCCAGGGATGGGGCATCCACAGCTTCCCTGGGCAACCTGTTCCAGTGCCTCACCACCCTCACAGGAAAGAACTTCTTCCTAATATCTAATCTAGATCTCCCCTCTTTCAGTTTGAAACTGTTACCTCTCGTCCTATCATTACACTCCCTGATCAGAAGTCCATCCCCATCCTTCCTGTAGGCCCCCTTTAGGTACTGCAAGGCGTTTCTGAAGCACAGCAAAGAGCAGACTTGTTCTTGCTGTGAATTATTGATCTGTTTAACCTCTTGAAATATTTTTTTTTGGGGGGGGAAGGGATGGAATTTTCCATCAGAAAATGCTCTTTAGTTTTACATTTTAAATAATTTTCAACTGGGTTATTTCTTTTGCCCCAGTTTTTCAGTTTCATTTCCTGTTAGTACCATTTTGCTGTTAAGTTAGTTGTGTGCATGGTATATCAAGATTGTGTTCAGAAATGACAATTTTTCAAAGTGTTGTCTCTGGGAAGCCGTTTTGTGACGGTCCAGACAAATCCAATGCAATTTTTCCTTGCACAAAAAAAGTGCAAAATTTTGGGCATTCTGCCAATTTAATAACAGCTATTATTGGTGTACTGACCATAGGGAAACTGTCCAAGTATGTAGGGAGAGACAAGAACTATTTGCTGATAAATTACTGGTAGGAGTGAGGAACAAAGTTTGCTGAAAACAGTTTTTGTGATGAAGTCGGGAACTGACTGTGACTTTCACAGCTGATTCTGCCAAGTCAAACTGGGCTGTGCCTCAGCCTGGCCTTGTATTTGGGGTAAATTAATTTCTTTCCAGAAATCAGAATGTTAAAAATAGAATAAAATCTTTATCAATGCAGATATGCTACCAAGTTGATAAATGTTGTTGCAACTTATAAGAACATGGTGGCTGCTGGTTACATTACTATCTGTATCTAATGCAAGGAATCTATGTTTTTCCATATATACCAAAGACTGACATAAGAAATAAAGTTATGGATCAAAAATGTGTTTAAAAATGTGTATATAAAAGGCTAAGTCGCCCGTGGAAGAAAAATCAAGAATAAAAAATGAAACGACTAGTGTGCAAAAGGAGTTGGAATGAAATAAAGCCCCACACTGTTAGAAAGGGTTTGGAAGTTTTCATGGGACTTGCTGGAAAATATACATTGCTTCTATGAGAAGATTTGGTTTATTAGTAAAAGTCTGGGTAAAATTTCAGGATTTAAGAGAATACCAATAAAGTGAAGACTGACATTAACCAGACCATGCTATAAATACCACACAAAGAGACCAAACAAGCCCACTACTGAGAGACATGCTTGACGTTCTGCTTCACTGCTAGCCTGTAACAATAGGAAGAAACCTGTTGTCTCTGTAGAATTAGTTCAGTTAAATAAACGGCTCGAAATGCTATTGTTTGGGTCTGACAGCAGCTGCTTACTGTGGTTCCTGTTTATGTACGATCAGCTGATGCTGCTTAGAGTCTGCTGCAGTGCACCGGTAGCACATATACATTTTAAACTGTGCCATTTGGCATATACGAGCCACTTTGTGTCGCGTTGCATAAATTCCTCCTCTTTTTGTTCTCATGAAGTGTTCGCCATAGCTCAGGATGCTATGCAATACAAGTTGCTCCTTTAAGGGGGGGACATTTTCAGAAATTCACTTCTATAAAGGTGAATTAGCTTATTCCTGCAATTTAGCTGCATGTGACACTGGGAGCGATTACGCTCTACATATATGACTCTGAATGTAAACCTGAGTTCAGAATGCAGCATGAAATTTTTATTAAAAAAAATTAAAATCAATTATTTTCTTACTACTAGTAGGAAGGTGTGTTTTTTTCTGAATGGCAGACACAAAGATAAAGGAGCAAAATTCTTTAAGAATAAATTATTTTCACAAGGACACTGAATTTAACTCTGAGGACGAACATATCTATTTTTAATAAGTGTGCATTTTTTTAGTGAACAAGACAGGTTGCATTTCTCAAAGCTCTCTCCTCCAGGCATCGAAAAATGCAGGCACATTACAACTGCTTCAGTTAGCAGTTGGTTTGCCTTTTACTACCGTAGTGGTGGACATTCAAGCCTGAGGGATAACACAGCTAACATTAAATATGTTCACTGTACCATTTAGGTGAAACCATTCAGACTTTTCAGAACTGTGACCTATAATATTTTACTCACTGTGCTCACTGGTAATCGTGAGATAATAATTCACTAAACAGCTAGAAGAGAGCTCAGCTCAGGCTCCACACAGACATATGTCAGAAACAGATTATAGGGCAAGAGGCAGAGAAAATTAAATTTTAACTCCCTCCCCTCATACGTACACTCAAAACACTCTCCAAAACAAACAAACATATCCTCAGCTGAGAGGAAGGATAGAAATCAGTACCAAAAACTGGATTAGAGGGTTGGTTTCATGGCGACAGCAGGGAACAGAAAGCAAACTTCCTATTATCAGCTGACTCTCACTGAAAGCGTGATGTTCTAATCTGATGCAGAAAAAGCTTCTGTTGAAGTCAACAGGGCTGGACACTTTAAAGTTTCCTGAAGAGTTCACAATTCATATTAAATGAGTAACTGAATAACTGAAAATTAATACCAGCACTTAGACTGTACTCTCTAGTATGAAAGAAAGAAAGAGTGAGACCAAATTCATGCAGATCCTTATTTCTTCCAAATTATGCTAAGAAATGGAAATCTGTCTTCTTAACTCTAACATGTATTTATGAGCTTAGTAGCAGGGAATTGCAATAAATGTCATATTATTAAGCAGAACGTATTTGTAGCTCATTTCTATGCTTGTAGTAAATTTGAGGCACAAGAATCAGGATTTAAATGCTAGCAGTTTCTATGAATAAAGACTGCTGAATCAGGTTCCAATCTCTAAAAACTGACATAAAATAAAAGCAGCTTTTAGGTAAGTTTTCAGACTAGTATGGATAAGATTCACAAACTGGGGAAGTGTGTAAGTTATCTGGTAGAATATCGTATGTCAATGTTTCCTTCTTGGATTAACAAAAATAACCTTTGTGGTGCCACAAGTCCTTTGCGATTTCTTTACAGTCATAACAGTGACTGATAAACAAAAATGAAACATCAACCAATATTATTTTTGGAGATGGGGGGACTTGGAAGTGGATGCTAGATTTGGTGCTGTGGAATCTGAAAGTGGTAAAAAATATATAGGTTGTTGTTTGGGTTTTTTGCCTTTTTTTTTTTTTTTTTACTAATTCAGAGATAATCCGTAGCCTTCAACTGCCAGTAATGTGTTCCATTTAACATTGAATTTACATCAATGTGCTGTTTAGTAAGACTAGATATTCAGAATAAATTTTTGAGTGTGATTAGAGTATTAACATTCTGAACATGACATTTAGTTGAATTTAAATTCATTAAAATAAAATTAAAAGGCCAGACAGTTGGAATATCAAATAAAGGAAATTTTATAGCTTGATTCTGTTTATTTGCATTCTTCTCTAAGTACTGAGTAAGATGACTGCATGCCTCTGAGGATTTTTTAAATAAGAATGTTTACACATATAAATCAGAACATAAAATATAAGTGTAAAATCAGAATACCCCTCAGAAGTATATTATACCACCATGCATTATTAGAAACAAGAGATCTCAAAGAAGTTTCCAAAAGAGGCTAGCTTATTAAATCAGCTAAAACATAGTAAGACATATGAAAGGGGGTTCACCCAGTGTTCTACGGTAAATAAGCTGTACATGCAGGATGTAATAGAGCTTGCTTTATTCCAGCCCAGTACCAAAACACACAAAGCATTACTGCCTTTCTTCTGGGCTGAAGTGAGTTTGGCCAGAACAAGGCCAAGTTCTTATCATGATAATCCCCATAAGCCTAGAGCAAGGAGGTTTTGGCCTATGTTTAATTAAAGCTGCATTACAGTACTTAGACATCTGTTACATTTGTACATTATGGGTCAAGGGCTCAGCTCAAGCTTCTCTTCTGTGATCTGTATGGCCTCTGTTGAGCCTTTTTTCCCCCCCATTATTTTTTATAGCTAAACCACTACTTCCATGTCCAAGGACACTTTCCTCCACCGGGGAAATGGGAACGTTCTGGTCCTTAATTTCTAGCATTTTGAGATTTGCAGAAGAATGTCACAGAGAAACCTCCCGAAAACCCTCACAAAGTTTAATGAACAACATTGTGCAAACCGCAGTGGGGATGGATGCAGACATCGTCTTTAAGTCTGACTCTTAAAACAATAAGGTCAGTATCTAAGCAGTGCAGTTAGCTGCATCACTGTATTGTCTTTCATTGAACACCTGTAAACAGTGGTTTTCCTATATTTACATCATTCTTTGCTATTTCTATCTTTCATTTACTGTCATACATTTTGTCACTTTCTTTCATTCTCTCCCCTCCCCCCATCTGAAAGAACCTGAGGCAACAAATTCAGCTCTCTTTATGTGAGCCTTTAGTTTCAATCAATGAGACTAACTGCATGACTAAAGATTTGGACACACACTTCCTTAACAAATAGCTATGACAGTTTAAGATTGCCCTCTTTCCCCCTCTTAAATTACTTTTATCACAGCTCTATTGATAGAATACCTAAGAATATATGAGCCCTCCGCAGTCACCTCAAAGAAAAGTCTGGCAGTTTGCAGAGGAAAATTTTGCTTTGGATCCATGTTCAAAGTTCTGTGTTGCATGTGAAATGTTTTGTTAAATTAGCTCTTCTCTGACAAATTTATTTGTGTTTCCATGGCTGAATGTCTTTCATTCCTTCCTCACCTTCCACTAAGTGGATGACTGTCATGAGCAGCTGCTCATGTCTAACAAATGTCTAAGGAAAGACGTAGCCTTCGTCCTTCCACCATCCGCAAAAGGGCTGGCCAAGGGCTCACCACCACCCCAGCAAGGAGGGGAGCATAAGCCTCTTGGCCTTGGGCAGCTGTTTGGAGCTGTCTAATTGTCCGAGGGTACAGGTGTGACAAAGCTCAAGGTATTTTACCAGCTGGGTCCAAAATTGTCTTCTTGCCACTTACATTGTCTCATGTTGGGTCTCTATCAGGAACGGTGGCTATTTTGTGGTGTCAGTCTTTTTATGAAAGAAATATGTATCTGTATGTGCATTTGCATATAAATACGTATATGCATGTGCATGTGCATATGCATGTGTATGTGCATATGCATATGCATATGATAAGGACTAAAAGACATCCTGTGAACAAAATTCTTTTAGGAAAGAAGAGGTCACTTATTTGTTTTTTGTTGTCCTACTATCTGTTTAGACCTGGTTAGTCTCTTCCAAAAAATTGATGAAAGCTAGATGTCTTTTTGGAAATATATCAGTGAAATTAGTTTTCCATTGTCTAGCTGTTGTTAGCACATATATGAACTTTGACTGATCAGGCAATGTATTTTGATACTTGTGTTCTTACTGCCCCTTGAAAAAAAAAAAAAAAAAAAAATTTCCATTCCCATTCCAGGTAATGCTTTATCTATGGTAAAGTATTCTTCAAAATAAAAAGCAATGAAGGAACACCTATGCACATAAATAACTTTATTCTATAAACAATTTAATCTGTAAGGGTTTGGGTCAGAACTTTGATCTAATCTACAGGAAGATCAAACTCTATACCGTGACAGAAAGGTTAGGGATACTCTTCAGCAGCTTTTCCCCATGATTTTAGGAAAGTGATATATTCTGGCTCTGAAAGTCTGAAAATTTCATAGTGTCAAGGTTTATATTCTAGAAGGATGTAAAAGCAAAGATATATAACCTAATCAGTTTGCTGAACAGCAAGTGTATTTCTTTCAAAGTAAATAGCTTCTGCAAAATATTATTTATATAGTTCTTGCAAATTGGTTTGAAGTGTTGTTTAGACAATCTTATTATGTATAAAGATAAAAACTTCCATCAAGAAATTATGCAAAAGAAAATGGACACACCAGCTGGATAAATCTATCATACATCGGCAAAAAGCAACAAGCACTTTTAATTAGCTGAGTGAATGTACTTTGCTGAATGCTGAAAGCACAGACTCACTCATATTAAAATGTGCCTAATTTTCTGTGAAAAAGTCCCATCTGAACAGCCCTGACCATAGTCAATCATACTAAAAGCCACTGGTGCTTAATTTGATTTACCAATATAAAATGCAAATGAGGTGATTAAGTGGAGTGGCAGACATAGTAGGGCCTCTTTCAAACCATCAAGTTAAATGCAAGCAGACAGCAAACTGGCTGTGCAAAGAAAATTTTAGCATATTCGTTTGATTAGTGCTACAAAAATTTAATTAGGTTGGCTAATTACTTGACAAATTGCTCTACACTAGAGAAAAGGCAGAGCATGTTTTATTCCTGCAAAAACCCTGTGTGTATTTTAGCCCAAATGCTATCTGCCAATTTGCAAAAGCATTATTAAATGAATGAAAGATGGTACAACAGTCTCCAACAATGGCAAATTGTATAATGCATATAATTAGACAAGGCACACACCACTATATCCATATGTCCATGATCCCTCATGTCTAAAAATATTTAACACAATATTTCTAGGAAAATACTGTCAAAACAGATTATTACAAGGCTGTCAGTTCTTCATAAGAAGCAATATATAGAAAATACTCATTAGCGGAAAATACAGCTCATCCAAAGCATAGCCTCTTCACCCAAATGAACTCTATCAAATGCGGTAACAGGGATGCACTTTATCTCTACCTTGCTAAAAGGAAATAACATACACTGTTCAGTTAAGGGCTGTATCTCTATGTCTATTTATTGTTAAGCAATGCCAAGAACATTAGTTATCTGGGAAAGGAAAAAGACAAACTTGGATGAATTTCCCATTTTACAATTTTATTGGTATGAATAGGCCACATAAGTAGAACATCAGGACTTCAGTGTAGAACACCACGTTTTTTGTCTTGTTTGTCTATTTGCATTTACATGCCATGAAAGCTGCCAATTTTTATTCAGGAGACTGCATTTGCTTTTGCTGGCATTCAATGTAACTAATCAGCCTCTACTGACTCAAACATCATGATAATATAAATAGATACCCACTTTATCTACTCAAGTGGAAAAAATAAGTATCATATTATATAAACATAATGCATTGCAATTGGCAATTAGATACTGCATTTAACTCAGGCTAAAACAATATCTTAGGAAACCAAAGGATACATGAGATCTCTTTTAACAATCATCATACATGTGCATGCAGGCATAAAATATTTCTTGCAATTAGTAATTCTCAAATTCTACCATGCCAATATATTTTAAAATGTACAGCCTTAGTGAGATGTCAAAAACCTTAAATCAAATATAATTTCATGTTACCTCAGCATAATTATTAGGCTGTGTGATCAGGTTTGTTTCTAACATAACATATGTTACAACAAATTTCAGTGCAATTTGTCTGAATAATTGGCTAAGCTCACATTAAATAAGAGGCTACACAGGTTTTCTGATGATTTTTAAAGGATAGTAGCCAAACCTGGTATTTCAGTCTTTGTTTATATTCTGATACTTCAAAATTCCTAATTTTCAGAGGATGGTGCTCATTACTGCACTTAAACCTCCTGTGACAAAAATTGAAAGACCTGAAATCCATTTTCTCTTTAAAAGAATCTTGTTTATACCGACATAATCCAGGAAGAAGGTTACAATAGTTGTTAGGTTTCAAAACCAGTCAGATGAGGACAGACAAAAATGCAGTCAGCTGCAGTGCTACCCTCCTCTTCCACAGAAGCACAGGAAAGGCAGTGCACAGGACTCGGCTCAGAAAGCGAGTGCTAGCATCAAAGTAACTAGCTCTGACATGTCCTAACATTCAGCAGAGTCATCCCCAGTGAGGTAGATGTTAATATTACCCGCACATTGAGTGAAAAACGTCACAAATTAATTATCTAAGACTGAGATTCTTAAAAACAGTAAATATAAAGGGGAAAAGAGAGGCTTAACTTCAATCCTGTTCTGTCATGTCCACTGCAGGTATGAAAAACTCTTCAGTGAAGCAAATTTTGTGTGAGATGTTTCAATAAACTGGAATTTTGTAATGAAGACTAGACTGAAAACATCACCAATTTTGGAGGGAAAATAACCAACTGTTGAAAGCAGAGATTTTATTTATTATTTTCTTTTTCTTGACCATGCTATGGGCACTACACATGCATTGAGGTGGGAAGACGGGAAATCTTAAGACCAAGTAAAAGAGAAGAACTGTGGTTTCTCAGGGACCTCTGACCTGATAGTACAGTAAGGGACATGAGAAAAATAAATTACCTACTTTTTTTTTCCTCCCTGCTTTATGAGAAGCAAGAAGCAATTGTGTTTAGAAACATTTCAAATAACTACACAGGGAAGAACAAATATATAGGGAATAACTATATATGTATAACTATTTATAGAATTACTAGTGAAGCCAACAGGGTAGTGAAAAACTTTATTAGAACATGTGCTGGAGGCTATAGCTCTTCCTACAGCCATTGTAGACCAGAATATCTTTAGGAATTTATCAATACAACATAACAATTCTTAATCTTTTTTGAGAATTTTTTTCCTCATAATTTAGGTCCCTCTCCCGACAGATGCACATAGTCACAGCCTCCAGCCAGCCTCAGTCCTCTAACTTTCAAACTCCTACCTTTCAGCTTCCATAAAGTGCAACAGTTCATCCCCCCAACTCCTTCCTACACCCAAATGACCCTGGTCTCTTGAACTGTCCTAATGACTTTTTGACCCAGCCATGTATATTGAATCTGTGTAAATGAAGCATCTTTCCTGTAGAGGAGCTTCTATGAGAAAATTGGGAGAGGAAGCAGAAAAATGACAGGAATGGCACCCGTAGGGGGGAACGGGGAACAGCGGTCAGAAGGGATTTGTGGGCCCTGGTCTCACCTCTGAGGATACATGCACCAGACTGTGTGACCTGTGCAATGCCCTTGAGATGCCCTGGAGAGGGCCACCAGGGAGAGAGCATCCCCTGGAGCCAGCAGCAGAGGCAGCAGAGGCTGGACTGTGTACGCGGAAAGCTTTCATTTTCATCTTTTTGCTTTGGGCTTTATTATCTGGGGATGTGCTGAGAACAGTGCTTGTCCTAATATGACAAATATGCCAGTACAAAACGAAACTCTGGCAAGTTTCCTGTCTGCTTGATTTACTTCTCATTGCCACCTTTCTCTCTGTGAAACAGGGGAGCAAACAAACAAGAAAATAAGACATTTGCTGCAGCAGAAGGGAACACAAAAGATAACAGGCAGCTTTCCTAGTCTCAAAAAAGAAACACTTCTTAAAGTCACAGAATAGGAATTAAATTATTACTTAGATGAGACAATTAGAAGCTGGACCTTGCTCAGGACAAAATAGCTCTTAATTTTTGTTACTGTTTAATTTTATAAAATAATATTTGAAACAATTTGCAATTGTTAGAGAGACACACAGCCCTGGAACTGACATTAATGAGATCACCAAAAGCTTTGGTTTACATGCAAATGACATAGTTGGTATATGAATTTATACCTTACAGTTGTTTTAAAACACTATCAATTTATCAGAGGACTATATTTAAAAAAAATGTTGCACCACTGGATTATTTACAATTTATCACTTGTTATAAGAAAAAGCTGCAAGACTTGGTTTGGACATGTTTTTAGTTTCACAAAGTCGCTCAAGTTTTGTTTTTGTTTTTGGTTTTGGTTTTTTCTTTTTACACATTTTGTGTTTTATATTTTCTCCTGAGTATTGGCTTCTTGCCTTGGAAACAAGACATTGGACTAAGCTGATATGCCATTTCATTCTTGTGTATACAGTAGCGTGATAAGACTTAGGTAAAAAGGTTGAAAAAACCCACTTTGTTTCCTGTAGGTTCTGATCTGTTAAGGATATGTTACTTTAGCTTTGGTGGAAGGTCACTGTTATGCTATGCATTGTTAAGATTTACATCCAAAAATTAGATTTTTGTTATAGGTTTCTAGAATCAAATTTTGAGTGGCTACATGACATTGAACAGACTCCTTAGCTTTTCAAAGGAAAAAATTCTGAGATTCATTTATTTGCCTTAAGACTCACCCAAATTAGCATTTTAATATCTCCTTGTATATCATTCTAGATAAAAGGTGGTATCTGGGAAAGTAAAGTGTAGTAGTTAAGACAACTATTATTAAATGAGAAAAGTTCCTCTATCTTGACTCACTTTTTCAGTCCCTTCTGTCTCTGCTCTTTTCTGACAGTTGTGGCTTGCATATTATTTTTTCCTTACCAATAATTGTGTTTAATCCTGAAAAGCAGTTTTAGCACAAGGAATTCGCAGCAGCAAAATTTGGTTCTAGACGCTCTTGCGTGTGTCTCTCTGAAAGAGTTAAAACATTTGGAATGGGCCATGCTAACAAAGGACCACCTGTACTGAGAATCTGACGGGAAATAGTGAAGTTTAATGCTATCATCATAAATAGCATACTCTAATCAGTCTCTCCTTTCATGTGAATTTGAAAATCCTTCTTCCTTAGAAGTACTTGCTAAAGACAATTATGCAAGAGCAAAACCACACAGTGCTACTGCTGAAAATTGCCAATAGATTCTGAAGTGTTTCAAACAAGGATATATTAGATTGCCTGTGTACTTGTAAATTATAATAAAAGAGGGCAGCAGGCTGATGAGAATAAACAAAAAGCTTCCTGAGCAATGCACCTAATAAAACACAATCGTAAGTTAATTTTTCAATGATGGTTTGCAGTCTGTGCTTACGCCTGAGAAAATGCCTGCTTTCTTCTATTTCTCAATATTCCATGAAGTATTAGTTACAGACTAGTGTAAAAAATTCAGTTTTTCATGATAATAGAAGGATTTCATTTCAACTCCTGAATATATTTTAGCTGTTTGAATGAATATTTATGATGTTTGGAGTGACCATTTGCCCACCTTTGTAACAACAAAGAATTCTACTTTACATGTGAACAAAAGTGGATTGTATTCCATGAAATGTTCTGGTTTTACATTTTGTACGCTGTGATAGCAGGCAGAAACATGTGAACAAGCTCTAAACATTAAATTACAAGCCACAGGTTGTTCCCCCTTTACATTAACACAGATCTGAATAACTTCGATAAGTACAATATATTATTCTTTGTTCATGTTAATACAACTGAAAAGACCCCCAACTTTGGATTAATACAACTATCTTTTTTTTTTTTTTTAACTACAGGCTTGATGTTGTAGAACTCGGGCACAAAATTTCAATGTGTGTGTTGTAGATGATTCAACGAACACAGATGACTTGCTTTCCCTTGTAGGAATTGATTGCGACCTCAGAAACATTGCACGTACTTGTCTACGATAAGCATAATCTTCATATATACTATGTATTTATTACTAATTATTGGTAGTAATTAGAAAGTATTACTAATGCTTTCATTAAAACCTTGCTTCTCTCCAAACCGAGACAAAGTTTCTGGAATGAACATGCCACACCACAACCACACGTGTCAATAAAGGCCTGCAATTTTGTTCTCCATGACAGATTAATTTCAAAGTTCTGATGATTCTGCCTGTCTTATGTGCAGGGATTTAATAGCAATTGCTGGTAGCACCAAATCAAACTCTTTAGCTTATTTTAACCTCAGATAAAAAGTTATTATTCTGGGTATTTTTTCCCAACTTGGCCTTCTCAGTCTGAGTGAATTACAACCACCTACCAGTCTGCCATGAAAAAGAAAGCCTTTTCCTTTTCTGTTCTTAATCACAATATTCCATTTTAGAGGACACACAGGATAAACTTTTTTTTTTTTTTAAGTTTATGACTGAAAGGTCAGATATTTAAGAAAGAAATGTTGATGTCTCGGCTTAAAAGCAAAGCAGACATTCAAGTCCCTGCAGTTCTGCTACTAACCATTGGGATGGCCAAGCCCTGTAGGTACCTGAGGCCTCCAGAACCCACAAAGTTCTGCTTCTGCACATGTCCAAATATCTGAGTTATGACAGCACTGAGCAGCCAAGGAAAAGAGCTAAGGTGATATTTATCTACTTGAAATCCTGAATCATTTACTGGAAATGTATTCAGAGTGCCAAATTACTATGAGACATCAGAGTGTTGTTTTCTATTTTGAACGAATGCACCATATGTGTGATGTGTGTAAGGTACTGAAGTGTGTGAAAGACGGTAAGTGATATAAGTATTATTTGAAAAATTGTTGAGCACGTCTTAAAGAAGGTATGTGCATGTGTGTGTGCGTGTGTGTTTGTGTGTTTGCTGCCAAAATAAGAAGTTGATGGATTTGAAATGGAACAATTTGGTACATTAGTGTGATGTTTGTTGTTTTTTTCCTTGAAGATGCTCAGAAGACTGAGGAATTGCTACATTTTTTTTCATCTATTAGAAGATGGTGGCTGCAAGACTGCAAAACAGCAATGTAGTGAAACAAACTGAAAAGAATTTTTTGTGTGAGCACAGTTTAGTCACTGAAAGCATTGAACCAAAGATACGGTCAGGAGACAATGGTGAGGATCAGAAGAGTCATCTGCCTGTAAAACTGAACAGGGAGTTGTGGTAGAATAAGGAGAATAATAACCTTCTTGGACCATTCAATGTGTTGCTTTTCTTCCTTCCACAGCTTCTACTCTTTTCTTCCTTCCACCTTTTTTCCTGACTTAATGATCAGTCTAAACAGAGAAGTGGTACGATGTACAGGGGAAAGCAGGGAGGTCCATACCCTGCATATTGTACTGCGTGCTGGTGATAGCAGCGTCTCAACAGGCTGTATGGGGTGGCTGTGACAAGGGGTTGGCAGCAGGGGGCTGCAGAGGTGGCCTCTGTGGGAAGAATTCGGGGCTGTGCCATGCCAGACACAAACAGTTCCAGCTGGCTCCAAAGGACAGACCACAGGGAAGGAAGGAGTGAAACTGAGTCTGAGAAGAGGGATGGGAGTGAGCAGAAGGTGTTCTTTTAATTTTTGCCTTTATTTCTCACCATACAGATGTATTGTAATTGGTAATAAATTAAATTAATTTTCCTGTAATTGAGTCTGTTTTGCCCATGATGGTAGTTGGTAAGTGATCTCCCTGACTTTATCTCAGTCCATCAGCTTTTTAATCTTATTTTCTCCCCTTCCCTGCTGAGGAGGAGGGGCAGTGAGAGAGCAGCTAGGTGGGTGTTTGGCCATTAGCCAACGTTAGCCCACCACAAAGGTACAAGTGTAAACCTATTGGAGCTGGTGAGGGCCTGCAACCACATATCACTGCTCCTGGTTGAATACAAAACTACGGAAAGTAAACTATAGTATATTTAATTGAAGCCATTAAAATCAGTGAGGTTACCAAAAGGTCTGAACATCATGCTTTTGGTTGGATTTTGTCAACTCTGCACACCAATACTCTGTAGCAAATCTTAAACCCTGCAAAAAATATGTATATCTGAAAAGACAAATTCATAATTTACCTGAATTTAGGCTTCTGCGTTCTGCTTATATGGCATCTAAATGGTGTGCTGAGTGGCTGCCTGCCAACACTGCACAGTCCCTACTGCCCTGAGTATGCAGATTAAAAGGGTGTTGTGCTGAGAAAAGCAAGGTAGATGGCACGCAGGAAGGGCTGCAGCTCCTTGATGGTCTCAGGCACACTGACCCCACTGCTGAGTCTCCTCCACAACAGCCGCAGCTTTGGCTGTTGCGCTCCTCTGCGCTCTCTCTCCCTCCTGCACTCCTGCTATGGTAGCTCTGCTGCCTTTACTCCGGAGTCTGTTGCACAATGTGACTGGCATTAGGCAGTGAAAGGATTTGTTATGTGTTTTATTCCCCTCTAGCTAAATCCCCAATCTGACTTTCTCAGGAATGGACTGGAAGTAACATAATGTCTGAACTACCTTGTGATTTTGTGCTGTAAGAAATCTGGGCAAGTGCCAGGTATGTTACTGTGCATCCTGTGCCTTGCTTTCTTGGGCGAAAGAGACGGGGACACTTCCCTGCAGACCTGATGCATCTGACACAATAAAAAAAAGTCTTTCCTGTCTTTCCTCCCTCCCAGTGAAAGATCACTTCATGTTAAGTGATGCTTTGCTGTTAAAAATACTATTTGATACAAACTAGATTCTGTAATTAAAACAGAAAATTGAAAAATAATGTCCTGAGGGGTTTTGTTTAGTTGACAAGAAATAGCTGAGATAGCTGGAGAGAGGCAAGAAAGGTTAGCCTTTTCCAGCTATTTAAGAGATTCTTGACTAGTGACTTCAGGCCTCTGCCTACTAAACTCTAGTTTGAAATTTAATAGAAGAAAATCTATGTGAAGTGACTTTTCTATTGTAACTACGAACATTGCGTAAAGATACAGTAAAGCTTTGTTCATTTCACATCTGCGCTCAAAGTGAAAGTGTCCTATCTATAATACTGACATTCATTGTGGGTGGTGTAACTCTACCCAAGACTATTTGAGGATCCCAAAGGTGCAAATGGCACCTTTGACATTGTAGTCTTGTAATTTCTGAACTACTAATGAATGGCTGAACCTACCTCAAAGACGCTAACCATTTACGTATTAGAGCACTGAGGCTGATTTCATGTGCAGTTGGCTGAAAAGGGTTTTGGCTCTGAAATCATGATGAGGCTTCCCAAAACGTACTGGGCTGACAGCTACTGAAATGAGCAGAAACAAAGTTCCACCTAACTATTCGTCATCAAGAAGAGACTGAAAGCACCGGGCTGATCAAACCTAACTTAGTAATGATTTTACCAGCCAGTATTTATTCTAGCAATTATTGTCACTCCTGTTGTGCTTTAATATGGAAAAGAAGCCATTTTAAGTAGGAAATTAGTTGCCACTGGCAGTTGCATATGGACCTGGATATGGTTTCTAGTCTGGAGAGAGAACACAAAAGGTCTTATTCTGGTAAAAGGGTAAAAGGTTTCTTTCTGAGCTGCAGGGACAAAGTTATTACTAAAGAGAATAGGACTCATCTCCACTTTACCTGGAGCAGCAGGGATCTCTGGCCAGATGTACACTCTTGAAGGAGATATGACATATGTCCATGCATCAGCATGTGGACACATGTTTTCTGAAGTACAAAAACACTGGTTCAGTCACAGCTATTGGGTGTTCAGCACTTCAGAAGATCAGGCAACTTATTTTTCTACTCAACGTAGACTTTTAAAATCTGGTGTTGTCACTAATTTATTTGTTCTCTCCTTCTTGAGCCTTATTAGAGTGATAAGCACACTAGGCTTTTACACACCAATGTAGAAGTAAATTCAGAAACATAATTATGAAAATAATTATAATTATATAATTCAGAAACATTATTATGGATCGCCTATGCAACCGTTTCCTTCTGAGAGGCAGATTCCTGCCTTATACTATGCTTTCTGTGGTATAATGGATGAGGCACTCCCACGCTGAATCACAATGGCTAGAAGAAATGGAAGAAATTCCTTATGGGAGAGACAGTCTACCCAAAAGTCAAACCTGGGAAAATAGACTAACTTCCCTGATATCAGATGAGATCAGGTTATAGTTGAATTTATTGAAAAATGAGTATTTCTGCTTTAGCAAATTGAAAGGTACCAAAGTCACTTGTTCCACCTCGCATACAACCAACCTCTTTTTTAGCAGCTTTACCAAAATTACTATTTCTTTATGGAAATTTTCCACTGAAACAGAAACAGGAAATATACCAGGAACTATTTTTCAACTGAAAACCAATTATCTTCATATACATTTCCTAACTGTGTATTGGTTATATACCGTATGTCCACACACAGAGATCTTGAAATTGTTCACAAGCACTATTGACGTTTGAAGCCTCTACTTCTTCTCATGAAATGTGCTATCTCCCTATAAAATTGGAAGGGAAAGTCAGGTACCTTTGTGAGATGAAATTGATTTTAGGTGAGTTAAGTTACTCTTGAGTTGACTATCTCTTTCTATTGACTCCAAAGGACTTACTCATTTGAATAAGGTACTCAAAATTGGTTGAGATAAACCCACATTAACATCCCATTTGTTCAGTTCTCTAACTCAGGAAAAGAATAAATGCTTCTTCCATGTCTAACTGCTAACTTCTTTTAAAGATACACAGCTCATCCTGGTTCAGAGGATTCACACTGTAAGGATTTCAAAATTTCCAGTGCAGAAAGTTTGTGATTTCACAGTTTTCTTTGATATTGTCGAGAATTAGAATGACCTTTATATATATTTAAATTCACATAGATATGTTTAGAAAATTTTCTAAAAACTGATTGACCAAATATTTAGATGGTGTGACATACTAGCTTTTAATGATGAATAGTTTCAAAGTGTTTCTGCACTTTTAAAGAGCTTTATTAAAAGAATGTCTTCATCCAAACCCCCCTATTTAAAAAAAAAAAAAAAAAAGATATATATATCTGAATTAGTTTATTTTTTCTCCTGACAATTATTTTTTCTGGGGGACCACAGGGTTGAAAAAATCTCTGACAGGAGCAGTATTTTCTTTGTTGAGGTAATCCTAATAGATGAATTTATTTGGCCATAAAGGTTATTCTTTTTAGAATGCTTTGAAGGCATAAGTAGAGGAAAGAATGCTCGAAAGAGCCTGAAATTTGATTTACGTCTTTAGAACAAAGAAACAAACGAAAATGTGACTATTGTCTTTATCTTCGCTGTTATTGTATGTGGTATCCTTCTATAATCTTTTCTTGTAATGATACTTAATAGCTGCCTTCGAGATATTAATGGAAATTGTCACAGACAAGGGAGATATTATTGCATCTAATGAAGCAAAGTAGGACTAAAAGGAAAAAAAGAACAATAAGTTAAATCTGAGCAAATAGAAGAATTCAACTTATTTCTGAAATTTAACCCTATACATGGTTAATTGTCATAAAATCAAAATAAGTGAATGCAGTTACTATTCAGCATATTAGTGCTGAAATTTTTCATGAAAGCTTACGGAGCAGTTACAGTATATAGATTTTGGAAGGAAGAATTAAAGTGTGTCTGATTTATCAGCCCTCAGTACATCAATATAACAATACTACTAGAAAATATGTCCAATTTGTATATAAACTATACCAAGCAAATTCCTGTTGACTGAAGATTACGCATGCTTCAAACCACTCATAACTAGGAAGATAAATAAAAACAATATTTTATAAGGGGAAAATATAATTCTGATAAAAAATGCAACTCTCCAAGTGTCAAAACACAAACATGGGCATCACATTTAATTGTATTTCTCACTATCTCTCCACTCATCTAAAGTCTAGAAACATGACTAATGCATTTCAAGCATTTGTCCTGGCCTGTTAAACACAAGAAGCATGTGAAAGGAGACTGTAAAATATAAATAAATGACTTATCAAATACATTAGCATTTTTGAGCAAATTTTCAACTAAGTTCATCTTTTGGTAATGGAACATTCAGTGAAAGACAAACATAAAGTACCATCCAAATAGAAGCTATGGAACATGGCAAACAGTTTGCCTGATACTTGTTTGTCTGACCCAGAGAAACAAATTTTTAAAACATTAGCTGTTTAGTTTTAATTAGAATATATTTTATTTAATTATATTTTTAAAGCAGACCTAATTTTAGTTAAAAAATAAATACATGAAAATTGCATGAAATCTGCATGAAGCCCTGAATTTGTTGCAATTGACTTGAATAATTTCAATTAATGGAAAAATGTATTGAATATATTGAATAGCATATGTTTTGTCATAATTTTGAAGAAAGTTACGTTACTGAATTGGTAGAAGTTATTGACTAAATAACTTCTGTTTTTTCTCTGTCTGTGAAAACATTTGTTGAAATGATAAATGTACTTCTGGAAACAACAGTAATTTCTGCAGATAAATTTTTTTTTTTTTAAATTCTGTTATTCAGTGTTTGCAATTAAACAGTTCAGAAATATTTAGGAGGTCAAAAAAATATCAAAACCCACAAACCAAGGAAATCTGCCCTTTCTTTTTTTTTTTTTTTTTTTTTTTTTTTTTAACCTGTGAAGTGGTTATGGAAAAATGAGATGTACTACATCTAGAACTGGAAATTACACTGAACAGAAAAATAGGTGGAACTTCACTAAAGCTCGTTCCTTTGTTTTATATGCAAACAGAAAAAACATGCTTACAAACCCATGATTCTTATTGATGTAATGTGTATGAAATGTAATTTTAGAAACAAAAAGTGTCATAAAATGTGATTTTTTTATATTTTAATTGAATTTTAATTTTCATCCAGCAGGAATTTTACAATATCAGAAGTTAAAAATCATTACTCACCCACTAAAAAAGACAATTATCATATGCCTTTCTGGCAATAAAAATTAACTTACTGGATTTTATTTATGGAATTTGTGGGCTGTTCTTGTATGTATGTACTTAGACATAATATATCCATCGAAAGTTAAAGAAATGTCAAACTTGGTGTGAAGGCTGTAATTATGAGACTTATTAGATGCTAACATCAAGAAAAAGAAATACAAATCCAAAGAACAAAGGATCTAATATCATGTAATGAACAGCTATCTACACTTGCTGCAGCTATATTTATAGATATGAACATATGCAACTTTCAGAGGCAGATGAGAATGCAGTTGGTTAGGCATGATCAGGAAGAACAAAAGAAAATAAATCAAGATATGAAAGACCGAAAAAATGTCAACATTTCAACATTCCCTGGTTAATTATTAAAAATAAATACAAATTATTGGCTAAAATCACCTTGCTTTAAATATGCATTCAGCAATGCAGCTACTGGAATACTGCTAATGACTACACCTGGAGGTGATCTAGGATTGAAGTAAATAAAATAGCAATGTACTTCCTTTTACATGATATCCACTTGCTGATAAGTTCTTAAAGAAAAGCACAGGCTTTGGCCATTTGTATGCAATGCTCTTAGATAAACTGTCCCATATATTGCTGTACATAAGTCTGCAATTTCTATGAGAAATCTTAATCAAGTGTGAACAGGAAAATATGGAGTATTTTTTATGTCTAGAATATTCATACACAGGTTTGGATGAAAAATTAAAATCTCAACTGTTTATAAACCAAAATCTGGGGGGGGGGGAAGAGATCCTAAACAATCACACTTTTTGTGGCAGTTTCAAATTTTTCGTTTTTTCCTGACTTTGAATCAAGACATTCTCTGCAATTGTTTCCCATATAATGTTTTAAAGTCAGTAAATTTTGTAAAACAAAGATACCCCAAGCCTGTGTTCAGAAAATTACCAAGCCATTCTAGTAAGCATGCAATATAATCTGTACCTGAAATTTGTAGCAGGCTAACACTCTCTGTGTAAAGATTGTGAACTGAGCAGTCTTGAAACTAGTGTTCCATTTAAATCACCTGTGCTATCGCAGAAGAAAGAAAAATATACATCTTGCGAGGCTTTGGGGGGAGGTATTTGCTAACTCTAAAATAAGTTACAGAACATTCCCTTCATTTTCAGACTGTTAATGCTTATCCATGGCTTAAGTAAAAATACTTACTTTTTCCCTTCAATTGTGCCCATTACAAACAGAGATTAGTGGCCTTTCACTTCAGGGCTGTCAGAGTTAAAGTGACATGAAGCTATTAACATTCTGTTGTAAGTGGCCAGAAGCTTCCTCTGGGCTTTTTTTTTTTTTTTTTTTTTTCATCAAAAGACCACTAAAACCCTTAGTTTGCACTGTATTCATGAAGATCACCCGTTCACTTTTCACTTGGATTGGACACTGGCACTGACTATCTTCAAATTATTAGTACTCCTTTGCAGCTGCCAGATATTTTACACTTCAAAAAGTCAGACTATCTCATATAAACTATTCCATGATATTCTGTGTGGAAGACTCTGAATGCAGTAATCAGAAGGTATCAATCAATCTATGAGATGGCCAGTTATAAAAGGAGATGAGTTTTTGCCATGCAACGTTCCTGTTGGATTTCTATTTCACTACTTCAAGAGTGTGGCAAAAATATCCTGTAAGTACACAACTCTAAATGCCAAACAAAATTCAAACACTAAGAGGAAAGATGGACAGGAATCTAGAGAAAGATTAAGCAAAGGAACATATGTTGTGTTTATTCTTTTGTATCTTACTGCTTTCTACCTCCTCAGTACTACATGTTCTTATACCTGTTATTATGATCCTTGAGAAAATGAAGACATCTTTAATTTACAAAGTTTTTCAGGACAGCCTTCAGAATCTCTGACAACTATCTCAGCATATCTTAAAATGGATAAAATTCGATCTGTCTCAAAATTTGCCCATTTTGTAGTAATCACAAACAGCTACTCACATATTATAGAGACCTGGAAACAGAGCAAACAGCGTCAAAGATGTCTGGTATGGAAAACATTTTCCACTGTGCAAATTCTGACAGGGAGCATTTTCACTGCTGTGGAGATGGAGATGAAACTTTTGGCTGACTGAACACACTGGAAGTTTTGATATCAACTTTAGGCAGCATCTCACCAAGTTTTATAAGCTGTATATAAAATACTGCTTCCTTTAGATATAGATACAAACCTGAGGGATCTGATCCGTGTACACATCCCTCTCTACTCTTTTTCTTCCTGTCTTTTACTTCTTAATTCACTCAGTTCTTTGCACCTTTGAATACGATTTCATCTTCTTTTTTTTTAAAGTTGTATAACAAGTGTTTCAATGTTGCTATGTTTTTTTAACAGCTCTCATAAATGCTGTTAAAACCATGTTTTTTTGCTATGATGTTTTCACTTGCAGTACAGCTAAAGTTTGTGCTTTTGAAAGGCTTAAAAAATGTCAAAGAAAGAGTAACTCTATGTATTGGCTTGTAGATAATGTTACTATGAGGACCTAATAACATATGCAATAGCAATCATAGTAAGAAAATACTGCTATGTGTTTTTGGTTTTTTTGGAGGGGAGTGGTGGTCGGTGGTTGGTTGTTTGTTTTTTTTTTTTAGTTTTGGTTTTTCTTTTTTTAGTATTAAAAACTAGATGGCACTTTTCAACCTGCAGGAGCAACATTTCACAGCTTTCGCCCATTCAGGAAATTATGGTTTTGGTTACTTGCAGCTACCAAATTTTAGTGACCTTGAGCTATCAAACAGATTTTCTAATGTCTTCTGATGCTGGATATATCAATAGCCAGCTTATTACTTTTAACCTGCCCTTAAAAAAATAGACAAAGTCTGAAGATACCATTATAAAGTACAAACAAGCACATAATCGGAGACTTGTCTCTAAAACTAAAAACTCTTCAAATGCAAAGAACTTGACTGTTGTCTGCAGAAATAATAATGATAATTTTCCATGCTTACATGGCACTTTTTTGAAGAGCTGGAAAAATTAATTCTACTGAATTTGACAGGGATGGACAAATCTGTTCTAGATAGTTAATTCATATAAACTCTAAGAAGGTGTTAGCACACTTACTTTACAAATGAGGACAGACGGACATGAAAGCTCAACAGAAAAACAGATTAAAATTTAGTCCTTGATATGAATAGCCAATAGCGATGAATGGATTTGAATGTTGCAAAATAATATCTTGACATATGTGTAAAATGAAAAAAAAATAATTGGTAGTCAAAACAGGATTGCCAAAAAGCAAAACCAGCAACCCCCTTTCTAAGGAATATGCAGAACTTTTCATTTTAAATGAAAGAGGTCCAAGCTTTTTATGTACCTGGAAACTACTTTTATAATTTAGAACTGTCTCTATAGGTAGTTCCACTCACGTCAGGACAAAGTTTTAAGATAATTTTAAATTATTTCAAATATATTTTGAACTTAAAAGCACTTTGAATAAGAAGAAAGTTATATATCTGGAAGTTAAAAAAACCCACCTCCCACAAACCTCTTGGCTTGGTTTAACTGAAGCAGAAGAGATATCCAGGTAGAGCAGAGTATGATTCACATGAAAGCTCAAGAGTCAGAGACAGAATGAAATTCACTCCTTGTAAAAGTGTAGGGAAAGAAAGAAAAAAAAAAAAACAAACCAACAACCCTCTCTGTAAATTATCATCTCTGATTACGTTAAAAAAAATAAAAAAGGAAAGTAGGGAGCATGTTGCACAGTACCAAGCGCTACCTGAGAGCTGCGCTTCCCCGCACATGGCCTCATTCTGCACATAGTGAAATCAGTAACAAGGGTTCTTCTTAACTTGAGTGGATTCAAGATTGAGCTTATTGGCACTGTGCCCAACAGGCATCATTGAAACTGTAAGAGCAAGGCCAGAGATTCCAGTGGGAATCCATGCATTGACTGAAGCATGTCCTTAAGCAGATATCTGAGTCCCATAAAGTCAACAGATTTAAATATGTACTTTAAGCTGAGAACATGCTTTGTTGAATCTTGGCCTTTGGCAATTAGTTGAGACATCAAGTTTTACTTGCTTTCTGACTAAGCTGCTAAAACATTTTGAAAAAAATATATATCTTAATGCCAGGGGTCACTTTTATTGGTGTTTTTACATGAAAAAAAGAATTCCTGAAAGTATTGTTAATTAATGAAATGACAAGGGCATGCTTAGTTTCATCTCACTACAGATTTGTTCTTGTCATTCCGGGAAACAATGCTGTATGAAGTCAATTCAAAGCTGCTATTTAAAAAAAAAAAAAAATAAAAGCTTTGTAGATGTAAATTAGCCTTGCTCATAAAGCTATAGTTCTAGAGATCCCTGTTCTGGAACAGATGAAGAGCGTCCCCACAGACACTTGCAGAAACCTGAAAAGCTAAGGATTTTGTTTTGCAGAAATTGGAGGCAAAAAAGTATGGTAAAAAAATAATTAAAAAGAAATTTAACTAAACTTTGTTAAATGACCCTCACTATTAAGTAAAAAATTAATCTCGATAAGTTTGTTGAGATGTATAAATACGGATACAAATAATCGGATGTTCTTATTTTTGAACTAATTTAACAAATACTTTCTAAAACTCCCCTGGTTTCATAAAATACAAATTGCCTTAATTTGCAGAAAATTACTTCTGGTCATTCTTTTTTGAATTACATGCATTTTAAGAACTGTATAGGGAATTTCTAGGAACATAACTTGATTGTTAGCGTGAAAATGAGAGTATATTATTTTTCTTTGTTTCAGAGTGTTCTTTCTTTACTAAGCAATGCTGCTTATTGTCCCCAGGAAGGGACATAATGATTTGCTTAAAACAGAGCATACACTAATTCCTTTTCCTACAATATCCTTAAGTAATTTATAAGTGCTTATTTCAGACTGAGGAGTTTGACAGTGCCCCTAGTGAATCTTGATATACATGTCTTACAATTCATACACAAATGATACTGCATGAAATATTCATTAGGAATACTCTAAATTATGTACCAAACAACGAGGGTACTGTCGTCGTCACACTTTTCATCTGGTAAATATCCCAGTGGGCACAATGAATTCACTTATATCTCACAAAGAGTTTCCCAACATGTTTCAATTATTTATCATATGGCTACAATCCTCCATGTGCGCGTGCATGTTTTTGTTTTTCAGGCTTTTCAGAAACACACCCACATCTTCAACGCTGCAGTAAAATAGATAAAACCTATAAAGGAAGGCATTAGCTTGTATTTTACTTTAGTTAAGTATATTTCAAAGCAGTTTCTGTGTTTAGACTGCATTGAGGAGATCTGGTCACAGCATAAACAGATTAGACTTCAAGAGGAGACAGTTAAGTGTTTTTAAAAACTCCAGAAGATTTCCCCATTAATTTAAACTGAAGCACAGAAGCAAGCGAATACAGGAAAATGGATCTATACCACATTTAGAACAGGCAGGCATCATATAATGACAAGAAGCAACAGGTCTATCATGATGAGATGAATGGTGTCATTTGTAACTTCTTAAAAGGCAGATGAAGAACACATGGTACTTCCTTGACACATGATGCCGAATGACACTTATCACTTAAAATAAGTAGCTAGAAATCTCAGACATAATAGATCCATTTGGAAAGTGCACAGCACGATGCTAACTTCTTACAAATATTTAACATCTTCTGACATGTCACATTCCATTATTCAATAATATAAACTAACATAATCTTGTTTTTTTAAAGTAAATTTAATAGAAACTTAAATTTTTCTACCCACACTTTTCAGTGCCTTAAGCTACCTTTCAAGTAGAATCAATCATATCCTGGGCTGCATCAAGAGAAGTGTGGCCAGCAGGTCGAGGGAGGTGATTCTCCCCCTCTACTTCACTCTTGTGAGACCCCACCTGGAGTACTGCGTCCAATTCTGGAGCCCCTACTACAAGAGAGATATGGGCGTGCTGGAACACGTCCAGAGAAGGGCCATGAGGATGATCAGAGGGCTGGAGCTCCTATGCTATGAGGACAGGCTGAGAGAGCTGGGGTTGTTCAGTCTGGAGAAAAGAAGGCTCCAAGGAGACCTTATAGTGGCCTACCAGTATCTTAAGGGGGCCTACAAGAAAGCTGATGAGGGACTTTTTAGGATGTCAGGTAATGGTAGGACTAGAGGGAATGGATTAAAACTAGAGATGGGACGATTCAGACTGGACGTTAGGAAGAAGTTCTTCACCATGAGGGTGATGAGGCACTGGAACAGGTTGCCCAGAGAGGTGGTGGAAGCCCCATCCCTGGAAGTCTTCAAGGCCAGGCTGGATGCGGCTCTGAGCAACCTGATCTAGTGGGAGATGTCCCTGCCCATGGCAGGGGGGATGGAACTAGATGATCTTTAAGGTCCCTTCCAACCCTAACAATTCTATAATTCTATGATTCTATGGCTTGCAGTTAAATTACCATGGCAATGAAGATCCCATACAATAGAAGAGAGAAGGGCTAAGCAGTGTAGATGCAGTGAGAAGCAGCCTTCCTAATGTGCACTTCTCTTAACCTCATATTACAGTTATAGACAAATAATACTTAGGTAAAGACAGAGACCAAGTTTGAATTCAGCTGGGATGGTGACAATGCTAAGGAGACAATGCAGACTATGACACGATGGCACTAGCAAGAAAGTTGTTTTCACTTTCTGGTTTACCAGAGGTTTCAGGGGAAATGCTGGCTTAAACAGTTTTCCCTCCAGTCTGGTTAGGCACTACCACCCCTGCTCCATAGCTGCTTGTCCCTTCAGCTGTCTGATACAACTGTCAGGATGCTGTGCAGTAACCACACCAGTGTTTTAAAAAAACACTTTTTTCCAGTGAAGGAGCAGGACATGTCTAACCAGGAGCACCTTCCCACTGCAATGCCTAGAACAGAAGTTTGGGCACCACAGTTGAGGTGAAGAAGCAGAATGGGGCAGCTGGAGACAGCGAAGTGGGAGGTGGGTTTCACTGCCAAGCTTGCATGGAGACTGCATGCAGAGTGTGTGTAATTGTCCGATTTTTACCCAAAGTCACTACTTCTTGCTAGGCAACAGGAGCATCACTCTGAAAGAGCATAGGCTTCTAGACTTTATATATCCACAGATATTAGTGATAAATTTTGACAATTTGGGAGAAACCCACACTTCAAATATTGAAAGTGATAAAAAGTGAATCTTGCTTACATAATTTATCCTTTTATAATTCCAACAGCATGGCAGGGTAGAATTCCTTTGACATATGAAAACTCCCTCCATGTAAAAAACTCTTGTGTTTTTAAGAATGTGGCTCTTACTTCTCCTTTTGTGATTATGTTATAAGGAGAACAAAAAGTCTAAATTTTATATTGTCATTTTCTTAACTCTATTGGAACTACCAGTGCTCAAAATTTTGAACTAATATAAAAAATTTAACCATTTAATATCATTGTCACTGACTCTTGAGATAGTTTTAGCAGTGCTAGTCACGAATAGAAGACTATTGAACAAGGTGCTGCAGAAACATGTAGCAAAAAATTATATTAACAACGAAACAAAAAAAAACCTCTACGGAAATGCTATTTAGCACAATCTTCATTTAAAAAAGGCTCAAAATAAATAAATAGTATTATAACTGTGTGACTTATCCTTTTCTTGATTTTCAGGCTCTTGAACACTTCCATCTCCCTTAAGAAAATCACATACACAAACTTCTTTTCTCGGTTACCTCTCGTGGACAGTTTA
Source organism: Fratercula arctica (assembly GCA_947846985.1). Classification (NCBI taxonomy): domain Eukaryota; kingdom Metazoa; phylum Chordata; class Aves; order Charadriiformes; family Alcidae; genus Fratercula; species Fratercula arctica. The sequence continues at coordinate 18,176,654 of CANTUZ010000026.1, forward strand.
AAGTAATACACTGATAGAGAAAAAAATTGAAAACTTTTGAGTTTAGCAATACCGGCATTTTGTTTTCAAACAATTTTAATACTGAATAAAATACATGTTTAGCAGCACAACACACACACTCCTGGCCTTTCTGCAAATAGAGGACAGATAATACACAATTTCTTTCTAAAATATAGTTAGAACAATAAAACTGTTTTTAATAACAAACAGTTTGGGCTTGCGACTTTCTCTTTCAAATGCTACTTTTACTCTCACTCTTTATCTCCATTAGGAAGATGAGATGCCTCAGGGTGAGGGATATATAAAAGGTTTTGCTGTCTCTTTCTCTTTCTGTCTACCCCTTTTTAAAACTAATTGCTCCCTCTCATAGCATCCTGGGCAAAGCACCTTGGCGTTGTATGTTTAGTAGACAGGGGCGGAAAAACCCAGCAACTATCAATACCTGATATTAAATTTCAGGTGAACTAGAAGGTTCGCTTTTATGTAACGCTTTACTGCCTAACAGATGTTATGGCTATTGACCAGTTTGTCTAAGTTTAAGGTTAAGGCTATGCTAGAATATGACACTTTTCCTCTTATAAATCTGTTTTCTAGAATAGTAAAACCTGTAAAAATAAGGGCGTAATGCTGCTAGCATGTTTTTCTCTCTGGTAAAACAATGAGAAGAATAAAATCATGTGGGTTTATTCTTAAAAGGAAACAGCTAATCATTTAACATTAGATGGAGTTTGTGGGTATGTGTATGTAAAATTATTGCAGTGCCTCTGCTGTAAACTCCATTGTCTCTTAGCAGCAGATGACAAAGTATTCAGACTTCTGGGCTCTGTAACCATTTCTGTCACTGATTTCTTACAAAACTTTGTGGAAGTGAACAGGTTGAGATCTAAGGTGTCTAAATCAGCATTTAGTCCAGTGGCCGGTGCTTTTTTCCTGTGTCAGAGGTCACAGTTGATCTACAGAGATTGCTTGTAGCCCCTGGAGAAGGCCTAAGCAGCAAGTATGTTTATTTTGGTGACTGTGCCAGCATAGGCAGTCCTTGCTGACATTCATTTCTGCTCCCATCTTGCCCCTCATTTCAGGAGGAAAAATGTTTGCGTATTTGCACAGCACATGGGCAGACTGCTACAGTTTTTGGATTTTGTTTCTGTCTTTCTAGTTTCCCAGTGGCCTTCTCCAGAAACACAGCTGCAGCCAACACCACTCAGAGGTACAGTGAGTCATGGTGCTCAGGATAACTGCTGAATGATTAAAGCAGTTAAGTACCAAATTTCTTTTTTCATGGAAAGTGCCATGCCACCAGCCCATAAAATAACTCTTCCCCCTTTTCTTTGTCAGTGGGGTGCTTCCCAGGCCATCGGGCACAAAGATAGCACGTAATGTATTTATTTGAATACGGTAATTTTTGTTCCCTCAAAATCCATTTCTACATGAGCATATTTTGGACAGTAAAACTTATTTTATTTTAATTAATTTTATTTTGTTTTGCTTTCCTTTCTTTTGGTTTTGGAACCATGAAGTTTAAGAACTATGAAAAGAGCTACAATCAAAAGCTCACGGAAGGAAGATCTGCTGCTTTCACGCATCCTTGGGCCCAGTCTTGCACGTATGAATGAAATTCCCCATCACGTAGGACGAAACTCTGTAATGTCAACAGAGTTAACCCGTCCGACATTTTTTCAGACGAAATGTCTGGCTTCTTAAAATCAACCGATTTCAGTTCTTAAACAAAACAACTGCTTCCTTCACCTGATTTCAAGAGGAACTTTGCCAGCAAAAAGCCTGCAAAAGTGGCCCCATTGTGTCTACCCGCCCTTGAATGATTGCTGATTAGCAGTTCCTCTTAAGAAAACTGTGCATAATCGAAGTTAGACAATGGGAAAAACAATGAATATGAATGACTCTGGAATCTCTGAGCTCCTTTGTTATGCTGCCACCAATGTACACAAGAAAGGAGCTATATATGGGACCATATGAGGTGATCAAAACATTAACCAGACATTGTAACGTTTTTCAATGTTCTCAGCCCCGATTGTGTGTTTGAAAGAAATGTGCTACTTGGAGCACAGCCATTTTTTTAGTGTGTGCGGCCTGTATCTTTGCTTACTCATGGTGGTGGTGGTGACAGAAGTGCTGACGCCGGTCCCAGAAGCAGCGCTGGAAATACCTCCCTCTCCCTTCCTCGCATTCAAAGCTAATCCATGGCCCTGTGAAAGACAGGCATATAATTTTATAGCAGCCTGTCCAGAAACTCGCAGTGAAATGCATAACTTTATGGCTGGCTTTCCTAAAAGTGCGCTTTATATGATAATTGGCTCATAAATATCTGAGGGCCAGGTCGTGATACCCTTCCTCGCCGGGACAGGCGAAGGGCGGCCTGCTCCTGAGGGCGTAGCTGTGCGCGGGCTCCCCCGGACCCCGCAGGCCTTCTCCCTGCCGGGGCGTCCAGTCCTCAAGGGCTACAGTCCCTGGCAGAGAGGCCACGGGGTGCCTCGCTTTTCTTGAGCCTCCTGAGCGTGCCCAAAACTGGCTGTAAAGTCTCCCTCCTTCGCTGTGCTGCAGACCTCTCTCCTGGCCCCTGCCCCGCGCATCGTCACATTTTAAGGCCAAGCGTCCAACCCCATCTTGGGGCTGCGTGTTTCACTGCTTCCCTTGGGAGAATCATCATTAGCCATCTATCTTAAACTCCCAGTTCCTATTAGCCACCTTATTATGCAGGGTGATGTTTTTTTCCAGCTGTTTCATGAAGTCTAATACACTATAAAGCATAGTTATATCTGTGTGCGTATGTGTGTGCCTGCCTGCCTGCCTTTGTTTACACACAAATCAAAGTATTAAACCTATATCTGGTAAATATATGAGATTATTTTCAATACATTAACTGAATCTGAAACACCTTTAAAAATAAATAACATTTTTCTGTGAGGAAAATTACTAAGTGGGAAATTATTGGAGGCATACTATGCTGTGTACTTTGTGGTATCTGAGTTGGGGTTTGTTATTAGGAATGCTATTTGTTAGGCGGTCTTTGTAAACACAGTATACTTTAGCTGCTGACCTGCTAATTAGTAGGTCATGTATCTAGTTCCTGGTCAGGGCAGTTTTCTTTCAGGTGGTCTGTATGAAATAGCTGTTTGTGAGATCTAGCAAGATCAGAGCATATTGTGAAATGACCTTCAGAAAAGACTGTATATCACCATGCTGTATGGCTACTTTGAGGTATTGTTTTTAAAAATATGTTTAAATAAATTGAATAATATTTCTACTACTACTACTACTAATGATAATGATAATAATAATCGCATGCCCAGCTTACTCTGTGTTCTAAGGCACAGTCTCCTAATTTATATTTTTTGGCATAATTTGACAAAAACTAGGAGATAAATCCAATGAGAATTTTTCATTCTAGTATCTCATCAAAACTGCCTCTTACCGAAGTCTGAAGTATTGCTCAACAACAGTATCTGCATGTAATGCAAACCTCCCTGCCGAGGTGGGACAGAGGGTAAAGAACTTTTAAAACTGAAGTAACAGTTTCATTTGTGAAATGTGTATTTAGCTAATTAAAAATGAAGCTCCCAGTCACTGGAGTTACAACAATGAAGTACAATGTAAACAGAATATATGCGATAAAATACTGAAGTTCTCTTTTTCTTCAAATTATAGTATTATTATATATTAGTTAATATTTTTTTTGGTAATAAAACATTGATTGCAATCTCCATTATGTAAAGTTCTCTGTTATCATTATTTTATGTATGTGAGTGAAAGCAGGGCAATTAAATCCAAGGATTGATGACTACTGGCACAGTTGACTGCATAGCCAGGTGCCAGCAGGCAGAGAACCCACAGACAAATTCGTATTTCTTTCCACTTTGCTCCGTATTGAAAGGACTGTGGAAAGGTCTGGTTGTGAGCAAATCTAGCCATTTTCATGACCTTCAGTGAGACAGTATCTAAGAACTTCTCTGTGTGTTTTTATGCCTGAATTTATTTTTCCTCATAGTGCTCTTATGATACTAAGTTTTGGAAGAACAACTGTGCATATTCACACTTATTGAGACTGGTGCGGTGCATACAAAATCAGACACTTTTCAGTAGCTTTTCAATCATGGCAGAAGCTTGTGCCCTGGTCCAGGTGTCCAGGCTCACTGCTTGGCACACAGAAATGCAGGATTCAAGGACTGCGACAACCTTGCCTACCTCCGTTTTCTCACCCACTCACAAATCCACATCTTAGATCATGTTCCATGGTCCCTTTTCGGACTTTGGTGGAAGGACTTTCCTTTTAACACTGTGTGTATATGTGTGGCAGAGAGAGCTTAGCAGTGAGAAGGTGGAATAGGGACTAGGGCTGAAAAGTCAAACCTTTCTTTAAAAAGACAGCCAGGGAAAGACAGAGGGTCACACAGTCTTTATCTTTTAGTAACATACCCAAACTTAAAAATATTGGCTTCAGCAATTGAAATAAACTTTTCAGTCAAATTATCCAGATATGCTGACGTTTATTGTAATATGACAACTTGCTATTGAGTATAGATGTTATCCAAACTTTATTTTCATTTAGACCCTAAACTTACTTGTCTGGTCTGGCTGTATCAATAAGCCAGCATCAAAGCACCACGCTGATATTGGAAGGAAAACATATAATTTTGTTATGGAGTCTCAAAATGCCAGTGGGGAAGATGTTGGTGCAAATCCAAATATAAATAGAAAATGAGCATTGTTCAGGATTTCCCACCAAGAATCTTGTAGTCCGTATGTTGTAAAATCAATTTATAAAGCTATTTCAGGAGTGACCTACATATCAAGCCAAGTGCAGTTCTAAAAGCTTTCACCTAGTCCCTAACACAACCAGAGAAGCTGGCATTTTACAACAGTTACTACATGGTATTATTGGCGGCAGTTCTACAAGCAACACATATTAGACTAATTACCATTAAACTATATTAGTTTCTGTTGATTTCCTGGCTAAAAGTTCAGAAGATCTTACCTTTTTCCATGTGATGTGCTTGCCAGATTTTGCAGAATTCTCAGGACTTTGTAAGTAATATAACACCTTGTGTAAAGTCATTTCAATACAGCAATTGTTTTATCGCAGAAATGATCCTCAACCTGGCTCAGATCTAAGAAACATTTGTGAATGCCACTTTGCCCTTGCCCACCTGTTTTATGTTTCTCCTCCTCCCCTTATCTACCCTTTCCACACAACAAGACAATCCAAAGTGTGGGCCATTTAAGTGTCACCAGGTCTGCAAGGCTTGAAAAGCTCTGCCAGTTAACATAAAACAAAATCACTGTCGGTTCCATGGAATCACATTTCTCCACCGCAAAGAAAGTCGAGAGGAGAGGAAAGGTAGCTTTAGAGCAGGGGTTTGAATGAGGACACTTTGTGAATGTGAATGGAAACTCTACATTCTTTGTTATTTTAACAGGCTGTGTCTGTTCTCCTTGAAAGAAATTGTATGAGAGAAGATTGGATTAAGTAGTTTTTATTTTATTTCAATGCACTTGTGCACTTTTACAAAGATCAACTTACTTAGCCATGTAATAAACTCTTGTTTTACAATAGTACTAGTGCATATTATACCACTGTAGGTATCTGCAAAGTACGGAGTCAGAGCAGGGAAACAAAACATTTGTTTCTTTGGTGAATGAAGCATATATCATTACCTTCATTCAGTATGTCAGATATAACTTGAACCTTTGCAAGGCAGTCAGAGCAATGCCCAAGTGCCAGTTAATCAACTTTGAGCAGTTTGTACCTATTCAGATCACTTTCTAACTCTTTACAATTTATCATTTGATAGGTTAGTGTTTATTCTTCCTATTCTGTCATTCTTGAAGTAAACATGATAAAAATTCTAAAACTTTCTTGGAGAAGAAAACATTTTCAGTCTACCTAATCCATAACAAAATCTGTCTTTTAGTAATAAAACACCTCTTTTTTACAGGCATTTGTGATTTTGCACAGCTGTAATCTGCAGAAACAAGTATAAATACTTAAAAAAAGATGAAAATCATCTGCATTGTTATGAAGTTATGGAAAAATTGTGTCTTGTAAAGAACTAATTTAATCTTTCACCAAATTCTAAGACCTTTAATAAGGCTTATACTATTTTAAAGTTTTCCTGTGTGCCTTGTCTTTCTGACTCCATCTAAACTGGTTCTAGTGGAAACAGGCTACGCAGTCAAAGTTATTGCATTAAGTTACAAATTAATTTTAACAGTGTGATGCATAGCTATAGACTTTAATGAAAGAAGGTGGCTGAGAAACAGCATAAGTGACAGAGGTTAGTGAAATAAGAGAGCATTAGAAGGAACGAAAACAATTCTTGGTAAAATATGTATGTCTAAAGAAAAGAAGCATGAGAATTAAGCTGCAGTCAGTCTTATATATGTCCTGTTTTAGAAGGATAAGTGAGGTTTTCTACAGAATTTTAAACCTTTCTAGTGAACACTAAATCGAGTCTAATACCATTTAATATTTTTCTTTAACAGAACAGAAAATTTAAATCAAAATCAGTATCAATGAAAATGTTCTGATCTATCCAAAGGAATGTTATTATAGAAGAAGTTCCTCATATAGCTATCATACAAGAAATGATGAATCGAATAAAAATGTGAGAAATTCCTGGAAGAAATTTAAAAGACTGTTGTTGTGATAAGCAGAATGATGTTATTGTGTGCAGGAAAAGGAGGAAAAAGCTTGCATTTTACAGGAAACAACCAAAGCAAGTTCATTTGGTCTTCCGGTATACTGGAGTTCCTATACTGAAGATGAAAATACAGACATTGGATAGAAGTAGTTCACCTGAATAACGGAAAAAAAGAGTTTATAGGATGAAATAAGATTATTCATGACAAATTTGCAGGGAAAGAAATTATTACATGCTATTAGAAGAATGATTCTCACTGTTTGAGGTGCTCTAGAAAGATAAAGTACCATGTAATCTTACGAACAATCTATTTGTAAGATTGTTCCAGCATAATATTGGATATTTTGAGAAATTTGCACACTATGGAGTAGTACAGATACTGTGTTCTGTGGTCTAAGATGGATAAAATGCTTGCTAACTGGAAAGAAAAGAAGTTCTGTATTTACTTCCAGGAAGATACAGCTCAGGAAAACCACACGTATGCATTTCTGCACTTTTCTGGGCATCTGCTGTGGCTCTGTCAATCTGCTGTGGCACTCTATATGTGCAAAATTTGTCCAGAGTACCACTGCATGCACAAAAACACCTATTGATTTCACAGAACTCAGTTTAGCTGCTAACAGATAATGATATTTCAAACAATGCTGCCACGGTATGTTAAATCTATGGTCATTCATGCACTGTATTTGAATTTTGAATATTTCCAATAAAAATGAAATTTCAAATGAAAATTACAAAATTATAAATTATTAATAATAAAATTTATAAATGCATACATCTAAAATTATGTATAACACATGCGAGAATATTTGAAGGTTGTGTTAGATTTATGAGAAGAAAAAAGCTGTGTCAAAAATAATCTCAAGAAATTTAAAAAAAGTGATTAGTGAATGAGAACCTTTTAATGTATTTGATATGAGAAGAGGAGAAAATAGAACTGGATATTTCAACCTTTAAGCCTATAGCTTAGATCTTGTGATGAGATTTAGATTATTGTGATGAGACATACTGGAGCTGACACTCATAGATAACCTATAGAAGCAATTTGGATGTGACTTTTTTCCCCTATTACTTACCATAATTTCTTTTCTTCTACTTGTGTTTCCCTTCCTGTATGTTCTGACTCTGGGAACACTTATTCATGCCTTTTACAAGAAGTCAACTTAGCCTCACTCTATATTGAAAGTGGTAAAACAGCAGATGTTAGGATGTCTTGAATAGCTGTCCTTGTTGCTGTAAACAGCAAACTCAAGATAGTAGAAGACATGAGAAGTCACTGTCTTGTACCAAGAAATGGAGAACAGGGCATTCTGGCACAGTCTGTGGTAAACACTGTGGCTGAAAAGAAAAACAAGAACAAGAGCCAAGGTATGCTTGGTACTGTGAGAAAACCTGTATAATGTGAGCCTAGGGCACTGCAGAAACACCTGAAGAACATACAGCTGCTGTTCAGAAGTTGTTCGTACAATGATGGCAAGGCCATGGAGGTGCTTGGGTGCTGTGCTTCCAACAAGATCATCTTTAATTTATGTATCCAATTCGGTGTTTTTTAGTCCATGTAACAGAGTTTTCGTTACTCTGGTTTATGAAGAAGACTTAGGTGTGGCAATTTAGTTATCACAGCAGCATCAGTGGTTTACAATGAGTCAACCTTAGTGTTACATAAACAGATCATAAAAAAAACGTTAGCCTTCCAGTAATGATCCAATGCTCAAGTTAGTGGGTGAAATCTTAGCTCCCCTGAGTCAATGGCTTTATTGCTTACATTGTCCACTAACTACAACAATGTGATACCTTTGTTATTGTTGCCTCAAGAATACCTCTTACAGATTATTGTATACAAACAACTTGCTACTACCTCTTACAACTACTAAAATGATCTGTTTCTGGCATGCAAGCATGCATGACGTGCTTTGCTCAGATACTCTGAGCTAAACAAACTTAGATTTGGGGACAGAAAGGAATTTAGTATGAATTTAGTATGGTTTGAAGTTTAGCAGGAGATTTATTTCACTTCTTTTTAACATGAAGTGTGACCCACTTCCTAGAACCATCTATGTATTTCTGTTAAGATGTCCCTTGCTATAACAAGAACCCAGGATATTGTCAGTACATTCTGCCACCTCTGTTCTCGCATTGCATCATTTGTGTCACTTTCAAACTATTCTATTGGTCTTAATTTATATTTTAGGGTGCTGGGATGGGTTTTCAGGAATGTGTTATGACCAATTCTGTCCCGAGTATCTATTAATCTCAAGGATGATGTACTGTGTAGTTTCTATTTAATGACTGATGTTATTCTTTCCACTTTTATGTTTCAAAATTATGTTAGATCCATTCTCATATATATGCAGACCAAAAAGAAATGTGTCCTATCACTATAAATCACAATAAATTGAATGAATGTATATAATGTATATGAATGTATATAACGAATATAATAATCCGATGGTAGAGGAAAAAAGTTATTTTAAAGGAGAAATACAGAAGAAAGCTTTATTTCCTGGAGGGGTTATTCTGTAAACTTGGCATCTTTAATAAGCATCCTATATCTTCATGAAACATTTATTCAATTTCCACTTAAGAGTTACCATTCTTTTGCACTAACTGTGGTAAGCGTTCTTCCAGTTAGAACTATGTGTGTATCCAGCAGACCAGTCCCACCCTCGAACTTCTAATTTCTTTCAACAGTGTCCTGTAAATTAATTCAATTCCAAAATAATTTATTTTCAAGTAATTTCCTCATGAAGGACTGTGACTAACTGCAGGCGACCCATCGGTTTGTAGCCTGTTTGGGTGTCACTCAGCAGCTGCAGAGCCTGGACAGGCACTCTTAGGAACCTGAAGCTGCAAAGACAAAAGGCTTCTTCTTATTCTATATTTTTTGGTTTTCATGATGCTGACAGTAGAAAGTTTATCAAGTGGGTGACTGCGGCAGTTTAGAGTATTCAGCTTTGCTTCACCTGTGGTCCTCACACAGCTTGCTCAAACCCTAGCATTTACTGTTTTGAACCTGGATTGTTTACTGATTTGGCACATATGTAGTAGGAGCTTTGCCTGAATACGTGCTTCAGGATTAGCTCTAATATTAAGAATCTACATAATGAACTGTCACAAAGAAATGCTGGATATGTCAACCTTGCGCAGCTGTACTTTGCATCAGCCAAACAATAAAACAGTCCCTCTTGCCTGGTATTTATGTGCTGAATGATGTATGCCTGCCAATTATAGTCTTGCAAAAACATGTATATGAGTGATGTGGTCATAAGGGGCTGCTGCAACTGGTGTTTAGTGGAGCAGTCTCATAAAAGAAAAAACCCCACCATCCCTCATATGCATGTTGATAACATTTTATCCTTGAATCAAACTGATCTAGGGGCACGTGGTTGTTTTCTGAGATGTAGCTATTTACTTCAAGTTTTTAGCATGTTATTTTGTATTCCTGAGTCTCTAGCCTTGTCTATTTTAAGGAAAATAAAGTTAAAAAATACTGCAAATTTCAAAATTATATTCTTTGTTGTTGATTTCTGGATGGAAGGGTCGATAAATCCAGAGGAGATTTGACTAGTCAGATTTTTAGAAATGTACCCAAGTTTCTGGCATGGGAATGCAGAATACCCAGGAAGCAAGGGCAGGACCTTTACTTTCACTTCTGTTTCAATTTCCCCAGAAGCCTTGTGGCACCTGCTGTAAAAGAACTGTTTTATTGATGAAGAGAAGTATAAACCTTGTAATCCTGTATTGCATGTAGTGCAATGCAGTTTTCTGTGTAACTTTTACCACTGAATATAAAAATATTTGCCCAACTGTCATTACACAGGGTAGAAAAAAAGACTCCAAGTTCACGCACTGTTTCTTTGTCCTGTTTCATTTCACTAAAACGCAGAGGTAGGCTCCTGTACTCAGCTGGTTCTTGGGCTGTCAAGGAAGCCTTGCCTTAGGAAAACATTAAATGTTTCACAAATTGACATTAAACATGGCAAAAAAAATGCACCTTCATTCAGTTATTGCTAGTTTTCTGTTATTGCTTGCTTCTCCATTGTACACTGTGCTTCACTGTGCACAGCTGGTTTTCAGGCCCTGCCAAGACTAGTTGCAGAAAATAAAAATATTTGCCAGCTTCACTTTAACAACAACAACAACAACAAGAGCTTTTATTCTTTGTACTCTATGTACATGAAAGTAACAGGTCCACACTGCCTCCGTCACAGGAATCTGGCACAGGGAAACTGCTGTTGGCTAGCAGCCGAGCATTTTGTGTAGAATACTACTACCGGTAACAGTTTTCATTGGCAGAGGATTCGTCTCCAGTTGAATCCAAAGCTAAAAGCAGATTTCAGTGATTTTTTTCATGTCTGCCACTTTCTCCCTCATCTTGTGTCCATTATTCCCATCCTGAGACTCCGAGGTCTTCCCAATTAAGCATTTATACCAGTTTAGAAAACTAACTCCTTCCATTTGCAGCAGCTTAGCTCTGGCTAACACTACATTACTTTTATTACTACTTCAAATAGAAAGCAGCCCTATGTTGTAAGAGTTTTCCATTCTTGTAGCTATTGAAAAGAGATGTGGCTGAGCACCCTGTCTAATGTGAACATGAACATCACTTGTTCAGATTAGCTCCGCTGAACAGCAAGCTTTCTGATTTGCACAGGAATAGGTGAGGTAAAATCAAATGAATAAATCCTTTTGGGAAAAAAAAAAAGAAAAAAGGTCTGCAACCACCTTAGTTAATTTTTGAGAATGAGAAGAAATAATCTGTTGTATTATTATGAGACTGCTTTCTCCCTCTAGTGTCAAAATTGAGACCTAGACCCATGTCTTCCAGTGTCGCCTCTACCCTATGAAATCACCAGAGCTGTGTAGGTGCTTAGCACAAAGTTTGCAATAGAGGAAACTCCTTTTACTTCTAAAATAGATCTCGTCTTCCTCTCCAAAATGCACGATGAGTACAATTACTGCATGCCTTCCCATGTGCACTCTGTGGTTGAAAGGCTATTTCTGTAAAATGAGGGCCCTTTGTACAAGGTATTTATTCACAGTGGGATAAATTTAATGAGGTGATCATTGCACCTCTAACTTTTTTTTTTTTTTTAAAGGGATTATTTCTTCCCCTGAAACTGTATGACAATTCAAATTAAGTATATATGATAGTCTTGAGACTCAGGAACATTGTGAAGAAGAGAACTGAGAAATGCACAGTTGTAAAAATGAATGGCAAATATTTCCTCTGCGCCAGTGAAGGACAACAAAACTCAGGAATCTCTTTAAACTGGTGTGTGTGAATTTTAACTCTGATTACTGAAGTCTGGGAGATTTATATTGCTACCTTTTCTGAAGCCAGGACTTCAGAGCAAACCACTTTCTCACATAGACTTCAGGATGGGAAGTAAATTCTTCTGAGATAGGCACTTCTTTTATCCCAAACAAAAGAAAGAAAAAACATGGCTCTCCTCACTCACCACAGATTAGACATCTTCAACTGGTGCACTTTGGCCCTACAACACGTTTCTCAGCCGTTTGCTGCCCGTACGTTTATATCCACTGCTTTCGCAAGCAACTTCTTCTCCAGGTTAAGAGCAAAGGTATCTCTGAAACATCACGTCTCTGAGGCATTAGCTCTTGACATCAGTGGATGTCTGCAATACCAAAAGAAGCCAAGCTGAGAAGTACAAATCTGGGTGACAACTCCTTTTAAATAATCTGTTTAATTGTTTATCCTTACCTAAGCTTGGAATTTCAGCTTCTAGTTTCCATTTCTCATAAAGATTTGCTTCTCCATTCTTTGTGACCATGAGACATTGCAGGTTATGGGGAAAGATGAGTTCATTTACTCCCCCCCTCTCAGTTTTGCCCTCCTCTCAATTGGCTTGTCCAGTATAATTATGTATTAGACATCTTTATGTCAGCTTACAAATATTCTTAACTCTTATCATTCCTTATGATACAGGGGTAAGTCTTTACAAATCACTGAGAATCACACATGTACTTTGGTAATATAACTTAAAGCAGACCGTTCTTAGGAATTTAGAACATATACTAGCATTCACAACACAAATGAGTGATCTAACAGAGAGAAGTATACAAATATATACATTCCTGTTTCCAAGCTCACTTGCAGAAGAGCCAGCTAATTAACCATAAGCATACAGAAATTAAACATTCAGTAGGTTTTTTACTATAAATAGAGCCAAATACATATTTTACTATAACTTTGGGTTTATGAGATTTTGCAACCCATTAATATCCTTATAGAATACATTAATGTGAGAAATTTTACCTCTAAAACTTCTTGCTTCTAAATGATGAAATATAGAGCCAGGATTTTGTTGCATGGAATTCGTTAATCCAATCTCAAAAATGAATCTTACTTTAAAATAAGTTTACATAATAATTTATCCCTTGAATAACATAATCATTTCACACGATTTACTCATTGACCACAATAATGTATTTCTTCCTATCAAAAAATCCACAAATATTTTAAATACACATATATCTTAGAGACATATATATCTTAACCTAAAAACAATGGACTTGTATTCATTTTTCAAGAAATGTTTGGAGATTAAAGACTAACATAACTGTTTTGTATCTACAGAATCCAAACAATGCTAAACTCAGACTCTGAATTTACAGACTCTAGACTGTAAACAAATGTCATTAAAGATTTTCCCTACTGCAGAACATAAATGGCTAAGAAAATAAATTATTTTTTATCTTCAAATCAGAAAGGTTAATTAGGAATGAATATTCAAAGCTGATTGATTTTTTCTTTAACAACTTAAAAAGGATACTGTTAGTGAGTAGTGCAAGTGCTTTACAACGTAACTGAGCCAAGAAAAATGAAACAGCTTTCTCTATTTCAATTTTTTTATATATGGCTATGAGGTAACTGTTAGAATTGCTTGAAATTCAGAAATCCCACCTCAAGAGAATTCTGACATTTAACTTTTTCATCCTAGGAAGAAAAATTTGAAATTTTCCACATTAGAAAATGTCTAATAATGTTGTTTGGAAATATCAACACATTTTGATCTAGGTAATTGCCAGACAATAAAAAAAATCAAAGATTTCATTAAAATTCATTGGGACAATTAAAAATGTTAAATTTTCCTTTACCATGTTGCATAAGGGGTTTGGACATCTGATTTCAGCTCTCTCTGCTGGATCACATCCTCAGGGGTGGCTGTGTCTCCCATAACATACATATATGACCAGGCTATTATGAAATTATAGAATATAAGAATGTGTTCTGTAACATCTTTTTTCTACCACTATGTGGGCAAAGAAAAATATGATTTTTACTACTTATTAATTAGTTGTGGGTTCTGTGTTTTACTGGAGGACAAGAAACTACAGAAGGTGGGCCACGATCTGAATGTCACAGTATTTTAAAATGCATAGGATTACAATTCAGGGTTTCAGAAATTCATTCACAAAATTTAACACTATATAATTGTTGTGGTTGGATCTTTTTGGCTTAATGTCGTATTAATTAAAAACTTAGATGACTGTAGTTAACAACAGTGTTAATTAGGAAACAACATTTCCTGTACAGTAAGCACTATAAATCCATCATAAAATAAAATTCCCTATATACAATCCTTAACTTTAACATTAACCTGAGGATGTGACTCACAATCAACTCATATCTTACTGGTTCCTATTCCTTACTGCCCCAGAACAGACGCCTCGCTCAAACAGATTTCTTTGGAGGAGTTGTATTTTGTAAGAAGGGAATAATTCAAATTTCATTTAGCTAAAATGAGGCCAAGAATGAGCCCCAATGGCTAGGATAGCCCCTTTGTATATGGGAAAACATCTAGGTCATGCTCTATTCATTCCTGCAACTTAGGTGAAACTCTGGATATAACAACAACAGCTATATTAATAATATTAATGTTAACATTAATATTAAAAAAAATATAAATAACCCAACCATAGATAAGTCCCTTTTGTCCCTATATTCCCAATAGGTGTCCTATTCACTTGTTTTGCTTTCTCTTCCTGATTTAACAAATCTTTCTGAGCAACGGCAGATATTTAACAAGAGATGAAAAAAACCCCAACATTCTGAAGTCATTGTGGTCTCCTCCACAGCTGTTTGCGGGACCATAGGAGAAGTCAAGTTGGATTTGGGGCTGGAGGGGACCTCAGGAGGTACGTATACTAGCATCCTTCTCAAAGCAGGGGCAGCTAGTAGGTCAGACTGCATTACTCAGGGCTTTATCCCATTCACTGTGTCCTTTTTAGCCCAATCATCCAGCCAGTATTTTGTCAATCTGGTTGCCACCCAGACTGTACATCTTAACTTGGATACAAAAGTACTGTGGGAGAGGGGTGAGAAAAAGGAAATAACGTGGATCTGTCATGCTCTGAGTAAGTTCCCCAGTCACAAAACTTTTGGATTCAGAGTTGGAGATAGGGAAAAAGGTGACAACTGATGGCATAATGTCTTCCTTTTTCTATATTTGGATGAGGGGACAGAGTGTACCCTCAGCGAGTTTGCTGATGACGCAAAGCTGGGAGGAGTGTCTGACACACCAGAAGGCTGTGCTGCCATACAGCAAGATCTGAACAGTCTAGGGAGTTGGGCGGAGAGGAACCCAATGAAGTTCAACAAGGGTAAGTGTAGGGACCCGTACCTAGGGAAGAATAACCCCGTACACCAGTAAAGGTTAGGAGCTGACCTGCTGGAAAGCAGCTCTGTAGAGGGAGTCATCCTCCCCCTCTACTCTGCCCTGCTGAGGCCACATCTGGAGTACTGTATCCAGTTCTGGGCTCACCAGTTAAAGAAAGACCGGGAACTACTGAAGAGAGTCCAGTGGAGGGCTACAAAGATGATCAAGGGAATGGAACACCTCTTTTATGAGGAAAGGCTGAGAGACCTGGGTCTGTTTTGCCTGGAGAACACTGAGAGGGGATATCATCAATGCTTATAAATATCTAGAGGGTGGGTATCAAGAGGCTGGGGCCAGACTCTTTTCAGTGGTGCCTGGTGACAGGACAAGGGGCAATGGGCACAAACTGGAACAAGGAAGTTCTATCTCAACATGAGGAAAAACTTCTTTACTTTAAGGGTGGTAGAGCACTGGAACAGGCTGCCCAGAGAGGCTGTGGAGTCTCCTTCTCTGGAGATATTCAAACCCCTCCTGGATGCATTCCTCTCCAACCTGCTCTAGGTGACCCTTCTTTGGCAGAGACGTTGGACTAGATGATCTCTGAATGTCCCTTCCAACCACTACCATTCAGTGATTCTGTGATATGTCCAAGTGGTAGCAGCATGAGTTGTCCAACACAGCTCTGGAAACATCTTCTGGACTTTAATCCCTTCAACAGGTTTTGAGAAAGGACCATGTAGCTCCAGTGCCTTGTCCATGCTCCATATATGCCAGGCTTTGCTCTGCTTTGTTTTGTCAGGTCTGGGGGATCCCAGCTTTGCACAGGGACAGAGATGTTAGTGTCTGAGAAACTATTGTCAAAATGCTAGTCTGTGACGATGCCTTTGGATTTGTCAGCATTTAAGGGACTCGTTTTACGTTCTAAAGTTAGATTCACATAACAAGATTCTACCTATGTCCCATTTTTGGCACCAAGACTGTGAGGAGAGGCTTTGCTCTTTGTTCATCTAACATCATTTTAGAACCCAAACAGACTACAGGTAAAATGAGAAAGTAATCAGAGGTCTTTCTACAGAATAAAGATTGAGATTTTTGGACCATTTTAGTGGATGTGTTTTAATGGAAGGTTTGTAGCTAAATGCTTATCAAGATGTTTAACTTTGGGTATTGATATTTAAAATAAATCTTGCAGGCCTGGAGCTGTAACCAAACTCAGCTATATACAATATTATCTCTTTGCTGAAGTGTTGCAGCACAAAGAGGAAAGGTAGCCTTCTAGGGGAGAAATAGGCTGTAGTCCTGTCTTCTCACAAAGGAGAAGCTTCCTCCTGGGAAGGTTACATTTAAGGAAATTCAAATACGCAGCTGACCACTTACAGCTATTTAATATGAATTTTCCATGTGAAAATATCGAAATTGTTGATTAATTGGGCTCTAGTTCATATAGATTGTGCATACATTTATTTTTCAAAAGCTCTTAAAATATTCAAAAATGAAACTGTTTTGTCTCTATAGCCTGAAAGATTGTAAAAAAGAAAAGTGAAAGGCTTTCCCTTTCTGCATTTTACACATAATGATATGTATATAAACATAATACATTGGTTTATACAGACACTAGAGTTTATAAAAGAGGTCATTTGCATACTAAGCCTCAATAATTATTGAAATCCAACATATTAAAAATGCTACCTTGGTAGTATTTGTATGTCATAGAATCATAGGATGGTTTCAGTTGGAAGGGATTTCATGTTCTTATACTAGAAAGACCGTCAGACTATAACATATAATGGACTACATACTCAGCTGGCAACTCTAATGCTTTACAGCAGCTGACAATCCAAGCTGATACTCAACATATGTGAAGTCCTTAGTGCACAGAAAATCAATAACAGAATTTCCCATGGTTAGGTGACTTTCCTGATCTGAAGGCTGATATCACTAGAGAAAGAAATTTTCCTTCCCTTCGTTCCTGATTTCCTAATGGATTCTAACTGTACTGAAACAAATAGATTTATTTCAATTGGTCCCTTTATCAGGCTGTATAGTAGCTATTTTTCAGGTAATACTTGAGAATTTATTTATTAAATAACGTGAATATTTTTTTTCTGTTTGTCTAGAAGTTATTTGATTTGGCCTTGCACTGTTTACATTTACTCACTGCCAGCCTCAATCACAAATTTCTGCTGTTTGGTGGAGTTAATGTAATCTCCAAAATAAGAAAATAGTGTATAATTTATTGTATTCCTTCAATGTTGAATGTAACAAAATAATGATAATATTTATACTATTTAGACTAGACATAGGAGTCTCAGAAAAGCAATTAATACTCTCTTGGGATTTTTAAAGTCAGGAGAAATGGTGTAACTGGATTTTCAGATCTGCCACAAATACTCCATGGGACTGCAAATCACATACAGTTTTGACATCTCAATTATCTGTTACTTGTTTTTCAACAATTCTTTGTTTGTTTTAATTCAAATGAGTGCTCTTATGAATGAAGATATTCTAATACTACTGGAAAGACAGTCATTGCCAAACAAATTGTTTATGTAACACTGTCTTCACTTTCCAAAGTTTTTCAATCTCAGCTAATTTTTTAATATTTCTAAGTCTTTCTATTTCACTGAGGATTTAGAAAAGTCCAGAAGCTGATTTGTTTCAGAAGAATGCAACCAGAACATTTTGCATTTTTCCATGGGGAAAATCTTGGGAAAAATAGTTTGAGACTGGCACATTTCATTGCTACAAAGTCAAAATGCTTGGTTTTAATATTTTTCATTAAAATATTGTCTATTTTTAATGTTAATAACTTCTGGCATGTAACAGAAATCTCACTGCACATATTGCCTTAAAACTAGCCCCCCTTTCACATTTGATGCAAAGCAACAGTTAAAAATGTTTCATTCCTGAAAATGTCAAAATGGAATTTCTCATCACAGTGGGTAGCAGTTGCTTTCTAATTTTTCTCTTAATTTCTCAGAACATACAAGGGAAACTCTCTGAATTTTGTGCAGCATTTCTGTTTCTATGGCACTGTATTTTCAAAGCAAGAATGGTGCAGCCAGTGTTGCTCTGAGTGGCTGTATGTGCAGGGTGCAGGCTCTGGGCTGGTCCTCTCTGAACCATCTGGAATTCTGTTTTGGGTGAAAGCCAAGAGAAATTGGCAATCTTGGCTTTTTCAAGCTTGCCTGCTATCAGCAGAACAGAATACTACTTGAAAGGTTGAGCTTGGTTAAGTACGATCTCTGTAAAACCATAAAACTTTTTTTCTCAATAATATATAGCTAAGCGATAAACAAGGAGCATGTTTCAAAATGTAGGAAAATTTAAATTTACTGTCAAATAAAGCATAACCTATGATAGGCATTAAAAAAGCCTAAAAGGAGAGCTACTTTGATAGGTTAAAAGAAATGCTTGGTTTTGGATGGAAGTGGAATTTCATTCAGTTGAATTTCATTCATTTGAATATGAAGCAAAGTTTAGTGTCTTGCAATTCTAATTATTTTAGTTTCTTTTATTTTTGTTGTATACAGGAATTGTGAGAACGAATGAGTTGTAAACTGATGACATTTGCTAGGAAACAGAGTTTGAGAGAAAGATAAGATTATTTTCAGATGGACCTTTTCAAATTTAATAGACTTAATGGATTATAAGCTACTTTAAGTGGTAGATTAAATAAATTACAAAGAAAACATGGGCACTTAAAGACTGAAGGGGAATATACCTTTGTAAATTGTGCTGTCTGGTTTAGAAACATTGAATAAGGTTATTAAAATTCTTTGGAAGAAAGTTTAAGAGCAGTTAAAAACACAAATTGCATTCTGAGATATATAAAATACTTTATTTTGGCAGCAATCTAGTAACACCTGCTATACTTAGAGGCATGGAACATTTTCCATTAAAACTCCCTGTTTTCTCATCACTTTCCTAAAAATGCAACCTTTGAGGTTGAATCCTTGATCCTGTCTAAAAGATATTTTTTTTTAGTATCAACCATTTTGTGTAGATGCCAACCTTTTCCCCATTTCCCTAAATGCCTAGAGCAGGCTAAGACTGCAACACTTTATAGAAGGATTACAATTATTTTCATTGAATATAGTCCTAGCAAAAGAAATGGGAAAATGGCATTAATGAATTAATCTTCCACTCTTCCTTCTCAGGATTCTGCAATGTTTTATCATTCATCATTATGGTGTTTTATCATTACTGTTATTTTCTGTACCTCTTTTCATATTCAACCTTCTTGAAATGTGGTTACTAAAAATGGACACGGTACTACAGAAGATGTTTTAGTAGCACTAAGTAACCACCTCTTTAATGAGTGTGCTAAGAATACATCAAATTAAGTTTTTTTTAAAGTGGCATCACAGTATAAACCAACATGGGGCTTTTAATCTCCTATGGCCTTCAGATCCTTTTCTCAGATAGTGCTGAAGAATGATTTATTTTCGGTTTTTGTGTATGCATTTGACTTTCCAACCATAATATCTTGCCTTTGTCTTATTTTTTATATTTTTTACATTTCTCCACTCAGCTGAGATTTTCTGAATTCTAATATTGTCCAGTAAACTGCCTGTCTCTGTTCTTTTTTTTCCATCTTTTAAATTGTTAATGAAAGTAATGATTAGACTCAGCTATTTGGCCATGCAGACCTCAACATGGCCTCTCTTGGACCATTATTTTGACAGGTTCCTTCTCTGTTCTTTGAAATCAAATCTGGTATCCTAGAAGACAGTAATTAATAACACTGGGATAGTGCTGGTTAGTTGTTTACAAATTCCAGGGTAAACTTTATTTGACCTTGCTGACTGATTATACCTAGAGGAAACACTGGTTTTCTTTTTTTTTTCCTTCTTCTTTTCCTACTGTTCCTTCATGTAGAGTGCACTCATGTAAAGGTCACATTAGACATTAAATATATAACATACTTTAGCCATATCTATTTAATCTGATGTTTATTAATAGATATCCAGGGGGAGTCAAAGTATCGTATTTAAACACTTTCTCTATTAAGTATCTTGTGAGATATAAATACATCTAAATTTTCTTCATAATCTTTCAACATCATGTTTCTACAATCTTTTCTCTGTGCCATTTTTGTTCTTTGTCACTTTCAATCCCTTTTGCTTCTTAATCATTCTTGTTTTATAAACATTTTCTGTGAACTGTTCCCTAATAATCACTCTGGCTGTGGGTTTTATTTCCTGTGATTGTGGCTACTCCATTTTGATTTTTAGATTCTGTTGATATAACCACAATGATTTTTTTACCACGCTTCTTGTATTTCTTGTATATGAAAACAATTTCCTCTTAGCTAATTTTTAATACAGTTTTTTTTACAGTAAGATTCAGTGTTTTAAAGCCGAATTTCCATGAGACCCTACATACTGATTAACTGTATTTGCTCAAGTTAATTTTCTTATTCTATTGCTTTTACTTTTTTTTTTTTTTTTGTTTTGAGTTATGAACTTTATTATTTACTTTCATCCAAATTGCCTTCTGTCTTTAAATCCTCATCCAGATCTGGTGTATTAGCTAGAACTGAATTTAAAGCAGCTGTTCATAAACCCTGAAAAAATGTTGCATATATTCTTCCATTGCCTGTGTGAAGACTCATATACTGCAAGTGCGATGCAGTTTGATGTATTCTGAGCTCCTCAGCACAAGAGAGACTGGGACATACTGGAGAGAGGTCATCAAAGGGCCACAAAGGGTGACTGAGCATGGGAACATGTTGCCCAGGGTGGCTCTGGGGTCTCCATCCATGGAGATATTCAAAAGCCATCTGGACACAATCCTGGGCAACTAGCTCTAGGTGACCTTGCTCTAGCAGGGTGGTTGGACCAGATGACCTCCATAAATCCTTTCTAATCTCAATAAATTTAATTTCAAAAAAAAATCTGTCTTAAAAGTAGAATTTGAACGCTGGAAATATTTCTTGGGATCATACATAAGCAATGAGGATAAAACAAAGTACTGATCAGGTTTTCATTTACTGAGGATTGTCAGCACTGCACAATAAGTGGTCTCACATTTCTTAAGGAAAAGTTAGAATGTGATAATGAAACTATGGACTGTACTATATTGCATGTATACCAAAAAGTTAACCAAAGGTTTTACAGGGAGAAAATTCCAGCATTTCCTTTTTCTCAGTAATTGGCACTACTACATTAAGTTTTTTTTAACCTATATTTAATATGTAGCAGAATTGTATTGAAAGAAAAGATTAACAAGGGGACATCAAAGCCATTTGGACAAGAGAAAAGGAAATATAAGGGCAACAAAGATAAGGCATGGAAGATTCAGCAAGTAAGGCCTTTGGGAGTAATTTCTTTGCATGAGGACCCATTAATGCATGTAGTAAATTTCCGAGGTCAACAACAGAAGTTGCTACAAACAGTTTCATAAAAGGGTTGGGCAAGAACTTCCAGGGAGACAATGCTGTCATTTTTACTAGGAATGGCAAAGAACAGATCAGGATATTTTCCCCCAATAAATAGTCCTGTTCATGCCACATTCTTCTGTCTTTACCTTGCTGCTCTATAAATGGGTCTTTTCCAACAGTAATAAAAATCAATACGAAGCCCATTTAAAATGCAGAATATAGAAGATTAATGAATTCTTAGCTGTAGTATTTTATATAGCAAAGAGAGCTGTTCTATATAGAGGCACAGTAATATTGTGTGAGGCCAGGTTGCTGCTCATATCTCTGTTAAACGGATGGAGACAAATTCCATCTCTCTCTTTTCTCTTATTACCATGGGACAGGAGGTGTTTGTATGTATGGGTTCACTGCCACTGCAAAGATACAGGCCTCTAAAGGTAGGTGATTTTCTTCCTTTTGTGATCAGCGTTTACTCAGATTATTTTTTATTTGGTATATTGTTATTGATTATTGTTATTACAGTGTTATGTTGGAGCTAAGCTGCAGTTGCAATTGGAGCACTGTTGGGTATACACTTGTAAAACTCACAGTCAGAGACAACCTCTTTCCCTAAAAGCTTATAGTTTAAATAGAACAGAAAAAGGGTAAAGTGACTTGCTCAAAGTTATACATCAGACAAGGCACAAACTGGGAACAGGATTTTCCCTCCTGGAGAAATGAAGATTTTTGTTGAGAATTTGTCCCTTTTGGTCCAGAGAATAAACTCCTAGACCGTACTACTGCAGAGTTCAGTGTCAGAGATTTTGTCAGTTTTAAACATAATTTTCCTCCAAGCACAAGCGGTATTGTTCAAAAGTCTGTTCTGGACTGAGCTTTAAAATATCTCAGGCATGGAGAAAAAGGTTGGAGGAGAAATTATTTAAACCAGAAAGGACTTAATTATATGCAATGGAGGGGGACATGAGCCACATTCAAAGCAAGTATATTCTTCCCTGGATGTGTAGGTGTAACTCCCGCGTGTATATTAAAAATGATCACTTACAAAATGATTTTAGATATATTAATGGACTTACCGCCAATCTATTTCTGCTTGTCAGATGTGTCACCTCACATCCTTAGAGTACAAGATTGGCAACACTCTCTTTGCTTTTGACAAGTGAACTAAAATGGAAATCAAGGTATTTCTATACAGGCTTTGCAAAGGAATTTACCATTTTAACTGAACAGGGATAGGAACTTTCTGATATTCAGAAAGGTCCCTGCCAAGCAGAAAACTATTTGTAGTCGGAGATAAACACACAAAGTTTCTAATAAGGTCAAAGTCACTAAGTTATGCTATAATTGATGTTGATTTTTTTTTTGTGATGAAAACCTTTTGTTTATTTTTCTCCAAAGATTATAATGAAAAATACAAATGTGTACAATCTTATATACAGTAAAAATTCTTTACTCTGATCGCCGTTCTGTCCTGTTCTCATTTGTCTCATTAAAATAGTGTAATTCATTTTCCTGAAAGCCCGCTTTATTCCTTTTTCTACTTTTCTTGCTATGAAAACTCGTAGAAAGATGTGGTTGTAATCTGGAGCTGTACCTAGCACTGTAACAGGTGTTGCATTAACCAGTGAAAGATTTCTTCTTGCCTGAATCAAAGTAGTAGCCAAAGCACCCAGTGAAGTGCCTGGCAGCTAAATAGGATTTCCTCATTTAATGACCATAATGCTGTTGCCTAGCATCTCACTAAGCTACTGTTTTTTAAACTTTTATGCTGCTATTTTACTTATGTAGATGTTTTGATTAGTGTATCATTCAGTTGCTGATATTAGTCTTTGCTTATGGACGCTTGTGTTCACTCCATATGTATATAAATGATGTGAGATATTCTTCCTTTGAAACAGATGTATAACTCTCATGTCTCTAATGCATTTTATCGCAGTTGAGTAGTACAGACTTTTATACTTTGTCAGCAAAAGATTTATAATCTGTGAAGAAAGTTGTGCATGGAACAGTACTTCAGAATGTGTTGAAAATGTGTATGTATGCTTCGTGATTCTGCTTCAAATCAGATTTTCATATTAATATCTATTTTTATGATATTGTTTAACATTAATTAGAGTAACTATGCATAATCAGAAAGATAATACATAAGACATGCCATTGTTTTAGGTTATTTACATGTACATAATATGACATAGCCTGTGTTCAAGAAAACCCAGATTTCAGCAAATCTATGCAAAGGAATTTTTGTTTGTTTACTGTTTCAAATCATGGCTAGTGACCTAAGCTTTACTAGACTGATGCCTAGCATGAGATCATATAACTGTACTGTAATACAGTCAATAACTGAACTTTGATCTCCAGTGCTGTGGGCAACTGCTATGATAACAAGATTTTCCTGGTTCAGAAGAGTGAGAGGACTATGCATACTAAAGAAGAAAAGATAATCCCCTCCCATGCCTACCAGGCAAAATGGTGACAAATCACATCAGTGCATGGAATGCAATGTTAATATAATTACTTACTATTTTGTGAACTTTCAAAATGAATAAATAGTGCCGATTTTGAAAATAGTACACCACAACAGGGATCGGTGCAGAATGTGCGTGAAGAGATTTAAGGTTACTACCAAGAAGTCTGAAGAGCTTGCAACTATAACAGTCCAGCAAAAGAAAAGTCACAACAAATGTAGCTTTTAGAATCAAGAGCGACATCCCTCTTTCTGAGAAAAAAGATCCACAGCAGCAGAACTATAGGTAAATTCTGCAAATTTTCAGTCTACACACAAGGCCCAATCCCCAGCCGATATTAAGCACACACCCATTCTTTTCATGGGTTCAATAACTTCAGTTAGGCTGTCTTAATGTGACCCAGGATGTCAACTTAAGATTTCGTGTATCTGGAACCTTCCTGACCCAGAAAATTCAAATAATTACTCTAGCGAAATTGTTGCACTTTATATTAAATAACAAAACCTAGCATTCCATAATTTATATGAATCACACAGTCAGTTACCATTTATATATAGTATGTACTTACTGAGATGGATATAAAAGCTGTACTCATCATGAGCTTTGCTCGGATAAAGACTCAGAAGCTCATTGATTATTTTTTTTAGGAAATTTGTGCAGTATTTCTATCAATAACTTGGTTTGTTTGGTCGTGAAGAATACATATATTTTTAAGATACTATCTCTTTAAATACAATGTGCTTAACAAATGTGAATAATTTGTATTTTTAGCAATTACTTATTTTACAAATAAGGGCACATGCTTCTGCAAGAAGGTACTTGATCTATAGATGGTCTAGTTTTTCTGCTACTGAACTATACAGAAAATAACCACCAGAGTCCAACTATTTGAGTCCAAAGACTATGCTTATTCATAGTGATTTCTAATAGAAACTAACTGATAAGATTAATGCCTATAGTGTGCTACCCAAAAAAGACCTGCTTGGTGGAGGAAACAAAGTAAATAAACGGTTTGCTGGTTTTGTTAAATACTGGTCCAGGTACTCCACCTTTTAAGTATGTCATTAATTCAGAGTACATGCAGCAACTTGAACTGCCAACTTGGCATACATTAGTGAAGGGCATACTAGCTAATTCTCACAAAAACTACAATTTTCTTTCATAATCATTAACATTCATATGCATCCAAAATCTTTATTTATTTAATTAACTTTTCTCTCACAGGCCAATTTCTTGGAAATGAATTTATGGAATTGAAATCAATCACATATTCTTTTTTCAAATACCATAGTTATAGCTCAGGGAAGGAAAAACTTGGAGGCACACACAGCTGTTTCTATATATTGGTTAGCTAACTGATGCACTACTTTAATTTTTAATGGGATAAGGAATTAAGTGAATAAATAAAGTTAAAAATTTGAAAGGAATTTGTGTTCACAAACCAAGGTTTAATTTCATTCTTTCCTTGTTAAAATTATTTAGAATTTACTATGATGGCTGATCAGCACCATTCGTATTTCATGACAATATACAGAACTAAATAAACATGCTGTAACTTTATGTGTTTCCTAATTATCCCCTGTCATGATTAACATAGCAATACTTGTGATAATAAAGTGTCTGTAGTTAAGCATTATCTTTCTGATGAGGAGCCAGGAGTCAAGACAAATGAGATTAATATGGATGCAGAAGGTCTCAAATACCTTCAGATAGCATGTTCTGGCACTTTCTTAAGTACAGAAACAAGAATCAGAAAACAAACGTCAACGGAGAAGCCTTAGGAAAAGGCTGTTCCTTAACTTTCTAGATGGCAATCTGGAGAGTTGTAGGTCATTTAAGACTGCAATAATTTTTTTTTTTTCCTCCCTATTAAACATAGTGTCCAAGTTTGGATTTGGCCAGTCCTAGAACGTAACAATCTTCTGAGCCATGGACTTTTGTTTGGTAGAAGTGTGGAGCCAGAAAATTCATATGCAGCCATAACTCCAAAAGAAATGGCCCTGGATTGACTCTATTTTAAATTCACTGCCTACATGTAGCTATATACTGCCTCCAAGCTGCAGCAGCTTTTTTACTGGTGCCTATAGGTGATGTACTAGAGAACCAAATAGCATGCAGGACACAAGCGTTCAAGATCCACTGACCTTTTCCCATTTAAATGATTTTTTTCCTCCTCTAAAAGGGTAAAGTGTGGTCTGTAAGTCACTTTTCAAAGATAAGCATGTGTGAATCTGACAGTATAATTTTGCCCTTAATAAACAGAATTTATAGTGTAAGCTGTTTCAGAAGCCATGATAAACGAGATAATTGTACATTATTCCATATTGTAACACAGACGGCCAAAATTATACCATTTAAGACACTTAAGAGGATCTGTTTGACTTCTTAAAAATATACTTTTACAATAATGAAATTCAAAGTATATACTTTTCTTCAATGACAAAGGTATTTTGAGAAATCCATCAATTATCATTCTAAATGTGTCTTTGTAAGCCAGTTTATATTGACAAGAATACCGAAATATAATTCAAAGCTTAACTTGGCTTGTAACGGTTTTGAGAATTCTCATGTAAAACAGCATTATTCTTTGCTTACCAACACTTTTATGTCATATGTATAAAAATCAATGTTCAATCATGTAATATTCAATATACTGCATATTTATTATTTTGTCAATATGCGGGGGAAAGGCATGAATGGAACATAAAATATTAATACAGTCATTTGCAGATGCCTGTGAAATCTGATGTGTATATGTAATGCAATAAAATGTACATTTATAAATAAAAGCACAGAAACCACTGTATTATAAGTCAAGATTAAGAAATACTCCCAGTTTTGCTATACTTCTACTTTCCTGGTATTTTAAAAGCCTGATGATCTAAGAGCACACACATTTACTTATCTTTCAAAGACATAATCACACTGTCATCCATTTCAGTACCACAAAAGATGGATAGCATAACATGGACTTAAAATGGGTTCATTAATTATCAAAAAGATAAGTGTTTCATCAGGTATATACAGCAGATAATATTTATCTTTTCTCATAGAGAAAAAAGATTAAAGTAATTCTTACACACATACTGGAAAAGAAAAAGGCTGTACCACTGAAAGTTTCATAAAGTGACACTAGATAATACACTCTGCCACTAAAGACAACCTTACACAAACACAACCGCAGATGCCTTCCATCACATTCAACTTTGGCAGCTAAATACCAGAATGAAACCGTATATTCCAACTTTAACTATTTCATAAACTTCCTTTTTTATCTTAGCAATTACACACACACACACAGAGACTGCTTTTCAAAAGTTACTGTTTCTGCTGCAGTATTTGATGACTACTTGATAGCTATAGAGTAAATAATTTCATTAACTGTATAACACAGTGATACATGAAAACAAATACCATGACTGTGACAATCTCTGAAAGGAAATATCAAGTCCATCCAGGTATTACTAGAGAAACTGCTACGTGAAGTAAAGAAATATTACTATAACCCTGGCAGAAAAGAAACTCCGAGAAAATAACACAAAGCTTGGGTTGTTATGACATATTTATCACACATCTAATCCAAAACAAGATCAATAAGAGACAAAAAACCTCTTGAGAAACAACTGATTAATGATGTAGTGTCACGAACTAGAGAATGCATATTGCATTTTTATTATCTTTTTTTTTTTTTAAAAAAAAAAAAACAACCTGGTATTTCATATTAAACTTTTCCTCTGAAAAATGTTCCCTAAGTTGAGACTCTGCAGCTGCAGTTATCAGTAAATGAGAAAATTCAATAAGAGAAATAATTTCTCAGCTATAATTCCCCAAAGAGTATGCATTACGTTTGTAAAGATGTTCTTTCACAGGTCATATAACGTTTGGTTTTCCTAGAAATAGGTTTGGGATAAATAGCTGGTTGATTAGATATTAAAAAAATGAACATCCTTTGTAGTATAGAATTTATATGCAAGTAGCACACATTTTGCTAAACATTTTTAGCCTGCTATAGATACTGATTTTAAAAGTTGTACCTGTCACAACCTTCTTTTCAATCAGAAATTTGCAGCAAAAATAGAAACGTTATTCTTAAAAATATCCCAAGCCAAAACCTCAAAACAACCCCTCTCTCCTTCCAATTACAACAACAAATCTGGAGTGAGGAAGAAAAAACAGTGCTTAGAAATAATACCATATATGGCTTTCAGATTTGGGCTCAGTCAAAAAGCAGTGAAACTAGTGGGGACTCCCATTAGCTTTACTGAACACTGGATCATATTCTTAGTATCAATCACTAAATCAGTTTACTTACAATACTGTGTGTAATTGCCTACACATTGCAAACCTAATTTTACACAATTTGCAAACCTAATTACCTAATTTTACTTAAGGTAAAACTGAACCTGAAAAAGACAATTGATTTATGTGTTACTTACAAATACATACCCTTTTTGAATATTTGTTATGATCTGTCCCCACATATAAGATTTACAGTTCTGACAGTTGCAGAAATAAATTTAATCAAGAAACACCTTGAAAAATTTATTTGTAATAAACACAAATAAACCCCCCATGTTTTGTAGTATGGCAAAGAGTCGGTGATTCTGAGTAACATACCCTCCTATACATTTAGCAAAATAATGCTTCAGAAGATTGGAACATGGAAAAATATGTTGTTAGCAAGGTATCTAAGGGCATTTCATTAACTCAGGTGAAAATACAAGACATTAGAATACTAAAAGTAAAACTATTAAGAAGTTGTATCAGTTTTGTATGTTGCTTTATTTAGCAGCGCTTTTTCTGTAGAATTACAGCTTGCTTTTTTCATCATGATTATTGATTCATCCACATGCCTTATGGACATTGATATAGAGATCTATTGAATCTTAGCGGCAAAAATGCTGGTATTGAAAAAATGCTAGTATTGAAACTAGCACAGGTCAGTGATTTTTAGTGTTAGGGACTTCTTGAAAACGTTGTCCTGACAATTTGCATTTCCACAGCTTCAAAAGAATGTTTTAATGGCACATAAACTTTTCAGATGTTCTAAACATGTTAAGGAAAAGAAACACAGTTTAGTTCAGGCCTGTTCTTCCCAAACCTGAAGAAATATGTTTATTTCAAGTTAAAACGACAGGGCCATTCCTACTGAACCTTTAAAGAGATATATAACAATAAAAAAACACATAAAAAGAGCACAAGGTTGTTTAAGTCTAAATGCTAATATTATTCCCATTAAAGGATTAATTAATTAAACATATAATCTACAAATGCATTGCTGTTTAATTCCTGAGCAACTCAAAGAAATACCCAGTGTTTAAATTAAAGTCTGTATACATTCCTGAAATATGTGAAGTGCACAGAAATGTAAAAATCTGATATTGATTAAACCCTGGCCACAAAAATATTAATGTTATTTGAACTGATGAAGAATGTACTGGTCTGATAATGATATGGAGAATACTTTAACTGATTTTTTTAATTATAATTTGGTATTTCCTAGAGAATTTATTTTAAGTATGAATAGCTGCATTTTTTTTTTTTTTTGTTTAACTAAGGTCAGATTCAAATTAGACACCTAAACCAAAATGAAGCTTTCAGACTGAAACATTATTGTGTTTAAAATGACACATCTTTTTTATACCACATACATACACACTATATTCAAACAATATAACATTTCAATACTGTGAATACTTAATGAATCGGATGACGCTATTTCGGGAAAATGCCAATGACATTCTTACACACCAAATGTATCTCTGCAATCCAAACAGAAAAAACACATAAAAATCAGAAGTGAATTCAGCAAGCATATACTACGAAGAAGTTAGCTCAGGGATTGCAGAGTGAATGACAGCCTATTTTCTGCAGCTAACTCAAGATTAGAATTGGCACCTACCCTTATGCTAATGAACACCTAATTAGAGACACCTCCTATTCAATAAACTGCTCTCTTATCATCAGTTAGATTACCTGACAAGCCCTTTCACTCCAGTTCTGGCCCACCAAGAATCTTCATTCTTTTTCTCGTCTTCTTTTCTGCAAGAGAACTGATCCCGCTTAATCCCTGGAATAATGTAGCTTCTCTTGTGGAAGAGCTGGTTTCCCTCTTCCCCTTTTTACATCAAGCTAATGGAGCCAGTAGGTATTCTATTGATCTTTCTCTATGTGGTTTCCTCAAGGATTTGACAGACTTCCTTACAGGTTAAACATCCAGGCTTTCTGAAGTGGCTATAAAGCTTTGTTTTTGATTTTTCAAACTTTTTTTCTCAAACCCTTGCTCATCCATAATCTTTAAAAGCTCAGTTGATGCCATGCAGAGTACAGGCTTATTTCTTTGCTGAACTAATCTAGACACTGTCTAGTGTTGAGTACAGTTGTCTGATTCAAATCTTCTGTTACAAAGCAGATGACATCTAGCTAGATGTCATGAGAAGAGACTAACAATGACAATTCACTTATCCCTTAGAAAGAATCAATTCTCCCACAATGCATCTGTCAGAGAACTCTCACTCAGTAAAAGCAATTTTTCTAGCTGTCTGACACTGTAATTGCTCTTAAATTTTCAATGAACGTTTTACAAGAACTCCCCTGAACCATGATGAAAAACTTAACTTTTTCTAAAAATGAGAGGCTGACAGGATGAAAGAGGTCTTTCTCTTTAAAGCTTTGCTTGCTTGAGTAGGAATTCTTTCATATCATCAACAAGCTGTTGAATAGAGGATAGATTACTTTCCATTTATTTCATCAATCAGATTAAAGGCTCTCCTTCACAATGCCCTTTAAACAAGAGCTGTTTATGATGTCCTCCCAGGTTCTACTTTAATGTAGTATTAAATCACCCTGAGCAGAGAGGCAGGCAAAGCATATAAATATGATGAATATCTGACAACATTTAAGCATTGCATACATTCAGGTCATTTCCCTATTTCTTGTCACTCTGCAAAAAATGTGAAATCCCTCCATCCTCCCAAGCAGTTTTTAATGATAATGTGTCATTTTGATTTGCACATCCTCAAAAAGAAAAAAAGAAAAAAAAGTTGATATATCTATCTGTCTATATAAATATATATAGATATGTAACAGTTCTATACCTAAGCTCTTCTGACAGAGTTATGCATGACACCATCACATGGAACTGTATGTCCACACACTTCTTTAATTAAGATTTAGTCTGAAAGATGGATTCACTTGTAGGTGCAGCTCTGTCCTATTTTTAGCATACATAAATATTACACAGGAAAAAAAAAAATGAACTGCTTGTTTCATTTTGTACACAGTGGAACAGTTTTATTAGTATGAGAAATATGCAGAAGCTGCAGCCAATTGTTCAAGAAAAATCAATATGACTTTTGGTGTTATTATTGACTGCCACATTAAAGGCATCATTTCTTATTATCTGGATAATTCCTCAATTCAATAATACTAAGCATGCTAAAACATATCATTTTCCCTTTTTCACTGTGGAATTATGATACACAAGAATGAATTCTGAAATCTTTACATATCATGATACTTTTTAATATAGTATTTATACATTCTAAATGCCAGTTATTTGCATTAGAAAGGGGGAATTCTAATACAATCAATAGACATAAACCCATAAATAAACTCCATACAATCATCACAGAAAGAGCGAGATCATACTGAGACTAAATTTACATGGTTTTGAAAATTTTGGGTTATATTTTCGGTTGCCTTTTTTTTGCAGTACCAACCCCATAACACTTCTAAAAGCAGATACATCAGCTATTGTTAATATACATACAATATGCAATAATAAAATACGCATACATTAATACACATAGAATTATAGAATGGTTTGGATTGGAAGGGACTTTTTAAGATCACCTAGTGCAACCCCCTTGCCATTGGTGGGGACATATTTTTATTTATAAAATAATGTTCAAAACCAAAACTTAAATAAATATTATTGATTTATTACATTAAGAAGAATTGTTGTACTTTTTCCTTCCAAAATATTTCCTTGTGAAGTGTTGAGTATGCAGGATGAGAGGAACTACTAGTGTGTTTGCTAAGGTGGTAAATATATGTGCTTATAGAGAGAGAGATCTTCTGACCGTGTATTTTGTATACATTATGGGATTGGAGGTGTTAGCAGGAAATGCTGCTACAAAGCAGAGTTCATTTGCCTTGATGGAAACTATAAATTTCTTAAGAAAAGGGGATTATAGTTCCTTTTATCATCCCTTTTATGGGATGCTACAATTAAAATAAGAGTGTACAAACCTATTCCCATCTCCAAAACCATACTTCTATAATATTTTTCACAAAACCTGCCTTTAATAGTTGGACTTCTTTCACAAACACGTTTCTCTCTCTCATAGGCACTGACGCTTTCCTTTCACATTTAGCTCATGTTCCCAAGTCCATTACACATAGAAACTCCTCCTGAACTTGTCAGCAAAAACATTTCCATATTCCTTCTTTCTCCCCTGATTACACCCTCCCTGTGACTGTTTGTTACATTGTGTTTTCTCTGCTTTTTCTCTTTTCACAGTAAAATTGCAAGAGCTGGCAGGTTTGTTGTGGTCCCATTGAAGTCTATGGGCAATCTATTTGTCTATATAAGGACTCTTAAATTGCTGGAGGAAATCTGTAGGTTGATTCACCATCACTTTGCAGAGCTACTTCCACACAGTATAAAAATTCATCTGTTTATACAGATGCCAAATTGACCAGTAATATTTATCTTTTTTTTTTTTTTTTTTTTTTTTTCCTGTAAAAAAAGGTAAATAAAAATCCCAAATCTATGATCTGACTTTTTGGACAGTCTTCTATTCTGAATCATCCTTAATAGCCATAATATGTTGATCTCATATAGCAACAGTACCTTCTGAATGGAAATATTGAGAAAAAAAATATTTAAAGTTTTAGCAGTTTTGAACTATCAAATGCATTGTGCATAAAAATTTGCTATTTTCGACAAAATACCATCGGGAAGTATTTCTTAGAATAAAGAAAATTTTTTTCTCAGACTGAAGAAAATAATTCTTATCACAACCATAGTGACGAAGAACAAGGGATGCCAGGTGGAATTTCAATTTGTCTAGTGGCTATTTGTCTAACTTAAGAAAAGAGAAATGGTCAAGTAGAAACTTGGATCATGGTTTTGTAGAAGCCCTTGGTACAGGATAACTCATCATTGTAGGTGGCTCTCTTTCTTCTAATCTTAAGTAAAAAATGAGGAATTATTAGTTCTTGCATCTTTATGAATTTTGTAGGATAAGGAGATTATTTTCTTCCTAGATCTGTTGACAAAAAACCCTGAAGAACTACCCAGAAATGCCTCTGTTCTAAAAAAGATTGGCTCCTGCTTCCCGTCTAACACAATTTAGACAGCTGTTAAGAAAAATAGAACTTAAATATTTTTCAAGAAAATATACAAGCTGCATTCTGATAAACAGGTTTGCATTAATTTCTTACCAAGTTTATTCTAATATCTTTAGATATGCTTAAAAACACAATACATTTTCTTGTGTTAAAATTTAGATGGAAGACACTTCCCTTATTTCCTAAAGAGACAGTTGTAATATCCATTTTGTTACCTACTCTAATTAATTTGGCAAAAATAGGCAATACAGACAATCCTTTTCTGGGTCACAGTGGTATTTCCAACATGTACCACAGAAGGGGAAGATCCCGGGCGTAAATCACCTTTTCTGCCCAGAAGCCTGTTCTCCTTCATAAAAGAAAAGCGAACCCAATAATTCTATCAGTGCCAGTCAACTTTCTAAAGACTTCTCTACAAGAAGTGCTACGGTTCTGCAAACGTTTTCACTCTCTACTTATTTTAGAAAAAGCAAGTGTATTTATTTTCACTGTGGCACTCCCAGCTAATAAACCTGCTTCTGCTCTCCCTGAAATCAGCAGGGTGATTTCAATGGGAGCAAAGTTCAAGGAAGGGTCTATGGAGGAACCCATCTTTAAGAACACAAGAACACCAAGGCTGTCCATTATCTTTGTTGGAAAAATTCACAGACTTTAGATTAGACACTTATTGAACTAGGCCCTGAAAGTTATATATTTTATATATAAGTCATACTAAGTAATTTCACAGTATGAACATGCAAGTAGGAGGAGATGATGACTGTTATTACTGATATTCTTTCAAAATATTTCAGATCCAGACATTTTACAGATGAGAAAATTATGATCAAATGAAACAATTTGTAATTTAGAAAATGTTTTTACGCTGGATTCTGTGTCATTTTCCTTCTAATAAGAATACTTGCAATAAACTTGAACCACAAAAGAAGTCAATTTAAAAATTCAGCAAGAAATAACTACTTGCTTAAAGGGTATGAAAGAGTGACAGGGAGTATGTGATCAAAGTGTTGAAGCTATTTATACGCTGATTTTCAGAGGGATGATGTTGGTGTGGGACTTTCTGCCCTCGAAATCTCAAAGAACAGAAAATAACCCAAAGGGTGAACAATGAAGATGCTTCATGGAGACTTAAGCCATGTGGAAATGGTGAGCTATTAATCCAAGCAAGATTTCCTTAAACTGGAAAAGTGCAATAGACATCTGACCTTTTAAATATTTGTCTGAACTCCAAACTTCTGGGGATTCCCTCATCGTTTGAGTTTTATAACTTTATTATTAACACTTTGCTGAAACAGAAACATTGGCCGGCTCATCTTGCTGAGAAGGAAAACTATAGCAAGCAATTATGATACCTCAGTCGTTAAAATACAAGGCTATACTTCACCAAACTTAATTGATTTTACATCTGGCACATCAACTGATTTTATAAAAGCTGAATAGTGCCTTTGTCTTCACCTTAATACTATGGCATACACACAAAATAATTTCTTTAGATCATCCATTAAATCAATCAAAATTAAATGGAAACAGACAGTTATTTGAGCTATTGGAACTCTATATTATATCTCTCTATATATACAGTTATAGAAATATATAGAGAGAGTTATAGATATATATAGAGAGAACTCTATATATATCTAAATCAAACTGCTTTAGAGACACTAACAACAAAGCCTACTTGGGAGGCAGATGCTAGGGAAAAAGTCAGGAAGAGAAAATGTTTGTGAATAAAGAAAAAATACATGCTATTTTTCAATCATATCTGTATAGGCACTGTAAGATTGAGGAAATGGAACCGCTTATGGAATATTCTAATTCAATTTTAGGATTATAATTGTCTTCCCAACAATTCTATGATGATGCACTGAGATGCAGAAAAAATTTCCATTCACATCGTATACTTTGCATCTCGTTAGATGAACTTATAAAAAATTTTTCCGTACTATTCCCATCATTGTATTTATTTCTGTTGCCAGATAATAGAAATGAAGAATAAAAATAACCATCACTAAGGGGAAAATATCAGATAAGAACAAAAATCTTTGCAGCATTGTGCATGTAGGAGCTATTCATAGCTCTTTGGTTACATGTGCTGTCTTGGAAGGATTCTTTTCTTTTATCCATACTCTTTAATTGGACAAAATGTAAAACACTGTGGTTATACAAATTATATTTCAAATTTTCTTATGATTTTCAATTTGCATAAATCAAAATTTTTTATAACTTTGAGTTGGATTTTTTGAAACTATTTTGATTCTGATAATGAACTCCTTTACATTAGAATTCCATATATATTTATACATATTTTTTCTATATTTCCAAAACATTACTTTTGATGTATTTTTCTGTGCTTTCTGTTATTACATATTTTTCCTAGCATGTCAGTTGTAATTGTGAACCTGCAAAGGGTGCTTAAGCTGGTCCTAAAATAGGTGTTTAAGGCAGATGGAATGAATCCACTGACTTTTGAGTGAGCTTGTTGATTTGATAAGACTGGATTGCTTTAGAAAGCTTATATTACGAGTTAAGAAATCTATCCAAAGTGTACACTGAAAGTTACATTAAGACATTTCAAATATTATTTTGGTATATTATGAAATGTTACTAGAACTCATGCAAAACATGTCATTGAAGTAATGCCAAAAGTATAAAAAATGAAACGAATTACACTAAAGATGAATGTTCAGGATTTTGACAGTAAGGCTTAGGAACCAAAATTGTGTAGGTAAATTACTCTGCCAAATCCCCACATCTTTCACAGCCTTTTAAAGGACTCAAGCATCCAAATTTTTTTTCAGATCAGTTGGCTATTTTCTACTTGCCCATCTTTCTAGGTTAGACAGCCACCAAATTCATACCCAAAAAAAAGTGGTCATGGGAAACTTGTCAGTTGGAGAGGCTCTGGGAGAAAATATTTGTGAGTGGTTTCACCAGCTGCTTGTGTTGGCCTTCACTCGTTATCACTGCTCCTTTGCTACCTTTTATAAATACAGGACTGGCACAAGCAAGAATTTAAAATATTTGCACACCAGTAAGTTTACATTGGGATCTGACCATGGCAACAACATGCATGTTTTAAAAATGTTTAGTAGGAATTATCTGAAGAAATACAAGTGTTTATTTTAAATTTAGAATAGCGTGGTTTTTTTTTTTTTTTTTTTTTTTTTTTTTTTAATGGTAAGATCATCACAGAAATAACCACTTTAATATTACATCCTTTTCTTGTAGGCACTGTTACTGAAGTAGTTGATACCCAGCTACTAGAACTGAAGAAAGGACTATAAAGATAATCCAGACAAGGTATTTAGTAGTTAAAAAGTGATGTGGAGGGAAAAGTAAGCAAGCAGGCAAGTGAAGTTTTGAGGCTGGAATAACTGATAAATCGAAAGGTAAGATCAGTTTCAAGCAAGTGGAAGGCAAATTGCTATGCAAGCTATTGTTTAAATGTGAGAATAAAATATTCTTACAATTGTTTATATTCTGAAATGTTTTAAAAGAGAGGAGAGAGATTCCAGCTAAAATAATGCAACTGACAGACCAAGAATATACTACACTTACTTTCAAGAGTTGGTGTATACTCAAAAATTTTCCCTGAGGAGGCCAAAGCAAAGTATGCTCGATTTTTTAAGATATGAACAAGGGCCTGGTCAGAAGACATGATTGTAGGGAAAGCAAAACAAAGTGCACCTTAAAAATGTGAAAAAATAAATAGGAAGATTTAAAGGACTGGATGAGTAGGATGAAGAAGGGGGAGAAGCTGAAGGTGTGTTTGCATCTAGGGTCTTGAGTGTTGGAGAGAGTAAGAGAAGAAAGATTGCTAGTAAAGAAGGGGTATTTGGGAGTGTCAGGGAAAACAGTTAGTGGGAAGTGGATGCTGATAGAGAAAATCTTCCAATGTGATATGTTTATGTTACAGGTTCAGGATTAAACCACATCCCCAGGACTGAATTCTCCCTAGATCAGAGCCATAGAATAAGACTGTGTCATAGAATACGATACTATGCTGTGTTTTGTGCCTCATGCTGTATAACACAGGATCAAACAGGCATTTTATACAGCAGATTTCCCACACTGAAGGGATATGAGACCTTATCAGTTCCCTTGAATGCTCTGACCTTTTCCTTTCATACAGTATGAATGGTGGCTTTTGGTTTTTATAGCAACACATTTATTATTGCTTGCAAGGAAATGCTTTGCAACGTGTGGTGGTGGTAGGAGAGACAGATGTCTATTCTGTGGACTCTGGTGACCAAAACTGTTATCAAGAAGTTGCCCACTACTACAGGAGGTGGACATGTTCCTGTATGGAAGAAAACCGTACTCAATATAAGCCAGCAGTGGGAGACCTCATGATGTGGTAAATGAGGAATCTAAAAGGAAGGGAAAAGGCAGACACAGTGGTATCATTCACTGACACATCAGTCATCATCACATATCATGAGAGTGGAACACAGGGTGGAAGATTCTGAAGAAACATCTGTGGGAGAAAGAGCTCCTGAACAAGAGTACATGGGAGATTTTTGTGAGGTGAGATGCATAAAGAGAACTTGGAGACTAAAAATGAATAAAAAAAACCTCTTATAAAAGGACTATGAAGAATGCCCATGGAGAAATTAAGAAGGGAGAAGGCGGAATGGGTGCCCTAAGTCTGAGACCTCCGAATTAGGGTATTTAATTTAAATGTGGATTACTAGAAGATTAAAAGTTAGAAACTTCGTTAGCCTACAAGTCATGAGAAAGGACTATAAATCAAAAGGTAGAAACGGGGCAAGAGGGGAGATGGAGTAGATAATGATTTGTTCATCATCAATACTGAGTTTGAATGTATTTCACAGTACTGTCTCACTAACAAAATGTCTAGCACATACCTTGCAGAAGCAAGTTTTATATGTAATAAGAAAGTAACGGCTGCATTTTCAAGCAGTATACAGCTGCTGTTGCCTAGTGGCCATAGATAGTAAGGGTGTCTTTGAGTGTATTATTCACCGTTGTCCATTCTAGATTTTTGAAGTGGTATAAACTCTGAGACAAAAGGAAATACTAGGTATTTGAGTAAGGAAGATATGGAAATTTTTCTCCGGCTTTTTATTCGAGTGATCACTGAATAAAAGTCTTGGTATTTTGGAAAGACCGTGAAGGTACTTTGGGTCGTTAGTCCATTGCATGAGTGTCCCATATCATCATTTAAATCTCTTTCTAGTTAAAAGTGTAGATGTGAATGTACTGAGACAAAAAATGGGATCAGGCTGTGGAAGAGAAAAAAGAAGCTCTCAAAATTCAGAAATATGTAAAAAAGATGTTTTATTTAAACTTCAGAAGAGAGACATCTCAGTGTTATTTTATGAATTATTATATTGCTATATGAATGTCAATCTGTGTGTCAATCTTGTAATTTAACTATATAACAACCAATTAAATTCTACCTTTGAGATCTTGGCTTTTTTCAAATGTACTTCATCCTTAGGACATCAGATATACCTTTAAGGATTTGAGGACATAATTTTGTAAAGTCAGCAAAAGTCACTCACATCATGATACAGCAAGGACAAGCAGAGATGAATGTGAGTGGAATAATCATTCACAGCTTTAAAAGATCAGAAAAGGATCAGAAAAGGCAGCGCTATACCCCGGGGCAGGTGGGGGGAATCAACAATTTAAAAAATGTGGTATCCTGAAAACTACTCATCCCCATCCTCAAAAGAGAGTCATGATTCTTTTTATTTGCAAGTGTACACTGTATACTTTTCCTTTACTTTCTTTTTTCTTTTTCTTTTTTTTCTTTTTTCTTTTTTCTTTTTTCTTTTTTCTTTTTTCTTTTTTCTTTTTTCTTTTTTCTTTTTTCTTTTTTCTTCTTTTTTCTTTCGTTTTGAAAGTTACAGTTTGTTTTACAAGACATTTTTGTCGATCACTTGACTGGGCACCTGAGCAAATTTTTGCTGTCTCTTTCTTGATTACCTGCATTGAGTATTATGTAGGTACCACTTTGCATTACAGCAACTAAGTAATGACAAAAGACACGCTCTCAGTTTACATCTCCATCCACAGGTTCTCTCCCCTCCTATTGGCCTTAGCTATCATCCATCTAAAGAACAAATGGATTTTGACAGCTGACACAATAGAAAGTTATTCTTTCTGAAAAAAATAAAAGTTTTGCATTGGATCATTCAGCAGAATCAACTCACCTAATATCCACACAGATACCAGACCTGACAGAATGAAAACAGCAGGAGTGTGCAGCCAAAACCAAGGGAAAAGGGAGTATCCCACTGTGGAAACAGCTTGTTAGATTAGTGTAAAAAATGTATCTTGGAGCACAAACTGGTTTAAAAGAAAGTCTGTTCTAGGAAAAAAAAAAGGGTAGAAAACTGTTCTGTATGAACAAACTCTACAATCAGGTAGTTTGACACTGCGCTTTAAGTTAAAACTTTTGGCGTAACTGTAGCATTTTTCTCATTTTGGTGGTACATTTCAGACTAGATATTAGGAAGAAATTTTTTACAATGAGGATGATGAAGCACTGGAACAGGTTTCCCAGGGGGATGGTAGATGCCCCATCCCTGGAAACATTCAAGGCCAGGTTGGACGGGACTCTGAGCAGCCTGATCTAGTTGAAGATGTCCCTGCTCATTGCAGGGGGGCTGGACTAGATGACCTTTAAAGGTCCCTTCCAACCCAAACTATTCTGTGATTCTATGATTTAGGCATTTCTAGATAGAAACAGAGCTGTGAGAATTTATGCTAAAACAACTTCACCATATACGTACAGGTAGATACATATATTTTGGTTTAATATAGTTCAATTACCAGTCTCATTTATTACCAACCAAGATGTGAAACCACAAGGTAGGTTAAAGTGTCATCAAGGGTATCTTCATCACTTCAATATCATTGCCTTAAAAAGCAGTGACCAGGAGAAGTAGATGACCTCATTTCAGAATTATTACAGTACAGAGAACTTAGTTTCAACATTATAATTCATTTTCCTACACAATATTTCAAATTTATGATCAGTTTCCTGACATATAATAGTTAATCGTTAAGGATAGCCACTTTAACATAATATGAATACGCATTTCTCCATAGGTAATACAACAGTTCCTGCATTAGCATTATTGACTAAGGTGCATTTAACTTCTTCACTAATACTTAATGGAAGGTTAATGTATAAGTCAGAAGATTAAATGGCTTTTACTTAAAACAAGTATATTGATTAAAATAACTTAGTGTGGTTTTTAAAGATGATGATATAAAAGTAGTCACACTTTTTAATATTTTATTAAATATTACGAGCAAAATGTGGGCTTAACTGACCAAAATTACTGGAAGTTATTGTACTAATTGTACTTTGAGCTAATTATTGCTCATAGTTAACAAATGAATATTTTATACTGAAAGGTAACAAATCATTCCTGCTAAATTCAGCACTTGAAATTAGTTCCATTCCATCAGTCTAGGAATTGCCCTGCTACTGTGAGCAAAGTCATATGTCACCTTTTCTTTTTTGTGCATGGCAGTACTGAAGAACAGGGT
Source organism: Fratercula arctica (assembly GCA_947846985.1). NCBI lineage: Eukaryota > Metazoa > Chordata > Aves > Charadriiformes > Alcidae > Fratercula > Fratercula arctica. Next base: position 18,217,668 of record CANTUZ010000026.1, read on the forward strand.
AACCTTCCAAATACAGATCACCTTTTCATTGCCAATAAAATGTACTTCTATTTCCTTTTCATGTGCTAATATTGTTATTCAAAAGTATGTGTTAAATTTTATACACGTGGCATCTCAAATTCTAACCTATAGCCACAAAGCTGGGGCTAGGCAAATTGTCTTGTAAAGGTTTTTGACTTAAATTCAGGATTCTGCATGTATACAACAGTTAGGATCTTATCTCACAGATGTATGAAATAAGATGCTTGGGGCCATTTGCCTGTTTATTCACTTTAGTTTCAGCTCAGTAAAAAGCTTGTGCTGAGAATTTTTTATGTAATGCTACACAGGTCTTCTCCTGGGGCTCCTGCTCCGTAGTCTCCTGAGTCTTTTCACTATTGTGGAGCTCATTTCATCAAAGGAAAAGGAGTAGTTTCGGATGAAAATACTACAACAATTCTAAAAGACGCAGGTAGGCAAACACTTTGGGTAGTAATGGCAGTGTATTAAGTTATCTGATGTCATTGGTGATTATTGTGTTGCTGAGGTACAAATCTTAGGCTGAAAACAGATGAGCCTGCTAAAGAATAGTTTGATTATACTGGCTTTGGTGAACCGGAACAGCTCTAATCTTATGTGGATGCAGAGGACGCAGTGGTGGTTTTTAACGGCTACTGCAATTCTGTTCTTTTGCAGAGAGGCACTGCACCTGCAAGCCATCTCTGTTTACATCTTTCAGAAACACAGCTGATCTGTCATGGCTCTTGCTTCAGCTAGATTTTCACACTGACCTAGATAACAGTAACAAGGGCACATTATGTAACAGAAAACACCAGTCATAATTGAGTTCTTCAAACATCCCTTTGCTTACTGAGAAAAGAACAGATTGGCTGCAATGTTTCATGGCTCTAGTAGAAGATATTTTCTTTTCCTCTTCCTTTTGAAATTTCACATGTGCTTCTTTAAACGTGGTACATATTTACTAAAACTCAAGAACATGGAATAATTTCTGTAGCAGAAAATTACAAGATGGGACATTGAGATATTTTCCTGCTGGAAAAGGAATGACCACAGAGAGGGATAAGGCAGTCTAAAAAATTATGAGTGACACTGTGAAGACAGTAAGAATGAGGCTGCTCACCGTATGTGCCCAGACAAGAACTAGCAGGTATCAAATACAGATATCAAATGCAACTATGACAGTGTGCGTTCAAAGAAAGGAAATGTTTCTTCTCGCAACATAGTTCAGCTGTAAAATAGGTTTCACCAGAAGGCTGTACATGCTATCAGTGTCCATGGAGTGAAAGACTGATTGGAGAAATCCAAAGAAGTAAAATCCGTTATGGGTTATTATATTCAAAACTCTGCTTCTGGATGAGAAAGTCCCAAGCAGGAATCTGAAAGAGCATTCTGGAGAAACACTGTTCTATTTGATAAAGTCAGTCCAGAACTCCTATGAAGGAGAAGTTATAAACAGACCACTGAAAGGAGACGTTTAGTACCAATTAGTGTAATGTCTCTGCCTAGTCACAGAACACATGAGAAAAATCTGGAAAAAATAATCGTCTCAAAGTTAGCCTTGTCCTTTCTCTCAATTCCTGTTTTAAAGTCTCTGTGGGCTTGAACAGGTGGCATGCTCACTACAGCAATGGTGTCAAGACTTTCTGGGTTTCATTGTTATTACACTCTTTATCCATTAAACCTTGAACCAGAAGAAGGTGATGCTACTTCGTATGAAAACACGTCTAAAGAAAGTTGCTATAAAAAGGGCGGAAAGTACAAATAATATCTGTTTGAGTAATTGTGAAGTGATTCAGTTTAAATTAAATTATAGTAGGTTACTAAAAAGAGGTTAGATTTCAAAAGGGCAAACCTTAAGAAATTGAGGGAACTCATTAGTAAATTCATTGACTACACTGAGCTCTGAGATATGAATGTGGAGGGGTAAGTATTTTAAAGAAATCTATCAAGTCAGTGGTAGTGCCATAAGATTACAGGATAGGAAATGTAAGACTTGGTCTAAAGGAGCAGGGGGGAAGAGAGGGTGAGAGGAGATTAGTCTGATCTCAATAGTATGCTAGGCTTTAACCTTTAAAGAGTTGAATAAAAAGATATTGAGATAAAATAGAAAATGCAAGACAGGTTTGCTAAAGGCAGATCATGCTGGACTAATCATATCCTTTTTTTTTTTTGATAATGACTTTTTTCTACACAAGGGAAATATAAACTAGATTTACTAAAGTATTTGATATGGTTCCACATAGGAAATTACTACTTCAGCTAGAGAATACAGGGATTAGGACGAGAATTGTAAGGTGGATAAAGAACTGTAGAGGACAATGAAAGCTTACTGAGAAGGAACTGTTGGGTTCTGTGGAGGTTATTTGGGGAGTTCAAGGATGAATTTTGGTACTGATCTGTGTGTTTCTGTTAATGACACAGGAAAAAAAAAAAGGAAAAAACCCAAGAATGTTCTAAAAAGGAGCATGAGTAAAACTTTCAATGAGAAACATCGAGTTACCAAAGCAAAAGATGTATGTAGAAATCATCTGGGAAAAACTGAGTGATCTTCAGGGACTAAAATAGTGGAAATAGGTGGAAGACGGAAAACTGGAAGCTGATTCATTTTGAGATTAGTAACTCCTGTTATATGCAAAGATAACAAAAAGAAAGAAGTTAGAAAGTTATAGACCTGGAGATTTTAATCATTCACGGAATGACTGGGCTATTAAGATGATTGGAGGGAGTTAGACTGCTATCAAAAGTGGCTAAATGAGTATTTTCTTTACTCCTTACCATCAAGGAGAAAAAAATACGGGAATTTACTACTCAGAGGAAATTATAATTTATTTCAAAGTGATTCAAGAGTATTTTCTTCTAACAAGCCAAATGAAGGATGAAGAAAATATGTGAACTCTTCAGTATTAAAAGATTTAAACAATAGAAAAAAAACCCCCATTTATGACAGATCTTAAAATTACCATGAAGAAACAATGTCTGTTATGAGGGTCAGCTGGAACTCAGTGACCCAGAAAGTCTTTCCAATCCTGTGTTTACACATTAGAAGCAAGAACAACAAGCAGTCTGGTAGGGTAAAATGCCTGTATAAAATCACAGAATGGTTTAGGTTGGAAGGTATCTTAAAGACCATCTAGTTCCAACCGCCCTGCCATGGGCAGGGACACCTCCCACTAGACCAGGCTGCTCAGAGCCCCATCCATCCTGCCCTTAAAAACTTCCAGGGATGGGGCATCCATAACTTCTCTGGGCAACCTGTTCCAGTGCTTCACCACCCTCACAGTAAACAATTTCTTCCTAGTATCTAAATCTACCCTCTATTATGTATTGAGCACACATTTTAAAGAAGATTACGGTCCTATATGTCCTTTACATAAATCTGTGAATATGGTTTTTACCAGGTATTGTTAAAGGACAAAATTTTCAAAGAGAGAGTAAGCAATGTGAATCAGAAGTAACAACCCATTTGAAAGGTCTGCTGTAGCCCCTGGGATTAGAAACAGGGTGAACTGTTTGGGTCCAATACAAGGTGACTTTCACAACTGGGAAGACAAAAATCAAGAGAGGAATTTGGTGCTCCAGTGAACTGAATGTCTTCCTCCATCTCCTCCAAACATAACTTTCTTCTAAGCTAAAGCAAATGTGAGAAGGAAATGGAGAAAGGTGGTTTTGTTTTGTTTTGTTTTGGTTTGGTTTTTTTTGAGAGCAGTGCTTTCCCATGACAAAGTAAAGACATGGGCCTGACACCGACTGGCACAGGCTTCCTTAGAAAAAGCTACAGCCACCCTGTGCATTCATCCACCCCAGAGCGTGCAGCCAAAGGGGCAGCAGCAAAGCCAGCCTGTGTGCTGCGTGTCCCTGCTTGTGTGTGGCCAGGCAGCATCTGTGAGAGCAGCCAAATTACTGGGGCTGCCAGGCTGACTGAGCCGCTCTGAATCCCTCTGGGATTGCTTGAGAGTGACCTGAGCTCCTGAACTGTCTTTGACTGTTGTTATAACACTTATAAACAATAATTATTAATACTTTCCTAGCAACAACCTAATCACTTGAAATATTCCAAAAGTATTCAAGTTCCTTTAGCTTACAATAGATTTTAACTAAATGATAAATTTTACAAATCTGTTGAAATGCCTTTTTCATTAAAGAGTCCCCAAAGATATATAATCTGAAGATTAAGACTTTCTTAAATCTGACTAGTATAAATTTGCAGATAAACGGATAGGTTTACTTAAAATAAATCTTGGGCAAATTGAGCCTATCATAAGGTCAGCTGCTGTAATTTCAGAGTGCTTAATGCTCTTACGCTCCAACTTTTTACACAGGGCAAGAGTTGCCTTGTTTAGAAGAAAGCCCGGGTCCCACCTGAAAGGAGACTCTTAGCACTACTCTGTGTGCATGCGAAGCACTCGCCTTGTGCTCCAGTCTTGACATCATTTGCCTAGATTTTAAAGGACTTAGAGCAAAAGCCAGAGTCTAAGCTGGTATCCTGCTTAAATCAGTATGATATTTTATATCACCTAAGAATCAATCTCAAAGTATGAAAATAAATATACTTAAAGTAGTATGATTTAGATTTTTATATTAAATGCATTTAATGAATTTAAATTGATATAGTTTATGAATGTAATTAATCTAATTTTATGAATTTTTAGACATTTGAAATTAATTAAATCATTAGAGAGAGGTCTGAAGATCTCTTTTCAGTTACTCAGATGCTCCACAGCTCTGTGTCCAAATTAGATTTGAAGGAGAGCTTCACTTTTTACGCTGGAATGTCTGTTATTTTTAATATCTTACCATCAAGTCAGTGACAAAATTGCAGTGAAACTCAAATTCTTCCTAACTTCAGTGTGTGCAGATAATGACCTGCTTTCCTTTCAAATTGATAATGTTTGAGGTGCCACTATTTAAGCATGGAACCAAAACTTGGGAGAAGCCCATGTTGCACACTGCATTTGAAGTAAAGGAACACTCTCTTTGCTGAGCATTCCTGAAAGTCCAGCTAGAAGACTTTCAATGTCATACAGCTTTGAAAAAATCTGACAGCAGTTCAGGGTGCTGGACAGTGAAAATTCATCATTTTTCTTATCTGTGAACCCAACCATCATTACACCTAATGTTAGAATCCATATACCTCCTTGAGTAGGCAGGTGGCTGTTCTAAAGTAAGTATGGAGCCGATCTGCTGCGTGCACGGAGGCAGTGTATGTGGCGTCCAAAAAGAGAAATACACACCTCAATGTCTCGTTTCTCAGGGCTGGCCCTGATGTTGAAGGTACAAATATCAAAGCTGGACTTTCATACTTGTCATGCAGTTCATGAGAAGAGAATAACAATTACAAAATTTAATTTCATAAAAGTCAGCGTGGAAGAGGAGTTGTGTTTGTATTAGAAAAGGACATACCTAAAAAACGTTCCTCTCGATAGCTTAATTATCTAATTTAGGGATGCAGGTATGCACCTCCATTTCCCTCATACAGTTACAATCCAAGCTCAGCCATCATAACTTACTTGCTAATACATTCATTTGCTCACAGAGCAGTGATTTACATTCAAAGTCCTCAGCCTAGTTAGACCCAAACCTCTTTTGTTTTCTGCCAATATGCAGGGTAGGGTAGGAGGGCACAACAGTAATGCTTCACCTCTTCCTGTTGCAGTTGTAACGCAGGCTGAAAAAGGGTTATGAAACAATTAGGAGGCAAAAAATAGCAGGAGGAAAAAAAAAAGAGAGTTGAACTGCAAGTACACTTCGCCAAGAGGAGAAATTTAACTTCCTGCAGTATTATTTCATTATTTTAAAGACTGAAACCTTTAAGAGCGGAGAATTGACATAGCTCAGTGCTTTATTTGCGTGTTTGGAGCTACCTGCTGCTTACAGCCCCCCATTCCTAACCCTGTTTATGCAAAGGCTCTGATTTGTTATGGCAAGTTATGGTGACTGCTGAGGTGGCAGAAATAAGACTGAGAAACTGCCTGTAAGGTTGGGGGTGTACCCTGAACTAAACCCTTGCCAAGTTTTTCTGTTAAAATAACAGAAACAAATCAAACACATCTTAAAAATAAATGGTTTTAATTGCACTCTGAGGATATTGACTGGGTCAGATTAATCAGGGCATACAGTACTTTCTATTTTTAGTTCTGGTTAGTTTAAATAATTAGATGTACAAACTCATGCTGTTCTGTGCATGCACAAACCAGGGCACCAAAGCAGAACCGAAAACATTGTAAGAAACACTGAAGCGAGTTTTAATGTTTATCAGGAAGATTCTTAATGACTTTCTAATGGGGGAGGATAAACTGCATTTATTTTTCTAATATTAGAAGCTAGAAAGACAAAAACTTTCTCATATCGTGGTTTTAGATACAGGTAATTATAACCTACCTACATTCCTATTTCTTTTCATCCCTAGATACATACTTGCATCCCACCAAATCACAAAATCACAGAATGGTAGGGGTTGGAAGGGACCTTTGGAGATCATCTACTCCAACCCCCCTGCCAGAGCAGGGTCACCCAGAGCAGTTTGCACAGGAACGCGTCCAGGCGGGTTTTGAATGTCTCCAGAGAAGGAGACTCCACAACCCCTCTGGGCAGCGTGTTCCAGTGCTCTGTCACCCTCAAAATAAATTAGTTTTTCCTCATGTTGAGATGGAATTTCCTGTGTTCCAGTTTGTGCCTGTTGTCCCTTGTCCTGTTGCTGGGCACCCGCCCGTTAGAATTTTATAATCATTGATGAGATCCCCTCTCAGTCTTCTCTCCTCCAGGCTCAACAGACCCACGTCTCTCAGCCTCTTCTCATGAAGACAGATACACCTGTCCCCTGATCCTCTTTGTAGCCCTCCGCTGGACTCTTCCCAACAGTTCCTTGTCTTTCTTGAACCAGGGAGCCCAGAACTGGACACAGCACTCCAGATGCGGCCTCACCAGGGCAGAGTAGAGGGGGAGGATGACCTCCCTCGATGCTCTTTTTAATACACCCCAGGATACCATTGGCCTTCTTGGACACAAAGGCACATTGCTGGCTCACAGTCAATTTGTTGTCCAACAATGAATCTTTTCTTTATAAAATCAGAAGTTTTTGTAAGAATATATGATTGCTTAGTGCTAGTTTTCTATGGGAAAGAAATATGAAGCTGTTACCAAAACCAGAAAATCAGGCTTAATTAGAAAAAGTTTGTTACACAGACCCAGGTAATATTTGAATAAAAAAAATAGTTTATCCATTTCGGAATGAGTAGTAGTAAGCAATAAAGATGTCAGTAAAATACGTAGTGAAAGACTTCAGATACAAGAAAATGCAGTTCAGTTTACAGTTTTGGAAATTCTCAGGAAAAAATAAAGATCCTCAGATTTTAGACATTTAATTGATGCTAAAATCCCTTGTACTGATAACATAAACACAATCATAATGACTATATTGATCACCAACTTAAGTCTAACGATTAAGAGAAATTTTAAATTTCATCTTGGCCTCAGGTGAGCCCCCTTGGACAAAGATGGAGAGGCCTATGTACTTAGTATATAGCACAAAAGGAGCCTGATCATGCTTGAATGAGAGTGTTTCATTGACTTGAATAGGAGCAAGATTGCTCCATCAATCTAGATTTTCTTTCTTCTCCTTCTTCTTTTGTTTCAGATTGGTAACTCTGGCTTGAGCTGTCAGTCAAAAACCTTGCTAGATGAGACTCAATAACACATTCGTATTTTGAATGACATTAAGGATTTATATTATACATATATTTATGTTTCACTTACACTTTAACAGCAATAGATCTTTAGCACCTGAGTGCTGAAGAAACTTGATTGCTTCCTGATGTTAGGAGTCCAACTTTGGGTTACATTTTTTACATAGAGAATGAATGTTTTTTAAACTTACAAAAATTCAGCTTTTATCCTTACTATATTCTGTGAACAGCTTACAAAGCTTTTGGTTACATGGCTAATTCAGGGAAAAATTAGTACAGTTTACCTATTGTTTTGACTTGCTGCATTGATTGTTCTTGATTATGATAATTAACCAGCTACATGCTCCTGCAAAGTATATGACCTTTTAGGTGCTTTTCAAAATGCTTTCAGCCAGCAAGAAAAATAAGAGCTCAGTTTAGACAAAATTTCAACTCTGAAGGCTTTAACTGAACGGTCTCAGTGACATATCTTTGTTTTGGATTCTATTTAATTTTATACTGACTTAGAATTAAAAAGCGTCTCCATATTATCGATCTTGAACTGCCTAGAATTATGTAAAATCATTCAAGTCACTATAGATTAATTGCATTACTTAAGCATTATAACCTGAAGATTTCAGTATTTAAAAAACCCCAACTTTTTGTCAATCTACCATTTTTCTTCTGTCTGAACTGTACTCCTGGTGAGGTGAATGGATCTCTGCATCACCAGTAATAACTAAACCTGGGGATAGTCTGTTTCTAATAAATCAGACGTCAATAAGGAAAACGACTTAAGGCGTAGTTCTCCATTTATTTCTCTCAAAAGGTTTTGTACAGGAGGTAATCTAACAGTTTTCAGTCTAACTGGTAAATACATTTATTTAAGGCTCTCCAGACAATAACATGTCTAATCAGATAAGTAGTAAATAATTATTTAAACTGTTGACTATTGCAATATTCCAGCAGTCTGCAAATTCAGCCCTACCTGGCTATGTGACGACCTTATGAGTTATCCGACTAAACACAGGGCTGAAGGTGTGCCATTTTGCAGCTTGAGTTTCACAAGTAGTATGCGCATATAATCTAATACTTTTTTCTGACTTAAAAATCTATGGTTGTACAAGAAGTACAAGGTTTTATGAAGAAATTACAGAAATGTATAAAATGGTATTTCATACATGTTTCTTGCACAACATACAGGATATTTACTGCAGTTTTTAATATAAGCTTCAAATGCATTAGGTATTATCAGTCTTGGCTTTTGAATACAGTGGTCTTCAAAGCTATTCTCTTAAGCAGTATCAGTATGCCCAAAACCTTACAGGCAAGGTAATTTTAGCCTTGCTTTCATTGACATCTCTCGCCTTTCTTTTGTTCACTTCAGACTTCTGATTCGTCCGTGCTCTCATTTTGAAATTCTCACTGTGGCATTTAATGTGATCACTGACTCTTTCCCACCATCCTGCTCCTTTTATTCTCATTTTTGTTCTCATTCAGTCTTTCAGGACTGTTGTATTATACTCTAAATTACAATTTATAATTATGATACTTTTAAAAAAGCGTCTAACTGCACTTCTTTCTTGTTTTCCCCCTTTTGATATTCTCCAGCTCTTAAAATTTCTTCTCAATATATTTGTTTTTACTTTTTTTGAACATTGGATCTATTGAATTGAGGTTTCTTTCTTTTTTTCCAAGCATGTTATTCTGTTCTTGCTCAAGATAATAAAGAATTTACATATTTCTTTTTGTAACTAATTAAGACATTTATTTCCTTTATTGATATATTGTTTTCATTGTTTGGTAATAATCTGAGTGAAATTAACTAGGTGTACCTAAAATGTATAATCGTAGTGAAGGAAGAGTATAAAAATGAGTATTAGGTAAATTACCTCTTCGCACTATTAAGCTTTGCAAAGGTTGGTGTATTTTGATGCCCTATAAAACACTTTGTACAGCTTTCACAGTGTGGGTATGATCTGTCTTTCCTCTCCTATCTGACAGGGATTGTATGATTTTTCTGGCTCTTCAATTTTGCACCCTTTTCTGAGTTTCGGAAGGAAGGCTGGAGGAACTTTAACATCAAAATACAATTGTGAAAACTTTATTCTGAGAAATAGGAGATGGGAAGCTGTAGGTCCTGTAGGAAATTGAGGAAGTCACTAGATGATGTCACTGCTTCCTGGATTAATATTTTCACTTAATTATTATAGTCATTCTCCCATTTGTGCAGTGGTGCACTAAGGAAATTTTTAGCTATTGGTAGTATTGTTACCACACAGTTTGTCTAATTATTAGTCCAGCGAGTACAACACTTTCTAAACATCCACCCTCCAACTTTTGCAGAAATATCTCTCATGTACGTCTGTTACCCTATTTTCTTATTCCTACTCTTCAAGAAAACACCCTACAAATGCAGAGTCAGCAGAATGATACAGCAAGGAGTAACCTACCAGATGACTGAGGGTCACACACTGATATCTGTGCTGTATTCCTCAAAATACATAGCGTCAAGGTGTGTTAGTTTTGTAATGACTCACGTAACGCCTACCCAGCTATGTCTGTATTCATAAATAAAGCAGATCCATTCTTTCGTCTCGAGCTAAATGGAATGGCAGAGATCACATCCATATACAGAAATCCTCCTCTAGCTGGGTAAGTCATGCTAAAGTGGATGCCAACTCTCAGAGGGACTGGGAGCAAGTTTCAATGTGACTGAGTTGCAGGGAGGTACAATGTCCCAAGACTTTTCCCAGCAAGGATCAGTAATGAGCAGATTCTGAAAACAAACACCTGACTAAAAGGAGAACCCTTGCCTTTTGTTGTGACACTTTTTAACATCTGTATAAACTGGCTATGTGGCTTACAATTTCCATTCAGAGCATATTTTGTCAAGAAAGCAGAGCCTGGGATCAGAGCTATTTGGGAGTACCAACTTTTCACTAAAACACAGTTCTCTTGCTAAATTGAAAAGAAATTGGGAAGAAAGACACACAAGACTGTTCTGGTTCTATACAATTACTGGTTCTATAGAATTACTGGTTTTATACAATTACTAGATCATTCTCACTGAGCAACAATTTACTGGGGGCTGTTTAGGTAGGCTTTACAGCCAAATTATGCTGGAACAAAGTATAGTAGTTGTATTTGGTGAATTACTTATAACTTTTTGTATTGCTTTCATGCACTAACTTTGCAATTGTATCAACAAGAAGCTGAGTCCTCATCTTTACTAATCCATGCTATTGTTCCCAAACACATGTAAAATGTGCTTCTCTCTTAGTGTTTATTGCAGGAATTGTAGTTATATTACTGAAGAACATCTTCTACATTCTTAAACACTATACTTACTTTTTTCTAGTTGTCTCCAGTTTTCTATTGCGGTTAGCAAATAACTACAAGTAGTTGATACTCATTGATTACAGCTCCTCACTTACACCGCCACAACTATCAGTGCTCACTTGTCACAGGCTGTTGCCATCACTCCTGGCCCCAGCCTGAGACATTCCCTACAGATTGTAACCTACATGGAAGCATCCACCTTCAGGGGTTGTACAGTACCAGAAGTGGCTGCACCAGCCAGGATAAGACATGCCACAAGACCTGATCTCCACTTCACATCTGGGCATCTCCCTTTTGCTAGCAGGGCCTCTGGGACCACTATGAACCCCTACATACGAGGTGCTGCTTTAGCTGCCTTGCTTCTTTTCGCACACCCTTTTGGAAGTGCCCCCAGTCGTGGTGTTCTTTAACTACCAGATAAATAGGAAGCCTGTTTCTACTTTGCAAGGAACCTTGCACACTGCCTTGTAGCCATTCCACCACGGTTCATTTGCCTTGAATTGCTGGATATGCTGTGCAATGCTTTCTCTCACACCCCAGCCCCAAAGAGCGACCCAAGGAAGGGAACATGAGGCCTGGGAGGGCAATGGGGTGTTTCAGTGGTGAAACAAGGCTAAGAGAAAACTCAGTGAGGAAGAAGATTTTAAGTGAGATCTGAAGCCTGAGAAATGCTGAACTGGACAGATTATATAAGCAAATGAGACTGGAGTGAAGAGGCAGTGTTAAAATAGAGAAAAAACTGGAGGAGAGACCATTTGGAGCAGGTGAAACAGAAGGTGCAATGCAAGAGGAAATGGACAGAAAAAAAGTAATCTGTGCCCATTACATAATGAAAAATGTATCATCAAAGAAGTTGTGTATTTTTCTGAATGCTGCTACTTTCTAGGATTCTGCATAAGTTAATCACTGTCTAAACCTGTTTCTCATCCTTCTCAACAGCAAAATACCTATTTCAGGTGTATAAATTAAACATCTCCCTGTCTTGTTTCCCATCAGTTTGTCATACTGCTCTTAGTTTCCACATTCTCCCATTTTCCTTCAGCCTTTTCCACAGCTATCCTATCTGTTATCTGGATTTGTCATGTCTCTGATGGCATGGCAAAGTGAAACAGTACAGTCACCAGAACTTAGATTGAGTTTACTACTTTCTATCAGCAATTTCAGCTCCTGTTTCAATCCCTCCATCTTTTTCTTAAGCAAAGAAATCTGCTTTCAGCTTAACTGCAGACCTCCTGTTCTTGGTTCATAAATCTAAGTGCTTGGTTACTTGGTTCCTTTATTATCTACTTTAATCCCGGTTGATGCTTCTTGACTTGTTGGAACCTGTTAGTGTCAAAGCACTCCACGACATCTCTCCCTGTGACATTCCTCAGGAATTCCATCTTTATTCCTTCCTGGTTTTTCCCTCACACAAAAGGTTGTTCTGTTGCAACTCCAGATAATAAACATTCACAGGCATGTGGTTTTTTGCATTGGTTCTGTCAGAGGAAAGGGGTCTTACAGTACTGATGATTCTTGTCAGTCTTACTGTACTTAAAAATACAGAGAGATTTTAGGAAAATTTGTTATATTTTCTTTCCTACTGAAAATACAAGACTTATACTCCGCAATTCTGCACTAACCTGGTTATGGAATGGAAAATTTTTGCAATGATAATGCCCTTTTTTTTACCCCATTAAAGCTTTGATGCTTTTTCTAGACAACGTGCTTTTAATTTACATGGAACTTTTCAGTTTCTACCCCCTTTTCTGTTGTTACACCTGTATAATGGGACTAGGGCATACACAGTGTGATATAACCAGTAATGATATTACACTACTGCTATGTTGGGGGCTGGATACATATTTATGGTTAAACTCTGATGTTAGTTGATGAAAACAGTTCAGGAAACAAAAGCTCATGCATTTTTATCAGCTTAGCTTGCATAGACTTTATACAATTTGTTTAAAACATACATTTAACATATTGAAAAGCTCTAGTAAATCCAGTTTTTAAACCTAATTCTGAAATCCATGTTATGCATGAATAATTACTGTTTAACAAAATTATAGGTGCTAGGATAAATGGAAACCAATCCTTCATTCCAAACAGCAGAAGAGACCTAACAGATAACACAAAGAGATACCATATGAGAACACATCCACTGAACATCCACTTAATTTGCAAGAGTTCAAAGGACATTCAATCCCAACAGAAAGACATCAAAAAGGATTGTAAAAATATCTTGTCAAGCAGCATTGTTGTGCTGTCTAGCTTTTTAATCGTAGCATAATGTTAATGCTATTAGAGTTTCTATAAAGACACACAGAGGTCAAGGATGCAAGAGGGAAAAAAAAGAAAAGGGGAAAAGAAGAAAAGATTATATGTGCTAATTACATTTTCTGGAGCTTAGCATGATGGTGTGACCTATCTTTATGCATTTTGGCCTGATGATATTATTTTAAAGCTATTCTTTCAATATTAACTGGTTCTAGAGTAGGGTATGAAGTGTGTTATAGAAGATTAGGGGAAAATATGGGACACTTCACTGATGAAAACTATTCCCCCCAGCTCCTCTAACTGGAAAATCTTCCATTTTCAGTTTATCCAAATTTATATTTTAATTCTTCCCTACACAAGGAGATGAAGCAAACTGCATATTTACAGCTGTACATATTTACAATGAATCTTGTTCAGTAAAACTCATTTCATACCCATCTAATTCTGCAACAGCATGTGCTGAGAAGCACATGGTCAATTTCAATTCTTCATCTAACAATCATAGATTTCAAATTGGTTACCTTATTGTCAAATAAATAGTAATGTCTACATACTATTTTCACTTAGTTTACATATTCACACGACTTTTTTTTCAGGTAAGGACACCATTGAAAACACAGCTCTTTCATGCAAGAATTTTATGGCTTTTGTGGTACCAATGGGGGTGGGGAAATTCTCAGTTATTCTTGGTTATGTTTATTATGTTATTCGTATTTATACAAGCTTCTAGTACACCGCAACTTTACCATTAAATATTGCCTCTGGCCTATAGTTAGCACAGTCTATTTAAATTTCAATTGGAGAAAAAGACACCTTCTTTTTGTATTGTGTGATCAAAATTTTGAAGCTCTGTAATTTTCTTGCTGCTCGTAGAAACAAAGCACCCAGGCTCACAGAGAAAGCCCTTTCTACAAGCTATAAATATTTGCTATTTGTAAAACCTCAATGAGGGTTTAGTTATTATAAAACTAAAGGAAGAAAATTACTAATAATGATTGGTTTGAGCTAATGAGATGTTTTTATGCAAATATATGAACCTTAAATATGACCTGGAAACAAAAGACTGCTTAACAGTTACTATTAAGCTATACATTAGGAGATCAATTAAAGAGAACTTCTTTCTAATGATCAAGCTGTACAAGAGTTGCTATGGAAACCCGGAAAGAGAGAGATTCAGAATGCAAAATAGCTACAGAAACAACAAAAAAAAATTTGTAAACAAGTATCGTAGAATGTGTATAATCAGTTAAGTAGTAAAAGGCTGATTCAATTCTTTGCACCCCAATATATCTGGAAGAAGGGCCCTTTTCCATGTGAAGGTGCCAGTTTAGTCCATATTTGGATGCCACAAAGCAAGGCAATGCCAAGATGGTCTTTATGTAATCAATGAGAGTTGCCTGAATTACAATATGGGATAGAAAGACAGGATTACTTTAAAAGTCTCAAAGAATTGTACAGTTATGTCATTAAAAATTGCTGGCAAAGAAAAAACACATTTGTGGGCAAGGAAAGTGCAAATACAGGTGATTAAAAGCAACATTAATTCTTTCCCCTTGTACCTTAAAATAAAGTGCCACATATCAGAAACAGCTTAAAAATACTTAGATTGTCTTGTGTGAAGGCTGTTGGCTGATTCATATTTTTTCATTCTATATTTTGCATCTATATCTTGAACCATTCCTGAGCATCCTTAGCATCTGTATGAAAATACTGTTAAATAGTATTTTAGGTTAAAAAACTATTTTCTGTCACCGAGTATGTCTTTTCAGCATGTATTGCAGAAGGAACAAATACACAAAATCAAGTTTTCCTGTATACAAAGCATATCTTGCCAACATATACACAGAGAAATGTTCAATGCAGGGCTGGTATCCGGAATTTCCTGTAAAGATCTAGGGACCTTCTGGTAACAAACAACTGATATGATGGACTAAACGCACTCCCTCTCTTCTTTGTTCTCCCATTTGCAAATCATCCATGGCTGCAATGATTCAGCTTCTTTGTCAGTGAAAAAGCGCCAGGAAGTATCCAGATCTGGCAGAGAAAAATCTGCAGTGGGTATAGATCCTGCGTCACAACTTGCATACCAGAAATCCTGCAGGTCCTTGTGCTGCACATGCACATCAGAGGGACGGCCAGAGGGTGTTGCGCTCCTGTGGTCTCCAGATGACAGATGGCCTTTTGCGGCAGGGCCACGGCCAGCTCTTCTGGTCCACACTAAGCACAAGGAGACCCTGAGCCCTGATGAAACGGGTCCCACAAACAGCTACCAACTCAGGTCTATATGCTATGACGTGACCCCTTTTCTGGGATATTTCAATATTACCCAACTGGAAACCTCTGTAACTGTATGTCAACTATCATTAATGATACAAGCCAAGCATATGACCAGGCTCCCAAACTTACAAGTTCAATTAAGTGGTTTTTTAGACCATGCCTGTGTACTTTTGGCAGTCTTGAAAGCAAATAAAGAACACCAAATCACAATTTTCAGTGAACAACTGGCATTCATAAACAGGAAAAGGAAATTAGTACTTACAGGTTTGTAGAAACCAAACCAGCAAGGAGGTCCAGGGCCATCTAGTCCTGTTTTCTCTGGCAAGTTGTCCCATTCCTATATTTACCAACTTTCACCTCAGTCTGTTCTCAGCAACATATTCATGTGGACGGTTGTGAAATAGGCATATGAATGAGCACGTTTGCCAATGAATTTGAAAGACTCTTTCAATGTGGAACTTTAAAAAAAGTAAATCAAACAACATAAAAACAACACCGGAAAACCATAATGAAAAATGTATTAAAATGTTGCCATCAGTACCACAGAGGTGAATGGGACAGTATCTGATTCAGGGGTCAGTCTTAATCAATATAACTGGATTTTTTTTCCAGGACTCACCATATGTTATAATCCTGCTACAGTCATGTATGATCGGACTACCAAAATGACCTAATTCTACATACACCAAGCTCAGTGATTAATTTCATTGGAAACCAGCCAATGCTAATGAGTACTTTCAAAAATCCTCTTATGCGCTTTTTCCTGTGTCTCACTTCATGTATGACATCAACTAATAACACTTTCCTGCCTTATAAGTGTTATGTGAGTCTTGTTTAAGCCATTTTTTTTAAAATTCCTTCTCGGCTAAAATCTTTTTAAAGTATTTGCTTTATATGCACAGTAGCTTACTTCTCATTTCAAGCAATTTATAATCCAGAAATACTCTTATGTTTTTTGAAAGTGTGACTGTAAAGATGTACCTCTATATAGAAGACAGCTGCACTGAATATTTAGCCAACTTGAAGCAATACACAGTTATCAGGAAGAAAAGAGTATTATTTCTGAAAGAAAACCTTTCAGGCTTCCACTTTGTGGGAAGGTCATTTTGGTTAACTTCAGCGAGATAATCAAGAAATCCAATTAGCTCTATATAGAAGTTACAGATCTGTTCACATCGAAGAACACATAGCCTACAGCACAACCAAACAAAATACTATTAAATTACACCTATTGAAAAGAGTGTTGTGTGCTGCTAATGAGAGCAGACTTAGAAGAATTAAGTTAGAAAGTAACTAAAAAGAAAACAAATTCCAACCACTTGTCAGATCAATCCAAGTTCCTGATAATAACTTCTGGCTTACTGAAAAAAAAAAATAATGTTAATCAGTATAGTGTTTTATTGACTGATTTGTAAGATGTGCTACTGAGCTCTTAGATTCATAAACTTTGTGAAAATCACTAAAATCTGATGTGAACACAGTAATCCTTCACAATGGGAGCGCAGACTCCACCTCACTCCTAAGAGATTTCTTCAGGCAGGAGAAGGCAATAAATTTGCCTTGCAGAGTGACCTAGGGCCAGCTAACTTTTGGGATCAATGGAAGAATCAAGTTCCATAGTCAAGGGCTCTGAGCAAATACCACCCAGAATTTATTTTATTTTTCAACAAGCTCTGAAATGCATTCAAACGTATTCATTTGCTGAACAAACATCATGAGTTATTTGTACATACAGTCTTAAGAATATTCCATATTCTGATTAAATTAGTGAAGTCCAATACGCATATCCATGTTGCAATCAAAAGTGTGGCTGTCAGGATGTTACTGCGGTATGTCTACAACCTCAAACCTTGCTACAAACCATTTTATAGGACAAATTATCTTCAAAGTAAACTTGTTTTTTAACAAAAAAACTTTCAGAATTTCATCGTCCTGTCTTCAGTAAATTAGTTGATTTCATTGCATATTGAGACCATCGGGGTTCAATTCTCATAAGCTTCAGTAAGCATTCAGGGAAGAAAACAAACATGACAAGATCATGGATTTGAATAAACAAACCAATTTTTGAGGCAATATTAACTGCATATCTGTATTATTTAGGGATGAATTTACTTCATGTTCTGCTGACAGTACTTGATCTCTTGCTTTTAAAATGAGGATTTTTCCCTTCTTTTTCCGTTAAGTCATCTGACCACTACTACATGGAAATAAGCATTTCTGCTAATTACTTTCCTGAGAAAAAAATTATAGAGAAAATCAAGATGAATGAGACACTGTGCTTTGCACAAATCAGACAGACAAGCTGTCAGTGCTGCCTAACCCATCCTTAGAACAATTCCCTTTCCCCAAGGAAGTTGTCAGGAAAATGGAGGTCCTTGTCATTTCTCCGCTCGCAATTTGGGACTTTCCTTTCACACCTAGTTTATTTCCAGAATCTTTTGACACTATTCTTGCAATTAAGTGACAAAATAATTTCTTTTTTCTTATTCCAATCTTTAAGCTGGCATCTATACCTTTCTGGTGCTATACATATGGGGTAAGGCATGGCTAATGAGCGTGTTTCTTATTATTTTGTTCAGTCTCTGAAGCGCATTTGTCCCGTAGACATGCCAAGCAGGCAGCTCTGCATCAGTGCCTCAAGTGGCAGGGCAAATTATCAGTGCTTGAAGAGCCCTGGGAGACTCATCAGTGCTGGAGTGCCCTTGAGAGCACCCAGGAGCACGCAGGCCGGTGGCACGGGAGCTCAGTGCCTGCGGGCTCCTCCAGCAGAACCACTCCTCCAACCCTTTCTGCTGCGCAGGCAGCTTTATGCTAGTGGATACCTGAGGTGGAGCAGTTTGTGAAGTATATTGGAAGCCCAAACTCATTGGGACCATTTTATACTGAAGAGCTATGTGATTAGTTGAACGTTGATCGGAAAGGTCCCTTCCAACCTAGTCAATTCTATGATTCTATTTTGCAACAAGAAAGATTTGATTAAAATATAAGATCTCACCAACAAATGTCTGAGCTTCCTCATATGTATTTACATCTGAAGTATGGAGAAAAATATGAAAAATTGTGCAAGAGAAAAATATGAAAAATTGTGCAAGTATGATTAACACTCATAATTTATTTTGCTTATTCTTTTGAAAGCCTTTTTTTTCAAGTTACCTTAAATTTCATGAAGCAGCAGCCCACATTTCCTCAGCTGCACTCATAAGAGATATGGAAAAAATTGTGGATGTTTTTAAAGGGAGATCAATAACAGAATTACAAGAAAAGTAAAGTTTCACAATGTATTGAAGAAGCATGAGAGTGTAGGAAAAGAAATTTAATTAGGGATACAGCATCTGTTAGCATATGGTAGTAAATTCTAGATAAAAGTTGCATTAGTTTCTAAGTTCTGTTACATACAGACATACACACATATCTCTGCAAGCATGTGAGAGATCAGTGACGTACAAGATTATGGGTTTACTGATTACAGACACAAATATTGAAAGCCAGCAAGTGTGAAAAGCAGAACTCAGTTTTAAAATGAAAGAGTTTTTGTTTCCATGTAAGTAAATTGAGCAATATATACATTGCAGATTACACAGAGCTGAGCCTGGCACAGCCTTATCAAGAGCATTTACAAAAACATTCCACATCAACAATGTAACCTTTGTTTTTACACTAATTCAAAACCAGTAGAGACTGTATGCCATGCCTATGCAAGAAAAAAGAGAAATACGGACACCTGGATGATTTATATAAGGAGCTCAACCTTAGAGAGTGACAAAGAAACTATCCACAGTTGGGAAGAGAAAATTCAAAGACAGAACTTGGGAAAAAAAAACCCACCAAAACCCCAGAACTATATGTAACATAAGATTTAGTCTTGCTTAAGAATTGTCTCTATGGAGACATTTGGAAAATATTAGTCTAAATTAAGAAAATAAGTGAAATCACATTAAAATTAATTAGTTGAACTGAAATAATATGTGTGTATGCACCTAAGGTGGTAGTAGTTCAGTCAGGTTACTTCACCCTCAAAGGGAAGTAAACTAAATCAAACTGAAGCCATGAAGGGTTCAGTTACCATATGTCAGCAGTCTGTACCACATACATGGCAAATACAAGGTCATCTCAGGGCTTAAGTAAGAACCACAGGCTAAATTAACCACATAAAAATTTACTGTGGATCATCAATAAATTATGTGCGTGTCTATGGCATATAATTCTCAACAAAAACGTTCAGAGGGATTCAGTTTATTTTAACTAATCCGGTTGTGACATTTGTGATTTTTTTTGCAAGCGTTAACATAAAAAGATACTAACGAAGAGCAAGCTGTCTAGATTCGCTTCACTAAAAAACATTAAACTATTCAGAATTTGCAAACAGATGAAAGATAGAATAATATAATTTGTTTTGTTAGGAAGTGCGGACCCAATTCTGATGGGTTACTCACAGTACTCATTTTTTTAAGTTTCAACACACTTCCCTCTATTCCCCCCCAAAAAACCCAATTCCATGTCCTAGCACCTAATGTCCATTAGAGTAAATGAAGGTAGCACCCAGTGAAATGCCCATCTCCCATGTAGTTACCTGGAAAACACTGGTTTTCCAGGAAATCCAGTCCCTTCTGCGCAGTGTGACTCAAAGCTGCTGCCCAGAGGAGCAGGGCAGCCTCTTGGGAACACAAGGTCCCATTTCCTATTGAGTATGCAGTAGGTAACATGCTTGGTCTCTCTCCATCCTGAGAACAGACTCCTACCTGGGAAGGATCCCTACTGAGTAACCCAAACCCTGGAATAAAGACTCACTCTTCCCCTCCCCCCGGCTCCTGCCTCCCTGCCTTTTATTCTGAGCTATGTGGGGCCTCACATTCAGCAGAAGTCCGTATGTGGTGAATATGCCTTTTTAAATAGGCTTTATGTATGCTCTGAATATATATAATGTAATATAATGTAATACAATACAATATAATACAATATAATACATTATAATGTAATAATACAAAATTTTTTTGATTTTTTTTAATTCAGCATGAGTGCACTACAAACTGAAGGAGAAAAAATTCAGGGGCTGGCAGTTGGGCAGAGGCGTTTATGATCTATGCTATTTGTTAGCTGTAGTTTGGAACTACAAAATGAGCACATCACCTTGCTGGTTTTAGGTAGGTCAATGCTGAAACAGATAATAGTGACTTTTAAATCGCCAGAATTTAAATTCTTTTTCTTCCTTTTCTAACACAACAGTTCACACCTCTGAGCCACCCAGTGAAAACCTCTACAGGCTAAGGAAGATAAGTGTCTTTTATCTGGCTCAAGTGAGAAGGATTTAATTAGCAACAATAGGACCTAAGTAAGCAGGCTAAAGCACGGGCTCTTCTGCACAACTCTGCTGCAAGCAGTTGAATGTTTCTTTAACTGGTGCCAGCTGCTAACTGTCACCTGGAGCCATTATTGCAATCAGACATGTCGGGGACACGTCAGCCATGCTTCAGCTCCCCAGCCAAGCTTTTTTCCATTGGTGATAGTAATTGTGAGTGTAACAAGATTCGTTATTACCTTCCCCTGCAACGAGGACTCTCGTGCCACAAAAAATTTACAGCACTGACTTTGCAGACCAGTGTGCAAAGGCCTCAGATGAAAGATAATGAATGATCATATGGCATATCACAATATGTCTTTTAATTTAGAAGAGCATTCTGTAAAATGCAAATATTTCTTCAAATAGCACCTACACATTTCTGAAAACACAGAAATCTTCCTAGTCTCAGATGCCAATAACAATTTCTAAGCTATTGGATGTTCTTATACATATGGAAAAAAAAAAATTAGATGCGCAATTTTAAGTCATGCAAATCAAGCATTTAGGGAATGAACACTATGGAGTGAGAAGGATGCTGTAAAGACATAGGCAGGAGGATCCTTAGGAAAGAAGGCTCTCTAAGGGGACTAATGGATCCTGCCGAATGTGAGACTTGTGCTCACAACACTTTTCCATCAATCACCTCTGGAAAATCTCTCTTGTAGAGCAGGCAGCTCACAGAACTATATGTATTATTTTTCATTTGTAGGAATCATTGTTCACTACTCACACAAAATCATAAATCAAACCCCTAAAATCTGATAGGGAAATGGACAGGAAGAGGCTGGGGCTGTGATTGGGGCTTACTGGAAAGCACATCAACCTGCCACCCACTGAAGGCCAGGAAGGACCCCATTGTAGCCACGTAACATTTCTCTTCTTAAAATCTTTATTAAAAGTAAATGTTCAGTGGCTGCAGATCTGTGCATATGGATAGCTGTAGAAGATTTAATGTACATAGTGTTTTTAATTGAAGATGGATCAAGAATTGGACAGATATTAAAAGCTGCCCCAAAGCCCCTAGACCTCCACAGCTGCCCGGAGCATGTAGGAATAAGCAATGGTGGTCTGAAAGGTCCCCAGGCAGCCTTAAGGGTCATTCTTCTTCTTCTGGTGATATGACCTTCATGCTGAGGATTTGTAAACCTGTATATAAACCTGTAAACATGCACAGTGGCATAGAGTGCACCCTCAGCAAGTTTGCCGATGACACCAAGCTGTGTAGGGCAACTGACATGCTGGAGGGAAGGGATGCCATCCAGAGGGACCTTGACAGCCTGGAGAGGTGGGCCCATGCCAGTCTCATGAAGTTCAACAAGACCAAGTGCATGGTCCTCCATCTGGGTCCGGGCAATCCCAAGCACTGATATAGGCTGGGCAGTGACTGGCTTGAGAGCAGCCCTGAAGAAAAGGACTTGTGGGTGCTGGTGGATGAGAGGCTCAACATGAGCCGTCAGTGTGCACTAGCAGCCCAGAAAGCCAGTCGTATCCTGGGCTGCATCAAGAGAAGTGTGGCCAGCAGGTCGAGGGAGGTGATTCTCCCCCTCTACTCCACTCTTGTGAGACCCCCACCTGGAGTACTGCATCCAATTCTGGAGCCCCTACTACAAGAAAGATATGGACGTGCTGGAACGTGTCCAGAGAAGGGCCACGAGGATGATCAGAGGGCTGGAGCTCCTATGCTATGAGGACAGGCTGAGAGAGCTGGGGTTGTTCAGTCTGGAGAAAAGAAGGCTCCGAGGAGACCTTATAGTGGTCTACCAGTATCCTAAGGGGGCCTACAAGAAAGCTGGCGAGGGACTTTTTAGGATGTCGGGTAATGGTAGGACTAGAGGGAATGGATTAAAACTAGAGATGGGACAATTCAGACTGGACATTAAGAAGAAGTTCTTCACCATGAGGGTGGTGAGGCACTGGAACAGGTTGCCCAGAGAGGTGGTGGAAGCCCCATCCCTGGAAGTTTTTAAGGGCAGGCTGGATGGGGCTCTGAGCAGCCTGATCTAGTGGGAGATGTCCCTGCCTATGGCAGGGGGGATGGAACTAGATGATCTTTAAGGTCGCTTCCAACCCTAACAATTCTATGATTCTATGATTCTATTTCAACTTCAGAAAAGATGGGGTGGATCCTAGAACTCAATGCTTTCTCTTTCTAATCTCATAGCCATACGAGGAAAGGCCAAAATCCTGTCTCAATTAATTCAAACTTCACATTTTGTAAAACAGGTAAATAATAGCTCAGTGAACAGATTAGAAAATTGGGACATAGATAAGCATGTATGATGTCAATGGCCAAGATTCAGTCAAATATACTAAACAATACGGTTTCAAATTCAATATTGTGCCCCAGATTTTATCAAAAACAAGGGCTTATCTGCAGCCTCAGACTCGATTGAAGTACTTATTTAGTTCACCTTTTGATTAAAGTAGAAAATGACAAGGAACCAGAAAACATTTCAAACGACTGTGTATTTGTTTTTACTTAACTGTTGCACTGGAGGTTGTTTTATACTCAAAGCCACCCATTCATGCTAAATATGTCAATAACAATAATATTTGCTTTGCCAATCACTGCAATTTCTTACAATTTTTCTGTGACAGAGACATGTTTACAGCACCACCTGCAGCATTATAAAGCTAAAAAATTATTGTCTCAATCAGGTAAATTATTGCATCTACTCAACCTTTTGTATCTATGCACCTACTCAACACATACGAACAGCTCCAAAGTGTAAAGACATATTTTAAACCCATTATCACAGTTTTGACAGTCCTCTCACCATACCATATTTCTACTGTGGACAAATGTACAGTGTATTTAAATATAATAGACCAGATCTCCTCTTGCGGAGTCAAGATCAGGCCTCATATTACTTTAGTACATTTAAATTATTTTTAAGAAATTCTTTGCAAGCCTGCAATGTATAGATTACTTACATTGCAGAGTTTAAAGGGAAATGTGTTTTTTTTTTTTTTCACAAGAAAAATCCAATAATGTATGTTAAATGAGACCAGAATTCTCAGTTAATGTATTCATTCTGACCTGTTTATATTATTTTATATAATATGAATCAGAAAAAAATTGAACTTAGTTTTCAAATTATGAAGTTTTGATAAGTGAACATTCTGATGTTACATAAACTTTTCAAAAGTTATATAAAATTCTTTAACTTGCTTGCATGATTTTCTACTGTTTCTTTAAGAGTGCAGTTAGAACAATCAGTCTGGGGAACATGGGAAAAGAATAATGATTATCTGAAGAAAGCAGAATAATTTTTAAAATATCTCAGTATAGATACATCTATGAGAAGATTCAGAAAAAATATACTTGGACTATGTAATATATAATCCAAGTTAGAGATCTGAATTATACATAATATTGAGCAACTAAACTATAGCATTCATCCACATTTTGTCCATATTCAAAAAATCACAATTTAGATTTTGAGTTATAAGGGCACCAAAAACTGTTTCAATGAGATCAAATTATTGAAAAAAAGTTGGAGAAAAAGATTGAACATTTACTTCACTATTATCTGTTCAAGATAACTCAAGAGCTAATAAAAAAAAATGGAAAGGCATGGATTTGATGGATGGACCACTTGGTGGATAAGGAACTGACTAGATGGCTGCACTCAAAGGGTTGCGGTCAACAGCTCAATGTCCAAGTGGAAACCAGTGACAAGTGGTGTTCCTCAGGGGTCAGTACTGGGACCAGTGCTGTTTAACATCTTTGTTGGTGATATGGACAGTGGGATTGAGTGCACCCTCAGCAAGTTTACTGATGACACCAAGCTGTGTGGCGTGGTTGACACGCTGGAGGGAAGGGATGCCATCTAGAGGGACCTTGACAGGCTTGAGAGGTGGGCCTGCGCAAACCTCATGAAGTTCAACCAGGCCAAGTGCAAGGTCCTGCACCTGGGTCATGGCAATCCCAGGCACAAATACAGGTTGGGCGGAGAATGGCTTGAGAGCAGCCCTGAGGAAAAGGACTTGGGTGTGCTGGTGGATGAGAAACTCAACATGAATAGGCAATGTGCGCTTGCAGTCCAGAAAGCCAACCGCATCCTGGGCTGCATCGACAGAAGTGTGGCCAGCAGGTCGAGGGAGGTGATTCTGCCCCTCGACTCCACTCTGACGAGACCCCACCTGGAGTACTGCATCCAGCTCTGGAGTCCTCAGCACAGGACATGGACCTGTTGGAGCAAGTCCAGCAGCGGGCCACAAAGATGATCAGAGGGCTGGAGCACCTCTGCTATGAGGACAGGCTGAGAGAGTTGGGGTTGTTCAGCCTAGAGAGGACAAGGCTCCAGGAGGACCTTATATCAGCCTTCCAGTACCTAAAGGGGGCCTACACGAAAGATGGGGAGGGACTCTTTGTCAGGAAATGGAGCAATAGGATGAAGGGTAACAGTTTTAAACTGAAAGAGGGGAGATTTAGATTGGCTATTAGGAAGAAATTCTTTCCTGTGAGGGTGGTGAGGCACTGCAACAGGTTGCCCAGGGAAGCTGTGGATGCCCCATCCCTGGAAGTGTTCAAGGCCAGGCTGGATGAGGCTTTGAGCAGCCTGGTCTAGTGGGAGGTGTCCCTGCCCAGGGCAGGGGATTGGAACTGGATGATCTTTAAGGTCCCTTCCAACCTGAACCATTCTATGATTCTATAAATATTACTTTATTTGCTCACATATTCATTATGTATTATGTGTACTGGTTCTACTTTGTAGATATATGTACAGTTTCAGGAAATTTCTTATACTCTCAATCTTTCCATCAGTGAATATTCATAAAAAAAAATAATCTCACTATCATGAAAAGAAACACATATTTTTCGCGTGGTCTGAATGAAGAACTGTGACTCATTTAAGAAAGAGGCTGATGCATCAGTAAGCTCCAGTGCATTTCCAAAAGGTTTAGATGGACCACCCATCTGCTTGGTTTTACTGGCTATGAAATGTTCTGATGTCATGGGGTTTCCAGAGCACAGCCTGCTTCCTGATACATTCTCTTGTGGAATGGCTTGAAATGTCACAAAGTAGAAGAAAAATTTGGAAAGCTGAACTGAAAGCTAGCAAGTCAATGTGACAAGAAGTACTTCCAAGCAGTGAAACCTGATCACTGATCAAGTTAAACTGCTAAAATCATCCTCAGTTTGGGATTGTCTACGTTAGCGTTTTAGTGTGGATGAGGGTAAAACTTTTGAAGTGACTCTTTCAGTCATTCCCATTGACTGTGCCCTGGTTTGCATTGTGGAGATGTCTCAGGGCACGCAAACTGGGATCCCTTCTGGCAAAAGCCTATCCCTAGAAGTGAACCTCATGCTCTCTAACCCCTGACCAGCATTCAAGTTCAGGGGACTAGAACAAGTCTGCAGCAATGGGCAGGTGTGCGAGTATGTGGGACACTTGCCATGACCTGCCTGTACCACAAGGGTATGCCTGATGCAGTGCATGACCCCCTAACAGAGACAGTGACTGTTTGGTCCAGAAAAGCTATGATTCTGCCAAAAAATTTCCAGTTGTGGGTCAAGAGTTAGGCTATGCACTGCTCCTGTTAGGTTTTTTGCTTGTAAACTGTGTGTTTTGGAGCAGTCTTAATTATACTGCTCCTCTGTGCCAAATATGCTCAGGGGCAGGATGGAATCAAGCATTTTTAAGGTACTGAAACTTAAGTGGCTTCCGGTTAATGCATGGGAAGAGGTTCTGTGTGAGTCAATCCCCAGTACAGGCACAATCCCTGCACAGTGTCACTGTTAAAGCTCTCCATGACTTGAAAACAGTGCAGGTTAAAGTCCTTCAAAAACCTAGTTTTTGAAAAAGGGAAAGAAAAATAAATGAAACAAGTTGCCACAATCTGACAACTTTTTCGTAATGTAAACAAAACTGAATTTTACCATTCCCAAGATGACAACCCAGGATTTGCTGCTGTTGCCACAAAAAAACCCAAAAAACCCCCAACCAAACCAAAACCAACAACCATAAAAATTAATGAAGAAAGCAGATAGAATGGGGGATCATGAGAAGCCACCAGGATCTCTGTCAGCACAAGGGTTGCATTTCCAAGGAATGGGCACAGACAAGGCAGGCAGAGACGCATCAGCAAGGTATAGAGCTGCCAGAGCTTTTTTACAGTACACAATTATCTTTTGCTCATGTCCTTGAAGAAAGCATGCAAACCTCCATTGCCGAGAACTACATCCAGTTAAAAACTCCTACCCAGTCCACTGTAACTTTCCATATTGACCGATAGCCTAAATGTAAACTGATTTATAAAGCAACCTAGAAATTTATGAAAAAAATAATTCAACCGGTCTTAAGGCTTCTTAGCATTCTGCTTTAGCTCTGCTTTTATGGAATCATAGAAACATAGAACAGTTTGAGTTGGAAGGGACCTTTAAAGTTCATCTAGTCCAGCTCCCTTGCAACAAGCAACTTATGCATCTTCAACTAGATCAGGTGCTCAGAGCCCTATCAACCTCACCTGGAATGTTCAAAGGATGGCGTGTCTACCACCTCTCTGGGCAACCTGTTACAGTCATAATCATCACTTAGTGACTAACTACTACTTAATTTCTCAGTTTTTGTTTTGTGCTTATGTTGATTGATGACAAATTAGAATTTTTTTTTTTTTTTTAAGTGATAGTTCTCCCTAATTCTGTGTTTGGCTTCCTGCATTTGCCCTCTCCAGATTATGTTGGTCCCTGAATCCTCAATTTTGTAAGTGTTGTCTCATGACAGGACGTTTGCAACTCCAGGACAACAATTATGTTTTTGTATACGTGTGTGTCATGTCTGGGAATTCAGTTACAATTATGGATGATAAAAGCTACAGCAACATAAGCTGAATATTCAAAAACATAACTACATTGTGCAATAACATCTGACCCTTAAATATCAGAGTACAGCAAAATAACAAAGGAAAATGGCACAATAGGGCATAAAATATACACCTCAATAGTATCCTCACAGAAAGCAACAGAAAAAGGTTTACTTTTAAGGTAAACAGTCTGAAAGATTCAGCTGTAGAATTCTGTAAAGGGAAAGACTTCCAAAATGGCAGCGTTAATTGAGGAGAAGCCTGATATTTTGACACAGCAAATGGTAGGGATGGAGGAGAAACAGGTCAGAAGCCAAGCATAAATTATGAGAGGGGCCATAAACATGAACCAGATTTCACAAATAGAAAGGGGAAAAGGTTTGAAGAGCCTTTAATGTTAACAATAAAATTTTGAAGTTGATTCTCAGCTTTAGAGGTAGCCAATGCAGTTGCCTGACTAAAGGGTAATATGAGAGTAGCAGCAACAGTAATAAATTAAACAAGAGGCAGAATTTTGAACAGATTGCAAGCAGAAGACCGAAGGAACAGGAATACTACAAGAAGTTCATTATTGTTAGAAATAATTGTGGTCTGATACAAAACCTTGGCCGAAAAATTCTAAACAACCATAAAAATAGAATATAAATAGGATAGTTATTATTCATCCCATAGTTACACAGAGCACACCTGCACCTTTTTAATCACTGAGATTGAGATATTTTGACAATGATTTTTAACTAAAAGTTCTCACTGCACATTGTCAATAATCAGCCAATGGGAGCAGCCTCTTTTTTCATCAATGGAAAGAACAGAAGAATTTGAGAATTAAGGTACTGGGAAAACGTGGAGCTTTGTGTATATTTGGTTCAAATGCCCATGTTACAAGAACTTTTAGGTATCATTTATTGCACACATTTTTAAACTGTTTTTCTCCATGTTGCAGAGGGAAAAAATGGTTAAAAAGTGTGAAAGAAGCCTGAAGGGATTATCTAGGCCATCTCCTTTTCCCTAAAATAGGATCATCTTACACCAGCTCACTCAGATGATGGAGAACCCACAGCCTCCCCTGTCTGTCCCAGTGCTTCATTATTCTTGGTATTTAAAAGCTTCTTTTCACATGCAACATTCTTTCTCGCTGAAATGTAAACCTATTACTCTTTGTACTATATGTTACAGACATGGCAAACAGATTATTCCCTTCCTTTTCATGATGGCATTTGCATACTTGAAGACTGTTATCATTCTTCCTTTCCGCGTTTCATTCTCTAGATTAACAAACTCCAATACTTAAGCATGTAAGCAAGTACTGCTTGCTTCAGTGGAACAACCAGATAGGGACTCTCCCATGCTTTGAATGAAACTTTATTCATTGGTTGAAACAAAGCCCAGTTGAGCACTCCACAATCAGCAGGAAAGGAAATCAGCTTGGCAAAGCTTGTGGTAGGACAACTTACCTCTTCAGTTCAATGCCAGTTGAAGGGTTATGAGAAAAGGCCAAAGACGACGACTTCTTAAAAATAGCTACACAGTACAGTTAACTGCATTCCCAAAGGGGGGCCGTAAGTGAATGGTAGAAGACAGCCTAAAAGGCCAGATGCACTGGCAGACAAAAGCTTGGGATGCCACTCATCAAGTCATGAGCACTTGGGAGTGGGAGAGCACTCTGCCTCTGGTCACCTCTTTCACAGGGGTTGCAGCACCCTATTCTTCACCACTTTGTAAGTCATCCCTTACTCCTCCCTCTTCACCATCCCCAGTTTCCCTAACCACATAGACTTTGAGCATTATTTTTGACTGGGAGAAGTGAAATCTTGACATACAACCTGAATATCTCAAAAAAAGCTGAGTCCCCTCCAGTAACTCATTCCCTGTTCTCAGTGCCTGAGGTTCTGTATTCTTTCTTTGTAGTTTAGCAGGTCAAACTACCAAGAAACCGGCCTCATTCCTGACCTCTGCAAGAAAACAATTCTGTCAGCAAATTGGTCAGTTCTGTCTCATAACAATCATTTTTACAGCAAGGTCAAAGACTGACAACTAAAAAACAAGAAAACCCCAACCCTACCCAATTTTAACAGGATAGCAATAATAGTAGTAAAAATGTTAACCTGTCCTAATTGAATTTGGTACATTGATGTTTTTAGTGCAGTAAAAATACATTTATTGGAAAGTTTTCACATTTCCTTTGACTGCACAGAAATACGCCATAAAATTGAGTGAAAGCATGATTTCAAAAGCATAAAATTTAAGTTCAGCGTATTCCAGAACATTGGTGACCCTAATTGTAACAGACTTCCTACAATAGGTTTTCCACGTTAACTCTAGTACGCAGTGAATGTACTTGTGAAACAGACAATCATCCTACGGCCTAATAGAACCATCTTTCTTAAGCACATCATAGCTTTTATTTTTTAGAATAGACAGTAGTCCTAAACATTAACACTTATGCGAAATACAGTGCTTGCAAGAGCCTTGGGAGCTGCTTGGGAACAGAGACTCTAGTAGGGCAGCACCTCCTGTCAATCCTGCACGTATTGTTAGTGCCATAATAATAATCTCTTCTCCACCTTGCATAATACTTACGCAGAGCTTAAAACTATGAGGCCTTCTGTGCTATAGTTCAAGCACAGAGTGCATTATACCGTTTGACATGAAAACACCTGAAAAGTGTGGTCTGTCATGGTAATGCTGACAGAACCTTAACTCTAGTGGCACTAGCAGGTGTCATTTGATTACAGTATCTCCTGCTTATAACACTGCCATGGTAATTAAAGCATGTCAGAACTACAAAACAAGTGTAATAAAGACACATTTTATGACAGAAACATTAACACGATTTTTAAAACATGATCTGCTATGGTATTAACAATGGAAAATTGTGTTCCAAGTCATAATGATTTAGTGCTGAATTACAGAAATAGTTGAAATGCCTAAATATGGTGGCAGTTGGTACTGTTCTTAAGCATTACACACACACAAAAGTGCTATGACAAATACATTTAAATATCTTTAATGCTCCAAAACCTGGAAAGGCAATTAGCAGCAATAAAATTTGTATTGAATTTGGATAAATTTTAGACAATTACCCTTCTTCTAAATGTAATTTCTGGCCAAGAAATCCATAGGGACACATGACTTATCCACATTTATTACTCATTAGAGCAGAGTAATTCCTGTCATGGCTGAACATCAAGGGATTTATCATCATAAATTCAGAGCAGCTAATGGACTGAGTAGTCCTTTTCTCCCAAGAATAAATCCCTAGGTAAAAGATATGAAATACAAATTGACCACAGCAAAAGGAATGTGTAGCAATAATATGCATAGTAGGTGTATACAGCAATATGTAGATACCTCCATTTATTGTGTATTGGTAACATATTGGGAAAGCAGGTTTACTCACAGGCAGTTCTCCTACATTTCAGGTAGCACAGATAAAGTCTCTGCATGCCCTCTTATTAATAAGTTCTCCTCCAAATGTTTCGAGATAAATACGTTCTATGAGCAAAATTTTGTCACTCTTCTCATTGGCCAAAACATCCTTCCTCTCTTGAGTAAGAGTTTAGCGAGACTGGTCTATCCATTTTTGTCTTACAAGTCTTGCTCCTCCAGTATATCAAACTTAGATTCTTCAAAATAATATAAGTGAAGAAACAACTGAAATAATTTTAAGATTTAAAAGACAGAGTTCAACAGATCAAAAGATTCCACAGTTTGGTGGCAGCTACCCTTTGCTTTACTTCTTAAAAAAATAATTCCTACTGACAACAAACATTTCAATATAGACCAGGATGATCTCATCTGAACCTGTGTCCCATTGGAGCTGAACACAAACCCGAACCTTTTCAGGTGGAGAAAGGACAAATACATACAGATGTTTAATTGCTATTTACTTTTCACCCACCCTTGTAGTCTTCTGCATTAACTCTAAGAAAAAAAAATAAAAATTCAAGAAATAACAGGCTTGCTTTCGTGTCTTCCTGCTGTAATGAAGTCACTGGATTTTCTGTTTCCATTTTCCAGAGGTTATGACTGATGAACCTCACAGAACTTTAAAGCAGGATTCATAATGTGATCTGAAATGACTTTGAACTATCTCTGTGTCTTCTGAACTTATTTTAACCTAACATTTTTCAGACAGATAATTTCAGACAGATAATCTACTTTAAGATTGTTGGTTTTATTCACTTTATACCTACTTCTTTTTGTGTGAATATATCATTTTTAAACTAACTTGCTGCATCCACTTGCCTTTGTATTTAAAGGAAGTAAATATAATCTTCTGTGTATAAATAACACAAATTCTATTAATATGTTCTTAGACCAGGAATGCACATTTGAAGCAAACTGATTGTCCCTGATTATTGTGCTTTAGGTTTTATTGCAGGGCTTTTGCGGAGTGTGCAGACTGGATGATTTTTAAGTTGAAAGCAAATCCAAATATGCACTCCTGAGAGTATCTAATGTTCTCTACCAATAATGAACATTTAGTCTGTGAAGTCAGATTAGAGATAGCCCAAACGAAATTGCACTGAAGATGAACAGTGCAGTCACCAGGTCGTTACGATCAACCTTGCTGGTCTCCATTTCCACCTTTACAACACTTCTTCTTTAAATACACATAGTCCTACCTGCTGTTCTCTACACCTTCTTCAGTGCAATCACCTTTCTGAAAATGTGTACACCCTCAGGTTTCCTGCGACAATACAACTAATTCCATCTCCATCGTACTATTCATCATGTTATTTTTCCCATATAATACTCCAATCGAGTCCTGTGTTGATGATATCCTGCAAATTACTGTCAGAAACCATCATTAACAATCTGGTTTTGCCCATGACATTAAAGGAAACATTTAATAAGACTGGTCTCAAAATGGGTTATTAGGTTACTTGTGATGTTACTTTTGTCCAAGTTAGTAATTCCCTTTGCAGCATAATCCATTATCACCTCCAACTTAGCTCATCTTATCCACTTTAAAAGTTCTTGTGCTAGCCCCATATTATCAAATTCAATTGGTATTTTCCCATGTGGCACCCTATCAAATGCTTTAGTGAAATCTAGACTGACTACACAGAACACATTTCCTCTGTCAACTGCCATTTAAAAACCAGGATAGCAGGGTTAATCTGACATGCTCTAGCTTTGACAAAGATGTTTTGCATTTCATCCCATTTTGCAGAGATCTCCCAACATTTATTCTTATTCTCTCTTTCTCTCTCTCTCTTTTTTTTTTTTTTTTTTTTAATTTGGAAAAGCTTTGCACATTATTGAGGTCAGACTATTAAGCTTGTTACTACTTGAATTACTTTTTCTTCATAAACACAGTGTTTACTCCTCTCGACTATAAAATATCATCTTGCAATGAATGCATTTATTGAACACTTTGACTTGCTGAATACACAATGCCAAATCTTTCAGGATTCTGGCACAAAGATTTCTGCTTCAGAAGGTAAAGTAAAATTCAAAGAGCTTTGAGATGAAAAAATTTCTTTTACCTATACCTTCCTTAATCATCAGTAATTGATGACTGGGGTTAAATCACAACAGAGAAATAATCTACATCATTTTTAATCTAAATCACAATCTCATGAATGTCTCTTGGTCTCTGGCAGCCTTAGGAACTGTATCTGAATTACTCATCCGTCTGGAACTTCACTGCTGAAGTAGGCATCCAGGTCCAAATCAGGAGCCACAATACATGGCTTAAATAACACCACAGGCACCTAAAGTTAGGCATTATATTAATTAAACTATATCTTCTATTCATAAACTCTTATATATTTATAATCATTCATCACTGGTAGCAGTACCTAATTTGTTTTAATACCTTGTATAGGACACAGAACTTTTTTATCTAGCCAATAGTCGAATAAACACTCACACACATTTGGGGGCAGCAGAAGGGAAATAAAAAAACTCAATGTTGACATATTTGCTTCAGGTGATTATGAATTTGCCACACTTCTCTGTAGTCTGTTCCAGTGGCTAAACCTAGTAAAAAGGTATACGTTATTTTTAGCTTGTGTTTTTGTAGTTTTAGCTTTCAACAGCTGATAAGCCTTGGTGTGCATTTATCTATTCTCTTCTGGGACTTTCCCAAATTCAAGTACTTTAAGGATACCTTGAAGCACTGAGTGTTGAAAAGAGTGATACTGATGATAAAAGCTGGGGAAGAACGTGTGATTTTAATATAATTTTATAATATAGTATTTTATTATGATAAATGGTATCTCATGCATTTGCAGGAGTTAAAAGCACCTGCTTCAAATCAAGTTGCACTGTGTATAAAATAAAGCATATTTGCATAACTAGGCAAAATCTATTTCTAATAGCATAGCAGTAATAAATATTTCCTTATAACGTCCTCATTAGGAGGATGAGAGCCCACTTTTCCAGGTCAAGAAGTTATTAAAACATCCAGTAAAAGACTTCTGTGCATGAGCTTTGGTGAAACTGAGAAATTTGAGATTGATGCAAAATTTCGCCTCCACTACACCAGGTTTCTAAATGCTTCAGATGTCTACTTGGCTGATTTTCAGCTCCCTGTGGGACAGACCAATGTATCAAAAAAAGGGTATTCTTGGCCTAGCTCTGAATAAGTGTTTATCATTACTATAAGCTGATTAACATATTGCTGAAGAGCTTCAGTTGGGCAGATGTACCCTTTTACATGAAAATTACCCTAAAGAAGACCTAGATATTGGATCCCAAGCAGGACACAGGTATTGAGTTCCTGGTGGTAGTTATGAGCCAGAATCACTGACCAAAAATATCAAAAAGAACTCTGATGCATTTAACCCTTTCTATGATTACAAACACTGATTTTTTTTTAGTTTGAAGTTTTGGTTTGTATATTTCAGTTCTGCCTTAAAGGCCTGAGCCTTCTCTCAACATAGCTTTAAAGCCAAATCCACAAAGGGAGCGAGGGCCTTGGCTCTGCCTGGTTTTGGGTGATCTAGCCACCCAAAAGCCATCAGGCTCTAAGTCAAAATTTTATTTCAGCCTGTTTCTGATGCTAGGTCTGGTTATAAGCCTGAAAGCCGCAATATAGCCTAAAGGATCACACAGCACTTTGAGTCTGTCCGTCCTAAGCTTTTCAGTTAACATTTTACAAAGGGTCACAGTGAAAAAAGATTTATTACATAGCACAGTTTTCTGATTTGGAACAGAAAACAATGAGTGCATGTGACTGCCTGAGCTGGCTGAGATCTTAGCACAGCTTATTTTTATTAAAGGATAACTGAAGTTTAAAGTGTGACTGGGAGTAATGTGTTGAAAACAGGTTAAGGACAGCTTGATATGTATTAATTAAAAATGAAATCTGGGTTTAAAAAGGAGAGCAGTTGCATCTGGGGGAGTAAGCTGGGAAGAAGTCACTCAAGTGAGCTATATCATTCATTTTTCTTCAACCTTTTAAGTATTCCATTTATTGTAGAATAAAGTAATAGCTTCTCTCTGCCATGATTGGTTGGAAATCACCATCTGTAGTGGAAGGATTTTTTAAGGGGAACATTCTTGTTTAAGTCTGGTTCCTCTTCTAAATCATTTTCTTAAATCACACATGATTAGATAATGGATATTCTGCAAATAAAATTTATTTTAAGTGATCTGTATACTTTACATTGAAGGACAGTTACTTATTCAGTCATTAATCAGTAGCTAATCAAAATTAAGGTGTCTAAAGATGATATACAATTTTAATGTTTCTGTAAAACAATTATAAAGTCAGAAATGTTTAAATAATTAAATAATAACCATTGTGCTATTTCTTTAGTGATAAAGCAGCATTGCTTACAATTGAGGAAACCAAGGCAGAAATAGGCAACACCATACAAGTAATTTATTAAGGCTATGCAATAACAACGTAACAGGTCATTCAAATTTTTTGATATCTGTTGCATTTAGCACTCCTAGGAAAAAATGAGAGTCCAAGACAGAGGAATCTGTTTACATACATTGGTAGGGAAGAATCTTAGCAACATACATAAGCAGTAATGTAAAGGTCCCATTTATATATCAAATGAAATAAATAGATGGACTCTTAGAACCAAGCATATGAAAATAATAAGAAATATCCCAAAAGTATAGATATTTAATACTGACTATAATTTTTCACTTAGTGAATCCAGCTCATGGATTTCAGTACGCATATCTTGAAAGGTAGCTTGCATCAAAATTTAATCAAATAATTCAATGTACACTCTAAGTAGAAAGAATGAAACTAGTATCCCTTTTTTGAAGTGCAGTCAACCACTTGGCATTGCAGAACATCAAAAAGAGAGAATGAAGTTTAATCACCAAATCGAGCATGGAGCTAGATTATCTTGTGTCTTTTTTTGCCCCTTTTAATTAGAGCCTTCCCAAATTTTTAGTATTTTTGGAGTAACAACGTATTCAAGTTGGTGTAACGAACTCCCTACACCTGCACTCGTAACATTGTGCTGATATTTTCATACAGAGGACAAGATGTGATCAAGCGAACTGTAACTGAACAGATGATCTACCTCTAGGCACTGTAAACTCATTATTGTAGGTGGGCTGTCTCCATATCCATGGAGGCTGAAGCACATGGGCTACCTTCAGTGTTGATCATTCAATTTGGAATAAAGTGCTTGTTTCTTCAAAACACATCTTGCAAAGATGTGTAAATTGACTTACTGACCAAGAAAGCAGGTATATAGCAGGAAAATAAGGCATTTTCTCCATGATAATGTTAAAGGGATCAAAAAAGATAAAATTACACCTAATTGGATTCACTTTAGATCGCCACCTATCCATTTACTGGAAATGCTATGGCACACGAGGTCCTATTCAAGACTCAAAACCATTGCTGCCTAAAAGAAACTTTACTGCCCCAAATGAAGTAGAAAAAAACCTTTGCAGTCATTCTTATAATATAATGACCAAGCATTTTGAAGTTCTAGTCATTAGCATCTTCTGGATCTATGACAGGGCTAGCTTCAGCCATACCGAACTCAGTATTCATACAGAGTGCTTGCTAAGTGTTTGACCTTAAAAATAACTAAATAATGTAAATGCAAGCAGGGTTCTCACTGAATTAAAAAGCAAGCAAATGCATGCCTCTCTGAAAAACAAAGAGGATCACAGGTTCTAGAAACAATGAATACGAGAGGGGGAATTTTATTAATGTATACAAAAACCCGAAGGGAAATGCAAAGAGGACAGAGCCAGGCTCTTTTTAGTGGTCAGTGACAGGACAAGAGGCAATGGGCACAAACTGAAACACAGGAGGTTCCCTCTGAACATCAGGAAACACTTTTTTCCTGTGAGGGTGACTAAGCACTGGAGTAAGTTACCCAGAGAGACTGTGGAGTCTACATCTTTGGAAATCTTCAAAAGCCATCTGGACGTGGTCCTGGGCAACTGACTCAAGGGGCCCTGCATGAGTAGAGAGGTGGGATCAGATGAAATCTAGAGCTCCTTATAACTCAAATATTCTGTGATTCTGCAATTGTTCATGCCGGCCTTCACTCATTCCTGAAATGAAGTGTCCCAGAACCTGATCCAAGCAGTACACATAGCCGTTGCTCCTTTTCTTCTAAAACATATGTCAATAAGATATCAGGGTGATACCAATCCTTGACTGTTCCACTCATCCACACATGATCTTGTATGTATGTTGTTGATTCAAGTAAGAATAACCATTTCTGTCAACTTTATGGTTAATAAAGGAACTCATTGCTACAGAACTCCTTCAACAGCAAGTAGTTATAGACCGAATCCATCTCTTCTGAACCACCTACATAGATCCAAAAATGTGAAGTGAGGCACTGGAGACTGGCTGTCTGATTGAAGAGGGCTCTCACTGAAACAATCCATATTAACTCACAGAACAGCAATATTAGGATAGCAAATGTCACTTCATTAGTGGAAAAAAAGATGAACTTTGTGCTTCTACTGCAAGTTTTTAAGTTATAAATGCATCCTTTTATCACAACCAAGAAGAATACATAGTCATAATTTGGGGTGAGGAGGAATACGTTGAGCAGGAATTCTATTTTATTCCCTGCTATAAATTAGAAAAGATCACAGGCAAAGTTTTTGGGGGTGGAGAAGAGGAAAAAGTTTTAACTTTAATTAGAGCCAGGTTACCCATTGCTATACAGTTTACTGCAATTGTATTTAACCCGGATAACCCTTGTTAAGGTTTACATCTGGTTTCCTAAGGAGGTCCAGGTAAAGGGGAAACAGTATAGTCAAGTTTAGCATTTTGAACATGGACTTGGTAATCAATTTCTTTTATTGTTTTAAAGTTTATACTCAAGGAGAAAGTGTACCACATGAATAAATTCACAAATATCCTATATAATTTAGGAATAGTCAAAAATACATGCATAAATAGCAAATATAAGCACTGACATATACACATGTGAACACACTCTCCCTACAGCAATTCCTGTTTTACTGATTTAGTGTATAGTCCCAAACACACTGAAATCAGCAATTCTCAATAGTAAGATTGTCCTGGATTTCAGAGGTGTATAACCATACTTTGTTTTCCTGAAGACACAAGTTACAGACAGTATGTACGCCACAGTCCTCTGGCCTGTGAAAAGATCTCCCCGTAGTCCTGCTGTATAAGTTGCAAAATGCATAGACAGGGTTTTTCTATCCTAGATTAGCTCTCTTAACTGGTTTCTGTTCCCATTTTGTATACACCAGCATGAAAGAAATTAAGGAATATCATGTTTCCATAACTAAGCTTGCACCTTGCGATGATCCACACTTGTCTTCCATGTGGTTCTGTGGTTACAGCTCTAGCTATAGCACGCTCTCAGTTAATCAGCCCTTGAACTCCGTTACGTAAACCACTTTAAATCTAGAAAGTAACTCTGCAGAGTTGGTACAGCTGTTAAACACCGTGTTTGTGAAGGGACAGGTTGCAGAAAAAAAAGCAGACTCCGAATAATCTGTTCCCAAAATGCATATCCTGAACACACATCGCAGAGATTAGACTGATGACTATGGGAGGACAAAACCCAGGGTGGTAAATTCTTTCTCTTCTCAATAAGCACAAAGTTATCCATGAAAGACAATTTCTTGGTTTTTGTGCAGGAGATGTGAACACCACTTTTCAAGATATTTTTTTCTATGTCAATCTTTTTAAATAAACAACCTATATTGTGTAACTGTTGGGTGTGTTCAAGTGATATGACCTTGCCAAGTACAGAGTGGAGTGCCTTGTATAGAATAAACTTTATATTACTTAACAATATATAATGATGAAGTATAATCAGTCATTTGACTGTGGTGACTCATGATAATTACTGTATTAAACTTTGATAACAGCATTTTTCCCTCCCCTGTGTCTCATCTCATCTTTCCCTGCAGTACCCCCAGGCTTCAGCAGTCTTTACCAGCCTTCTGGTAATATTCTGTTTTGTACAGTGCCAGTAATACTGTCTATCATCTCAGGCCTCTGCTTCCTGGAATCATTAATACTGTGCTTTGGAAATTATTTGAGACAGAAGGCTCCACAATTGTACTTACTTGTTCAGTCTAGTTCCCTGAAAAAAGATTTAGTGCATTTTCAAAAGGAGAATTTTGCAGATAGGAGCCCAAATGGATTTTCAACTAGGCTTCAACGTTTTTGAAACCTATGGATGTTGAATAGTCTTTTACTAGTTGCCATGCCAACTGATACCAGAGGAACACTCTGCTGTGTGTTCATCCCCTAGAAAGCTTCACCAGATGTCTTCAACAAATTGCCATGAAAAGACCTGGGTCTGTCAGTCTTGTTAGGAGATAAAAATCAGACTGAAATGTCCCTGCCTCCACTTCTGATAAAACCAGCCCATAAAATATGTAGACCTGCATTGCTCTCACAGTAAACCAGCAAAATCTCTCACTCCCACCCTAACTCCCCCTCACTTCCTGTAGCCGGATTTTTTAAATATTTATGTTCTTATTTCTACATGAAGCACAAGGCCATTATGCTTTGCAGCTGACATCGTCTGGCAGTGCAAAGCTAGGAGCATCTGGTTGGCAGTGGAGAAAGAGAACAAGTTGATAAATTATTGATTTACATAAATCAACACCCTTTAAATATTGGTCTTTTGAAGGAAAAAAAAAAAAGCTTTTGTTATTTCAACTAGAAAAGTGTTAAGATGATAAACACTGTATTAGCTGCTTTGTGATTCTCTGTCCCCTCCTTGGACACCAAATATATCTATGCAATATACTGCAATTCTCTGGAGTGACAGTATGGAAGCACAAAAATGTTTTTCTTAGTGATCTAATCTTTCAGCAGTAATTTTTTATTTCTTTTTTTAGCGTCATGGCTGTGTAAGGTGTAACACTGCATTCAAACACTTCAAAACAACCACAGAAAATGAGGTTTAAGAATTAATAATGTTTCAGAGATGTGTGCCTCACAGGATGACCTGAAGAAACAAAACTATGACTCCAGCAGGAGCTGTGGGTACACAGCACCTTGGGAGAACTGTTCATTGCTATTACAATAAATATATACACTTTTCCAAAAAAACTGTAAGGCACTGGGCACTCAGGATACTGAATGAAGTGCAACAGAGCATGATTTGTGAATAATCTACAGTGTATTTCTGGAAAAAAGAAAACAAGATAATGTATCACAAATTACTTCATTCTGTTACTTCACTGCTTGTCAAATTGTCCTCATAAGACACTACAGAGTTCCTTCATTAGCAGGCACACTGTGGGTTAATATACAGAAATACACAGTTTGTATGTGTCATAATTTTTACATTTAAAATAAAAATGTATTTTCAGGTAGTTCAATTAAATTTTAAAAGTAAAGTCATACTGAATTCCTATTCTATGTATTTGTTTTTTCCCAAGCATTATCCTTTTATCCAGTCTGATATACATACAAATTCTCATGGAACTAACTTTTTAGTCTTCTGTATTACATTATTTATATATACTCAATACAAATAGCAGTCATTCAACAAACCTCAGCCCACCATTCAATTATATTTTTCCACAAAAATGATGTTTAGAAATGCCAGTGTAGCCCAAAACATCAAAGTACTGTCTTATGTTCTAAGTTCTCCTTTTGAAAACACACTAAGTTGTCAAACAGTCCAGGGAACTAGGCTGAACCTAGCAAGTACAATTGTGGAGCCTTCTGTCTAATCTGGGTTTTCACAGAAAAGGACTGACATGAAACCTCTGTCTGGGTTGCTAATGAAGTGTGGAAGCTGCCATGTGGAACAGTTCCTTCTACTTCAATCCTTACATCACTGGCTCGGAACTTTCTCAAGCCTGTTCTTGACCACACAGCCTCTCCAGGCAACTTGCTCTACTCTGGACTGCCCTCATGGAGAAAAAGGTTTCCCTTTATCTCCAGCCTGAATTTGTCTTGTTTCAATGTGTGCCCACTGTCTCTCACTCTCATGTTACCATCAGGATGCCAAGAGCCTGGTTCCGTCTTCCCAACATGCAGGTCATAGGTAGAAGAAGGCTGCTCTGAGGTGCCGCCAAAGCCTTCCTTTCTCCAGGCAGAAGCAGCTCCATCAC
Source organism: Fratercula arctica (assembly GCA_947846985.1). NCBI lineage: Eukaryota > Metazoa > Chordata > Aves > Charadriiformes > Alcidae > Fratercula > Fratercula arctica. Next base: position 18,258,876 of record CANTUZ010000026.1, read on the forward strand.
TCAGGGTGCCCTCACAGGACAGGTGCTCCAGTCCCTGAGCAATCTGGTGGGCCTCTGCTGGGCTTGCACCAGTTTGGCAATGTCTGTCATGGGCTGGGGAGCCCAAACCAGAAGATGCAGTATCTAGGTGTCTTAAGAAGTGTAGAGTCAAGGGCGATCCTCACATTGCTCCATCTCATGGCTGTGCTCCTACTCCTACAGTGCTGGATGCTGCTGGGCCTCACTGCTGCCAACAGCAAGTTGTCTCCTGTGCAGCTTGCTGTCCTCTAGAGCCCTTGGATTTTTCTGCAGAGCTGTTGCCCAGGCCGGCAGGACTTTGGGTTCTTTGATCATGGCCTGATCTACAAAACGCCTGGCCTGCTGGTAACAGGCAGGAATACCTTGTCCTCCAGGGGAAAAAGGGTTCTAGCACAAGAGTTATCAGGACTCATTGAGAGGGCTTTAAACTAGATTTGAAGGGGGGTGGGGATGGTACTGGGTTTGCTGGTGAGGTGCCAGGGCGTAGTTGCTCAGCGCTTGTGGGCCAGTGTGCCAGTATTTCTGAAAGCCAGGAGGCACACCACATCTCAAGGGTCAAAACTACACGCACAACTCCCTCTCTGAAATGCTTATACACCAATGCACGCAGCATGGGGAATAAGCAGGAAGAGCTGGAGCTCTGTGTGCGGTTGCGGGGCCCCTATCTCATTGCAATTACTGAGACGTGGTGGGACAACTCGCATGACTGGAATGCTGTCATGGGTGGCTATGTCCTTTTTAGGAAAGACAGACCAGCAAGGCGGGGAGGTGGAATTGCACTCTATGTGAGAGAGCATTTGGAATGCATTGAGCTCTCACTAGGGGCGGATGAAGAGTGGGTCGAGAGCTTATGAGTGAGGATTAAGGGACAGGAAAATATGAGGGACACTGTTGTGGGTGTTTATTACAGGCCACCTGATCAGGATGGGGAAACTGATGAGGCTTTTTACAGACAACTGAAGGTAGCCTCGCAATCGCAGGCCCTGGTTCTCATGGGGGACTTCAATCACCCTGATATCTGCTGGGAAGACCACACAGCCAGGCATGGGCAGTCCAGGAGGCTCCTCCAGTGCATTGATGACAACTTTTTGACACAGGTGGTACAGGAGCCAACAAGGAGAGGAGCACTTCTAGACCTGGTACTGACAAACACAGAGGGATTGGTGGAGGACATTAAGGTTGGGGGCACCCTAGGTTGTAGTGATCATGAAATGATTGAGTTCAGGATCGTGGGCACTATCCACAAAACAACAAGAAGTAAAATTACAACCTTGGATTTCAGGAGGGCTAACTTTGGCCTCTTCAAGAAACTGCTTGGAGAGATCCCGTGGGCTAGGGCTATGGAAGGCAAAGGGGCTCAAGAAAGCTGGTTGATATTCAAAGACCACTTCCTCCAAGCTCAGGATCGGTGCATCCCGAAGAGAAAGAAATCGGCCAAGGGACGCAGGAGACCTGCATGGTTAAGCAGGGAGCTTCAGAAAAAGCTCAAGTGGAAGAAGGAAGTTTATAATAAGTGGAAGAAGGGACTGACCCCTTGGGAGGATTACAAGAATGCCACCAGAGCGTGCAGGGATGAAACAAGGAAAGCCAAGGCCGCCTTGGAATTAGACCTGGCTAGGGATGTTAAGCACAACAAAAAGAGCTTCTACAAGTATATTGGAAGCAAAAGGAAGACCAGAGAAGTTGTGGGCCCACTGTTGAATGAGACAGGAGTCATGGTGACGGAGGATGCGGAGAAGGCAGAGTTACTGAATGCCTTCTTTGCTTTGGTCTTTTCTGCTCGGCCCAGCCCTCAGAAGTCCCAGGCATTGAATAAAGTAACAGGGAAAGAAGAAGACTTCCCTTGGGTTGAGGAGGAGCGAGTGAGGGATCAATTAGATCATTTAGATATTCACAAGTCCATGGGCCCCGATGGGATGCACCCGAGAGTGCTGAGGGAGCTGGCAGAAGTCATTGCTGGGCCGCTCTCCATCATCTTTGAAAGGTCCTGGAGAACAGGTGAGGTGCCTGAGGACTGGAGGAAAGCCAATGTCACCCCAGTCTTCAAAAAAGGCAAGAAGGAGGAGCCAGGGAACTACAGGCCGGTCAGCCTCACCTCCATCCCTGGGAAGATGATGGAACAGCTTGTTCTGGGCGTCATCTCAAGGCACGTGGAGGAAAAGAAAGCTATCAGAAGTACTCAGCATGGATTCACCAAGGGGAAATCATGTCTGACTAATCTGATAGCCTTCTACGATGGCATGACTGGATGGATAGATGAGGGGAGGGCGGTAGATGTGGTCTATCTTGACTTAAGCAAAGCGTTTGACACGGTCTCCCACAGCATCCTCATAGGGAAGCTTAGGAAGTGTGGGTTAGATGAATGGACAGTAAGGTGGATAGAAAACTGGCTGAAAGATAGAGCTCAGAGGGTTGTGATTAGGGGCACAGAATCTAGTTGGAGACCAGTGACGAGTGGTGTTCCCCAGGGGTCAGTACTGGGTCCAGTCCTCTTCAATATATTCATCAATGACCTGGATGAGGGGATAGAGTGCACCCTCAGCAAGTTTGCTGATGACACAAAGCTGGGGGGGGCGGCTGACACACCGGAGGGCTGTGCTGCCATACAGAGAGACCTGGACAGGTTGGAGATCTGGGCAGAGAGAAACCTTATGAAATTCAACAAGGGCAAGTGTAGGGTGCTGCACCTGGGGAGGAACAACCCCATGCACCAGTACAGGTTGGGGGCTGACCTGCTGGAGAGCAGCTCTGTGGAAAGAGATCTGGGAGTCCTGGTGGACAACAGGATGACTATGAGCCAGCAATGTGCCCTTGTGGCCAAGAAGGCCAATGGCATCCTGGGGTGCATCAAAAAGAGTGTGGCCAGCAGGTCAAGGGAGGTCATCCTCCCCCTCTACTCTGCCTTGGTGAGGCCACACCTGGAGTACTGTGTCCAGTTCTGGGCTCCCCGGTTCCAGAAGGACAGGGAACTGCTGGAAAGGGTGCAGCAGAGGGCTACCAAGATGATTAGGGGACTGGAACACCTCTCTTATGAGGAAAGGCTGAGGGATTTGGGTCTCTTCAGTCTGGAAAAAAGACGGCTGAGGGGGGATCTTATCAACACTTATAAATACTTAAAGGGTGGGTGTCAGGAGGATGGGACCAGGCTGTTTTCAGTAGTGCCCGGGGACAGGACAAGAGGCAATGGGCACAAACTGGAGCACAAGAAGTTCCACCTAAACATGAGGAGGAACTTCTTTACCCTGAGGGTGGCAGAGCACTGGAACAGGCTGCCCAGAGAGGTGGTGGAGTCTCCATCTCTGGAGACATTCAAAACCCGCCTGGACGTGTTCCTGTGTAACCTGCTCTAGGTGACCCTGCTCTGGCAGGGGGGTTGGACTAGATGATCTCCTGAGGTCCCTTCCAACCCTATGGTTCTATGGTTCTATGATTCTATGGACCACTGCCAGGGCTTGGCGTTCTCTGGGCTGAACTGCACAAGGCCCATTCCTCCAGCATGCCCAAGTCCCTCTGGATGGCAGGCCCTGCTCTCCGGCATGTTGGCTGTTCCTCTCAGTTTGGTGTCACCTGCCAGCCTGAGGAACAGGTGTTCCCTTACCTCCTCCTGGTCGTGGAAAAAGTTGTTAAGTGGGATAGATCCCAGGACAGATCCATGGTTCTCCACTTGTTAACAGCTTCCAGGTTCAACCCATTAACCACTACCCTCTGCATTTAGTCCAATATTTACCCACCTAACTTCTCACCCATGAAATTTTATCTAACATTGTTTTCTGGCTTCTTGTTGGCTAAATTTAAATATTCTGAATTCTATCTTCCACAAACCGCAGAAATTTGAGAAATCCTTGAAAATGCCTTGTTCTGGGGAAAAAAAAATAAACAATTTATTCATAGCACAAAACTTGCATTCCTCCTAAATGACTGCATATCTGGAAGTAAAACTAAGAGAAATCAAACCCCTAAACTCTGCCCTAACAGGATTACTGCAGAAAAAGGAAACATTTCAGAAGCAGCACAAGTACTACTTTGATTCTAATAACTATTTTACATGCAAGATATTTGTACATTCTCAACACATTTTAGACACAAACCTCCAAAATAAGTACATGCAAGAGTCCAAATATTATCATGAGAAGAAATTAAAGCACATAACTTCCATAACCCTAGGCTTCTGCTTCTGAAAAAGGGCTCTGAATAACTGGTCTTTCACTACTGTTGAAGAAGGACAAAAAAACTTTAGGAAAGTTCCATCCTCCAAGCTTGTTTTTTAAAACTCACAGCTGTGGAGACTGTTTTTAGATATATTACGGTCCTACCTACTACAGCACACATAAACTATCTAAGTATAAAGCTATAAATAGAAGTTTCCTATACTGTACTAATGCATGTATGTGCACTAGTATATGTTCTATATTAAGAGGTTTAGTCATGGTGGCATGTTTTTATTAACACACCAACCACTATGTTTCTACTTGCAGGCATAATGAAGTACATTAATACTTTAAGTTCCTTGTGACTCTCCCCCCGCAGTTAGATTTTATTTGCTAACGGTAGAGAACTGTGCCACAGTCTAGAGACACTATCTTGACATTCCTGCACAGATTTGTGGCACTGTAATGAGAAATGGCTGTATCTGCAAGCTGTACATTTGTAGTGAACCACTGTGGAGAGGATAATGTATAGAATACAGCTTAACCACCCCTCTTATGCAGTATTGACATAAGAGTAGGATGATGAACCTGTGATTCCTCTTCAGCATTATCTGTGGCCAGAATTGCGTGGTTTGTTTATTTTTTTTTTTAAAACAAAGCTTGACAATTTCATAATGAAAACACAGCACAGAGCACAAAAGAAAGAAATTATATATATAAAAAAAGGTTAACCAAAATGGAAGTGTGGTTTGATACAGGTACATGGATTTTAAGAAGTTATATAAACGTAACAATGTATAAACAATCAAATGCAGATTAACCACCAGAAGCAAGAGAGCTGCAGCCTCTCTTCCCCCGTAGTAGAGCCACCAGTGACAATAAACACTGCTTCACAGATAGGCTATGCCTTCACCTGATCATATTAACATAGACCAATATAAGTTCACAAAAGAAAGTAAAGTTAAGTAATAAGTAAATTCCTGTATCTTGAATCTCAACATTATGCATGAACCCCACACAGATTTTTGTTTTTCATATTTAAAGAAATCAGTTAAAAATTTTCTAGTTTTGTAAAGACATGCAGATATGGGGGCCTACAGATATAGGGGGCCTACAGGAAAGATGGGGAGGGACTCTTTATCAGGGAGTGTAATGATAGGGTAGGAGGTAATGGTTTTGAGCAGCCTGGTCTAGTGGGGGGTGTCCCTGCCCATGGCAGGAGGGGCTGACACTAGGTGATATTTAAGGTCCCTTCCAACCCGAACCATTCTATGATTCTATAACTATCATCTGCACTATGCTCTGTTCATTAACCAGAGAAGGTAGTAAGCAACCTCCCAAATAAGTTTTGTGGGGTATTTTATTGTAAGATACCGTAGATTCACTACAGAAGTGATGATATTTTCAGTTCTGTAGCCATTGACATGAATCAAGGTTAACATTCAAATAAAAAATAATATTTTAAGCCATCTCCCTTTGCACAAGTGTTTTACCAAACTGATGTTTAAACTATGATAGCACTTGCTACCAGAAAATTCACAAATACAATTACAAGCAGCACATGAAAGACTTAAGTCTTGAGAAAAGACCTGAAATCTAGGCAAGATGCTCTTTAAAGAATATAAAGGAGATAAGGGCATGAGTAACCTCTGCTGAGGAATAAGGAAAAGAGCCATCAGGAAGACATACTCAATAGAACAAATAAGTGCTAATATGTTGACCTACCATTGCCTCAGAGGCTCTTTCTGCTTCTACAACTTGAGATGTGGAAGCAGAGTGTCAGAAACAAATCATTCTAAAAGACTGAATCTTTCAGTCCTCATGGAAGGTGTCTGTATATGTTTACATCTTATAAATATTTATGTTTAACCCCCTCCTAGTCACAGCGTTCATCAGGGTGACCAAGGTGCTTGTTTGATGAATGCATATTTACAGCCTTTTCTTGCCTCCACTTGATCTTTCAACAGTGTGAGACAGTTGCTGTTGCTTGTGCATGCATGTTTGTGGTGCCTTCAGTTTGATCTTCAAACACCTGCTATGCCTTTAGCATAGAGTTTGTTCTGCCAGCTGTGAAGACCTCTGATTGCTGGAGTACTTCACTGACTTTCTATCCTCATTTCTTGTGAAATGTGACCATGACACAAATACCCTTGAATAGTTTGGGGGTCAACCCCTTGCAGCTAGAGAAAGATCAGTTGGATGGACAGGATGACAACTTCTTCATACATACAGAAGAGTGGAGGGGACCCCTAGAGTCATTCTTTAAAGAAATAAAGGACTTTTTCAGTCTCGGAAATAAAAAGTGAAGAGCCCTTGAACATGGCAATCAACCAATGGCTGCATTTCTCAAGAACAATCTCTCTTAAAATCATGGCAGGCACACCATCTTCTACATCAGACACTTAAAGATAGTGCATGACCTGTGATGCATCTTCTAGAAATAAGGCAGGGAATGCCTTTGGTTTCTTAAGGGATACTGGTTTATACACTGACAGTCATATTTGAAGAGCTCATGTTTTTCCATTTGTCAGAGTTTTGATGTGTCCTTTAAGAACTTCATTAAACTCAACTGCAATTGTACTGGCTATTAGGTATTTCAGTAAAGCAAGACATTATACCATTGGAATTAGTGTCTGGAAGCATCTGTGGAAAGATAGGTCACAAAGGCTGAGTTCCTTTGCATTCAGAAATACTTAAAACCATTTGATTTGTATTTGGTGTTATCCAGGATCATGATGAGTTTCTGCTGCTGCTTTCTCATATCTTGTATACTGGATGTCCAGACACAGAAAACAGAGAAATCTTTCTATGCCAAAGAGCTGTTCTTCTGTGAGAGCATTTTACATGAAGAAAGGGCTATCCAGATAGATGACTTTCAAGCCAATGACCTCTGACTACAGATCAGGTGCAGGAGGACTGTCCAGTGTTTTGCAGGGCCACAGGAAGTCCCTACTGTCACCAGGACTGTCCAGGAGGACAAAGCAGAAACTTGCTCCACAATAGTTTGCACAAGTAGGGGGGCAAGGTTTCTAGGAGAGGGCGGCTTGAAGAGCTGCTCTTCTTCAACAGTATGCAACTCTCACATTTCTTCTCTGAAATGTATCAGGCTACTGCTGAGGCTCCTTTTGCTTCAGAAATACAGTGTCATGGAAGATATGTTTGGTATTTCTTCTTACAGCAACAGTACAGTTCTTTGCTGGTTAATCATGTAAATTTAGCATTCTCAGGAGGCAAACCCATTGAAAACATGCATATATGAGTATAAGACTTGGTCATAGCTATAATGTGTTTCCATATTAGGAACAGTTCTATGACTTTAAACATAAGTATGAATACCACTAAATGTCCAGGGTCTCTTCATTTCTTCTGTTTTAAGAAGTTACATTGTAAACCTAAAGTGAAAATTGTTCCAATCAAATTAGTTAACTATCTGATGGAAGAAGTCCCACATAGAAAAAAAAAAAATCCCTAAACATATACAGAAGATTCTGATCCCAATCCTTGCAACAACAGAGCACACAGAACACACAACTGAGCAGACATCTAAGCCATAACAAATGCTTTAGTACCCACTTGTCCTCCTGGTCAACTGAGAGCCCTCAGTGGAGTGCAAATGCTCTTGCCTGCTTTTCTTCTAGCTCCACAATGCTTGCATATGTAACTGCAGTACCTTACTTTAAACTGCAGAAGTACAGGGAAAGGGAAGGGAGGTTGTTTCCTTTTAAATGTCTCCTGACCTGCTGAAGGACCTGTGCACCAAGACAGATGTCTCTGCTTTTCATGCTGGGCACTCTGGGCTCAGCCGTATTATTTGCATCACCAGGTTCACCCAGAGAAGAAAGCTTTTTGTGCTGGACTCTGAGCGTATAGTTGACATCTAACAGTACCTGATGACTCTTTATACTGAACTAAGTGAATATCTACTGTGGATTAGACCACTCCCTGAAGGCATTTTGACTCCATATGCACTTGAGGAAAACTGCCCAATTTACAAAGTAACAGGTACTGGAGAGGTGACATTGCATCATTTCAAGGAAACCTCCAAGCCCTAGCCCTTCTTTCTTTGAGAAAGAAAGAAGAGTCTTGTATAAAAACTAGCCAATATTATTTTCCTTCTAGAAACATAATATGGCATAAAAATGAAGTAGAACTAAAAAAGCATGATTTAATTCCTAACAAAGATGGTTGGAATGAGGGAACCTTTGGCAGCATCCTGGATACAGGATTTTTGTTTCTTTGTTTAAAAGGCCTAGCTCCTTATGCTTCACAAGCATGATAAGGTAAATCTTAACTTACATTTTCCTAATCATACTGAGGATGTTATAAAACATGACAATAGTGTCCCAGAAAAGTCCAAGAAAACATCTAAGACAGTAGATTTTGCCTAGGGATACCTAGAAAAGAATGCAAGAGTGCAAATATACACGATATTTTGCCTAAGCATCTTTCAAACACAAGTGGCTTACAGATACGGTCAGATGTTACAATACTTCCACAGCTTTGTCTTCCATTGCTTGGCCATCACCCTTCCTACGTTCTTCTGAAACTGCACAGATTTTTAGCATCCATAATAGCTGTAAGCAAGGAGTGCACCGCATGAGAAAAAAAAAAAAAAAAAAAATTATTTGTTCTGAGTCTACCTTCTGTTAAACTAGTTGGACCCTCTTTACATCTTACACTGAAGACTGTCAGTAATCACTATCCAGACTTTCCATTTGTCTCATCATTCTATGGATCAAAATTCATGTTAAATTTAATTTTCCAAACTATTTTTTTAATTTGTTTTAGGGGAGTTTGTTTGCCATTTTATAGCACTGATACCTTTCTAAGTAGAAAAAAAAAAAATACATCTCTCCAGTAGGTACAGAAACACTTAACAAAAGTAGACAATTGTACACAGATCCTTCTTTAAAAGCTGGAAGAAGTTAAATTCTACCTTTGACAGGTGAGAGCCTGAGGATGAGAGCCAGAGTGTTCCTCTCAAGAGATGAGGCAGTGATGCAAGGCTACAGATGTGGCAGTCATCATTGCTTTTCCAGCTTATTTGAAGCACATCACACAGCAATTTTTGTATCACTGGTGATAATTTGCCTGTCCATGCCCACATCCCTGCCTGCATGTAAAACTTGATTACAAGATTATGTGTATATTGACAATAAACAAACAATGTACGTATTTTCTATTAACATATTAAAACCTATTTGAATGTGAAGTTCTTTCTAGGTTTAGATGCCTTGAAGATCATGTGCCCACAAGTCTTGAAGAAGTCAGTAGCAGTAAAATCTACCATGTTCATATAGAGAACTTGTTATGTATCTTTAAGTGAATTTAATTAGTGTGAGCAGTAGCTTGTTTAAGAATTCAAAAAGTAAAACAAGCTTATGAAAAGATATGCTATAATTACCTTTTAGACACCTTTGTTGTTTAATAGTTTCACTGCTGCTTTGTAATGCTGTATCAACACTGAGCAACACGAAATCACTTGGCTCAAAGCCCTTATGCTCTCTCCCTGTAATGTTGAGTTTGATCTGGAGACACTGAGAAATCCTAAAACTTATTGAAATCAGTTTAAAATCTCTCCAAGTCTGCTGGGATTAGGCCTTAATGAGTCAGATTTTCTCCTTTGCCACCTTCCTCTTTCTACATGTTTAATTTTACCATTTTTCACAAGCAAGATATAGGCTGGATGTAAACGTGCCATAGGGAGAACTGTGCAGCCCTGGGAGAGACTATTTTCCTTCACAAATATTTCTAAGATCCCTCATGTGGTTAAATGAGTTAAGGGAAAAAAAATATGTGCAGATTTTAACTTATTGTAATCTTCCAGGGCTGATATGACAAAACAATAATGCACATGGAATATTTGTTCCACAATCAGCAAACAGTGCCTTTCAAACCAACAAAAACTACCGAGACTTTGAAATACGTTTTTCGCCCTCAAGTGTTGCAGATGATGCGTCATAACTAAGTTTTGTTCCCAGTCACAGTATTCTATGAAGCTACCAGGGCAAGACTCACTAGGAGTTTCACTGTGAAGCATTAAGAGCTCAGAAAATACTGAAATTCTGGAAGAGATTTGTCTCCTGCTGTATAAGACTATTTTGGCAAATGGTCACTAAAAGATTTCTTCACTGTCAAGTATCACAATTATTTCTGTTTTGAGTGCTTTATTAAAATAGTGTTAATGTTAAAAATAGCAAGCAGAATTTGGTGACCGACTGGCAGTTGGCCACATTAAAGCAGTAAACTGAAAAGCTTTATTCTGTGCTGTTGGCAGGCAGTAAGCTTCTTTTCTCTGACTTTGACTCAGGACTAAGGAGCAGGTACCCTTTTCACATATTCAGCAGAAAGTTTGCATGGTTGCAGAAAGAGCTTTAGTCTATTCAGCAAAGTTGGAGGTATATTTAGCAAGTAGGGTTCTGTAATTCTTCTGTACCAATTGCACATTAACCATATGAAAACTGTTCTAGTTTCCCTCTGCAATGCAGCCTAGAGTCTACCTCCAGAAAGCAACTTTTTTTTTTCCCCCCCTGAAATACAGTATTTAGAAAGGTGAAGTAGCTTTAATGGTTAAAAGTGGGGCTATATACAGACTATTTACTTTGGTGCCTAGGCAGACTGACATGCTGGGTACAAGAAAATAACTTACATGTCTCATTCTCCAGTGGAAATCTAGAAAAAAGCACCTAAAAATCCAGTAGGAGCTTAAGTTACCTAACAACAGTAATTTCTTCTTTAAAAGAAAAAAAAAAAGGGAATCTCAAATGCAATGAGTCACATTTGGCTCTCAAAGGTACATTCCTTGAATCTGTTTCATTGAATCACATTGCAATAGTATTTTTATTTTTTAAATTTTTTTAAAACCTTGCAATACCCAAAATCGAGATGCCCATGATGGCATTCAGTCCCCCTGGATTTTGGCAAGGGGCACTTCTGTCTGTTCATTTGGATGGGAAACACGTTGCCACTAAACTTTGCTGAGTAATTGGAGCAACCACACATTTCCTCTTTGTCAAGCCTGTGTGTTACTACTAAGAAAGAGGTAAGTGCCTTTCTGTAAAACACTGCTACAACTGTTTAAATAGGAGGCTGAAAGCTCACAGAAAGAGAGACCTTCCCATGCAACACCTTTTCCTATTGCATTTGCTACAGTGTAAGTTCTGTTTTGTTCCACTTAAAAAAAAATAAATTAAATAACTCCATAAAATTCAACAGATCTAGAGTTTCAGTGGTTTAAATGCAAAGAATTTGGCTTTGGAGAGCAGGCATTGCACCTTCTTTTACTGAAGGCCTGATCATACTTGCTGAGAAATGTGTTACAAGCAGAAAAGACTACCTGAAGAACAGGGATGAGAAAAGAAATAATAATTCAAGAGTGGTTCCAGCTGCTGACAGCTAGTATAACCGATCGTCAGGAATGTCAAAATGCATGCAACAGGAAAATATTTCCTGCAGGCATACTGTCGAGAAAAAACAAAGGCAGACAATAAGACAAAGTAAAAAATTAAACCACAAGAGTGTTAAATTAGATAACCTTAAACATATCTACATGTCACCCTCCAGGTAGGCAAAGATATTAAGGAATAACGTATTGATCAAAAATGTTGCATGGAATGTCTTACTGCAAAAGAATGCAATGCAGATATGTGCAAAAGCACTGGCAAGCGTCTTGTCCTGTACACCAAAATCCCATTTATGCCATAGGTCAAAGTCTTACGATTTACTCGATATTCATCAGGTGAATGAAAGTGAATTTCCTCCTGAGAGGAGAGGCTAAGCCAGAGCGTTTCCTTATTAAAGTCTGCACAACGAACTGAAGCTCACTCAGCACTGCCTGCCTCAGAGAGAGCACAGAAAAGAGACCACCTCTCGCAGTCAGGCTGGGGGTAGCAGCAGTTGAGAGCAGCACAGAGAGCCAGTGCCCCTGCGAACTGCATCACAGTAATGTCACCCCAGCCTCGGAGCAAGCTGGGGGGAGCGAGGAGAGCCACGCTGAGCCCCTCCTTCCCAGACCTCCTCTTTTATCTCCCTGTTAATGGCAGAGCAGCAGCCAGTGCGACTTGAGCGTATTTGCCTGATTGTACATACCTCTCACCCCACTGCCGGCATTGCCTTTGCTCCCCTTTCTTTAGGGTCAGAAGGTATATGCTCCCACTTCAGGAATATGCACAAAGACATTGAAGTATGCACTTAACCTCATCTGAGTAGAGACAGAGACTCCAGGGAGACTGACTGCAGCAGCTGCAGCAGCTGGGCAGAAAAGGGGAAGGTTTTTGAGCATCGCTACTTGCGCAGGGAGAGAGTTTGTTGGATGAAAGGCTTATTGCACAAATCAACAGCTTTGAGGACAGTGATCAGGCCACCGTGAGGCTGAAATTATAGCTGAGTTCTGTGGTGTTGTGTGGGTACTGTGGTGGTGTTCATCAGAGAGTAAAGCTTGCAAACGTGACTCGTGCAGTGAGGCAGGTTTGCTAGACTACGTTGGTAGAGCTTCATTCACAGCCCGTGCAGTTTGTAGTTTTAGTCCAGCCCAAGATTTCATAAAATAGCCTTAATAAAATTATTTTAATACTATTTTAGCACTATTCGATGCTATCTTAATAAAATGTGAATTATGAATGACAGTTTCAAGATCTGTGAATAGTGTGTTTGTACTTTATAATGGTAGTCGGTTTGTCCCGAAGCCTCTGAGGGATCTGGATGTAAACACAGAACTTTATAAGTTTCTTTTTTTTGGTTTCCACTGCAACAAAAGAGAAAGAATTAATTTGGAATACTAATGTCACGGCAATAAGTTCCTAAATTGTTTTTCACTTTATGTTAATTGTAAAGATGCACATTCAAATAAAACAAACTTTTAAAGAGAGCAATTTAGAGTTTATTGCCATTATTTCTTTAAAAGTGGATTATTTAACTTAAGTTAAAATAATGCTTAATGTAGTGATCTAATTGATGTATTAAAGCTGAACATTACATTAAGACCACTTTCATGGCTATTACACAAACTCAGCCTATATTGTTTTTGCTACTAAAGACAATTGTTTACTCAAAAGTTATTATCTAATGCAAATAATTTCTTTTGTAAGAGTCGTATGATAAGGTCACTTTTGTAGTTTTAGCATAATTAAAACATGAGAGTCTCCATTACTCCAGTTTACATTAAAAGAATGTTTTCAACAAATAAAGTATGGCTTACTCTTATGAAGTGATAATGTTATAAGGAAGGCCCACAGAAAGAGTACGTCAAGGATTAATGATGCAATTAAAAGTATTGCAAATTCAGTTGTTAGCACAATGCTTTTGGTTTAGAAGCATTAAGTTGTACCATTTTAAGAAAAATAACTATTTCATATGAGTCAGGCTGCTTAAAAATTAAATTGTATTGCTTACTCACAAGAACTGGAAACAAGCAGATAAGGCATGCAAGCTACAAAGAGTGTTTTTCACTGTTGAGTTCTGGACCAGGTTAAAAAGAATCGTAAAAGTGTGTGAAACCACAAACATTTTTAGGAAGATGGTGATGAAGACTGTAGAGGAAAGACCTCCTTATATAGCCAACATATAAACACTCGCCATTTCCATTGTTTCATTTGAATGTACTATTTCTTTGACTCCTTTAAGATGAAACTACAGATTAGGCTATTCTAACAACAAAGTCAAAGTTAATTAGTCTTAACTAACAACCAAGTTGTAAACTACTTGAGGTCAACTCCACCCTCAGGAAAATGAGCATTAGTGAGACATTTTAAAGCACTGTCTGTTTTTATAAGCAGTGCAGGGAAAGGCTAAGCCAATAAAACATGATCATTCCATTCTATTCTATATTTTAATATTAACCTCTAAAGGACAGAACACTGCCATGTGCTTTGACGACAAAGCCTTGCACCAAACTAATAACAATATGTGAGTAAAGGAAATTACTGTCATTTTGCTTTGATTTTGGTCACCGAATGTAATAAGCAAACAACAGCGAAACCTCTATCAAACGAACCGTGATGAGAGGTTCCTGCACGGCTTGGACAACAAAGAGACTCCCAGAGACTGGTGTGAGGCTTCCTTCTTTTACCCTGAAGATAAATCATTAAGGTCCCCATTGGTTCTGGATTTTGAAAAAAAAAAAAAAGAAAATAAATAAAAATCTTCACATGTTATTTGGAAGTGCTAGGCGTGAGCAGCTGTTGTTAATTATGACTTCATTTTCTCCTCCAGACTTCTTTGGTTGCATGCCATAACTGCATGGGGCATGGGGGTTTACGGCTTGAAAATAGCCTTGTCATTCGGTGAAGTCTAACAGAGCAAAGGGGGCTTGATAAATGATAAAAATGTTCCTTGGAAAGCTCCTTAGATCAGATTAGTTCTCAGTTGTTTGTTTTTAGAATCCCAATAGTCTTGAACAATTAAAAGGTAAATACATGAGGACACACAATTCATGAACCATATAGAAAATATTTAACAGCTATTGAATTACTCTTGAAAGTAACTCTTCCGCCCTTTATTTACATGGTCTGTTTATATGCTCTGCTTAGAATGTTAAATAAATTGAGTTAATCACATAATTAAACTCCAATTTAACTTGTAGTCCTCATATACTGAACATCAGACAAATGCTTAAGTACCTTGATGAACTGGGGTCTTAGGGTGTGACTCTAAAAGGTACTATGCAATCTGGCCCTGAGCCAGCAGCGCTAACCTGCAAAGCTTTAAGTCTGTGGAAGACAAATAACGAGTTCTTCAGTGAACTGTGGGATTTCGCCCTCTCCCCCCCACCCCTCCCATTCCTTTCCTTTACTGGATCACTAGAAGAGGCTTCAACATTTTACTGAGCTGAATCTTCAAAACAATGGTGAAAAATCTCACTCATTAGTTTCTGCATAGAGGTAAATCACTGTTTCAAAAAAAGGGAGGTGGTCCAGCTAACCTAGTACTGTTAAAATTCATATGGGGGGTAGGGTTATGGGATTAAGAGAGTGGTGATTTGTTTTATGGCTATTTTCACTACATTACATTGCTGCCTTTTGGAATAAAACAAGATTTACTCTAATAAAAGCTTCTTAACATTTAATTTGTCTATTCCATTTCCATGAGTCCCACTGTTCTGTTTATTCTTCCTATTGTCCTTTTTCTTTTCTAGAGAAAAAGATTATCCTTTAAATGGAATTATTGAAATTAAGAACAGTGAGGCGTTTTGACCCAGTTCTGAGTTTATTGCAGAATGATCCTGCACAGACTACGGTGAGGAAATGCATTAGGAAAATCCTTCTAATTTGCTGCTGTAAAGTGCAGCAGCAACAGGACACTTTCAGCTGGTGTTCAATGTAATTGTGAGAATGATGGGACTCAAACTGTCCTCCATGTGAAATTTATCCTTCATCCAATCAGCAGAAACAACTAATGCACTGGAAGGTGTATTATATCCCATCTACTTCCCAATAAAGTCAGTGGTGTCCAATCAGACACCTATTGTTAGTAGAGAATCTGAAATTGATACAATCACCACATTGATCTACAGACAACTGTCTGTCATTTGCTTGCTGCCATGTCCTCCTCCCCTTCCACCATGCAGACGTTTCGGAGCAGGAGCCCACGGCACTGAGTTTCAGAATACTCTAGTGATCAGATCTGTTAGCGAGATCGGGCTAAATAATGCCAGTTTACTCAGCCCAAGTCCAAACAGGGGCTAGTGGTAGTGCCACAAGGAAAGGTGGAGGGTGCCATGCTGCACAGCTCCCTGCGATAACCAAAGAAACACTTGCCTGCTTTAGGCCCTGCTATCACACCTGGCCTGGAAGCACAGAAGATAAGGTTGATTGTTTCATTTTACACACGATTGTCTCCCAGACCTTCTGGAGAATCTCCTATTGATGGACTGCTAGTAAGTTGTCTGGACTGGGAGTGAAAGGAAGGCAAAGAAAAAAAATAATCCTTGAAATATCCTTCTTGTACTCACACGCTGAGGAGGATGGGTAGATGTAGGACAGAATTTCTTTTGTTCAGTTCAATTACAAAGCCGGCTACATTACCTAGCAGCCAGGTTCATTCTCAGTACTAGACAAGCTGGCAACAGGCTAAGGGACACACAGAAGACAATCTGTGACTTCTGACACTAGAAACAAGTCAGAAATGAAATCCTTATGATATTAATTTGAAAGTTTATAGGCAAGAATCATTACACAGGTAATCCTTAAACACTGGATTAATCTCAACCTAGAATAAAATGCAAATCTTAAAATAACTGCTTAAAGTTCAAGGTTATTTTAGTGCTTACATCTGCTAGTGATCGCTATCACCATAATCTTTTTCGTTCAACCTAAAAACCATTAAGTATAGGCTCCTCATTTTGTAAGCATAATCTTAAAAAAACCTCCTTTTCTTGTGGGAGGCTCCTAACATCAGTTCATTGAACGCGCATACCTCAAGCAGAGTTGGCTGTTTACACAAATACAAAAGTAAGCGAGCTACCTCTGATCTTATCACATGTTCTGAGTTGAGATCAGATTATCATTATCAGTACTTGGATGCAAAGAAACTCCATGTATTGCAATATTAACAATTTAGTAGGAACCACTGTCTCCATTAGGACCATTTGTCCTCGTATAACAACCAAATGGATCTACCTATCTCTCCCTGAAGATGTTAGTTTAGTATGTTAAAGATAATGTTTAACTTGATCATTAACTTATATGGTTCCACAGGCTTGCAGCAGGTACCAAACAATTTACATCTTAGAAATACTGCAGTGATTTATTTCTATTTTCACTATGTTCTTTTTAGCAAAGCAGAAAGGGAAATTAAAGAACGGAAAGGATATCAAAACCAAGTGTGATGAAAGGTATAAATAGAAGGACAATCAAATACATTGTTTCCACCTAAAGTCTATGACTCTTTGTCCTACATACTTAGAAAAAGTTAACATTCATAGAAATTAATATTCACAAAACCCCCAAATTTTCTAGTCTCGTTTGGGCTTAGATACTGGCTATTAAGTATATGAATGGCCACTACTGCTTACTTGGATCGTGTTAAATGAAAGCCTTCTACTTCATTCAATCATATATATTTTAGGTTCAGGGTATTGGCAGAGTTCAAACGAAGCAAACCCATGAGTTCTTCATCCCCCCTCTTCCACCTGCCCCCCTCCACACCCAGCTCCTGTAATGCATCTTAAAAAGGCTTTTGTTTTCAGCTAATATTCTCCTTACTGTTTGGAAAGAAGGATTCAGAATAAACTCTACTCAAAAAGCTGGTGTTTGAATAATCTGTTAAAAAAAATGAACCAAAACCTCAAAAAAAAATCCCACCCCAGAACACAAACCAGGGGAGGCAGGGAGGGGGGAAAGGAAGGAAGGAAGGAGGGAAGGAGGGAGGGAAGGAGGGAGGGACGGAGGGAGGGAAGGAGGGAGGGAAGGAAGGAAGGGAGGGAGGAAGGAAGGAGGGAAGGAAGGAAGGAAGGAAGGAAGGAAGGAAGGAAGGAAGGAAGGAAGGAAGGAAGGAAGGAAGGAAGGAAGGAAGGAAGGGAAGGAAGGAAGGAAGGAAGGAAGGAAGGAGGGAAGGAGGGAAGGAGGGAAGGAGGGAGGGAGGGAGGGAGGGAGGGAAGGAGGGAGGGAAGGAGGGAGGGAAGGAAGGAAGGAAGGAAGGAAGGAAGGAAGGAAGGAAGGAAGGAAGGAAGGAAAAGTAAAGCACTATTAATCTGGAGATGAGAGAAGCATCGTCTCTTTTTCTATACACAATCGGATTCTGTCAAGGCAGCAGCCAGTTTACTGAAGATGGGAAAGTGAATTTAAATCAGATAGAAAAATCAGCGTAACAATTTTTCCCCCTTATCTGGAGTATGGCACTGACTATTAATGTTTCAGAAATATATTATTTGCCTTTTCATTGATTCACACATCATTTTGTCCCTGCATAATTTATAACAAAAAGGAAAAAGAGTGTAGCTATTTTACTAAAACTGTGTTGTCCAAGTGAGTACCACAGGTACAAAATGTTTCCTTTTTTATCTCCTGTTGTTTCAACGCTACCTAATGACTGAAAACTGAATACCAAGGACAATCATGAGCACTTAGGGCCCAATTCATAAAAAATACTGCAAGCCATTTATGCACAAATGTTGCTACTTTCATATGGAAACAAGCTACATAAAGAATTCCCCTTTGTGATTCACCAGCCCTCTTTATGTTAACATATTTTTCCTCAGTGGTGTACATGAACAGTGCACAATTCCACAGAGGGGACAAGGGCAAAAGCAAAAGCACTTTTAGTGTTTCTTACAGAAAAGCCTTAACAAGCTTGATGTTTTTCTGCCTTTTTTTCCCCTCCAATGAACCAGAGCAAGTCTGACTCTTCTGGTAGGTAATTGTAATTTCTGGAAGATTATGTACTTCTTTTATACTGGTGAATTTTTATCAGTATCAGATATGCTGGCAGATAATCTATCCAAATATTCTTAAAGACAACACTAAAAGGAGAATATTTGAATATTTATCACTTGACAGTACATTTTTAATCTGATTTGTTCAACTATTATTTCCTCAAAAACCAAGATGTGTTTACTTGAGATATTGGTTGGCTGCCTAAAACAGTCTTAGATACAGACAGATCAAGGTATTCAAGTTTTACAATGTTTGTCAGAGGCGCACTCCCACTGCAGAAATGGCACTCTTAATAGACAGCGGAAAACCCACACAGGAGCTTAACCTAAAGTCACGGAAACCGTGACACCAATTTGCATTTGTTTCTTGTTTACGTTTTTTCCCCCCTTTCAATATGATATTGCTATAGATTGCACTTCCTTCCTCTGGAAAGGAAGAGGTGCATCAGCATAACTTTTCATCTGGTTAGTTAAAGAATTACACCCTTTTAGGAAACAAAGGCACATGCTGTTGCTCAAAATGAATCTCATGGAAATTCACCATTTCCTGTTGGCTACAGTTCAGCGATGGCTTGCATGTCGGAACTATATTGCAGACAAAATAATGAAGTCAGTGAAAAGCATTAGGCACATGGCTCTAAGGAAGACTTATGGAAAGAGATTTTTGGGCAGAGTGCTGCTTCAAAATGGGATATTACTTACTTTTGTGCTTTGTTTTTCCAGCACACAGTGAGTGTCTGCACAAACATCTCATCAAAGAAAAACCCAGCCACTGCAATTTTATCTCCGAACGGGGAAAACTCACAGAAACCAGAATTTCTGTTAGTGAGATGTATCAAAAGGTGAAGCCAGAGTAAACAGAAAATAATTGTGTGCACTTTCTCTCTTTTTTTTTTTAAATATATTTTCAATTTTATATATGTATTTATTTATTAATACTGGTAGTAGCAAGAATAGAATAGCTTGGGAGATTTGAGCAAGGGAAGCTGGAAGTCAGTGCAAGCTTTTTCGTACTGGGCAAGCAACACAGCTCTTGCACAGCATTGAGACATAGAAGTAGCTTATCTTCATAATCACAGCAAGGATGTCCGAACACTAATGTCTTTGCACTTCAAAGTTTCTCATGCCTTTTGAGCTGTTTCATTTAAAATGCATAAACAGAGCTGGGAACCTGACTGGAACAAAGTTTCTCCTCTCCATCCTGAAATGCGTAAATTATTAGACTTTGTAATTTGGCATTCATTTTGGTTGTTCGTTGCAGTGACCAATGCACTGTTCAACAGAGTCCATAGTCTCAACATGGGAGATAGTAATTCACTCACATCGTAACCAACAGCTTACTTTTTCAGAGATTTTTAGGCAGAAGGAACAATTTAATGTGTTCTTCATTTCTTAATAATTTTTCATCCTATATATTTTTAATCTGGATATTTACTTGCTTAAAATTTACCCTATGATAACAGCTTGTCACCAGCACACTGGTCTGCTGGAGTACCACACTGTGACTGATCTGTAGCCCATAATGCCAATGGACAGAGAAGCGAAGAGAAGACTGGCAAAAATTCATACTTGCTTTCTATTAAAAGAATTTTCATTTTTTATTGCCCTTAGAGCAATTAACTTGTAAACTGAAGCAGAACATAGGCTGCATTTATACAGGAACATTGTAGACACGGGAGAGCTCATGTTTATGTTAGCTAGCTCTTCTATTCACTAAAATAAGATAACCATATACAAGAAAATATTTAGATATTTAGAGTTGTTCCTGGAGTCACCAAACCTGTATCTTGCTTGGGAGAGTTCCAGCTGGCCAAGGCCAACAGTGGTTTTGAACTTCTCTAAGAGTTTGGAAACATAGATGTTTGCATTCCATCTCCCTGTCCTTAGATACTCTTTATCTTATTAGTACAGACATGGTCTTAAGGTCTAATTGAGCAAATGCCACCAGTTCTACTGGAACTGTTGCTATATATTGCTACCTACCCCTATAGGATTGAAGAATACTGTCAAATGAAGCTGCCTATTCTTAAACACAAGACACAATTAGGTATAGGCATTGCTTTGCTTATGAAAATGGCAACTTCTTTAACATGTGTTTATTTTTAAATATTTATAAAGCAAACTGTTGGAATTGATTTTCTGAAGTGTGTCTTCAGAAAATTTCCTATGCTTTAATGTGAATAGATACCAGCATTGTAAAGTTCAAAAAGCATGTTTGCTCACAGACAAACCTGTTAGAAGCAGAACCCCACTCCAGTCAAAGGGAATGAATACTTAAAATCCTTGGAAATGCCAAATTCTTCCTATTTACACAGATTATGTTCTGCTGAGGACTAGGACCTGTTTCCCCTCAAGCCAACTGAAAATGCACTTGGTTTTAATTAAGTAGCACCAAGTCTTAACATGCCAGCATTTTTTTCTGCATACATATACTCACAAACAGATGCCCACGAAGCAGACATGCACAGTTGATATATTTTAATTTGTTGTATATTCCATTCCATTTTGTGTATCACGAATAACCTAGGAGATGAACATAATTCTCACAAAATAAGACAAGAAAACTGAAGAAATGGAGAGTGAATCTTAGCTATGCCTGTTTTGATTTGACATTACAGTCATCTTTAAAGTCATGCATCAAATTCACTCTTCTCTAGTCATAGGGGAAGCTAATAGATTAAAAGATTTTTTATTTTGTTTTAAAGAGCACCTGTAGCATTTAGATTTCACTGCACATGAGTATAAATTTCAATTCAAAATTATATTACTTAAGCTTTATATTCTTTCCATAAAATGCTTTTTATGTAAAATTTCTGATGTAGCTGTGATTAGTTTTCCACCAGGGATTGCTCACACCCAGCTGCTTCAGTGTGTGGAAAGTTTCTTTCATGAGAGATTCGGGTTTTAGCAATAGCATCTCCTCACATTCACAGTGAATTAAAAGCTCTGCAGATTGATCAGTGAGAGGTCACGGGACTGTGGGTGATGCCAAGATGGAGAGATCCCTACCGTGACTGGGGGTGTGGGGAGCAGGTCCTGCTTTTTCCCCCATGAAATAGAGCACTGCTTCAGAAAACAAAGAAAAAAAAACTTGCATTTTTTTTTGCCACCCAGCACTTCATTTTATTTCCTGCAGTTGTTAATATAGTTCTAGTCTACTGTTTTTATGTAATGCTGCATGCATGTGTGTGCATTTGTGTGATAGTGACCACACAATCCCAGTTTGTGCTTTAAGCATAGCTTTCTTTTCTTTTCAGAAGAATCACTTTTGTGCTTGGTGACTGATGGTGAAGAATAGCAAGGTTATTCTTCACAATTTCTTAAGATATTTTTGCCCAGCCAAAGGAAGCATCAGTCCTTGGCATTCAAATTTTAAAGTCTTATCACAGATGTTTATCAACAAGTAATTTAGCAAGAAAAACAAACAATTTACTGTCTTTATCACTTGTAAATTAGTTACAACATTGCATTGACATTAAAAAGTCAGAAATACCCAGGTTTCAAAATCAAGTTTAATCTCTTCAGGATACCTACTTAAAATAAACAAAGGATGCTAATGATATTTTCTGTGGAAAAAGGAAAACACACACTTCTCCTCAAGTCCAGCTGTGCCACAGAAGAAAGGCGTTCACAGTACTCAAAAGTCCAACACAACCCATAGAAACAGAGATTCTTGAAAAACATTCTTGACAGATTTCATTTGGTAATTCACCCTTAATGCTGAGCCTGATTTACTGGCATAAACTCTGCCTCAGTTTCTCTCAAGGGAACCATATAGCACAAAGTTCTTCCTCCTGTGCAGATCACTGACAGTACTGTCAAGTTCTGACTTATGAACAAAGCAAGCTGCACAACCAAACACAGTGCTGTGTTTGAGAAACGGGTATCTCTGTTTTTCTCCAGGCCTTGAGACAATGCTGTAGACCCAAGAGCAAAAAAGTTGAGGACCTCCTTACCACCTTGGTCATATACTTTGGTGACTGCAGCTCAAAATGAAAGCTGGGGACCACATGGGGAAGTACCTTTGAGCACCGCATGTCCTGCACAACATCTGGGGCCACCTCCTGCTCCGTGCCCCAAGTACTGCAGGTTACACACACCTTCTCAGCTGAGCATGGAAAGAGCTGTGTTGCACAAGCTGGGGCACAAGGCAGGAGAGAAGTTGGGCTGATGCACTGCACATCCCCAAGCTGTAACCCTAAGAGTCAGTAGGTGTGAGGTGAGAGCAAGTTGAGACTCACATTGCGTGTGCTGTTCTGGGGAGGTCTGTGTACTGTGCTAGAAAACAGTTTTCTGGCTAAATCATGTAATGGCCGTGAATCAGATTCGCAGAACTATGAATTAATTCTGTTATCTTCCAGTTGTGTTGATAATTATTATACCAGTTATAGTGTAAGATTTTACCTCACCTTTGAGAGCTGTTCAGTGAAACCTGGGAACGTGGCTTCAAGAGCAGTTTCCCCTTACAGGAGCAGTTACTGGAGAGCAGAAACTTTGCTGCTGTTGGGTTTCCTTCCCAACTGGGAATGGCTAACGCAATGTTAGCCACTTACCAGGCAGCTGACTAGAATGCCTCCCCATTAGAAACTGCTCTTCTTTTCAAGTACTCGTTAAGTGATAGGGATTTCATTAAGCAATACTTTCTCTTGCCACCAGCCTGCCTAGAGAGAGGTTGTCTCTCTAGTGCTTCCAAAATACTTGGTGTGGGGGAACAGTGAGAGAGAAAGACAAGAACAAGCTCTCCCCATGATTTAATCCTCAGGAAAGTAGGTAACTGGCCAGGTACTGCATTTGCTTTCAGACAGTCCTCGAGTCAGTCTTGCAGCCTAGTGAAACAGTACCTTGCTGTGGAGTTTTCACTAATTAACTTTTTTTTCACTAGCACAAATTCACAATGAATGAGAAGGATTACCTGTTCATCCTCTGTTTCCTGACTCAGACCAAAAGCTAAATACTGACTAAACCACCAAGTTATGCATAGCAGCAATCCTTCTGAATTCAAAATTTAAGCTTTATTAGCAAACAGAACATTTAACTTGCTTTCATTGACACTACCTTCATCTTCCAAACGCAGATACAAGTCTAGGCACATCACCTGGAATTCATCACAGTACTTGTACTAGGAATTTTGCCATTATTTGCATCAAGATAATACGAAAAATTGTTAAGTAGCTATTTACTACAAAATAAAGTGATCAATCATACCACACTGGGTAAATTTAGGGGAGGTAAAAGGGAAAGATATCTGTGACAGAGGCTGGGATCATAGTGAAATACATCTGGGGAAGGGGATTTCTGATAGAAACAGAAGTAAAAGCCAATCTTTGAAAATGAATAAAAGACAGATTTTTTTTTTTTAATATATAGATACAAAATATATTTATTTCAAAATGTATTATATATCATATATACACATGTATACACATTCCTTTACAATGCAGAATATTGCTCAAAGTTGCTGAACTGTAAGAATAATGAAGACAAGGACCTGCCTCTTCATGGAGATGGGAGCTAGGAATTGTTTGCAATTCAGTCCAAGCTCCTTGTATTAACCTGCTCTTCTTAGTATACATGTCCTTTTAGTTGCTTCAGAAGTCACCTTATTTTAGTGTGATTTCTAATACAACTTTTGTTCAGACAGGTGAACTACTTGATGCGTGAATAACTGACTGGTTCATCAGGCTCCAGGGCATGGGTTAACAGTTTCTACTCTCCCTGGAGGGCAGCCACAGTGGAGTGCCCGAGGACCCTATTGTACCACCTATCACCTTTAATACCTTTATCAACCACCTGTAGGAGGAGAGAAAGTGCACCCTCAGCAAACCTGTGATAACCTTGAGCTTGGGAGTGCAGTCAATACACTTAAAGGTAGGACTGCTGCTCAGAGGGTTTTCAACGTTTCTGAAAGACCTGGCCTGAATATCTTGTTGAGAACAGCTGTGTTTATGCTTTTTTCTATTTGTCTCTTCTAAAGAGGCAGACAACAGTGCCTTAACATTAAAAGGACTGTTGAATGTTCTGTTATTTCTTATTTATAAAAGAATGACCTTTTTTTTTTTTTTTTTTTTTTTTAATAAAAACAATGACTACCTGTGTCTGCCACGTAACAGATATGACATGATTGGAAATCTGAGTAATTTTATATATCTGAATTATGATTTTTTTTTTTCCAGTTGCAGTTAACCATATGGAAAAATGAAAATCTACTTGGTAAATTGCTGAAGTAGGTTCCTCTGCATCTGACAGGTAAAGCAGAGCGTCTGACTTATGTCTGCATTACTGTCTATAATCCATAGCCAACCAAAAGATACCGGAAAGCAAAAACTGTCTTTCACAGAAAATGTAAATATATCAAAATGGGCATTCTGCATCTGACCCAAAACATCTTTGACATTTGTCATGGCAAGTCCCAAGATCAAGACAGTAAACTCATCTGTTTAAGCAGGTTCAGAAAGTTTTTCTGTACATCTATAGCCTTACCTTTACCTTTTTCATCTAGTGTTCATGCAGAGATAGTGGATTTTTCTCCCTTCCGGTGGAATATCCACCTGGAATCACACAGCTGCCTTTAGAAATAATTGCATGAGAACAGACTCCTCTGCTAATAACAATTATTGAGGTGATAAGAGGTTAATAACAAATGTGGATTGTACACTTCCATCAATACACGTGATGGAACTCACACTGAAGTAATCTACCAAATCTGCTTTCATTCTGTTCTTCAAACTGCAGAATAAATAGAGAACACATTGTAATCATTTACAGGGGAAGACTTTTCTGTAGATAAGATAATGTTAATTAAGATACTCATCATTAAAATGCCAATTAACCTTGATTTTTCCTCCTTTATTATTATTTAAACTAAACACAAAATAACTTTGATGCAGATGTAGAACTGTAAAACATTTAATGAAGTAAATTGCTTATGGAGCTCTAGTTTAATTAGTTCAGTCATTTTCTGACAGTTCTAATTACATAACTAATATCTCTACATTTGGCAAATATCACATTTAGTATGAACTTGTCTTTCATGGTAATTAGCTCAATATTCAATGACCTTATTTGTGTACACTTGTGACAATTTATGTTTTGTAAACAGGTATTTTGATTCCTATTTCTCCATACAAGCTGCATCGGTTTCAGTTCCTTTGATCAATTCAAGATGCATTTTCAGCAGTTCACTTCAAACATATGGAATGTGTTATATAATTAATTACCAAAGTAGCTGAGAGTTTGCATTTCCATTTCTTTTGCACAAGCCATCTAGAAAACTGACATCATGGCATCTTTTTTAGCATAAGAATTGTTTCTCTTCAGCTGCTTTCACACTGGATGCAATTTAGAGCATTCAGCATTCTGGCAGAGTAAGGTGGAATACCCACAGCACTGCCTCCAGCTGTTTCCTTTGGGGCAATAACTTCCTTGTAATTTGTCATTACTTAAATGAATATTCTCTCTACCACCATATCTACCACCACCACCTCTCACTTTTATCTAGTCGGCGAAACTGTGAAATACCATTATCCTCTACCTAGGTAAAAAGACATGGAAACACATCAGTAGAAAATTTCTTCTGCAAGGAGGAACAATAGGATGATCTCAGTCATTGAATTCTGCTCATATTTTGTGGGTGCCTGTATACATTCATCTTCTATTTACTATGATTTGGTGACAATTTTTGCATCCCAACTATTGTTAAAATATAAATATTTTAGTAAAAAATAGATTTAATGTAACTTGTGTGGTGTTGTTAATTGTATTGTAAATGTATTGTAATTGATCATTAATTAAGTACATTTTGGTTAATCCTCAGAAGAATTAGAATCACTGTCACAGGTGTTCAAATAACAGGCCACTCATCTATTCCCTCCGCCACTAGGAAACAGACCCTTTTCCCTTCTTATTCAGTAACCTGGTCAGTTAGGTGCAAACCAAGTTTATAATGAGCATAATGTTCCACAGTTGTTGAAACCAGGGATTGACTAACCAGTCTTCCAGGATCCAATATTGTTTTGTGAATCCTGCAAGTTGGGTTTCTTTGTGCAACTGGGAGACCACTTGGTCAGTGGACTGATGAAATTGAGAGCTGATGCTACATATTTCTTGTCTGGAGAAAGGCGATTTATGGTAGAACTGGCAGCTTTAGCTGAGCACAGTGCTGCAAAACCTAGATGTTGAGTAGCCCTGAAAAATCTTGCTGGTGATAAAAGTATACAAAAATTTTACCTCCCTGTCTGGTTGAGGAAGCAAACGTGCTTCATTGAACTCTATCTAGCCCATGAATAGGGACTACTCATGTAGGTTATGAAGCACTGATTTTTGTATACCCTCAACAAGCAAACTCTCTCAATAGTTTACTAGGTCTTATACTGTCCTATTCTACAGGATTTGAAGCTGCAGCCCAATATAGAGGGTATTTATGTTCTTTGGAGGTGAAAAATCATAAGCTGTAATGACAAAATCCACTTTCAGAAAGAATTTCCAGTAGGACATTCAAGAAGCTTCTGGACCGATGCAAATGGCAGAAAACTGACTCAGGTACTGCTGTATTCTTCAGTTCACCCTGAGATGCTTAATGGTGGATATACTCTTTCAGTATGTAATTGCCTCCACCACACCACAAGTCACTTCCCCAAAATCTACCATAGCCTCAGTTTTACCAAGTTTTGCCCAGATACTGAAAAACAGCATTGTCCCATCCTTTTAGGGCATCCAACCACCAGGAAGATGTGATTTACAGTATTGAAAACAACCGACATGTCTAAGAATTACAAAATGGACATTGAATCTTTGTCTACCAACAGGAAGAAATCAGCCAAACATGCACTTGATGTCTGTCTGTGTCATATCCTGGTCAAAGCAGAATGCAGACAAAAAGAGGGCACAATAGCTAGGGCCTAGAAAACAAGTTAGTTTTATCACTAGAAGCTTTACCTGAGAATGCTAAAATAGTGAAAGCTGGTCAATATCTGAAAGATTATCAGCATCCTCTGATGATTTCTTTGTTTTCCGAAAAACAATATAGGCAGATTAGCAATTGTAGGAGAGAGGTTGCAGTCTTCCATGTGAGGCACTCAATATTTATTTTGTGACCTGGACTTGCCATGAGGACTTCAGTAGAATGGACATATACCATGTAAGAAAATTCAAGGAGTACCTCCACCATTAATCATCTTGAGGAGTGGGAGATTGGTGGGGGGGATTGTTGCATGCCAAACTGAGAACACACAGGAATTGAATAAATCAAATGTAGTTTCTAAAAAACGGACAAAGGTAGGGAATTCAGAAATTACTTTGTTTTCAGTTGTGCCCTGGCATTCATCATCTGCCATATACACTAAAAAGAGTGTGATAATTTTTTTTGCTTTACACCAGAAGAATCTTTCTAGGAGTGGGTCCATTAAGTGCCTTCATTCTTATATACTTCTGAAAGTGAAAAACAGTAGGCAAACTGTAAAAAAATACGGAAAGGGAAACAATAATTCACACATGAGTCAAACAAAGCAATCCAAGGAATGTCTTTTCTATGGTTTAACTCATAATCTGAATAGTACACGTTATATTTAGTGTGATATTAATTAACTAATAAAAATCACAGAAACTGTTCCTCCTAAGAAAATGCTATCTTTCTGATTTTTATATTAAGCAACTGAAATACATTTGCATAAGTCAATCAGCTATCTGATTAACAATAGTTATAGAAAAGAATCAATATATAAATTCCTTGTCTTAAAGTAACTATTATGAAGTATTGTTTATATTAAACTATTGTTTGCCTACACTATGTCTAAGAATTTTAAAGGCTCAAAAATCATGATGCTCCAGTTCTGCTTTTTAAACACCTGCAATATAATCACGCGACAACAGAAACTGCAGATTGGCCCCAAGACCCTGCCTTCTAGTGACCATTATATTTTTAGTTAGATAGATAAGGGGTTTTTTATTATTATTAAAGTTTTCTGCACTTTATGACAGTAGTAGTCAGAATCAGTATTTGAATCACACACTCTGAATCTTTAGCTTTAGAGAATTACGTGACGCAGCCACTTAGTTTTTTAAAAACCAACAAAGAACCCCAAGCAAAGAAGAAAGAGAGTTTTTTCATTTTTCTTATAGGAATGGATTTACACTGTGGTGGAAATAAAAAGAGCTGTTCTGTCCTAATTGAATCTTACATTAGCGTGAGTTGAAATTATGTAAGTTTATCAAGAAAATAATCAACTTCTATGCTACAATACTGTGACAAATCTTTAAATTAAAATGACCATTACATTGTGAGTCATTTCACAAAATTTATACCCTGGTGATATACATAAATACATAGAGCTGTTCAATCCAAAACATTTGTTAACACAAATTTATCTTATGGGTATCATACCACCCATTTCATGTGTCTGTGCGTAAGCTATGGATGAACTTTTTTTCTGGTTCCTAGCAGTAACTTCTCTGTTAACTAACTGTTTGTGAACCTTACCCATATAAGTAAACTAAGTCCTCCCTGCTGAATAGGAAACAATACCTTTAAACAGACTTATAATTTAAAAAGTATATTTAAAGCATGTAGTAATCTAGAGATCCTTGTTCAGGATGTTGTTAGTACATGAAAGACATTTCAGAAATCATTAATCTTTCTATTTCATTGAGCACAGTTACCTTTTAATTTGAATACCTTCTTAGACTCTGGAAGACTGGGTGCAAATTCATTTCTGGTATAATAATGACAAAAACTACCTAGAATAATCAAGTCCTAAAATAATCTTATTCTCTGATTAGAAGTTGTGTCTTTGGCTTTTCAGAAACAATGCTCTTTCTTTTTTTTCTAGATAAAACAAATAAAACTGTCAATTTTTCAATTATTTTTTCATATCAAGATGATATTTCTTTTGAGTCTTACAAACAAGTACAGTACATCTGAACTGAACTTTTGATCTAATTGTTCCTATACAACTTCTATTTAACATCTTTGATCTCTGAGTTAGTGATCTAATCTGCTGTATAACTCAGCTTTTATTGATCTGTTCTCATGCTGAGCAAATCAAGTCTCACTTTTATGGGAGAGATTGAAAAAGATAGTAAAACTGCCTCTGAGACAGCAGTTTAAATCTGTGCAATAACAGTGGAGGCAAGAGATAAGACTTTTATTACACTGCCAAACTTCACATGAACTCAAAGTGTCATTAAATAGGTATGTGTCATTTGCCACATATATTTATTTTACTAGATAAGTTGGTAACCACCCATTTAGATGCAGTGCAGTACCACATTTTCTTTGTGACATCTTCTTTACCACAAAATCTATTCCTGATACTCAAAATACATTTGAAATATCTTTCTTGTGGTGCTTTGCATATGTTTCAGATTTTCTGTTCTCATGCAGTTTTCAAAAAGAATTTTTGAACCTCTTCTACTTGACTGAATTCCAAAAGCAATTTTCAGTAGTTATACAAGTGGGACCATTTTTAATATGCTAGTCCGTCGTGATAAAAGAAGTTTAATTCTCATATACCCAGAGCTTTTCAATCATGCTCCATAACGTGTGAGTTCTGTAATGCCTAGTGTTATTACATTACTAAGCATGGAGGAAAATAAAAGCAGTGAAAGTGCTATATCTCAGCTTGATGTTATTGAGTGTAGTTTTACTTTAGAGGGTTTCCTATTGTGGTATTTTTCCCATTGTTCCCTGAGAAGAAAGACCTGATGAGCACACTGAATGTATATGGTATGTCCAATGGGTGACACTTTTCACTCCCATATATAGAACAGTGGTGAAGCAGAAAATGCTTGAAAATAGATTGCCTGATTTTTTTTTTTAACTTTAATATCCTGGATTCAGTCCAAGATTGCTGATTGCACCTGATGACTTGCATGTCTATCAATTACATGATTCTGGTCATCACTCTGTCTTCCTATCTGAAAGTCAAGCATTTTATGATATTGGACCCATGAAATGCTGAATGCCCTTAAACAGATCATAAAGAAAAGTTACTCTTTGTTCTGCTGTACGCATGCATAGGCACTGCACCAGAGCAGGGTGAGGACAGAATGCAGGGCAGAATAATCTAGAATTTTATAATACTTTTCCATTTTTAAATCAATGTGGAAGGGGGAGAGCCATGAAGAGACTTTATTGTTGATTGTAATGAGGTTATATGAATGAAACGTATGTTCCTGTAAAGGCATATCCACATCAATCAGATCTATCTATCTATCTATTATCAAGTGTTAGTAGCTTCATTTTCTCTAAGACAGCTGAAGGACTGGGATTTGCAAATGAGAATATGAACAATGGAGGAATATGACTCAGGTCTAGAATAAACTATTCAAACCTAAATTATGCACTATCAACTTTATGAACACAATTTTATTTCCTTATAATTTAATATCAAATGTAGAAAGAATTTATAAGACAACATATTGATTATATGATGAGTCACTTTTTGATTAAGAGTTAAAAGGTGTAGGGACACCATTCAAGTGCTGATTCCTCTCCCTTCTCGCTGCCAAACTCTAACAGACAGTGCTTTCAACTTTCTTTTGGTTGTCATATGGGAACAATTAAGAATTACCCATGATAAATACCATTAATCTTGATGTACAGTCTCAAAATACCCAGTTTTAAAACTTCAGTTTCTGGCTGAGATACCAAGACTTCCTGTCTTTGGTAAATGCATTCAGCATTCATGTATCAGCATAATATCTTCCTACTTATCTTTCTATTTTAGTTATGTAGTACTGGGGTGAAGATCAGAGCTGTAAGCATAAGTGGAATAAGAATGTCTGGATTGTGAGTGGGGGTGAGGTAGACTATGATGAGCAACCAAAAGGGAAAGAGAAAAATTAATTATAAAGAATAGCCAAGACTCAGAGACAGTGGTTCAGACTTACAGGATGGAAAGAATTCCAAGATTTCTAGCTCTGCATTATGCTGCTGCCAAGAAAGGTCTCAGGAAACCATTGAGAAAATTTGTGCCTTCATCCATCTATGGTGATTGGGCCACTTAAAGTTTTTTGGTTATTCCCCTAATTTGAGAGATTTAAGTCTGCTTATAGTGTGGATTGGATACAGTTTTGGTGAGAGGGTTCGTGGGGGGGGGGGGGTTAATCTCCTTTCCTTCTTCCCATTAGCATCAATCGATGAAGCGAATACTCCCAAGTCCTGCAACACAGTCACATCTGGACAGACCTATCCAGTTGAACTAAGTCCATAATTGGCCCCTTGGATCTGAGTTTTCCAGCCTTATGAAGCACAGAGATGGCAGCATAGGGCTCTGCAATCCATCTCTTTAGAGAGTTGGCTTGTTTTTTAAGAGTGTGTGAAATCACACACAGAAAATGTTAAAAGGAAAATAAAGTTGAAAAATTCAATGCTCACCATTGTTACCACTACCGTTGTTTTAACTGACTTAATATCAGTTTGGTCACAGCAGCACTAATCAAAAGGCCTGACGTTAAGGCAAACCAGCAGGGTAATTATACTAGAATATTGACAGTCAAGGGAGTTAACAGAGTTGAATATGTTTTAACAAAACTAGGAGTTTATAAAACAGTTCTTCTAGTGTCAGTAGAGTATTAGAAAATACAGAATGAAGGTACTAGAGCAACAAAGCTGACCAAGCCCTAAAATCAAGCTGTGCATTCACTCCGTCAGGAAGGCAGCCTGCCAAAGGGGTATCATCTTGATTTCTCAGCAAACAAGTTTGAAAAGCTCCTGATGGCATCAGCCTTTTGGCTGCTAAATCACACACTGCTTTGTTAAATTCAACAGCAGCCTCCCTCACCTACTTCTTTTTCAAAAGAAAGAAACTATGTTGTAATTTTATTCCTTTGGCTTGAATGCCTGAAAATGTTAAACGGGCAATTTTACTTATTGGAGAAGGGTTGCTTGATTGTTTTCTTTTTTGATTAAACTTAAAGATGAATCAAAGCTTGAGGAAAAACAATTTTTGCAGGACTACACAGGACAACATGGGATCAAGTCAGTTGTTTTTAGGGTAGAGAGAGAATGGCCTGGTTTCGATCGTTAGTAGTACTCTTTGTATCACGCATGGTGAAAGACATGTCTCCTGTGTCGCACCCCTAAGAAAGGAATTCCTACATGGAGCCACTTCTGCACTTCCACTGTTCAAAACTTCCCTACAAATAGATTTTAGGAAACCTAGGAGTGAAATGAGGCATGCCAATCAATATTAGGGGACTCATCCATCTCTCTGCTGGAGGTGTGAGAATAATAAGACAGAAGCCTTCAGCAGTGCTGAGCCACATGGGACTGACACACGATATCTTTGGTATCGCTGATTCCCAACCTGGGGGTCATGACCCCTTGGTGGATAGTGAGGCTATTTTCTGGGGAATGCAAAAGTTTCTTTCAGAAACTGAGCGTCTATTTAAATCTGTTTATAGACTTTCTGACTGAGCAGATAAGCTCCAGGAACTGTTTCCCTGACTAATGAACATATGAAAACAGACCATGGCCAGACCCTGAGACGAGACAGAAGAAATGGTGTTCCTCCTCTTCCTTCCACTCTGCCCAGCAGAGCAGACCTGTGAGATATCCTCTGCCAGCAAAAGCAAATATTCTGTGTAACCAGAGATTCCCTCAAAAGGCCAAAAGCTTTTCCCAGTCTCTGCTGACCTGCCAATGTGGGAAGAGCATGCCATGTCCAGGCATGCCAGCACACCTCCTTTAGACATAGGCTAACCCGTGCCGTCTTACACCAAAACATTTTATAACCACCCCTGCCATGGGAAGCAATGCCATCCGACAGCGAGAGAACTGCACCGTGTTGCCTTGTGTTGCCAGGTCTGCAAAGTAACCACATTTTGCTTTCCTTGTTTCCTGCCCCCAGCTCCCTCACTTTGTAAGTTTTGTTTTCTATGTGGAAATAAACTATTTGAGGGAGACAAGTTCTCAAACTTTAAGTACTGAAAGCGATAGATCTGCATCACTGGGGGACTTCTAGGTACTATGTTAATAATAATAAAAAAGCATTCAATTTTTTGGCTTCTAGAGAGCTTGTCAGCTCTCTGAGAGTTCTTGATGGGCAAAAAATCAAGGTTGAAATGCGAGGTGACGTGAATATTCTGCTGTATTTGGCTGTATCAGAATCTAAGCATTAAAAGTTTCAAAAATTGAATTTTAAAGGTATTTAGTTTGCATACTATTTTGAATTTTCTTCAATTTTTCTTACCAATTTAAATATAAAAATATAAATAATTAATAACTGACTTTCTCTTGTTAATGTTATATTTATTGCAGACAGGATAATAAAACTTCTTTAAAGTAAAATATTTTCTTTTTCTAACACTAAATTTCAATACAATATAATTTCACTAATTTCTTAAATTAGAGTGTTGTATTATCCAACAGTTGTTAAAAACTTCAGAAATGTTATTTTAATGTCTTGATGTTCATTTAAGTATTCCTTCAAAATGTAAATGAATGGTGGTTGGTGATCTCAGTTCAGTTCCTAGTAAATGTCCACATCACAAAACCACTACACTTAATTTTGCATGATTGATAGTTTCTGCTTAACTGAGACCTAGGGCTGAGCCAGCCTGGGGACTTTATTACCTCCCATTCTAGTAAGGGTGGTCCAGCCAGGTCAAAGTCGAGGTCAATAGTAGGACAGAGAAGGCACTAATTTTGCTTTGAAACAGACTACTCTTCATGAAACAAAGAACTTCACTTTCCAGCACTGTTTCCTGATCAGAGATAATCTGCCTAGGAATGAAAATGCTTCCGATAAATATTATCTTCTTCACATTCTGCTTTTAATCCTTGTAAATGCAATATTTAAAGAACCCTTTCAGTATTAAATTATCACTGATTTTGCTGGGAAGACATATTTTATACTTAATTCTCCTACTTGATATGAGCTACTGAGAATGCTCTTGTGCCTTTCTTTTCTCAGTTGTTAAAAAAAAGATACACTCTTAACATTAAATTTTCCTCAGAGTAACTGGAAGTTTTCTCAGCTTAGTTGAAAAGGCAGCCATCTACCTAAAGTTTCTGAAGTCTCAGCGTAGTTGAGAAAGGCGGTCATACCCTTAAGATATATTTTTATGTACCACCTATCTGCTTAGTATTGCACCTATGATCAGTTTTGCATGGACAAAAGTGCATTAGCAACACGTTTTAATGTAAAGGAGCATTAACAGTAAAATTGGGGGACCCTAAGGGAGCCAGAAGGAGGGTAATTCAGTGAGTGGGGTTTGATTGTCATTTTTTTTTTTTTTCTACTGCAAGACATTTCTTTTTGGTTAGAGCCAAAGAATAAGATGCAATGACATCGCTGAGAATCACACTTGGAATAACTCATGTTAGTCAAGTCCCCATTCAAAATTGAATGTAAATCTAAAATAAGGATGAAATTTGTATTTAAGTTGTATTGAGGGTAGATGGTTGCCAGCTAATCAAGCATTCAAATATTTCTTTTTCCATGTAGGGAAGTCTGCACTTAAAACTAGGAATACTCTGTACCTCTGGGATTTTGACACTCCCTCATGTTTAGAACATATTTAACTGGAATGTGTGTCTGATTTTTTCAGTGAATGAATTTCACTGCAGTGTTTACCATTTGAAGTGGAAAACCTGTGTGAGGCTGCACTGAACTGAGCTTCTGTACCTTCAGAGCCAGCTGCTGCTTACTGAAACTGTGGGCTGTAGGGAGGCTGCTTGAGGAAAGAACAAGAAGTGCTGTTTTTTACCTTTTTCTTACACTTAGGTAGTAGAAATTCAGGTGCGATGCTTCAGTGGATGAGAAGATGCAACACACAAAAGTTCAAATTCCAATCCTGAGCATCTAAATTCTGGGACAAGTTAGGATTTTAGATATGGCTCATCCTAAATAAAGAAGGCTTTTGAAAATTATGGAATACAAGTCTCATTTAGGCATACTCAAATGGAGGAGACATTTGTATTTGGTGTTTTAGTGTTTCCTCATTTCTGGTGTACATTTTTTTTTAGCATGCTCATGCACTTTCTTAATGAACAGGTTTCATCATAGGATTTTTAAATGAAAGAGCCACAATTCCCTTTTTTTATAGTTTTGCTGGAAAACTTACGAACATAGAGCTGACTTGGCTAGCAGGTAGGTAGGCCATTCTATTCAGTTTTAAGACATTAAATGTATCCCAATTCCTGTCATTGGATTGTATCCTTAAAATACAAGAACAAAAGCTTTAAACTGAAGGAAACCATGACAGTTGGCTCTATGAAAGGAATTAAACTGTAGTTCTTCCCTTTCCTTTTCCTCCTTCTCTTCAAACCAATAACTCATTTTCTGATTGTGGCTGAGTGTGTAGTCTACCTCAGCTGAAAAACATCTTTTTGAACTTGAAGGAAAACACCTTTCAGATGAGGTGTCTTTAATAAAGGGAATATGGACACTCAACATACAAAAGCAAGTATGTTTCGGTTGGATTTTGTTGCTACTGTTTCAAAATCTCTATGCTACTAAAAGTCTTACAGAGAGATTAACGTTGCACTGTTGATAAAAGATCAAGAAGACAATATAGAATGACCTCACTTTGTAAAAGTAAGGATTGAGTATCCGAAGACTTCTGGAAACAAAGCATGATCTGCAATGAATTGGAACCATATGGAGGAGGGAAAAACCCAAGTCTAAGAAGTAAACATTAGTTGACGTTCATAGTGAAGATCAAAAGCTCCCATAAACCATCTCCCACGAAAAGGATGGAGAAAACTCAGATTGGAAACTTTGTTTATATTCTGCGATTCCTTTCACACTTCTTAAACTAATTGCCAGTACAGAAGAGAGACTGAGAATTGTATGATTTGGATATCAAATACTTTTTAGATATATATATATAGTACACAAAAATAACCTGATTAATCTTTGTATTCCCTTAGCTTTACAGTAATGTAACTTTGACAGCAATGGAACAATATCATTGTAACACAGGGAGTAGTACTGCAATGAATTAAAGAAGCCACAGTAGGTTGGGTTTTTTTGTTTTTCTTTTTGTTTGTTTGTTTTTCTCATCTGTTTCAAAATTTCATTTCATTGGCCTGCCACATTTGAGCTGTATGGTACTTTATAATGTCCTGTAATTTTATCTTAAGCAACAGCTGAAAGAAAGAGAGAAAATCAAAGTTTATATTTGGTTCATTCACCTCTGCTTCTATAGCAGAGCAGCTAATCATTCAAAGACATGTGTGTTTACTCTCCTTTATGTATACCAAGGTCTGCAATTATTTTCAAAATGTTAAGGCAAACAGAGAGGTAAATATTTCAAGATTAGATGCTAAAAAAGCATAATGGATTAATTTTATTTTAGACTGTATTCTTCTATTATTTCTTCTAAATATGTTTTGAACCTCAGAAGCAATTTATTTGATAGGAGGATTTTTTTGGTGAGCTTCTGACACCTTCCCAGGTGAGTCAAATTGTATGTTAACTTTATGGTTTTTTTCTTTTTTAAATTAGTAACTTATTTTATCCTATTCTATAACTTGATTCTGGTGTTTTGGGGGGCATTTTCATTGGGAAGAATGCAAGTATTCAACATAAAAGGACAATTCCTGCAGACTGACATTAAAAATCATGACATTTCTTTGAAAAAGCTTCCTTTCTTATATTAAAGCAGTGAGGAAAATAGAATTCATTTAAAGCTGGTTTTAATATTACTGGCTCATCTTGATATATTTTTGTGTTCCTAATTTAATTTTTAGGAGTTGTAACACAAAGGTAATGTTTGAGTTATATTTAAGTAATAAAGGGTGATTAATTCTTTTTAAGAGGATTTTCATAATTATTTTCTAATGTTCTCAACTTTTTAGAAAAGTAATGCTCATGATTCTTGCTTTTAAAGTTTGCTGTTTTGTCATTTGATGTTTTAATATTAAAATTATTTGCATTATTGACAACATACTACTCAAATATCCTGCAATACTAGAAAGAAATGCAATTTTCTAAGCTTTTCACTATTATTGGTTTTAATCATAGGCTAGGGTGTTTTTTTTGTTGTTGTTGGTTTGTTTTTTTTTTTTAAGGCACACTATTGGATTCCTAAGATATTCTGAAAATCTAATTTTTTCTTCAAAAAGAAATACAAATTTTCAGTGACCAGCATTGATACTGAGCAGCAATTCCAGTGTCATAGTTAGTGTTGATTCAGCCAGCTGTACATGTTTTGCTCTTAACTTCTTAACTTTTTAAAAGATGTTTTTATATTTAATAGGACTGAAAATCAAAAAATGTCAGAATGAATTTAGTTAATCAATGTTTTGATTATACGTATCCTTTGCCTAACGAAGGGAACCAGCCTGGAGTCCAACCCCTAGTGTGCTCTGCATTACTGTAGCACTACAAATCTACACACTTGATTCATCCAGAGAAAAAAACATTCCAGAAGAAACAAAAGTGAGTCTTGGAAAATCCCACTTATGTCATACCTGGTTTTCTTCCAGTCTTGAAGATAGATGCTGATTCTTACTGTGCCCCCCCTATCTTTGGACCTCACCATACTGTAAGGTAATGATCAGCAATCTCTGTACACGCATTTGTTTTACACTAGCTACAATCAGCAAAGTCTCTGAGGAACTGGAGTTCTCCTTCTTCTGGGCTGCTCTTGTCCTTCAGTCTATGAAGTTTCTGTTAGATTTTACCTCTGTAACTCACACATCCTGCGCAGTGCAGCCCTGATATCCTCCCTGAAGAATGTGCAATACGTAGGTAACAGAAAGAAGCGAAAAAGCAAGGGAAAGGTACACTTTGAGGAATGACCAATTTTCAGCTCCTTTGGAGTTAGTGTATCGGGAACATGAAACTTTCTGAAAGCTCCTGTGGCACCTCCAGTTCATTGTTAAAAAGTGATATCAAAACCCATGTAGCTACTGTCCTTCCTCTTGTCATGGAGTAACACTGAGAGCACTGAGGCCTTTGGTGATGGTCAGCAAGAAACTAAACTGCACGCTGGCCCAAGATAGTTACTGCTATAGAGGTAAAAAAACTCCAACAACTTCTATCTCTTGCATTTTACACTCCAACAAGCATGGCATGCGTCAGCATGTCACTAACATGCCCAGTACACCTAGCACTGTACGTAGGGTGAAATGAGGCAATATGAAGCCTTCTTCCTCAGTAATTTACAACCTAAGGGACAATGCAAACACAAAACCATGAGATGTTTATAGCACATAGCAGAAGGAGTGAGGGAGGGCTGCTTCAAGAAATAATTATGTTCAGAGAGGTTTATTTTTGTGAAGGAGAGTGGATGGGACAGTGTTCTCTGCTTGTTCCAGGTGTAAGGCAGGGTAGGGAGAAACACAAGGTGCAGCTGGATGAAGGAAAACCAGAGCAGAACACAGCGAGTGACCGGGGAGAGCAGCAGTGCTGAACTCCTGTGGCAGATTTTCCCACATTCATTATGTTTATAAGACTCTTCTGCCATAGGGATTCACCGAAGGTTTGAATGAGTAAACCCTGTGTGCCACACCTGCAGTCATGAACACCAAGGGCAATCACCCCCTACAGACACTGCTTCATTGTTCACTGGTTTAGTCCACAGAGAGGGAAGTTTTACAGCTTCCTTGCCAGAAGTCCCAATGCAAACAGTTAGAAAGATGTGTACCTACACATCTCGATGTGCGATGCTTCTAGCAGCCTTTTGGGCAATTTCTGGGAGCTGAAAAATGCTGATTCCTAGCCTAGAGGGTGACACTAGGTAATACAAGGCAGATATCGAAACTGCAGAATTTGTGAAACCCTTTGTCGTGAAAAACAACAGACAAATCCAACATTGCCTGGAAGGGGAAATCTGAGTCTGCAAGCTGTTAGAGTTCAGGTACTGATAAGGGAAGGGATCCTGCACTGCATTTTGAAAAAAGTACAGTAAACATAATTCCAGTCAGAACAGGCCATTTAAAGTCTTTTCTGCCTCAGGCTTAACATGACACTTAAGTGCTACTACATGTGAAAAGAAAAAGCAATTCAGCACTCATAACAAACTGCTTTTTCTCCATCATTGGGGCTAAAACACCAAAGGATTCCTGCAAGCAGGGGAATTACTGTCTTCAAAGATGTGTTGTGTTTTCATTGGATCCCCTCTTTGTTCAAGTTGAAGAACTAAATATTGCATTAAATAAGAATAAATGTGAAACTATAAAAAAAAAAGCCTTCCACATATATAAATGCAATAAATGGGCTTACTTTCAGACTCACTGTGCTGGAAGAGCCAAAGGGAATTTTCGGTTCAAAAGGAAAATACTTTGTTCACTGCTGAATATCGTAGGGCATCAGTTTCCCTGGGCTTCCCTGGGAAGAACGTTTTTGGTGATCTCAAAATTCCAGCTCTCACATTAGAAACATGCAAATGTGAAACACAGAGTCTTTATGCCCAGGGTGAAAATATTTGCTAACAAATTTAATCCTTGCAGCTGAAGTTCATTTTGATGAAAGTAAAAATTTGGGTCTAGCCATACTCCTGACTGTGAAACCACTGAGAAGGCAGTGGCATGGATAATTCAGCAATACACTGGGAGGAATCTCCCAAGACTGGAGCAAAATAGTTTTCCCTGTCAACTAAAATTTTGTAACTACTCTGAAATCAGGACAAGATATGAAAATTGTGAGAACTACCCTGAACTTCTCCCTCCCATCTCCGTCAACTAAAATGTGTCATTCTCGTAATTTGGGGCAATTTGGTTATGTCACACAAGTGAGAATTTTCAACCTGAGAATGATACATATTAGGTAATTAGATTTTTGTTTAATTAATTACCGATGTAAATGGTTTCATTTTCCAATTTGCTCATGAATGTAGTGTTAATTAAAATGCAAGTACCTCTAAATGTATCCCCCGTTAGTAATATACTGAATATATTGTCTCAATGCCTGACTCTCTCTACTTCAAAATGGAAATAGAAGGATGTCATTTCTGGAGCAAGTGCCACCTTGCTCCAGGTTAGAAAGTAGAAACTAGGTTATCCATCAAACAAAATTCAGACGCCATCCAGAGGGATTACCCTTAGGGACAAAAAGACAATTCATGTTCTGTGAACTCTTGGAATATCTGCTGAAATTGTCACCTACCCTCAACACTATAATGATAGTGCTCCTGTGTAACAAATTAGTCCAGATCCTTCCAAAGACAGATTGTTATGACTTTAAAAAGTGAATAGGGCTGGATAGACTACTTCATCTTTTTCTCTCTATTCACTCTAGAAATAGAAATAAAAATTCCTGTGAGTGAATAAAGCCCTAATTCATCAAAAACTTCTTCAATCACATTTTGTTTCCATACTTCTTCAAACATGGAAGTAGTTTTTAAATAAAAGAAAAAAAAATCATATACATGTGAAAACAAGACTGTCTGATATCACTTCAGTAACAGATGAATTCAGCACTCCCCTTAAAAGTGGAAGTCCAAGAGGTACAGACCTCTCACAGCTCCTCCTGAAGACTGTAGGTATATTCTTCAGCACAGTGTGAGCAACTTTGTGACAATTAAACTAAACTCTTTCTACTAGAGTAGTTGTGATCACTTATTCAGGTATTAAACATAATTTGAACTGTGTAAGTTCCACTCCTGCCCACGGCCAGGTGGTTGGATGTAATACGGGAGATTTAAGAAGCTTCTGGGGCAGTTATTCCATAGGAGAAAGGAAAAACCTAACCCAGCACCCACAGGATCAGACTCACATACCTAAGCTGGGGTAGCCCACCAGAATTATGGCTACACTCCTTTTACTGCTCACTGGCCCTGTGGCACTGGAGGATGATGGTACAAGGCTGCTGAGGGTCCTGCTTCTGGGTAGAGGAGAGAGGGTTAGGCCGTCTGCTTGGCAAGTGGGCACAGGATGACTGTATGAGGCAGGGAATACAGGAGACAAGTGATGCCTTTCACAGAGGGAAGAAAGAGGAATGACTGATCCACAAAGAAGTGTGGAGGATCTCAAATTCTTATTTTTTATCGATGACTGCCAAGATTGCACGAATTTGCTTAGGTTTTCAGCCTCGGTCTTATCTCCTCTTTTTCTCTCGAATGAGTGTACATCCATGATCAGATACCATCGCTCCTTAGGATTTGTAAGCATAGACTCTGAGACTACTTGATCTATTTGCAAGGCATGTAATCAGTGAGAAGGGGAAAATGAACTTTGACCTTCACTCTTTTGGTCCATTGAATACCCTCATACCTTCAGAACCCACTTTTTAATTTTGGTTTGTTCTTTTCTTGGCTCCCCTGATAAGCCATTTCTTTCAATCCTTTCATTGCATTTGTTATTTTATTTTTCCTGAGATCTTTCCTGTATGTCCTAGTGCATTTCATATTTTCATCTTCAAATGCTATTTCAGCTCTGCATGGCCCATAGGCAGCACAATAGCTCTGATGCTTCCAACACAAACAGCATACAAGCATAAGAAGAAAGAATACGTATCTTAGCAGAGAATACTTGCAAAAGAATGTTTGATGTCAAGGCTAAGAAAATTCTATTCTTTTACTCCAGCAAAAAGAAATAGGGCATCAACGATATGCAAAATTATGTTGTTTTCTCCCTTTCCTACTACACTGAGCAGAATCTTCTGCCTACCCTGAAAATGGTCTGAAATGAAAGCCCTAAAGATTGCTCGGGCAGTCGTAGGGGTGGAGAGGTTAATTATTGTTTCAGAGGTGCCTTTGTTAATTTCTTTGTTTTACTTTTTTTTTTATTTTGTTCCCAACATAGAGAAATAAAAATATCATGTCATGATTTTTTATAAGTATTGACACAACAGAATATTTTATCTTTTTCAAAGCCACCACAGTCTATTATATAATAACATACATACTGCATAATAACATATATTTGTGTAGCATTTAGGAAATGTGTGCTATTTACCTGATGGACTAAAATAACTGCCTCAAAGCTGCTACAGTCCTTAAGGTAAACATGTGTTTTGGCATGCATACTAATTTTAAAAACATATACTATTTACCCCATATACTGTAATTACACAGTCTATTGTATACATGTATAGAAAGGCACACTTCTTAAATGGATTTTTGTCAAGATGGTTCATAATAGTTCCTTCAGAGTCCTTATGTCTATCACGTAAAGGAAGTACTTAGATGATAAATCAGTCATTTTCAGCCACTTTTACTTATTTGTTGTTGGGGGTGCTGGGAATGCTTAGTCCGCTTTGGATTTTAAAGAGATTAGATCATAATAGGCAACACTGTGAGCAAACAGTACTAGGAGTAAGTATGATATGCCTGTGAGAAAGTGCCAAACTACTTGTTCATTAGAACCTGACTTAGTATTCAAGGGTGGCACATGTCCTTGCACAAACTGTTAGCAAAATGGCCAGTGCAGAGTGCTGCCTGAAAGGCCCTGAGACCCTGATGCAGCAGGATTAACTCAGATAGTTTACTTGCATGTGGATACACCAGCATTTTAGATGTGCAGAACCATTTGGCCTGCAGGAAGCTGTTAGATGGTCGTTGGAGAGATGCAGAGGGTCCAATGCAGTCCATACAGAATACACGACTAAATTACCTTTTGTTTCCTGTCTTCAAAGGAGAGCTTCACAAATAGAAATAACTTCTTTCGGTTAAGTGGAATCCCTCTATGGTCCAGCTGCTATACGTATGTGAATGTTTTCAGTTTGGACGTGCACAATTTTGTTACACAAACCTCATCAATTTTGATTATTTTCTTTTTTTTGTGTCATGTGGCTGCTGTAGACACAGATCTGTTTGCATTGAATATGGCCACAGCCTTGACTCTTTATCTTTTTCCTTTATAAACCAAGGATATTCTGATCATGTAAACCAAATTTTTGGTTCCTACACCAAATGTGTGGAGACATCTATTTTATTATTGTTCTTTTCAGTATTTAATTTTCACAATACATAAGCAAATTTTAAGTGAGCTATGTTGAGGTTAAATAGTTTGATTGGAAAAATTAAAATTATCACTTAATTAAATTACAGTAACAGTATTTGCTCAACCAAAATCAGAACTTCCTTGTCATACAAACAGGGACATTTTTAAGGTTAAAAAACAAAATGAAATTACTTGGAAGGTCACTTTATAAAGACTATAAGATATTTGAGAAAGGAAGATATTGGGAACCATAGCAATATAAATGGTTTATAACATCAATTACCTCAACAAACACTTATATTTTTATATTAACAACAGTCAGACGTGCCTTTTCAGGCTGTGTAGAAACAGAAGTAACAAGCATAAATTATTATTTGTTGGGAGTTACCTGACCTCAGATGTCCTTTACAACACAAGATTTAGGTTTTTTTTAAAAAAATCATTATTATTTGAATAATATAGAATGCATTT
The DNA here is from genome assembly GCA_947846985.1 of Fratercula arctica. Classification (NCBI taxonomy): domain Eukaryota; kingdom Metazoa; phylum Chordata; class Aves; order Charadriiformes; family Alcidae; genus Fratercula; species Fratercula arctica. The sequence goes on from CANTUZ010000026.1 coordinate 18,302,713, forward strand.
TGTAAACATTCAATGAAACAAAAAATACTACATTAAATGGATAATGAAGTTGGAAAGATACAAAGGACATAACTCAGCATATGAGTGTCTTTATGTACAGTGTGAAGAGCCTTGAATATTTCCTTTCTCAGAGCAACAAAATGCTAATGCTATACATAGTGATACCTAGAAAAAGAGCTCTTATTTGAAGACCTTTCCTTTTTTTTTTGGATCTAGCCTTCAGATACCTAAAACTACAATTGCAATCTCACTTAAAACAAAAGCCATTTGTTGAATGGTGGCTTGTGTTCTTTACATAAATGAAACATAACATGCTTTGGTACTACAACTAATTTAATATAAAAAATTTTAACTGATATGAAACTTTTATGCTAGAGGCGTATAAATGACCTGAATCGTTACTCCTAACATAAACCAGAGGCAGTTTAACCTCTGCAATGTTTTATTGTTCTGTGTCAGAACAGTGTGACAGCTACTAATTGTTATCTGTTGTTTTTTGTTGCCTGAGGGATCAGCTAAAGAAAAAAAAAAAGCCTCAGAGAATTTGAGGGGAAGACAGAGGGAAGGTTACACAGTGTGCTATCATGAATAAATATTTGCAAGGCATCTTCACTATAAAGCATAGCTGTTTAGAGCAATGTAGCCTACTTTTGACTCTGTGATCTTTCACACTAAATTATGCCAGCTAGACAAAAGCCCCTCTGTTTAGATGAACAAAATAAAATAGTAATGTTAATGAAAACACCTCAATTTACTTGAAACTATCAAAGCCACAAAGAATAAAAATGCAAAAAACATGGCATATTTTCAAATGTTAGTTACTTAACAACATTCTCAATCTGAATGGTTGAATTGAACGGTGGTGTGTCTGTTGTCTACATTTTCTCCATTGTCTGCACAGGTCTTAAGTATGGTCCATAAAATATACAACTAACACAGAGAAAAATATAAGGCCATGATTGCACTTAGACGGACAGTACTCTTTTTCTCAGAATGAGGTAAAGATGAAGAGTAAGTACACGTTTTATAAGAAAAAAAATAATTAAAGAAATGAAGTCCAGATTCTGAGTAGTTTTGAAAAGACAAAACCCATCAATTTTTAATAAAGAAATACAAAATATAGTGCTTGGCTACTAAATATTTAAGGAGTAAAGTTTCATTCCCATTAAAATTAATGGGAAAATAATGAACAAGTCCTCAAAAGAAATAATTAAACATTTTTGGAAAAAGATCAATCTCAAAAGTCTTATAAAAGTCAAACGGTTGTAATTATTGACTAAATTGCCTGAAGAATATGCTATATAGGGACGTAATCAAATATTGGCATATATGGGCCAAGGATCATTACTGTTCATCATAAAATCAGCAATAAATGCCTCCATAATCCCCATATTATACAATAATAAAACTTTAACAGTATGGGACTCAACCCCACTTTCATTAAACTCAATAACAAATCTTCCATTAATTCCCTAAGAAACTGGCCTTTGTTTCTATCCAGTAACACACGTGTTAAAAAACAGTCATGATAGATATGTATATATTTTTTTAAAGGAGGAATCATATAATATGATGGTACTATATTGCATAATTTATTTAAAGAAAATGTAGAAGAGAGTATGTGACCTTCCTTAAGTTAATTTATTCCATTTGTTATTTTTAATTAGTTAATATACCCATGCTTGTCTATCTTTACCGCATTTAAAAACATAGTAGATTGAACACATTTTGTCATTTTTTACACTTTAAAAGCACATAACAAAAGGCATATATAAGGAAAATTGGTTAAAATGACAGGCACATCAAAGATTTTGTAGATCATGTAACCACTACCTAAGGTTATAAAAGCTTGTATGTGATTTGAAATACACAAAACTCTTCTTATGATGTCTCCAAATTACTGCTGCAAAATATGGGATAATGTTAGATCACTGTGGAATATAGAAAAACAGTATCCAGATTGTGAAATTATCCTCCTCTGTAAGGGACAGTTTAATGGTCTGAATGTGAGCATACAATGCACATTTCTAATAACAGAGCAAAAACACTGTGGATATTCAGAAATGCTAATAAAAAAACAGGCCAAAGGAATATGTAATGATCTACCAGTTCCTGTGCAGTCTGTTGTAAGTTTTATCTCTAAGGGGGTGGAAGGAAAAAAAAAAAAAAAGCTTAAACAAGGCCTATTAGCAGTAAATACTTCTGCCAATATCCCTCACAGTAGGGGAACTCCTCCAGCAATTTTCACGATTAATTACCAGTGGCAAGCGTATTCATAATCTGGTGTTAATTTTGCAGTGTCTGAATGAACTCGGCTCTGGCACGCTCAGTTATTGTTTCCCCGCTACTAGTAGGATGAACTACTTGTTCAGGTCATGCTGTGTCAAAAGAGTGCTAATGTGTTTATATAAACACTACAAACAGCACCTGCTTTAACCACACTTTTTATTATTTTTTTCCATTACCAGTTAGAACATAAAATCCTTTGGTGCAGGAATGCAAATAACGACAAGAAAATATTACTACAGCTTGTGTTTGGAAGAGAAATATCAAATGCATGCAGAATATGAAGCAAAAAGGTAATGTCTTTATAACTTCTTTGAATCAAGGCTTTTCTGTCCTTATTTTACAAGGTTTGGAGAGACTGTCAGTGGCTAATTTGTCAGCTGCTCCTGAACACTGGTGCTTTCATTGAGAGCATCTCTTATTATCAAGACAACAAAATACACAGAAAGGTGGAATGAAATGGACAGATGAAATGCACTGTTTATGTTGGATTTGATTTTATTTTTCTTGTTTTTCTTCTCTCAGTTGTATATTTTAGAATAATTTTGATAATACGCTTTTGCAGATCCTATGGGTTGCACAAGGAGAGCTATTCCTGATAGGATTAATTACCCGACATGCATGACTTGCTGAGCAGTGACAAGCCCGATTGGTTAATGAGGATTCTCAGATGTGTAATTACACAACCACATCTGCACAGGTTGGAGTCCATTACCGAAGTCATTGAAAGAAGTATGATTTTTATAAAAGCACTAATACGCTCCAGGGTGTGCATTGTCAACCTCATACCCCTACTGTACCTGAGTTTTATATGAATGACACCGTAACTGCACACCAGGTCCTATGTTCACTTAAAGGGTTTATACATGCTAATTAACATAAAGCATGATTCTCACATTTATTGTAGTTCAGCCAATAGAAAAAATTAAGGGATGTGTATTCTTCTCTCTTTTCACAAGGAAAGAACCATTAAAGTAGGTAAACGCATTGGGTTCACTATTAAGATATACAAAAAAAAGGCAATATTTTAAACGGTGTAAAATTAAAGCATTACTTAGATGATTGGAGTGCTAAAGGAAACAATAGAAAAGAAAAAGAAATCTTTCCAGACAAGATTGTAAAACAAGAAGTGGAGCAGCACCTTTAAGAGTTGTACTGTTCTAGACAGGAAACGAGACAGACCCTATTGTGCACATTACATTTCTACAGCATATTTTATTTTCTCTAACAGTCTGTATTTATTTATCATTTTAATGTTCTGGAGTTGGTCATATTTGTAGGAATTGATTAAAAATATTTGAAGTACTTCCTAGCTGATTAGACGTGTATTAGCCAACAGGTGTAGCACAGCAGCGCCTAACAAAAAGAAGGATATTTAGCCATACGTTGTAGCTCTCTGTTCCTCCTTGGTGTTCATTCACACTGATTTCTGCATGTCACTAACTGGAATTAAGCTAGTTTTCATTAAATAATGTGTAATGGAACCTTTTACAATCCCAAATTAAAGCTGCATTATTCCTAGCAAAATTAAAACTCACAACTGTAATTCCACCCCAGAGGTCTGACAAAACTCAGACCTTAGTGGGCTGGGTGCGCTGGTGAAAGGAATCAAACTAGCTGACTTTGCCATCACACAGTGCATCCAAAAGCCATCAACTAATATATTCTAATATTTTCTCTGCCAGGTGAGAAGGAATTCAGGACCCAGTGAAGCTAATGCAAGTTCTGTGATTATCTTCATATTTTCGTACACACCATTTTTTACACCCTCCGCCCAGCTAAGACATCACAATACTTGGATGTCTGCAGCAAAAAGCTTTTGAAATACTGTCCCTCTCCTCAATGCTGGATCTCCAAGCTTCATCCAAAGTGCTACATTTAAGAAAAAACAGCTCAAGACAAGATAATGTAGGTACCAAATGATCAGCTTCAAGCATGGAAGATACCTCTAATAGTGTCCAATGTGTCACTACTTTAGAGCCTGAGGAAAACCATGGATCTCTCCATGGATTTCCCTTCTGAGCTTGCCTTTCTATTGCATCACAGCTCTGATGTTTGATGTAAAAGAATCATACCTAAGTGTTTTTGTTATTTGTTAGTTTTTTGGCTGCAAAAGATAGAGTTTCATGCTGAGGCTGTGCTAACAGCGCTGGGCTCCATGTCTGTGATGTACAATGTACCCAAATCTGCCACAGTGACACTGAGGGCCGTGGAGTGGTGGGAACAATGGCCCCATTCTGCACGCCTGCACGGCGGGATGAGGCAAGAGCAGACGGAGGCATTTAAGGAGGGTTAAAGGCCAAACATATGGAGCCTGAAGGAGCACAAGGTGCTCCACAAGCTACCAAGGGGCCCGCCCTAACCTTCATTGTTGAGGAGGAGCCACCAGCTGGATGAAGATTAGTTGTCACATCAGGAGCGAGTCTCCCAGTCTCAGCGCCGCAGGCAGGTCCCACAAGCAGCTGCCTCCCCCGCCACGGGCCAGGGCAGCCACGCACAGAGTCCACCTGGCAAACAAGCCCTGGAAAGGGTAAGTTTCACTCTAATATATGTGCACAGACAGAGAGCCTGGTAGAAAGAACCACTGCTTCTGCATTAAAGGCACTACTCCCTCCAAGACAAAGAACACGAGTAGAACCGCACTCTGGGCACTGACAGGAATTTCAAGCATATTCAGGATATCAGTGGCAAATGTAGAGAACTGAATGTGAAAATGTGTTTGTGATCTGCTGCTTATGACATTGCTATTTGCTCCTAATCTGCTCAGGCATAGAGGACGTGGAATTGCAGTGAGGTGGAAACTGAAACCCAGTTTCATGAGATATTTTCCAGCTTAGACAGGCAGGGCAGGGTGTCTTGCCCTGAACATTGCTTCAGAATTGGGTCCATGCTAATCACATGTTGTTCTCTGGCAAGGGTACATAGTGTAATTATAGTAAAACAGTACTAGAAGGAATGGGCTGATGGGAGCTAAAATTCCTGAAATGTTTGTTATAATCTTGTCATCATCACCCGAAAGAGATAAAGGCCTGCAATGAGACATATCTCTGCTTCTTAGCACCTCAGCATGGTGTAACAGGCAATACATCCAGGACATAGCTCCAGCTCCCTGTTCTTCCAGTCGTTAGCCACCAGGCTGTGCTTGGAGCAGCCCGCAGTCCGAATTTGCACTAAGAAGACAGACATAATCAAAGTACAGCTTGCCCTTGCCCTGTATTCTCCCTCATGGGCCCCCTCAAGTGCAGCGATGGGGAATGGATAAATGGAATGGGGCTCTCTTCCGCAGCAGTGAAGCTATGCCAACTGTATGTAGGCACCTGTAGGCATTTTCCTTATGACAGAAATATCCCCACCGTTGGATGGCAAGTGCTTTCTACTCTGTTTGTACTGTTTTTGTATAAGAAATGGGTCATGGCGAAGAAGCCTTCCTCATGCATCTTGAAGATTCCAAATCCAGCATACTTGCTGGGATAATGTCTGATACATACGTGTGTTTCATCAGGAACTTGATTACAATGATAGTGCTCTTGTTTTCTTGCTATGTCATGTTATTGCAAAATTTAACAAACCTACAACTTTCTAATCATCTCTAGCTTTGGACTTAATTGGTCAGGAATTCTGTAAACAGCAGTGCCTTTGAAGTGATTAACTTGAGTTCTGTGAGTTATCAAAGCAAAGTGTGAATATAGCTATTTGCAGAAACTCTGTACTGAATTCTTGATCCTGCTTCTTTGCATTTATATCAAAGAATCCAAGAAATTGCTATAGTTAAAAAAAATAAAAAAGGAATCCAGCAAAGCATTTATACCTCTTTTAAAGTTGATTTTGGTCGTTAATATCGCCATTCGAGATCCAAGATTAATGGGTAATTAGGCCAGATATCGGCATTTCAAATTAAATGTTTAAAGGTTTGCTAAGGAGGAAAACTTCCCCAATGAAAAAAGAACGTCTTCTTTACTTTTACGTAACTGGCTTAATTATTGGTGTCTCAGAATCTGCAAATTAATAATATTTAATTAAACTGACTTCAAATAGATTTTCAAGCTTGAATATTATGTATTTTTTTTCATGTACATATACACTGTGGTTTATTTTGCATCAGACTGCAATGAATTTGCCTATCTTCTAGTATGTTACAGAATAATTTAAAGGATCCTTTAGTACTTACAAAATACATATTTGTAATTTAAAAAAAGAATAATTAATTGTCTGTGACTATTTCATGTTAGGAAAAAAACATAAAAAACTAGCTCAACACCCATGCAAGCCATCCCTTGAAGCAATACTTTCTCTAGCTATCACAGGCAGCCAGCAGAGAACAAATTTGCTGCAGATATTTTTCCAGTGAGCAAAGGCTGAAGCAAGGAATGACAGACAAGTTACACTACCCCAGGAGGAGGCTCAGGAGATAATTTTCCTCAGAGATTGCATCTGTGAACACCTTTTGGAAACTGATGAAAATCTCTTACATTTGCGGAGGCTAAATAGCAGAGTTCTCAATCTACATGAAATTGTGGAAGAAAAAAAAATAAAAAAATATCTGAAGCCACACAAATATGGCACTTGTGAAGCAAAACATGCTCCTTCGATCAATGTGCAGAATAATTTATGTTTACAGGCAACACAAGGGCTTTCAGCCTGTGTTTCAACAAAGCTGGCGGTTCCATTGAGGATGCTCAGGTTTTGGCTGTGGAGCCCAAGCCAAGCACATCCATTTCCCACTGGTCTGCACTGAACCCTGAGATAATATGTGGTGTCTGCCCAGGATTTGTCACCTCAGAGCCATGGGGTGTCTGGCCTGAATGGGACGTACTTTTCAGGAGTAGGACAGGGCTCTTTCAGAGTCTGAACTACACTCAGGGAGAATTATTTTTATCCGAAGAAAGTTTCCTATCAGTAATTTTGTGGCTGTGGAAAGAGGATGGAGTCTCCAGGACCACAGACCAGCACTTTTTCTGTCTTTATGTCACCTCCCTGATTCTGTCTAACACAGGTGAGGATAAATATGCTATCCAGCTCTTTGTTCTGGGGTGCGTTTGCCAACCAAGCCCTACCGGTATGCATAGGCAAACCTGGTCAATGGAGACTTATAAGTCTGGAATGACTTTTATTAAAAGCAGCCAGTGGTTTAATAGGTATATTCATTGTGACCTCTTGTTCCATAAGAAGCAATTTGGAATTGAAAGACACAAAAAATCTCCACTTGTTGGCTTTGCATTAAACATAGCAGATGCAACGTTCCTCCTCTCCACTGGGACTCATGCATTGTACAATAAAACTCATGCCCACTTCTACTGAGGACTGAGTTGGTTTTGGCTTGTATTTTGTTTTGCTTTGTGTTGAGGATGCCAATAGAAAGAGATGCATATTGCTGCAAACTATAAATATTGTGTAAAAAGAAAAGTTTCTTTTTTCAGTGCTTTGAGACAACACCAACAATCCACTCATTTCCAGGCTTCCTCTAACAGGTAGCTCAGATGCATTCAACCAAGTGCTGAAGCCTCTGTAGATTTTGACTGTCATAAGAAAACCCAATGTCATCCCAAACCCTTTAAAATTTTTTTTTATATATAAAAACAGTGGCTCAATAAAACAATCGGTATTTTTGTCAAGTAAATGTGAGAAAATACCATTTTACTGTGTAAATAAAAATATCTTTTTTCTGTAAATCAAGTTTTTATTTTTAAAATTCAGAAAAGCCAATGCCAAGGTACTACTCAGAAATAAACTGATATTAGACGCTACTGAGCCTACTAAGAACTCCCAGCTCACATGCCAAACATGATCATTTCTGAAGAAAAAGAAGAGTTTATAATGGTTGCCTGTGATTTTTGGAAACTAATTTACACTGCAAAAATTTGATAATCCCACCAATTTGAAGAAATAGTGATGAGAAGAAAGACAGTAAATAAATCTCACACTGGACATTTCAAACCCGAATTGTTCAAATTTTAAACCCACATATACCTAAGTGTATTTTCTAATCTTTGCAAAATAGATACAGCGGTTAATATTTCTCAGTCTCACAGGCTGTGTTGCAACAGTCCTGGGGAACAAAACCTAAGCAAGAGGTGTCTGAGGGGGAATTCAGGTCATCTGTATCTGATTTGGGCATTATGGGACTGGAATATCACACTGATTCCTATTTTTTAAAAATAAGAAAACAGAAGATTTAGGTGAGGTCTGTCCAGACTTAAAATGGGAAGACAGAGAGCTGCAGCAAGAGAAGCTATTTGGCTATTGTTGAAGTGGGTGGGGACAAGAGAGCTGTTTCCAATCAGTGCAGCCATTGTTTGCTGGGGCATATGGAATAAAACACTTCACTGACCTAAAATGTCACTGTGACCAGATGTCATCATTTTTTTCTAAAATTTGACAGGGGAGAATCGCCAGCATGTTTTTCACTTACTGTTTTATGCTGCTAGGAAACTCAGTGACTTCCCTCAGCAATTCCTTTTCTAGTCTACACCCAGGTTCCATTTTAATTCTGAAGCTGTCCATTAGGTAGAGTTTATGTAGGTACCACTTATCAGCAGCTTTTTTTTTTCTGTTTCTCTTTCATGTACATACAGGTACTTGCCAAGGTGAGCCTCCTGCTCCTGTCTGCCAGATTTTCCAGTTGTCATAAACTCTGCTAATACCAATTATTTGCTTGTTATGATGGTACTGAAAATACTGGGAACATTTAGACTAGTTGGATGCAGCTTTCCTCCTTTGGCTTATTCTCTTGACCTTTGGCAGCATTCAATGCAGAGGCTGACTCAACAGGTAAGAAATGAAATAACCTATCCTAACACACACAGAACAAAGAGAGAGATGCATAATATGACCAGGCACTGCTAGTCTTACTGTCTTATCCATCCCATGCCTGATGCTTTGTCACTCATAGAGGAGTTTAGTATGTCACTTGTAACGGTATTTATATTTTCTGTTCTCCCTCTCATCCTGTACGTGCTTTCCCTTTTCAGTATGTTAGTCTTCCACCTCTCCCACTATCTAAAATTTGACGTTAAGAATGGCTCTTGTAGACATTTACTTCTTGTGGAAATAATTTTTTTTACCAGGGTAATGCACTTTCTGTCACTTCCACATTTCTTCAGGAAGAAAGAATATCAGTGCCCTTTTCCACCTAAGGTAATATCTTTTAGCCACCACTGTGTCTGAGTAATAAAACTGCTGTTAACTTAAATTTCATTTCAAGCTGTTTCAATATGTGGTTAAAGATGGCACAACATCCGTTTGCAGAACATAGTCAAGGTCTCCTGCTCAATAAAAAGAGGCTACTTAATGGCCTCTGCCCCATTGAAGCTGCATCTTCAGAAAGGCAGCAATGTACTAATTCCAAACTCATTAAAAAAAAGTTTTGAATTATTTTTTGGTGAGAGGCCAAAGGGTACTCCCCATTTTCTCTCTTGATTTCTCCATATAGCAAATTTAAAAGCTGTGAAGTGTCCTTATCAAAGACATACAGGTACATCAGATTTGTTGCCAGGTACTCTGGGCTAGGTAGAAGAAAGGAAAATGTGGATTGACTCCAGCATAAACAAGAGATTCAAAGAAGATGCTCCAAAGTTGATTAGTTTACAAATCAGCTAGAGCTTCCATTATTTTAGATTCTATGCGACCATCATTTTAAAAATAGTATTTACTACTAAGTTCCAGACTGAAAAATTATGCCTACTGTTAACTACTTGTAAATAGTAAGGCACTGCTAATTCAGTGATTCAATGCTGAATGTTTCAGTAAAGGATAAAAGCCTTTCAGAAAAAACATTGCAAAAGTCAGGGAAAAAGAAAAAGTAATGGGGAATGCATTTGTAACACTTTTTATTTAAAAATTGTATCTCCTTTTTTATATCCTGCTGTAGGTGTTGAGGGATCTAAAAAAACACATGGGATTGAATTTCAACACTGAATGTACAGAATGAAGACTGAGAAAAGAAAATTAAAGAAATAACCTTGTTTATCAGAACTAGCCTTAAATATTAAATCCTTCATTTGACTTAATTCCTAAATTAACCAGGCTTACTCAGTGTCAGTATCAAAATTTAATTTTCTAATCTTGGATTTAATACTTCTGTCAAAGGAGTAACAAAACCACAATCTAGTTTGTTAGCAGATTTGAAATGTAGGAATACAGATCAAAAGCATGAAAGTAATTTTCTAATTTTAGTGAGAAAAGACACAGAGTTATTATTATGAAGGGTGACAACAATTAGAAAGATAGAAAGGTCAGGCACACTGTCCTGGCCCCCATATCTCAAGCACAGTTACAGTCCAGCTTACTCAGCACTGCTAAGGAAAATGCTTATGTTTGAGGTTTAATCATATAACAAAGTAAAGAAGAGTTTAAATTTCCTATCTAATGAATGGAGATGTAGGTGTCATTCTAGGATAGGAGCTATCCTGTCCATCTATTTTAGGCTTGGAAAACATAGGCTGATATGATCCTCTCCAGAGGGATTAAAGTAATCTACTTCTTTAATGTCCAAATAATTGCTTATTTTAGGAGTGCTGCTTCTTTAAAAAAATAGGCACAAATTAACTGCCGGAGGAAAATGGCATGAATCTAACCATGGCCTTCCCCACGTAGGTGTTATAGGGACGGGTGTAATTTCTTGCCCCATTAGAGTGCTGCTTGCTTTAAAGGCAAGAAGGCAATGATGGCTCCTGCCAGGCTCAGAAGTAATTTAATGGGACAAGACCCACTTGTACTCCGTGCTCCTCCAGAGATCCCCACTGTAAAATATTACAGTAAGCAGAGGAGCTTTGGATTTTCCTGGATTGCCATGTGTTGTGTGATGCCTGATGAGATTTTACAGTTAAGGAATACAGTCTGTAAGACAATAAACCCCTAATTGATCTGGGAATGTGTATTTGTGGCACTGATGTGAAATCACCGAAGATCTTTTGGAAAGTTTATCCACGTCTTCAGAAAGAGAAACAAACTGAAAAAAGGGATGTGACAGATGATTACCATGAACCATAAAAAACCATGATAAATATTTTCAAATCTTAAAAAAGGGTTGGACTAAATAAATTTGGAAAATTGGAGTGGGAAAATTATCCTTCTGTTTCTAACTGATACCAACTGTTAGAACAAGCTGTATTTGATCACTCATTTTCAGATTTCCTACCTCTCTGGGGTCAAATGTTTTTGAGCTTTCCTCAGGCTCACATTTTGTTCTATCATGTTGTTTAAAAACATGATTCTTTAAGATGAAAAAAAAAAAAAAGAAGAAAGAAACCTCCAAATGAATTGTTTTTCCATGTGTAGAAATCCATTTCATTTTTTTTTTCTGCCAGGTCTGTGTTCCATTCCTGCAGAAACTTGAAGATTCTTTAAAAGTATGTTCAAAATTAGGTGAAGGGTAAAATTATGAATTTCCCACTTGGAAGAAAGTGGCTTAAATTCTATCCAATTATTTGCCATGGCAACCAGCTAAACACAAAAGGGCTGGAATGGATGTAGAGTACTGCCTCTATAATCATCACTGTATGTCCTTCAAATCATGGATATGCAGCACCACTATCCCAATCTACTTCAGGGCCATAAGCCTACACGGTAATTATATGCTTTGGAACACTCCACTTAAGTGCATCAATAATATAGTGAGTGAACACGTTCTTTAATTCTGCACCTGTAAATGGAGAAAAAAAATAAAGAAATATCTCTATCAGAAAATGGGGAAAAAAGGAAATTAGATGATTACATTATTTTTAACCTACTTTCTGATATATCAAGGCCTGCAAATCGCTAATTTTAAATGATCTATTAATAATCAACAAGTAAAAATGCTGGCTGAGTATCTTTCAAAACTATGAGATATGTTTATAAAACAAGTAAAAACGAGATGCTCCCAGATTAAGGACTCCATCCCATCAATTATTTCTTTGCCGTGGGGCTCACTGTGTTTCCAACAGTGGATTTCCACTAGTGGATTTCCATGAGTTTGCAGGGGAGTAATTTAGCAGCTCGGACAAGTGATTTGCAGAACTGGGCCCTACGCAGTGGTGTACGTAGGGTCCACTTTGACCTTCACACATGTGAGTCTATGAGGGGCGAAATGTAATTTGCCGTTTGCATTTCAAATGTGGTCTGGGTAATTCGGGCCTGGATTGCAGACTAGGAGATGTGAGTTCCTCTCCGGCTGTGTATTGCGCTCTTAAAGCTTCACCTTTGTGTGCCTGTTTGCCCTCCTGCTCTTCCTCCGCTCAGTGTTTGGCTTGTGAACTCAGTGGAGCAGGAACCGTCTCTTATTTTCTGTTTGTACAGTGCTTTGCACAATGGATCTCCACTATGCCTGTCTGTAGGTGCTAATACAAAATACGGTCAAGAATAAACTCAGGTTAGCTTTGAAGTTTGTTACTTCTATTTCAGGTCTAATAAAGGCTTGTGTGTCCTGGTTTATTTTTTCCAACTGTATTGGCTGGCTCATAAAAAAAAGATAATAGTTCTCCTCATGAATCTTGCATTCATATATTCTCATCAACGGCTATTATGATAGTAATAATTATTAATGATGATCTCTAACATAATTAATGCTACTACTACACCTAGTAACAGTTAGCTGAATACTAAAATGGATGTTACATGGTGTTTGGGAGCCACCTCTGACTAAAAATATGGGCCTGGGGGTGACTGTGAAGTGTCGGTTTTGGAGCTACATACTTTGTATGAGCAGCTGTAAATTCATAGTTGCAGGTTTTTTTCTTAGACAAGGAAAGGGAGCCGCCAGCCCCAGGCTGGGTGGAGCTGATGCAAGTGAAGAACCCCACAGCACCGCAAGGCAATTTAATGGAATTAAAACACAAAACTATCTAACCCCCCTCAACCTTCTAAGACTAAGTAATCCTACCCCAGATGTCTCAGCTCATTCAGAAACTTTAAAAAATGCTTTTACTCCAGTGAGCCCACTCTTGTACTTGCGTCAGTAATTTTTATTTTAGATTATATATTTAACAGTCATAACTAGTGGACCAATATGATTTAATAAAAACGCAGGATTTTAAAACATGTAGATGCTTAAACCTCACAAGTCTGCAAAAATATCAAAACTGGGAAATGAGTGTCCTTTAAAATGAAGAACGTAGACAGCAGAGGGTAAGAACCTGGCAAATAACGATACTTTAAACAGCACCACGAGAAACTTCATGACTTCTAAGCAGATGTCCTTATTTCTAAGAAACAACTTTCAGATTTGAGCACTTAGATTGTTGCTACCAGTATTTATTTATCATACTAACAAAGCAAAAAAATGGAAGTGTCTGGGAGAATTCTCATCTATGTGTCTCTCCTATATCTATTGCAAGGTGTTAGAAAGTGTCATGCCCTATGCATCCCTCCTGAATATAAGCAATGGCACACCATAAGAAGTCTGTTAATGGTGCTTATGCCTAAAGCCCCTGAATGTAATGACCCTTATTTCTCTACCAAATTTAGACTGCTGACAATTGAAAAAAAAAAAAAAAGTACATGACTTTCTCAGGCTGTTAAAATTTTCACACCTAACAATATTATAGAACTTAAAAAACTTTTAATACACATCAAGTTTATTCCCCAGGAAAACAAACAAACAAACAAACAACAAAACCTTTAAGTTTAAAATAATTTCTATAGTTTAATTTCAAAAGGCAACAATTAAATGTTGGGTCTTACCTGATAGTGTATCACTCAAATTTTTTACGATAAAAAATTGTTGAAAGTGAAGCAGCAATCCAATTAGATATATGTTTTACCTAGCAGAAACTGTGTTTTCAGTGCCTGCCACACAATGCGTTTTGTGTATGAAGAAAACCATTAGAGTTTTATGAGGTGATTTGAAATGCCTGTAAAACTGATGGAAGCAAAATTAGTTGTTTTTTTAATAACTCAGAATCAAACAGAATGTGGTGCTTTCACTGATAATTGTCATTGTTCTGCATAAAAATGGGACCTGATTTCCACAAATGAAAACAAAATCAAACATCAAACAAATATGATATTTATTCTATTTGTATGAAAATCATGACCTCCATAACTTTTTCCTAGGAAGTATTTCAAAGTTCAGGTCAAGCCTGCCTTTTCTATAGGGAATTAATGAAAGTGTCAATTTTTCTATTCAAGGATTCACAAACTAATATTTGTAGAGTCGTAATCATAGATATAGCAATCACATAAAAATATTTCATATGCATTCTCCACTTTATTCTGAGGAATCTTAAGACATTTTACAAGGCACACTTTCATAAAGTCATTGTAAAATAAAGCCTTTTTCAAGCATAACGCCAAAGCTGATGGTGTGTTTTGTACTTTCTCAGAAATCATCATTCCAAATAAAGCTCCTTGTTTTACAGAAGCAGCTCATGCTGGACAATAGGACTTTATTTCTTCAGTTGTAGCCAAGAGCCATGCGATCCCTCCTTATAACCCTTATCATTTTCCTACATGATGACTTGGCATTCTTTCTTTCCTTTTCATACACTCACTGATTTATTATTTCCACTTGCTCTCATTTTAGCCCTGGGCTGGTGACCTCGCTGCAGCAGCCAACCGGGCAGCCTGCTCACCTCATGCCAGCACCTACACTCATGGCATTGGTGGCACCAGGATTTCTGTAGGGACATGCACCTATAGGGAGCAGGTGTCTCCCTGCAGCTCCTGGTCTGGTCCAGGCGGTGGGTTCCTCCCCAGCACCCAGCTGTTGGGGCTGCCTCCATGGCAGCTGTCTCCTGTGTCGGGGCAAGGCACTGGGTGGATGTTTGTACATCTCCCAGCTCAGACCTTGCCACAGAGCAGGGATGACAGCAACTGCTTTGAGCCACTCAGGCAAGCTGCAAATAAGATGTTGGGTCAGTGAGATTTAAATTTGTTGCCTCATCGCAAACACACTTAAAAATTCCAGTTAGTGTTAAAAATCCCAATTACTGTTACTGTTGCTCAATAGATTTTCTGTTGTTGCTTACATATGTGCAGTTCACCAGTAAGATCTTCATAAGTACTGTCTTCTCATTATTATCACTACTGTGATGACCACAATAGACACAGCAGAGAGTTGCTAAATTTTAATGACAACCACCCTTAGCTCAAATTTCTGAGTAATAATATTGAGGTGTATGAAGCATATGGGCATACTTGAAACGTGTTCATATACGAAAAACTACTCCAGGGTTTTCTTTTTGTTGTTGCTGTAAGCCAGTGAATGTGTATGAATGATTGTTTTCAGTGAAGGTTATTGTCTAGTTATGTTAGTACTTGGAGATGAGGGGGAGGTAGAAAAAGTTGCTAAAAAGATTTGAAGAGCGTTGTTTCTCTAAGACTTGCATATTATTGTGTGACCAAGCCAACTCTTTGTATTGTCAAGCAGGGTCTACACCTCTAATTGACATTAATGGGTGACTTTAGTCATACTACGTTGTTTTTATGAATCTATACACAGACACACAGGACTAAATTTCAGTCCACCACTTAGAAATTTAGGCCATTATGTGTTAATGTAACACCAATGCAGATCTGTTAGCCTTGGATACTTACACATTTTTTTTGTTGAAATGGTAGTGTAACTGTCAATTATTAAAATAATGTAAGAAGATAATTTCAAACCCGTTCCTTCCTTTCCATTACCAAAACCTAAATCTCAGAAATTCTTATCAAATTATCAATTTTGACTTTCTTTGAGCCAGGAAAATAATTTCTTAGGTCTCATTATCAAACCCTGTAGCTTCAGCTCACTTTAAGAGAAAGATGAAAGTAGCAGAGAAGGGCAAAACAGTTAATTCTGGCCTGGTATCAACATGTGATCTTGCACCAAGGTTTGATGATACCAAGTTTTCACCTTGAGTGGATTCTCAGAGAGGAATTGTAAGCCACTGCAACTGGGAAGTTTTCTGTGGGAGCATTGGCAGACTCCTGGCTGTGGCAATACAAATGATGCTTCTGTAATAGCCAATTAAAGGTATGCACAGCAGGGAAGGAGAGGTAATGTCTGAGATCCACTGTCCAAATGATCATAAATTCCAAGCTCTTTGCACTCTAGGACAGTAATTGGTAATATTAAAGTAAGGTAACTATTAATACTTGCCAGATCACTTAATTTGCGTACCTCTGTAATCTTAATTACAATCTCAGCAAGAATGTCACCTTTTGAACAGGCAGATGAATAAAGAACAAAAAATCAGGTCTATAGTAACTATCTCTTGGTGTCATCTAGTGGTTACATTCCCATACTGCAAAAAGGAAATTGTGTGTGTAGTTTTATTTATTTTTTTTTATATATATATATATATATACACACTCACGCTAACACACATACATGTATAAAATACGTCAATTTCTGACTGAGTGGAGTAAAGGAAGCTGCCATTTTTAGCAGACAAGGCAAGGTTAGCCTTTCTCTGCTCTTCACCCTGGCCTTTTTGCTGTGTCTTCTTATGAGGTCAAGGCACATCCACGGGGATATCAGTTAGCATACACTGGTGTGAAGGTGCTGTCTGCTGCCCATTTAGGCTGCTTGACTGAGCGACTGGGTGTTGTTAAAGGACATCCTCTGCCAACACACAAGGTATTTCCTTATGGCTGACTGAGTAGCACTCAGGGGATGCTGACAGATTGAAATGACATGCCACCAATCTGATTGCACATGGCACTGAAAGAAGACTTAGAGCAAAAAAGAAACATCCCCTGACCCTCCTGCCAGCTCTGTGTTTCTCTCCCTGTTCTGAGGAGGAAACAGTATGTCTGAGACTGGGACAGGCAGCACTGCAAGAAACACTTTGCCGTGGAGCTGCTGAAGTGTCGTTGGAAAAAAAGAAAAATTTTTAATATAGCTCTTAATATATAATTTTTTTAATAAAATATTGGCAATGAGAAAGGCAATAAAACTCAGCTTAGAGTAAGAATGGATTAAAACCCACAAATTTTGCCAGAGATAATACTCAGGAATATACATGATACCCAGATTTCGAAGTCCTTTCTCAGGAAGAATAGCCATTAATGCCAGTGAATTGTCTATAACCTTTCCAGAAGGACTGTAACATGTTTTGTCGCAACAGGGAAGAGAGATTTATAGCCCAGAGAAGTTTTTATTCTGAAAAGAAAAGACCAGAGTAGGCTTCATCTCTGAGTCAGTAAACTCAGTTTGCATTTCCTGCATTCTAAGCCAAGATTTCCAAAATGTACACTGATCTTCTAATTAATGAATTGATATTCAGAAAAGTTTTGAGTGGAGTGCTACCCACTAATTTTTTGGTGGGGTTTACTGAGTGTTTGACCCTTCAGAAAATACTTCGATTATCGATAACATCTACCTTTTATTTATGTCTAGCAACTTTACTAGTGCTTTGCTGAGATATTTATGAATCTGGGTCCCTTTATGAATATATGCGTCCCATCACCCATATGTCAAAAAATTGATCAAACTTGGTCCAACCTGAGTACTATATTCAAACAACACAAGTGTCTAAATGTATTCCAAAAACCATTTTCACTTTCCATGCAGTTTTCAAAAAGTGTCCTGATGATGGAAAATGGGAATATGAAATAAAACATTGTTTGACAATTTGTAAAATTTTGTAAAAATGTCTTTCCAGTTTCAATCAAACCCATTGTTTGAGAAGATAGATACATACAAAACCATGTTGCTTGGCTCTGTCTCTTAGCAGGTCAAAAGGAGCAACTACCAAGGATTTTTCTCTATTAAAGATTTTCAGGGTGAGGGACAAGGGGAATTCAGCACCAAGAAGGACTGCTACTCTGTTTTACTCCAAAAGAGTCCTGGAGCCAGGACTAGGAATAAATAAAAAAGACAGAAATACCCAACCACATTATGCTCCAGCAGACAAATAGACTCTAGGGCAACGCTACCAACTAGAACAATCCAGAGCAGCATAGAAAACTGTTCAAGTGCCAGAGACTCCATTTAGTCTCCTCCAAAGGTCACTTCTCACACAGCTACCTGATAGCGACTGTCATAGACACCACATCTGACCATCCAGTTTTGGAGAGTACTAAACTATGGTCTGAATAATTATTTGCCCTTGATATCTGCATTTCATAGGCTTACAAGAAGCCCTACTCCAGGCTGGAGTTCAGTTGCATGATGCATGGCACATACATCTAGCATCTAGAGACTTTTAAAAAATTCAGTTTGAAATGCTTTTACATTTTAAACCTGATTAGAAATAACTCATTCAGATGGATGTTATGCAAGGGCACTAAAATATTTACTGCTCTGTATAAAAATAACTGCTCCAAATACTGAATTTTAGCTGTAGGTAGAGAAGGAAACTATCCAACTAAACCAGTAAAGAAATTATTGAAAGAATAGGAGAAATTATACAATTACGTATGCTCTATCAGGCTGATTGAAATTCACCAGTAAGAATATTTTTAATCTAGTTAAGGTTACCTCACAAATTGTCACTAACATCTTGTCTGTAGTAAAGCATATAAGCAAGGGTTTGTCTTTTCACTCGAGTAAACCATAGCAGATAATGAGTTTTTGTATGTGCTAAAAGAGAAGCTCACCTTTACTACTTTGATTTTTTTTTTTTTTTTTAAATTGGGGATTACAGCACCAATACTTAACTCTGTTCTTGAACAATATGAAAGAATAAGCCTACAATATTATTAGAATGGTCTCAGTTATGAGGCTTATTACTCGCCTTATTTCATTGGCATATGTTCACAATACCGCTGAAGTGATATTTGCTATCTATAGCAAATCAAAATTGTTAAAGCAATTCTGTGTGTGCCAGGATGCGGCACAGGGTTGTCCCCTGTGTACGCTTCAACTAGTCCTGGGCTCCTGAGTGTGAAGCAAACCCCATGCTCTGCTACTGAAGATGTGGCTAGGCTAGGGCCAGCATGAAGGGAGAACCTGACCCACCGTGGACACACAGTAGTCTTTCATTGTTTTTTATATATGAGACCACGGTATTTTAACTTCTATACAATACTATTAATATCACTTTAGATTTAAATTTTTTTCATTGAACATTTGCAATAGATAGGTTTGGTGAACATATATACCTGTCCCTACTGCTCTAAGTTGGACAGTAGGCCCATGGCTATTGCTACATTTATTAATGATTTTAGTAATTTAGTTCCTGTGTGTCACTATTGCATCCCGGCATCTTATAAGTGTTAATGGAATTATGAAAAATTCCATTTCATTCCAGTGACTGTGAAAACAATCCTAAAGCTATAACTTGGAAATCTGATTTGCAAAATCAAAATTATAAAAGATGTCTAGAGAGATGACAAGAAAAGCAGGATTAAGGTTTTAATTTAGTTTTCCTTTCTGTCTACACTTCCACCACTGACAACATAATGCCTGACGTAACAGTTTCATTAAAGTGTAGTAAGAAATGTTTATTTGGAATGGACAGACTGAAACTAGGTGCAACTAGGTGTCTAAACTTGCGTCTGAACTTGAAACCAACATTCAGCAAAGTCTGAAGTAACGGGAATTTAGAAAAGACAGGATGTGAAGAAAGGAAAAGATGGAAGTAAGGAAGTAATTTCTTCAAAAAATATCTCCAAATCTTCTTTGTGAAAGAGTGAATAAAAGTTCTTTTACAGTGGAGGCCTCTATTTTTTATCAAAAAATGACAGTAGCAGAAGTCACATTAAATAAATAGATACATAAATAGTTCATTACTATTCATTGCTAGCAATGTTGTTTCAGTCAGAAAAAAACCTGTTATACATGAGCAGAATATTCACAATAATCTACTATGGTTGTTTTATCTTTCTTTAATTCAGGTGATCTTTTACAACTAAATTGTGCAAAGCTTAAAACCAATGATTTTTTTTGTTGTTCCTTGTTGGAGATTTGCAAAACTAATTAAACTAGATATAAACAGATTTTTTTTTCTGTGTGTTTGCAAACTGATTTTATCTCCTAGATGCCATCAGGAGACATAATTTGGTCACTAACTGCCATTCATATGATGCAACATGCTGTTTTACATTGACAAGTTAAAGCCTTAAACAAATTTCTGCAGAAAAATATTACTCAGAAAAATATGAGGGTAAGACTTTGGATTTATTTTAAGGAAATAGAACACATTTCTGATAGGTAGACCTTGGAAATTTCTAATCTTAGTACTTATTTAGAAAATGGGACAAAAATTCTTTGTTTCTATTAATATCAAGACTTGCAAAGTGCCTAAAATACAAGACCAACTAATTTGGCCATTATTTTTATTTGAAGACACTGAATTCCTCCTAATATAAGGTCCAGCAATGCCAGCACCAAATCCAGTAAAATTTCCCATGCTGTCTGAATAGAAGAATTCTATTTTTTACTCTCTTTCATTGCTGCTCCGCTATTTTCTTCCACTCTTTAATGCACCAGTTCCAGCAGGGCTGTTTTACTGCACTTCCCAAATAGAAAATTAGGTTAAAGGAACTCTACTTCTTTCCAAAGGTAAATTACATTAAGTGCTGACCCAGAGACAATTTGATATAATAAGAATACTTTTGTAACTTTTTCCCCATGTAGCCATAACCTGATTTTTCTCTAAACACAGAGAAACCAAGGTTATAACTCAGGACCTGAAGTACTAACCCTTTTAACAGACTTTTTTTTTCAAATTTAATGTTACTGTGTAGAGCTAACAAAAGGCTATATATTGCCCACTTCTTCTCTTGATGCTTGGCACCTTCCTATGTGACTAATTCTATTGGAAAAAAAAATGGAGGACTATTCCTATTTCGTACTTTAGAAACAAAACTGAAGTGTATAGATCATCACATAAAAACTATGGAAAGAAAATATGGCACCTTTAAAGCTTCATTCAGACCAATGAAGACAGGTGCTGGGTTAGGTGCTTTGTATGATGTTTTGAAGAGATTAACTTCTGTGGCATAATATCAGAAACAGGCAAATAGTAGGTGCTGAAAATTTGACAATATTGAATATGGTCAAAAAATCCCTCTTTATTAAATAACGGTGCATAATCATGAATGGCAAAATTCAAGACACAGGTAATTTATTCGTGTTTCTGGTCCTATAAGAGACTCTTCAGAAACTGTATTGCATGTTCCCCTTTATGATTTCTTATGATGTATGTATAATACAAGAACATGCAGAACATATACAAGCCAAAAGTCTTACAACTCTTCGTTCACAACAATTTTAGGTTAAAACCAAAAGGATTGGACTAGAAATAATTGCTATATTATGATTATTATCTGATCATTTGTTAGTTTTGTGTCTGTGAAGAAAATGATATCAAAATTCTCTTTTTATAAATGATTTAGTAAGGCTCTTGTTCTTCCATGCTGAAGCCGATCTTCTTCTGGTCTATGAGCACGGCTTTTAAAGTGGGTTTTTGTTGTTGTTTCTTTAAAATCTTTTTCCCAGGAATGTTGCTCCTAAATGAATGTGTCTCAGAATGTGTAAAAACTTTCTCTTGTTCCTTCTATCTCTGTTTTTGTAGTTATTGCATGTGGCCTACTTCCCTGTGTATACCAACTTGAAGAAATAGATACACACGTTTTGTTTTGACATGAAGGCCTTTTCACCAAATCATTTGGTTCCATTTAGTCTGCACTTGATCGTCTCAAGTCCCGGTGCATGAGGGGCCTGCAACAACTCTCCAACAAGTATCTTCAGACTTGATTGTCTCTGCCTGCTTTGCAGGTCCTTATTTTCTCACATTTGAAAAACATTTGCTGAAAAAAGCATTAAAACCATTAATTGAAAACAAATCTTTTCCTTAGGTTTTGCAGTAAAAAAGTAAAGACCAAGTGGTAATAGGGTAATTCTTCTGGCACCTTCAGATTTCCAGAAAAGTTTTATAATCAGTACCACAGCAGTCATTGCTACTGTCCAAATTCAATCTACACCTTTCTAGTTATCAGATTTTTTTTTTTTTCCCCCAGCCTTTTTCTTTTTCCTTCCATTGCCTTTTTTTAATAATATTTCTGGAGGTATGTAGAAAGTAAAACAGTGGATATGATTTAATATTCAATTTGAAAGAAAGAAATTGAGTGGCTCTTTGTTAGGATCTCCACCTGTTTTTAACTCATCTTTTAGTTTTAGTAATATCTGCCTGTATCAGTCATGGAGAAAAAGGCTTGCTATACGAACAAAAAAAAAAAAAATCAATCAACCCTCAAAATGCAGGTGTCTCCTTGGCTGTATACACAATGAAGCAATTTCTGCAGGTGAGCATCATACTCTTCCTTAATTAACTAAATCTTATGACATTTTTGTCTCTTCAGAGAATTATCTGAAAATCTCTGGGACAATTTTCTCAATGGAATGGTGTCAGATTGCACCAGATTCAACTCACTGTTTCACTGTCTACGCTACACTTACATTCAGGAAAATTAGTTAGGTCAGTATTATGTTTGTTTCTAAGCAATAGAATATAGTTTCATACCTTGCCATTTACCAAATCCACACACTTAAAAACAATGCAATCCATATTCAAGTGCATCATAAATTTGATTTTTTTCTGACAATAAGCATACTTACTGTCCCAATCATAATCTTCCTCCCATTCTGTAGATGATCTGAATATGCAAAAAAAATGTTCTACATTTACATGCAGAACATATACAAGCCAAAAGTCTTACAACTCTTCCAGTTTACAACAAATTCCAGCATGTGAAGGCCACAAAACTGAGTTATACTCTTCTCTTCTTGTACTTAAAGATAGATTTGATGAACTAAAAAATCTGTCCCATTAATCTGATAAACTAAAGTAAACGCATATCACATCAGAGTATAATTCTGAGCTCTCACTAAATAGCATTAATACTAATTTATCTTGAAATGTAAACAATATATAATGTCTTTTGAAAAAGAAGTCTAAGTATATACATGCACATATCCCACATATATACACACAGAGTGAGAGATACAGATGTAGAAGTATATGTGTATAATATTATATTATTTAAAAACTGTGAAAATATATGACAGAAGAACAGAATCCAAGAAGACATTTCGTGGTTTTTCCCTCTTTATGTAATATAGAGCTCAATCCTCTCCTAACTAATGCTGGTTTTTTTTTTACCAACAAAACATTAGGCAACTATTAGAATTACTCCTAGTCTGCACTTACAAAATCAGGCAAACATGCAAAATCAAGACAGTAACAAAGCTAATATAAGAATTTCTGAAGAGCTTTAAAATTGTGTCACAGACACTATACTCACTGTTTTTTGTTTCAGGCCATTTTGTGCTGAATTTCTTAACATTTCTAAAAGGGAATTTTTGTGATCCATATTGGTAGATATATCCATGCAAGTTATGACAATAAATTTTCTTGAGCCTAGAGTCATTCTCTTGATCTTTGAGCTACAGTGCCTGGTGAAAATCAGAATGTTAATGAGCATGTTTACCATATACACCTACAGCCTGTACAATAGTGTAGACAAACAATAATTTTTTGTAGCAAATCCTTGGCTAAAGAACTCCAGCATGTCCTTTCCCTGACAAATATTATTAGTAGTAAGTTAAAAGTTTGCCTGCTGTCACTGTGACCCCAGCTGACCTCTTAATTTCTTGAGTTCAAGTCCAATTAACCTTTGGGAAGAAGCACAACTGCTCTAACCAGACAAGTCAATAGAATCCAATAGTAATCATTTCATTTTCTGGTTTGTCAAAGGGCAGTGGTCCCACCTCAACCATTTCACACAAAGGTGGTAATTTATCAATGTTTAGAATGATCTGTACTGGACCATACCCAGCCCTCTCTCAAGTGCACTAATCAATTAAACAGGCCGTATCTCAGTCATGCCACCCTGTGTGCTGCCACAGAAGAAGGCGCCAGTTGAAAAATTACTCTCCTCTTGTGATATTTGCTGGTTTAGTTTCAGGAATGAAAATATTGATATACACTTCAAGCTCTTGTTGCCACAAGAGGCTTGAATTAGATCTATGAGAGTATGGTGGGAAAACCTGTCTGGTGTGAAAAACTGCTTCTCAGCATTGTCTGTCTTCCACCACCTCTTTGTACATATGCGGCTGCTGTTGAGTTCATTGAGAGCTAGCCATAGCGTAACAGAGGGGCAGAAAAGCGTCCCAGGAGAGCAGGAGGAAAGCAGGATTAATTAAAGTTGGCTCCAAGATTAAAAATAGGAAAGGGGAAAAGAAAGGCATGACAAAGTCCTATTACTTTCTGTCTGTCAACTTTGACACAGTTGGCAGAGCACCCCTGATTCATGCACAGAAAAACCACCACCAGTAACTGGCTCAGTCTGCAGTGCAGAGAGCAGCAGTGACACTCACACCGGTGCCAAGGCTGGGCTGATATTTCACCAGCTATCTAAGTATAACTACCTGAGTATTTTATGCAATTGTGTGGAGACCGGCTGGATTGCGTGTCAGGGGCTCGTCAGTAAGAGGAAAGAGCAAAGGGAAACTGCTAATAGGATCAGGTCTTAAGGTTCAGTCCTGAGTCAGACTCTCTAGTGCTTCTCTTCTCTAAGGTGACAATCAGGTTTTGCTGCTTTCTTGTGAAATAAAAAGGAAATATGGGTTGTCCTGAGATTTAAAAGGTCTGAAATTAGATTCTTCTTCCCAGACCAAGAAAAGATGAGAATAGTTTTGGATGAAGACGTGCAGCAACAAGTTAGGTGCTGAAATACGAGGCCCCAGGCTTAATGTCACAGTTAAGAGAGAAGTCCTACAAAGATTCAACATTGGACAACAAGACTAAGACGTAGTTCTAGGAAAACCTTTTTGTGGAAGCACCACCCAAGTGATGGGAATGAGGAATGTGCTGAATTTTTCATTTGCTTTTCCCCGGTTCCTTGCAGTGGCACATGTGAATCCACCTTCCTAGACCAGAGCTGAACAAAGAAAGGGCAGTTATGGAGCTTACAGATATAGAGTTTTTAAGGTAAGTGAACTTCCCTACAAATGATCTTCCAGGTGCTTGCTTAAATAAGAAACTTTATTTTTAATTAATTACTTTCTGCTTGTCTAATTTAAAAAGGATGTTTTTAATACTTCACATATCCAAGTAATTTTTCATTGACTTATGAATAAATTAATATATATCAGTATTTGACAGTCATAAGATACTTTATATTCATCATTCACTAAGAGCAACAGCAACACTTGTATTACCAAAGCTGTTTGAAATCATAAGAAATCTTTAAAATACAACTGAAGCTATTTTGAATTTAGTTCTTTCTTGATTATTCTCATACAGAATATATAAAGATAGTAAAAGAAAAAAAAAAGCCTTTAAATTAGTTTTGCAGTTTCCTACTGTCCTATATTAAAGGCAACCTAATAGAATTTATAGGAGTAGAACCCTTTTAGGCAGCACTCTTTGTATTTTTTATTAAGTCCATACTTGCAGAATCTACTTAATGTCAATTTTGTACAATGGTTACACTGCACAGAGTATTTTATTTTAAACCTGCAGGACACAATGATAAATTGATAATTGACCCCAAGGCCATAGCAAATAAAGAAGCCCTGTTTTTCATTAGTACAGTATTACATCGTTGTTAAGGGAAAGGAGAGCGAAGCTAATTGAGTACTGAGGAGTTGCACAATTAAGAAATCATCCATGGTTTTAATTTCACATGTTTAAGGCTGCAAAATTCCTAATTGTGAACAGTAAAATAAAATAAGATTAATGTGAGATACAATTATATAAAGCTTCACCATCCAGAAGCAATTTCCAGCCCTCTATATCTGACTACATGTTCACTAGTGGTATAGTCAACAAATACTGTACTTTTCCTTTTGTTTCTCTGCACCTCTAAATCTATAGTATTTCTCAAGACTTCAATTATCATGGGATCCAGAGGACAAATACTGTGTTTGTTCTTAAAAATGAGCGTGCTTATTTTAAAAAGAAACTCCAGAGCCTCCCATCGTAAATGACTTTATTTTGTATCAGGCTTTCCTATGTTAAGACCAGGGGCTCATTCATATTCCATTCAGAACCAGGCTAATTCTGTGATGGAACAGCATGGAATCATTCACAGTGTATCATGACCTGTTTTTCAGTTAGTGTTAATTAATTGACTGTGATGTTCGTACAGAGTTTCCCAAGCATCCAAAGTTTTAGCACCTTCTCACATACGAAATTAGCTGTGATGGAGACTGTTCCATTAAGGACTGCATAATTCAGCTCCTGATTATTTCTTCCCCTCTCCAGCACTTTTGGATTCCTTTAGCTCATGCTGACACAGGTGCATTGGTGCAGTTTGTCTTATCCCCAAGCTCAGAGCTAGAATATGTTCGTTCCCGAATTACGCTTTTCTGCCACAAAGTCAGTATGATAATGATCACAGCAGCACAAGGTTCCTGCTATCTGTGTTGTATCAGGTTTAATGAAGTCACAGACCAGTTACTATGGGAAGAAAGGGACATGTCCTGATTACCTGGGAGAGCCACTGCTTTAGACTGATATGTTTAATAATATAAAAAGTAAGCAATTCATAAATATAGTCTGAAATTTAAGAGTCGGGCAGTAATATGTACAGGTCACTCAAGCATTGATAACACCATCCCAAAGGAATAAAAAGCTCAAATGAAATTAAATCTCTAGGTTATGGAAAGCCAGTTAGTGTAACCTGTTTTGTCACATGTGGGTAAAGCATAAAATCAGGATGTATACAAAGTACCATAAGAGTTTTCCCATATGACCTATCCCAATGAACTGGTATTAAATGCAAAATGCACTAGAGGAGGAAGTATAGTAGTTGAAATAGATCTTAAAAAAAAAAAAAAAAAAGAGAAAAATGCTCAGAAAGTTTATTTGATGGTCCATTAAAAAAAATGGTTAAAAAATACACTTCAATCATGTCACGGGTGATTTTGTTCAAGATAGAGAATTCACACAGATATAAATCAGATCTGTTCTGAGTGAAATACAGCTCTACAAGCTAATCTAGAGCAAACCTACCTGGAAGACAGTAACATTTTACAATTTAGTAAAGGTTCCTGCTTTGTTTAGCGGTACAACCACACAATCCATAGAGTCGCAGAATTGTTGAGATTGGAAAAGACCTTTACGATCATCGAGTCCAACCATAAACCTAACACTGCCAAGTCCACCACTAAACCATGTCCCTAAGTGCCACATCTACATGTTTTTTAAAATACCTCCAGGGATGGTGACTCCACCACTTCCCTGGGCAGCCTGTTCCAATGCTTGACAATCCTTTCGGTGAAGAAATTTTTCCTAATATCCAATCTGAACTTCCCCTGGTGCAATTTGAGGCCGCTTCCTCTCGTCCTATCACCTGGGAGAAGAGAGCGATGCCCACCTCGCTACAACCTCCTTTCAGGTAGTTGTAGAGAGCAATAAGGTCTCCCCACAGCCTTCTTTTCTCCAGACTAAACAGCCCCCAGTTCCCTCAACTGCTCCTCATAGACTTGTTCTCTAGACCCTTCACCAGTTTCGTTGCTCTTCTTTGGACACAATCCAGCAGCTCAATGTCTTTCTTGTAGTGAGGGGCCCAAAACTCAACATGGTGTTTGAGGTGATGCTTCACTAGTGCCAAGTACAGGGGGACAGGGGGACAATCACTTCCCTTGTCCTGCTGGCCACACTATTTCTGATCCTTATTCCACAAAAATTCCATTTAAACATCAATTCTCTTTTTGGAGCAGACTGATACATAAAAGTGGGAGAAATGGTGAAGGAAGACAGTTTATTCTTCAAAGCAACCCTTCCCTTCTGACCAGCATTACCTCAGTTTTATACAGTTTAATTCTGAGCTAGCCAGAAATAAGGTGGTGGGTGTTATACTAGCTGTTGTTACTTGGACACTGAGATCACTGTAGCAGAGTTAGTCACGCCTGTGAAAAACAAGATAAACAGATGAATGTCATCAGTATATCCAGGTCAAGATGGCTAGTCTCATCTCATCACCTCTCCATGTCTAGATCGTGAAGTGAAGGGAAAACAGGATGAATCCATTTGTCACGCTCTAAGAGTTGACTCATGAGGATGAGGGCATCTACACACCACTGTTCTTTTAATTCCTCTTTTAAATACATTAATACTGGAAAAATTGGGTGCTTTTCCTATAATCTCAACTTTAAAACCAAAGTCAGTTGTAGGTGCATAAGGAATGGAAAATAGACTCACATACAGCATGTGCAAACTTGCAGTACATTGAGAAGAATTTTTTGTCTTAAATTACATTTTAATGTGACTACAACACGTATTGTAGGTAAATAACCCACAAGTAGAGAAGCCATATTAGGTTGATACATTTCCTTGGATACGGTATATTTTCTGTCTTGCAATATTATGTTGCATTTAATAAACCCTGTGCTCTCTGTCCATAAGGCAATTGACATCGCAGATAATGATTTTCCTCCAAGACCATTTCAATGCTTTGCTAGCAAACTTTCAAAATGCTTTAAGGATATTAACAAAATCATTAAAAAATAAGGACTGGTGAATATGTATTAAGAGAATAACTGTAAATGACTAATGACTCTTTGGAGTCATTGTCTTTGTATAGTAATTGAAGAAGATTGGCAAAATATTGCAAAGTATAAGTGATACAAATATCGGAAACCCTTATTTTACTAGTGGTTTGTGCAAAAACATGAGTTTGTGTATGGTACGTTGACTCCCAGGATGAAAGTGCACAACATTCGATCTGTGAAGAGCATGATAACCAAGAACAATTCAGTTACGTTTTCAGATTTTATCCAACAGCTCTCTGTAGTAGACCTACACCTATGCTATGGAGAAAAAAGCCAAAAGCGTTCTGTCCATGTCTTTGACTAATCTGTTGTTTCTATAATGAGTGTGAAATCTCTAAATATACGCACATTTACTACAAGCAAACAAGCTGTCCAGAATCTAATTAGACAAAAACCTGCCCATCTGTTCTGCATTATCATGGGGCTTGCTCACATGCATGTTGCCTCATTACTAAAAGGCGCAGAGGCAAATTGAATTGAGCTGGACTTCCTCTTAAAGTGGGATCAGGACATGAAGTCAGACCCTTGCTGTGAACCAACAAAGCACCACTGGGAGAAAGTGAGATGAGAGAAGTTTCTTTTTTCTAAAGCCACATGTCCAGTGCTTACCATGAGGCCTAAGGGGGTGCTAATACCATTGTTTGGCACAATACAGCACACACTACAACCATATAACCCGTGTTTTCAATGAAAATTGTTTGCTTTTTTTCTTAGTCCCCTGTGTGCCATGTCTTTTTATTACTATCTGCCTGCCACGGTATGCTGCATTTCAAGAATAAAGCATGTTTAATGGAAGGCAGGAATGTTTCATTGGAGCAAACTTTTCTTATAAAAATAAAGAGCAAAATGTCCTATTTTTTAACATTTTATTTTTATTTTTTAATTACATATTAATACCTTAATCAGGTTTTTGAAAGTGCTACTCAAAGCTACATGCTCCTGAGAGTCATACTATAGAGAAATAGGAAATTTTATATGAACATGCTTATTTGCATATTTTCTAATCACTTGCATTATTAATACCTAGCACTTGCAAGCATTTATATATTTCTCCCATATGAGCACTTTGCATCAGCAGTAAAAACCTCTCCATTTTTTCAGAGATTAAGTATTTCTAGTGGACTGTTACTACATTTCTTTAGCCGAAACAGAGATTTACTTATAGTTGTGAATGCTATAAATTAATGAATATTGTGAATTTCTTTTTTTTTTTTTTTTTTTTTAAGATTTAGCAGAATAAATACAAGATCAGTGCAGACACCCATTCAAAAGTTGTTAAAAACTGGAATAGATTTCTACCTTTTGTACAGTTCTCATTATTAGAGCACCTGAGCACAACATGCACTTTAATTTGCTAATCCTGCTTAATGACAGCTCCCTGAAAAGTGTAGGACTTGTGTGCCACATCATCCCCAGAAGCTGGATGAGCCCCCTTTTCCTCCTGTTGCCAGGGATAGGTTGCTTTACTCCCTGGAGTCCATCTCATCTGCTTTCCTCTGGCTCTATGACTTTTCACTTATCAGATTAGTAGATCAAAAGCAATGGAGAGCAGATCTGCTTGGGATACTACAGAGACTATTTGCCTAATTTTTATGGTAATCATAGGCAGATAAACCTGGGTACAGGGAAGGGTATGCAACCTTTTCTCCTGGTTCTCTGCATCCCGAGCAGAAGGGAGTTTGTATAACTGAAACAGACTGGATCCTTCTGCTCAGCCCTCTCCTTCCCAGTGTGCCGAGTTATATCCCCTGCTCCGGTCTGATAGCGTACCAGCCAAGGCAGGACATTTTTCATCTGGTGACAGCTTAGTGTAAAATGGAGAAAGTGGCCTGAGAAATAGGGCCAGAAACAAAGCTTAATTAGGACAGCAATAAGTTACGTAAGCATAACAGCTCAGAAGAGATGGTGTCCCTTATGGGAGTGAATAAAACAGATTTGAGCGGAAAAATAGAACTATTTTACAGAACAAATAATAGGAATGTTGTCACATTTAATTTCTGATATTAACATTTCTGTTTAAAAAAAATGTAGGACCCATAAAACTTCAGAAAATATCACAAAATTATGTCTCCATAGAGAGCAGAGTCTCTTTTAAAGTAGAGAAAGGAAAAGGTTAGATAGTACTAATAAATTCCCATGACAGGTTCAGTTCAGGCTTGCAACTTCATTTCCTCCATTCTTATAAAAAATTTTACTGTTGCTGTGTATAATGTAGAGTGTCACACAAAAATTTCATAGGCAGTGGTGGGCCATGGCAGCCAAAGCAACTCAGTGATAACTGAATTAATCCTGCACGCATCAGAATAAGAATGTGGGGAAAAAAGAGAGTCATGCTTGGAAACTAATAACGAACTGAGAGAGTTAGTTAGAATAATACAACAAATTGAAGGGAATGTGTCATGGAAATGAAGAGTGAGAAGAGTTAAGGAGAAGAGAGAACTGACATGCACTGGTGAAGAACTGGAGACATCAAAGAAAAAAAGAAATTCAGAGAGAGACCAAACTTTTCTTCAGCTTTTGATAAGATGAAAAACACCAGTTTTAAAATTGCCTTCATGATGCATCTAACCACATATGTTATGGGAAAATCCAGTAACAATTTCAAAGATTCTCTTGTGGATTTGTTTGTGCATACTCCCATTTGCCTTGTGCTGAGAGTGGCTCTAATAATAGCTGCCATGTAACAGAAACGTCAATGCCATAAGATGACCAACAAAAACAAATGCTCTTGTAGCTTTCTCTGTAAATTTTATTATTTATCTTTACATATTTTCAGTTTTCTCCTCTTTCTAACAAACATATTTAGTACAATTTGGCTGCTCTGATCTATATATTGGATTAAAATATACTGTGCAATATTGGTATTCACCTCATGCATACTCTAATGCCATTATTTATACCTAAGTGATTTAATAAACACTTGCTTTTTACGGTTTTAACACAATCCCCTTTTGATTCTTGCAGCTATCCAGAGTCCAGCCAGCACAAAGGTGGCATAAAGCCCTGAACTACGTATTCAGTGTTTCTCAGTTGACATAATACTGAACCTGACTTCATATTTTTCTGTCATCTTTATACAATCCATTTCTTACACATGCTGTGCAAACCATTAAAGAAAAATTAAATAATAATGATTTCCTTTTTTAGCATCTTATTATTTTCTCTTTATTCACAGAGGTGGAACATGAGACAAGCCTACAGCTTCCCCATAAATACTCATTTGCCAAAAGAAAACAAAATATATTTTGCCTTTAGACAATCTGCATTGATATATTGAAATAGCAGGGAAGGGAAAAAAAAGCCCATAATGCTTCATTAGTTAATTGCGCAGAGCACAGCTCTTTAGGGGTAAACAAGTGAAGGACATTTGCTGAATGGTCTATGCTCATCATGCATATTATGGTCTAATGGTGCTAGTAATGGTAGGAGGCTCCTGGAGAGTCATCTGTCAAATTAGCACACTGAATTATTTATTGCCTCAGAGTAAAATTGTGGTAGGGAGCAGCTGAGACCCATCCGTAAGAAAATACAAGATGAAGAAACAACCCCTCCCCAAAATAACTAGTACAACTGCTTTGCATGTTCAGTAATGTCACTGGTATTTGTAAACATCAACAATATTTAAATACTATGCCCATGTAAAGATATTGGGATGTGCATATAAGTTCCAATAAACAATAAATACTATACACGTATACATTATGTATCTGCTACAAAGACATGAAAATATGTATAGATTATTAGCATAATGCTAATCATCATTATTGTTTATATCAATGCAACAGTGTTGCACTAATTTATACTATATATTATATACTAGTTATGGAATGTGACAATATATGTTGTATATAATATAGAATTTATATTTTTATACAATTGTAAAATGAAAGTATATAAAGTCATTAAATAGTGTGCTTCAGTTGGAATCACTTATTCTTTCTCTGCAAATCTCAGAATGTAGGTTCTCAACATATACACAGTGTTAAAACTGTTTCCTAAAACCATGAAATAATTTTTGAAATCGCTGAAGAATATATCCTTTAATGCAACTGCATCTAGAGGTTATGAAAACATGTAAGATTTTTCAATATGCATTGTGTAAAAAGAGTTGTTGCTGGAATTCCTTACTGGTAATTACTTGAAATTAATCTTCAGTGCTCAATAACTCTTTTTCGCTCCCTTCTGTCTTTATACATTTGAAGTTATCAAAGTCATGGTAAACTTTCCGACATTTCTGATGATGAACGTCTCCTGTGACTACATCGTCAGCCCCAGGTGCTTTTCATGGCACCCAAGTGTCCTGTATGTTAATCACCAGACTGGCTGTACCTCGCCTTTCCTCAAAGTTGTTTAAGTGAGATTTTTGTGATGTCTGAAACCCTAATGAGATATATGCTATAAGTTATCACTAACCTGTCAAAGCTATTTTAGACTGCATATTAACTTCACTAACTTGCTTGATACAATCCTGTAAGACACTGAATAGTCCCTTGAACCATTTAATCATTAATTTCAATGACACTGATCACCAAGAATACAGTTAAACGTGTTAACATATGCTCCATTGCATTTAAAAACACTGATCCTTTATGAGACCTTTTACAGATCATTTACTTGCTTTTAAAAGTTGGTAGCTGCAGGTTTAGTATTTCAGATATCAGGTCTTTGAAAGAGGATATTCTCCTCCAAATACATAGATTTGTTCACTTAATATCCTGGCCACCAAACTAACCTCCCCAACTTTGATTAACACAAAGAACACCAATACCCACCTTTTTGCTGTATCACATATTCAATGTGGTGCTACCAAGATTTGCTTTCCCATGATAGCACAGAACTGAAAGTGGGATTTTGGAGGCTTTCTTATGGGGGCACTTCTTACAAAATAGTCTTTAATATTTTATAGAAATGGTTACTGCTTTCCTGAAAGCTTCTAGTTTTTCTGTAGTTTGTGGTCCAAAGACAAAAGCAGTCACTGGGGGGAAAATAGGATCTTACATGGAACAACGCTTTGTAGCTTTTTAGCTATGTTATGGAGACAGGTCTTCAGGACGAAGACAACTAACAGACTATGCACATTGTGTAGCAATGACTGCATGGAGAATTTCCTACTTCAGACAAAGATGTTATATACTTGAATACATCTAGAAATCAATGCTACCAAACTCTGAAATACTTATTTGTGTGATTTTCTTTCATTTCTGGTGCAACATTAAATTCAAGGGCTCAGTATTTCTTGCTGAAAATATCATTTAGTCCTTCTGGCACTGACATTTTGAAGCTTCCACCCACACATCAGGCCCTAGGAGACGAAGGACAGAAACCTGCAATGTGGAGGAAGCGAGTCTCACCTCTCTTCAGCATACCAAAAGACATGCTGATAACCAGTATTAGAAATGCCTCTTGGCATGATTCCCACGTGAAGAGTCTTAATTAAAGGAAACATTTATATTAGTAAATGCCTGCAAGCCAAAATTGATATTAATATTGATGATCAAACGTATTATGGTACTTTAAAAAAATATCTATTGTCCTGAAAATTTTCCTTGTATTTCCTATCTCTTTTCCTTTCTCACAAAGACATATTTGTACACACACACACACATACACACATACGTATATTGGGTCGTTAATGCTGCAACTTTTATCTATGTGTGTTGATTTAAAGGGTCAGTAAAATAGCATTTTAGAAATGACAATGTACAGTTGCTAAACACATATCCCATGAACTAGCACTTGTAAAAATCCTGCTATTTAGGTGGACGCTTGCAGATATTTTTGTTTAATTGTATAGGGTTTGTATAAGAAGTAAAATTAGCAACGACGACTGGACAAAGAGAGGAAAAAAGCTACTTGTCTGTATAACACTGGATAATTATTCTTCAGTATTTCACATTTAGATGGCTTGACCGCTTGATGATTATTCATTTGAATAAACTTTGTCTAGAAATGTGGCCTCAGAATAAGGTCCAAATTTCTGAAGGCCAAAGATTTTTACCTGTCAATCCAACATTTCATTGTAATTTTTCCTCTCACAGAGGGAATGAAATTATACTTCCACTCCATATTCACTGCCTGGAAGAGAGAAGAAAGCACAGAAGTGACAAAGAACTGAATTACCTTGATGTCCATACGACAAGCAGACCACCACCTAGGCTCTGGAGGACAGGTAATACTTAGCTGTTCAAGTCCACCTAAAGTTGAAAAAAAGGAACCTATCCTCTGAAACAAGTCAAACAAGTCAGATGTAATTGCCATTTATTACCCAGTAAAAATGAAAATGAGTTTTGACAGCAAAACATGGATGAAACAGCTGATGCAGCAAAGGACCGTTGGTCCTACTTTGATTAGTATCTTTTGAGCTGATCAGCCCCCCATAAAGATCTAAAGTAAATGTGCTCTGAAGAGCTGTTTACATGTGTTTGCAACAAACAACCTGTGCCTTGTAAACAGCTGACATCTGCTCAGGATCACACAGCAGCAGAGTCTACTTTTTTACGTTTGAAACTATTAGTCCCAGAATAAAAAAGCCAAATGACAATTTAAGAGTGCCAATTCAGAATTATGACAAATATCCTCTGTAAAAGAACAACTTAGTCCCATTTTGTGTAAAGCATTATATGTGAACCAGATGTAAAGGGGAAAGCCTGTTTGTATTATTAGTTATCAGCTGGAACTAGCTTTGGAAAGCAAAACATATTTAATAATAACGACTTTAAAAAATTTTATTTTGCTGTCAGAAGGATTAGGTTCTGTCAACCTTTCTCCTGTTGAATATTACTTTGCTTCCAGAGACCTTGCTGGAATCAATCAGACTTTATAAAGGCAATTATTTTGCGTACAAGCCTGGATTAATGAGTGGCCATAAAGCAGATATGGAACTTGGGGAAGCCATATTCTGATGACTGATGATACAGGAACAGTGCTCTACTGGATCATGCAGTAGCACATGTTTGACGTCCGTTAAGCATGGTCACATAATCTTGTCAAAGACTATACCAGTGTCAAGTTTTCCTGGCAGCAGGAAGGCAGGAAATGCCAGATAAACATAAAGACAGGGCAGTATATTTGGGTATAGCAGATTGGCGCTTTATATCTTGAGCCTACGGTGCTTTGATGAAGATGCATCTGGCTTTAAACTATTACCAAGTTACAGCTGCAATAAGTACATCTAAATGATCCAGTTTTCTTAAATATGAACCTGCATTCAAACTGCAGTTCTTAGATTGCACCCACTGCACATCCATTAGCTTGTACTGTGACTGAAGGCTGAAAGGTGAAGCTGGGTCTAGCTCACCTAGAGAAATACGGACGTAACTGGAATAGTGGCTTAAACCTGAGCTAATCCCCTTTGGGAACTACGGAAGTAATAATGGCTAGCTTTCCCTCAGTCCTCACTGGGTGAACAAAGTTTCCTTTCCGTTGCACTGCATTATGCCACCCTGTCTTTGCAGTGGCCTGCAAAAATTAATGCAATCTAGAATCTATACTTCTGATCGTTATGCCAATTCTCCATGACTATTAGGAGGAAGGTTATTTGATACAAAATACACTTTGAAATTTGTTAGCAAGGAGGCATGTTTGGGTGCCCCGACAGACACCTCTCTACTGAGTCTTTGTAACTGAGGTTTGCAGAATAGTCTAACTGCCCAATATCAGAATTAGATTTTGAAGACTGTCTGCTCTAAAATGAGGGACTGTATTATTCTTCCTGTTAAAAGTCTGGCAAATTTCCACAGAGATCCTGATGGTTCATGATAATGAAATTGTGAAGAAGAACAAAGAAGTCCAGGCATTAGGAAAATATTTCCCCTGTCCTGATCTGCAGTCCCCTTCTGCGTTTACATCTGGATGTGTCCCATGGGAGTGGACTTCTGCCACAGCACAGGTGGCAAACTCCATGAAGGTAGTTTTGTATAACTGCTTCGTGGGACAGAGGGGCACAGGAGTTACATTAAAAGGTGTGAAGTATAGTCCATCTGTGGAATTAAGGACAAGCAACGTTGCCTGGATACTTTTAAGGATAAGGATCATCCCTACCCAAGAGGCCCTCTCCCCTATTCCCCCACCCTGGGGCCATGGGGGGACCAGAGCAAAGGGAAAGCCCTTGTGTGCTGTGGCTGTATGAGTGCAGGAGGTTTGCTGGACATGCACAGAGAACAGAAGGACGGGATATGCACAAGGGAACTGTCATGAAACTCTATTGAAAGATCAACAGAGGACCATGCTGGCGAAGCCTGAGCAGCCACTCCAGCACATTACTAGCTTATGCATGGTGTTAAGGAAAACAGTAGTAAGGACTGTGGAGGAGGATGGACAGCTAAAGCTATTAATAGGGAGAGAGAAGGGCTGAATGAGTGAGGAGACTGTGCATAGGAATAATGTTTGAATATCAGGATAAATGTTGGTGTACCTGATTTCTTTTAACATTTTTCCAATAATAGGGTCAGGCTTGGCAGCTGGCATTTTTGGTTTTGGTGTAAATGAATGTTGGTCCTCTTCCCTGTTCAGCCCAGCCTTTTTTTCCCAGGCACTTGACCAGCCACCTACCTATATATTTTTACATACTTTATAAAGAAATAGCATCTTTATACCCACAGAGCGTTATACTTGGAAACTTCATTTGCGGGGAAAAAAATTCCCTTCAGAATAGCTGCCATTTCTGATTGCAAGCTTTAGAATTGGTTTGATTTTTAATTAAAGTTAATTTAAATCTTTGTTTTAAATTTCAAGTCTAATTACAGTTCATGTGAATAAAATAGTGAAGGTAATTTATCTGTTTGTCAATTACAGAAGTCATAATTCCATTCTTTATGAATATCAGTAGGAATAATATAATAAAAGGTCTTGTTACAGGAGCTTTTTCTCATGAACCTACTTGTTTACTTTTCCAAAGTGTTCTTTAGTAAACAGAGAGCAGCACTGGATAATAAATATAATTTTGTTTCCAGTTCATTTTGTGCAGTTGCTAATGATTCTGGATGATTAGTCTGGTGTATTTCTTTCTACTTTAGTTTTGTTACTGAAAGATTTCAATTATATATTTCATTTCTTGAACTGGCAAAAAGTTACTGTTTAGAAATAACCTTAATTTACCAAATGCAGTGTAGTTTTCGTGAGATGTGGTTTTGTTACATGGAAACTC
Organism: Fratercula arctica; assembly: GCA_947846985.1. NCBI lineage: Eukaryota > Metazoa > Chordata > Aves > Charadriiformes > Alcidae > Fratercula > Fratercula arctica. The sequence continues at coordinate 18,340,554 of CANTUZ010000026.1, forward strand.
ATGTAATTTGAAATAATTATGTTCTTGAGCACATGTACAATACTATGGATATTTAACAGATCTCTTGTAAGTATATATAAAAAAATAGATTCAAACCATGTATTAGAAAATTCTTTGATGGACTGAGTTCTTATGATTACACAAAGACATTTTATACACTTACTGCTTCTATTTTAATTCTACTCATAAATGCAGTTTATTTATGAAACTCATAATTTACAAGCTGCCTCTTAAATAACACAGTAATTGAAATCTTCCCTTTAATTTATATGTTCATAAAAGTACACTAGCTCTGTAAATGTTTTATAACCGAACTCATATTGGATCATTGAAAATTTGTGTTTTTGTGAAGGGAAGATAATAATGATGCCTTTGATTTTTTTTTTTTCTCCAATGAAAGGCCACCAAGATTATCTGTGTTAAGGTTTCTAGCATTTACTGCTGTCTTTGCTACGTGCCCAACTCTGTTTATATTAAGTGACCTTTAAGTCTCTAGTCTAAAGCAATAAAATGAAGGCTTCCTGTCTTATTGATTTGGTGAGGCCTATTTTCACACTAATAAAACGGAATCCAGTTTACTAAAATACACTTTTAGCCAATGTCTGTAAATGAACCCGAGTCTTGACAATTTTGGAAGAGGTCAACCTAGAGTAAGCAGGTCATATCTGTGGTAAATCAACTTCCAGAAACAGATCACTGGACACTATAAAAATCAGGAGTGGTTTTTTAAGAGACTGACTTGAACCCTCCTTAACCAGAAAATAACATCTGACCTTGGCAGTGAAATTTATCACTACATTTCAATTAAAACTTGGCAGCCACATAAGCAATACATTGCGCGGTTACAACTGACCTTATTGCAGGAAGCATATATGGGAGGGGAGGCTCAGGTAGGCTGCCAGCTCTCCTGTGACTATGAAGGGTACACAGCACCAGTCTTTCTGGTGGTGTTTGAGATTTACTAAGAGCCTCATCATCATTCTTTCTCAATAAGGAAATTACTGGTTGCCTAATGATGTTGCTAATCATTCAGTATATGTTTTTCGTTTCTAAGTACATGTACATTAATATTAATGTAGCTCTGCTTACATCTTGTGCTTCATGATGAATGAAAACTGCCTAACATAACAAATAACTATTCTGTTTTCTAGAATATTAAATTTGAGAAGGAATGGAGCTAGGTTATGTCCTTTTTTGTGGTACCTCCCCAAACAACAAAGAAGGAGAAGTCCATGTGAGCCACGTGACTTGCGAAGTAAGGCTTCCGTAACTGTTATTTTCAGTTTTACTGAGCTGGTTATCTCAGCTTTTCCTCGTGGAGCATGCAGTGTGCAGGGCACAATCCTGCTTCCACAGGTCTGCAGTACCGGCGCAGGACAGCCCCTTGAAACATCTGAGCCCAACTTAACTTCACTGCTCTCCGGCCTCCGTGTCTCAGAGAGGAGTACGATTTCACACGCTTTCTGCTGGCCATCCCTGGCTGTTATGGTGGGGGCTCAGCTGCTGACAGGAGTCATCAGGGCTTGAGAAGGGGGAGCAAGGAATACCTCCATTTTTCTTCAGAGAGTGACAAATTATATTAGCATATCTGTTAATGAGAAAACAGAGTTCACCTTCTGTTGGGCTCTTGGAAGAAAGGACCCGCAGGAGAGCTTGCAGCTGTACTCCACCCTCCTGACACCCGTGCCCAGCCAGTATTTTTGGAACAGTATTTAGGTCCTTTCCTTAAGATGTGCGTGCTTTTCTTCTGACATACCTATATAGCAAGCCTAGTTTTAGGTCATAAGGTTTTTAGAGTTACATTTTATTTAGTTATTTGTCTTCAACAGTTTTTCACATTTTAAGGTTTTTTTTCTTCAACAGTCTCCAGAAACCTCCAACTGTTCCTTCAGTGATAGGGACAACCTCCCCACACCCCACACGCCCCCCTCTCATAACTTCCAGTACTATTGAAATAAACTCGCTAGGAACAATTTTCTGCAGTTTCTATTGTTATTCTAATAGCCACATTCAGGCTGCGCAGCCCAGACCCTCCCTCCCTCCCTCCCACAGGCTGCTTTCTGCCAGGTGCTTGCAGGCAGAACTGACATGAACAATGGAAAGTGCATCTCACTGAAAGTTTGGCTACGCTATAAATTGTCTGAAATACATATTGCTTTTAGCACTTAAAAACAGTAGCAGCTAATATACCACAGGTGTGCACCGAGTAGTATTGTGGGAAGCCAATGTGTAGGCAAAAGGAATGATCTCAGTTTTAGGTCAGTGAAAGAAATTTACTTTTAATGGGCTGAATTGGCTTGATAGATTCATTCCTGTTACAACTAGTTGTAAAGAGACCCTACAAAAGCCTGATACTAAAATGTCATTAGTTGTATTTCACCACTCTGACCAGAGAAAGCACACAAGTTAAATTTTCTTATGCACAGCTATCCTCCATCCTTTTTGTGATCAGACTGTTTTTTATTGAAAACAATCATCATTTCACATGTGCTGACATTTTATGACTGGTATTTTATCATGTTCTCTACTTTCAATATATAAAAATATTCCTTTGACGTTAGATGGGGAAATTTTCTTACGGATTTCCAGGAAGGGGCCATATCTTCCCAGATTTGATTTACTTCCCTATGCTGATGCCAATCGCTTCCTTAGATTTTGTGTTTTAGGGTGCTCATCCTGCATAATTTTTCTCAGAATATGGGACCTCACCTGCCCTTTTAAGTAACTGGGCTAATTCCTGTTTAAGCAAGAAATTAATGAAGGAAGTTCTTGTGATTTACATCATTTAGTGACTCAGATGAGATGACTAGAGAGTGACTTCTGATTTTATAATCTATGCACCTATAATTCAGATTACACTGAATCATGTCTAGACTCAGCAGTTTCTTGGCAGAGCCAGGACAGTGAATTAATAAGAATGTGGCAGCGAGAGAAGTTAGCAAGAGCACTAACAGGATCCTGCAGCACAGCAAGGTCCAAGCACCGAGATACCTTCTTCACCCAACATGCTGCAGACCATGACAGCAGTCACCTGGGGTACAGACATGTGGCATGTCCACCTTTCTAGGCTGTGTGGGATGGTCCTGAGAAAGTGTGAAATCTGAATAAATGCATCTTCTAAAAGACAAAGGGAGACTGAGAAAGAAAGAAAAGAATAAAAAGAGGCAAGAGCGATACGTCACTAATGGACCAGGCTCATTTGCTTGGTGCACATGGTCAGCTTTAGTTCTCTGCTGCTCCATTTCGGAGCAGTAGGCAGGCATACAACACAGCACCCAGGGAAAACAGAGAAGGATCCACTCTGTGATTCAGATTGGATAGCTGTACATGGCAACACAGTCGTGAAGTGACCCTGCTCTGAATCTCCTGCAGAACTGACTTTAAAGTAATTATTGTTGTATTCATGAATATTTTGTTCCAGCTAGTGATGTGTTAGTCATTTTTAAATTGATTTCTCTTCATCTACCATCAGCTTCACAGTAAATGCATGTATTTTTTTTTTTTTTAGTTTAACAAGGACTGGGCTTTTTAATTCTATATTAAAGAAAGAATAAATCAAATTCACACATGAAGCAGCACATGTTTTCAGGTTCTGCTTCATAAAATCGCCCTGGAGAGGCCCTGTTTCCAGGGAAGACAGTTTATGCAGTGTGTGTATAGGCAGCAGTATGCCATTATTAAGATACAAGCCTCCAGGATCTTCCCACAGGACAGAAGCGTTGTTTTCTTTTGCTCTGTCTTGTTTTATTAGATTCTATTATTTATAATGTGATTCATGCTTGAGTCTGAACCTATGCAGACTAAAGAGAGTGCTATTTGGTACAATTATTATTGCCCATATTCTGTCCTGACTATAAGCATTCCACATGGGGATGTAAGGGGTAAAAAACCACTTCATTATCCTTACACAGAAAACATAAAAGCCAGCCTTCATCTGGTGAGTGGAAGATCTGCTTCCTTACCTGCTCTCTTGGGCTTGTGCATCCATTAAGTAGTCATTGGATAAAATGCAGAAGCAGTCCTGGGAACAGAGCCGTGGTCCCTTACCTCACAAGTGAGTGCCCTAATCATAGGTCTAGAGCATCACACTCACTCTTGTGAGCTCTTTCTGGCCAAATAAATCTTGAATTCCTTCTGTACAGCAGCACACCTTCAGCAGAAGGGGCATGCCTGCCTTGCCTCCCCAGGCAGCTTGTATTCCAATGCTCCAAATTTGAAAACCTATAGCATGAGGTGGGATTGAATCTCTGTGTCTCACCTTTTTTTTTTTTTTAAAATAGTAACTTGATCCACTGAGCTGCAAAATCAACTTTTGCTTTGTTTGTACTTTAGATCAAAGTGTCTGACACAACAGTTCTTTAAAAAGATGCAAATCCTGTTGGTGTGTGTTGGGTTTGCTCACTAAAGGTGGACAGAAGTTTGAGCTTCTCTAAGGGAAAGCTAGTGGCTGGGAAACTTCAAAGTCACAGAGTAGTTTATGAGGTTCAGACACCTCCAGAGTTAGCTGGCAACTGAGAATTGAGCCATAATTTAGGACTTCAGTGACTAACTTCTGCCCTAGTCTTGCTAACTTTAAATCCTTTATTGGATTTGGCCCTAACAAGGTGTGAGCCTCCTTTAGGACCACTATGATTTTGTAGTAGGAGTACAGCAAATTGGCAGATAGTTAAACCAATATTCCCTCTAGATGAAAATAGCTAGTTGGAACAATTCCTTCCTATTAAATCTGCAACCTGATTATAATTTTCTCCTATAGCCTACTCTAGAAATACAATGACCAAGATTAAATGAATCATGTTCTGCCGTGACTTAAATATACCGTGCGATTTAAATGAAAAATGTGGTTGAATGTAACAAGGTCTCTGCTTTAAATTATGCAATATTTGCATTCTTATCTTCATTTTAGAAAAATGTACCTGATACATAAATATACTCAGAAGCAATAGAATCAGATAGATTAATGATTGTGATTGAAAACAGATATTCACCCTGACATATCATATGAATTGCAGATTTGAGCGAGAAAGTCTGCTATTTAGCAGAGATGTCTCTGATACAGAAACTGAGAACATTAGGACATGGAGTATTATCTGAAAAGTGTAATTGTAAAACTACTGGAGTAGAATATGTACCAATTATTAACTAATTCTTACAATTATATGGGAAAAAAGATAATACCGGCACTGTCAGAAATGGTTAGTAACTGCTTGGCAATTAATTTTTAACCAAATGGTTAGAATAAATACAAAAAAAGGTATTTAAAAATTAATTAAAGTATTTAATGACATGACATTTTCACTTTAATAGTAATTTACAACTTTCTCTCACCGTTTAATGTAATTTTACTGAAAAATAAAGAAAAATAAAGAGAAGATCTTTTCAGCAGTATCTTGTTCTGATGCCATTAGCACTTTTAAGAAGTCTACAAAAGAACAAAATCTACAGAGTTTATTTATGAAGGCACACTATCAAGAATTATGTATTCTGACACCTTGCTGAAATAGTAATTTCTATCAGAAGAGCATGCAGAAAGGTGCAAGTCAAGTGGGGAAAAACAATCAGCATTTCTTCCTCCGATGTTGAAAATCCTACATGACATATTTTTTTCTTAAACCAAGGCTTCTCTGTCATTGAGCTGCAATAAAAAAGGTATTTTATCTGTTCAGCTTAGATTGTCGTAAACATCATTATTGTTATCATGCTAATTTTAGGACTCACCTTGTAACCTATTGTATGTTCACCCATTTTGCAGACAAAATAGGTTCCAAGTCAAGTATAGTCACAGTGATAAAATACTGAATGAAATCGTCTAATATTCTAGTGAACGCACATTTCCACATGCAAATTGGTATTCTTTTACATAGCTACCTCACATCTTCATGTTTCACTTTTTAAATTCCTGATTGTTATGTCATAATAACACAAAGATATTGAGAAACTTCAGGAATGCCAGCAGCAGAGCCATTCTTATAATGCTACTGCTAGTGAATGGACACTTCTGCTGAAATTCAAGTAGGTCTTACTGAAGTGAAAATGATACTCTGACTACAAGATTGCAGATAAAATTCCTGAAAATTTTAGGTAATGAAATGTATTTGGCCTCTACCCTTCACATTTACCTTACATGTAAGGTAGATTTATTTTTATGATTGTTTCATTCTTGGCAAAAAGTTGGTCAAAACTTTTTGACACTATGAAAATAAAATACATACCTTTTGGGTATCTGCTTAAGTGTTTGGTTGTGTCCCTCTACTGGTAGAATAAAAAACAGCTTGCTGCTACCAATTTACTTATTTCTCCTTTCCGTTTCTATGATGTTACCTATCTGACTTACTAAAAGTTCAGGAATTTCGGATTTTAGGAAAATCTAAAGGCAATAATTCAAATCACAGGAGAAATGTATCTAATTAAAATATATCTTCTGCTATGGATTCCAAGAATTTATGTGGAGATGACATGCCTTGAAGGAATAAAAAAGACAAGGCTATAAAACATGAAATGTTCAAATATCATAGCAATCCAAGATACAAATTCATCCAAGTGAAATGGACCTGTCTTTAACTTGTGATCCTTCGTCTCCAATGAGATTGAAAACATGATAATCCATTATTAAATACAGAAAGAAGTGAACAAAGCAAGAGCCATTTCTCTGCATATTTCAGACTGGCTGAAAGTGCTGCTCAGCACTAGGAACAATCTAGATGAGTTCTGGCCTATATTCAGTCAGTTACATCACTAGCTGGACAGAGAACAAATCTGATTCATATTTGTTGTTCTTGCTTTGACCTCATTAACTACAGGCATAATTCAGTTTGCAATGAATAGCAAACTTCCCCCCCCCCCCCCCCCCCCCTGCCCCCAGGAACTGGATTGGATTTGAAAAATTAAAAACACCACTTATGCCAGTATTCTCCTGCCACTCTTATATTTCCACATTCTAGTAGAGGCCACAAAAAACTCACGCTTGTTCTTAGAATTAAATTTCCACCAGGAATAACAGAGAAAGTTATATCAAGAATTACCATGTCCTTCTGCTACACTGGGGATCTTCTTTTAGGCTATAATGCCACAAAGCAATTAGGCAAGTTCATGCTTCTCTATGCCATTGGCCAGGACATCAGGGATTGTTATGACAAGATGCTGAAAAGACAACATCTATCCAACATCTCACCAGGTCAGGTCCCAAATTTCTTCTTTACATGTGATCCAAATATAACAGGACTGCAAAGGAATAATGCCTCCACTAGCCCTATTTCATTCTATGCAGTTGGGTGCATGGTCATGCTCAGTATGCCCCAAAATTCAGGATGGGCCCGGGGACAGATCACAGGAGTCTGACACTGATTCTTAATGACTGCAAGAGATACACAAAGAGTTTGTGTACTGACTTGGTAGGAAGGAGCTAGCAGCACAAAGTAAACAGTGGCAGGCATAACAGATATTTTTTTATATAGGCAGATGGTCTGTCAATTATTTAGTTAATCTGTGTACAGAATAGAAGAAATTGGGTAAAATCAAAGATATTTTATTGCATGTTTACAAATATTTTCCTTCTGGCTAAAGCGTGTTCAAGGGATAATCTTATGCAGATTCCTGATTTTTCTTAAGTTCCTCTTACTATACAGGCCACACAGTTATCAGATTTAATATGGATACACATTAGGTATGAGTTTTCTCAAGGATTATGGAATGTGTTGAACTGTGCATATGGTTCTGCATTATGGCTGAATACAATTACAGAATATATACAAATTCTCGTCGTTTTTACCAAAGTTAACACATTCATACAAAACACAAAAAGTTATAGATAACTCAGTACTTCTAATTACAGATTTCCATGATGTTTGTGACAAATACATACTCATAAGAAAAACTTCCCTGTGATTTTAGAATAGGCTGGCAATTTGTGTTTACAGTTCTGATGTTTGTTGAAGTTCGTTCCTTTTAATGCCACAATATTTGATCATGATTTGGTGTGCAGATAGTGATAAACTTATTTCATTACTATACCTTTTTATATAAGCAATTGTCTCTTACCATACAAATCTCATCGTGTGTTCATGAAAACAATAATCCCATCCTCATTTTAAAACAAATCTTGCCATGTCTTGATGACCCAGTCCACTGAAGAGTCCTTTACTGAAGATGGGGAACAAGTAAAAAGGTTTGTTTTGTTCATTAGAACAACAATAATGACAACAAAGATGACACAAAGTAGAAAATCAGAGAACTTCTTATTCTATTTGTCATTTAAATGACATGGGGTTTTCTTTCTCATTTATTCTCTTTTTGTTCCCTTTACTGATTAGGAAATGAGGATACATGAAACATTTCCTGTCCTTTAAATCTGCTTCTCCTTACTGGAGAAATTTTGAGGTCTTGTCGCTATCAGAGACATTTGAGCTGCTGTCACTCTATCATGGTATACAATTGAAGGAGAGCTTTAATGCAGAGCAAGTCTTAAGTCAGTAACAAATTTATATAATGTAGGCTGCATCTTAGTATCTACTATTTACATCACTGACTGCTGATCACTGCAGACTGTGATTGATGTGCTGCTGATGCTGCTGTTCTGCCTTATGCTCATGCAAGGTAAAGATATCCTATCAAGGTATAGAACAGAATTGGGGCAGCAACACTGTAGAAGGAAATGACATTAAATAAGTGCTTGTGCGATTTAGCCACCTCCAAAGCTTCTCTGTAAGCAAAATGGAGCTTCTAAGTGTTGAGTGGACTCTGAGAATAAGGCATTTGACATGCTGACCTTTTCAACAAAGGTCAAAGGCATCATTTTGGTAGCGCTGTGCTTCTCCCCACCTACCTCGCCCCTCTCTCTCTCTAACTTGATTTTGTAGTATGTATCTTATTTGAATGAATATTTCAAGAGGTCAAGGTGGACAAAATTCAATGACCAGAACAGTTTTGAAAATGTCATATATTCTTACTTTCATCTGCTATTTAAACTCAACTGTAATTTGGACATCATGGTCAAAAACTTTGAAACTTTTTGATGTTTTTTCCTTCATATGAAATTTAGAAGAGTTGATCAACTGACTTTGTAGAAAGTCTTTAGCTAACATAATACTTTAAGGACATATTTAATTGGATCACAGCTTGAAGTGGTAGCAAACTGAGTTTGCCCTTTGCCTTAACGTACCTAGGAATTCTGATCTATATTCCTGATTGCTATTGAATTTTCTAGATTTCATTATAAAATCAATAACCGTTGCACATGGTAAAATAGTTTACAAGAGCTGCAACATATTGTGGACTTCTGAAAACATACTGAACTCACTGAAGCCACCCAGGCAGCCAATTAGGAGAAAACATCTATTAAGGAAAAACAGGGCAGTCCCATTGACTGCTATTGATTTTCTTAGCCCTGTGAAAAGACAATCAATTAGATAAAGAAGGCTAATGTTACAGCTGCAATTTAATAACCCCTAAAGAAAGGAGGAGGGCTATTGATTCCTGACATGGAATGCAGAGCTTATTGAAATATACTGAACTTCACCTGTCTTATAATCAGGCCTCGAGGAAAGAGGAAGGTCTTTTTGGGACTGAATGTAACTTGTGGCATAGAATCTCAACTATTAAACTGGCTTGGTGATGTCAGACCTAAGAGATGCAAATGAAACAAAACTTTAGAGGAAACACAAGCCCAGGGTTGAATAATAAATCACAGGAGCTATTGACAGACGCTGTCTTGGTGAAGGTTGTTTCTCTGTTTCATACAGAAAGCACCAGAGTACCACCTGTCATTTTCAAAAGCAAAGTCAGTTTTGCCAACCAGCCGTGAATGACAAATAAAGCTTTATATGAAACACAAGGGCATATTATGTGCTATTGTGTGTTCTGCTAAGTGCTAATTTATCTGGCTTGTTCTCTTCAGCAAACACACGCACAGACACATGAAATAATCCATCTAATTATGTAGCTATTTAGGAGAAAAACAAAGCAAGGTGTTTTTGTCTGATACAGAAGGTACATGATACAACAAAGGTTTCAACAAAACCTAACGCAGTTAATGAAAATAAATGAAGTGCTGTAAGCTGTAACAATTTTAGAACAAATAAACTTTTGCCAGTTTTATATTTAGGGTAGACCCAGGTGCTTTTCATAAATAGATGAGTACTTTCTTTCATTTTTTGATAGTCCCTAATTGGAAATGGCTAATAGGCCTTGTGGCTTTCCACTATAAAATCTGGTCTAAAATACCTTATATAGATATTTTCTTTATGCTTTTTTTTCTATTGCTTGTATTTGATCCTTTCTCTCTCATTATATATATGCCTTTTTTTACCAGCAGACAGCTGCTATTCACAATAATTGCCAGGGCAGTCAATTATACTTTAAATAGGCCTACTTGAGGGCAAATGAGCGTATGGTGGTCTAAATTGTGCTGGAGACATATTATACACAAAGACTGTCATTTCAAGCATCTGGAACATGACAAATATTATTTGGAAGCAGTGCAGTACCTGTACAGTATGTGTTCTCACTACTATATCAATATAGTAATAGCCAGTGGACTGTGCTTGCATGTTTTGTAATGCAGGGATGTGTGTGTGTATATATGTATGTGTGTATATATATTTGTACACACACAAATGCATACACATACAGACACATATTAAATGCACACAAACCACTGTGTGGCAAACACCTGATTTCCTGAAATGCGTGTCTGTCTTTCTAAACAGAGAGGGTACGAGAGATCCAATATAATAGATTTTTTCAAAGATCTACTTTTTCCTAATATTATAGAGTAGTATGGAGTTGGGTACAAGGAATGTACACTTAATTTATTAAATCAGTTAGTAATTTTTCTTCCTTGTGTGTGAATACATTATAAACACTCTTCCTTTACTAAGGTAATATTAAGCTTCTAGGAAAGTGAGCCAGACTAGATCAACATAGTTAAAGCTGCATGGGAAATGTGCAACTTAACTCAAGACAGCACTGTGTACAGGATTATGTGAATAATGATGGAACCAGGAAAAATCCAAAAGATTAGGATGGAGCATTTGGACAAACAAAAAAAATTACCTGAAAAATTCAAAGTATATTCAGTTTGGTGAGTTATTTTTACACAGAAACAGCCTTAAAGGATTGTAGATAAGCAAAATTTTGTACTTAAGGAAATAAAGAAAGGAACAGATATGAAAACTGGAATTAATTCTTATAGTGCTATTAAGTTCTTGGAGATATGACAATTTACGTTGGAGGGGATGGTTCTGAGAGATGCTGAGCATTTCCTGTTGGTTCCCTTGGGAGTTCTGAGTATTGAGCTCCTTTTAAGATCAGGATGCTCATAATGGCTCAGTTCTACAGGAGGAAGTAATAAAATCCATCACTGCATGGATGCAATAATACAGATAAGATGCATCTTACTATATCCATTCTGAAAAGGAAGAATGCACACAACAAATAGACAGGCCTAAGAAGTGGTTCTGTAGGTGTTTCATTATTGATAACCTAAGCTCTAGCTCAAAATAGCCTTTTATTTTTAATGTATAAAATTAAAAAAGAGTACCACAGTACAGGTAGCACAGTAGGAAATACACTCAAACAATATACACAAGCTTGCAGATACAATTTTTGAAAGTGGATAAAAACAATTGTTGGGGGTGGGAACCGCTATAAAGAAAGGTTCATTAGTAAATAAGAAAGTTGTAAAAGGCAATTCAAAGCACACAGAAATTGTGAAGTTAGCAAAATACTCAAGAAAAAATATGTATTCACAAGGAACATGACCAACTAAGAATTGTTTTCTTGCAGACTTAATTGCATCACTTATCAAATATTATTAGAAAAGATTGGGATTATTAAAGGATCATACTCAAAACCAGTGAGTTCCATGTGCCTTTAAAAATTTGTAAAAAACTCAAGCTCTCTAAGTCATCGGCCATTTTGCAGCTAAGAAAACAGTCATCCAACAAAATTTTTCAAATTAAGAATGATTCAGTCATGTATTTTACACCCAGCTAGGGTGAGATGTAAGAAAGGACTTGAGTGCCTGTGTCCAAAATCCACTCAGCCATTACGTGATCCTGCAAACTTAAATTTAGTTGATGCCTTCAGGATTTAGCAGGCCAGAAAGTAGACTAGTGAGTTTTACTCTTTATATTGGAGGGTTTTGGCATGGGAAGAGGAAGACCTTGCCTCTGATCCTTGCCCTCAGGCTCTCTTGTGTATTTTAAGTGACATAGCCACTGAGGAAAAACAACCACCCACAAAAACCATAAATGGTAGTGGGAGTAGAATTTTGTCCCAGGAGACCTCCATGTTTACATGGGTGCCGTAACCACTAGGCAATGGAAGACTGCTTACTCATACACCCGCTTCTCTCCCAGAGATTTTGTACAGCTTAAACTAGAAAGGTAAGTGTAGAAGCAAAAAGTTTTCATTTCAGAAAAAAATAGTTATTCTTCAGTCACACTGTAAATAGTTCATGAAACAAATAACTAAGTGCATTTATTCTTCTTTTGGTGCTGCATAAAACTTAGGAGAAATGTGTCTTGAAAAAATCTCTGAGCAGAGATAAAAGTATTAGGATGTCTGTATGTCACAGTCAATTAGAAAGGTACCTTCTTATCATTACTGCTCATCATAAATGAAGGAAATGGGCCCTCCCAATTGGCAGGAATTAGTTAAACAAGCTTAGGCTAGATTCAAGTGCCATCTGTTCACTGCTCTAGAGACACAAATTACAAAATCTTTATTAATAACTAGAGAAAAGGTAACTAAAAGTTTAAATGTGTTTCTGCATTTGACGGAAAAGATTCAATTCTAAATCTGAAAAAGGCTATTCTGTTCATAACATCTTCTGGCCTTTATAATTTCTCTCTTATATAGGTTATGTATTCTTTACATTTTCCTCAACTGGAGTAAATAAACGTAAAATTGATAATGTAGGAATTTTCAGTTGCTAAGGAAGCACCATAATACATAGGTTGGGGGTGGGTCAGTATAACAGCTCAGAGCCTCAAAGTTTGGAGGTTTGCTAATCTCATGGAGGGATATATGTCTACAGAGGCTGAACAATCTCCAGCATACCAATGAGTAGGACAGAACTGGAATTAAAAGATGACTTTTCTTACAAAGTACAGCAGATGTAGAGAATTTATAAACATAAGGGGAAAAGACAATTTTAATATAACGAACAACTAAGCAAGCCAAATTCCAAATTTTCAGGTAGGTGTTACAAGAGTTAATGCAAGACCTAACTTTTGAATAAGGTGGAAAATATATATATGTCTGGTTCCCATTAGCACCTGCACAAAGACATTTGAAGTCAGTAAACAAAATGTCAAAAGCATATCAATGAAGATGTCTTGCACAGAAAACGAAGCAGGGAAGTAGCAGTCTTAATCTGACTGTAACAGAAAGCACTCCATGTTTGTGCAACTTAAAGATACACGTAACTTTAATATAGGTACACATTTAAGCAAATTTACTGCTCTCTTTCTAACCGCCGCAGGACAAAATATGGTAGCACCATGGGTTTCAGTTTGCTCTGGCTGAGGTCTGAGCCACCAAGACTTGAGATCTCTTCCTCTAAAATTCACATTGGTGCACATCAGGCAGCCAAATGGGCTTGCTTTTTGGGGCCAACTGTTGCGATAGGGCAGTGTTGTGCATTGACCCCGGCCAGCAGCTAAACACCCATTCACTCGCTCCCTACCCCTCCGTGGCGGGACAGGGGAGAGAAGAAGAAAAACGAAAGTGAAAAAAAACTCGTTTCAAGATAAACACGATTGAATAAGTGAAGGGAAAAGGGAGAAGGGAATAAAAAGCATTGCAAAGTCAGACAGTCACCACAAGTCAAGTGGTGCCTAGACAGCTGCCTCAGAAGTCAATGCATAGCAGGCATACTCTGAAACTGCTCCGTGTTCACTGGGAAAAGAGACTGAAATGCCTAAGTTCTGGTTCACTGTGTGGCCTAAACTGGATGTAGGTGCCAGCCTGCTGAGATTAATAAAAATAAAGATACCTTGTATGTTCTGTGGCCTCTGGGGCTATGAAACATGTAAGTAGGAGTTCTCTGAAATGCAGTTTTGGTCCCCAAGTTTTGTCCCTAGGTTAGGCAGCTAAAACTTCATTAAATCTAACCTCCAGATGGTTTGGAAAAACTACCACATTCCACTTTTGGCTCTAAAAATACTCCCCTTTAAATACAGGACATCTTTTGGAAAAATATTTTCTCTCTAAAATCCAAGTGAAAGGTTAAGAGGACCAAAATCACAATCTATGTAGTCATGAAAACAATATTTCAGAAATAATTCTACAATAAAGTCTATAGCTTCCCCTGAGTACATAAGCAATAGCAAATGATTCAAGCATTTTGACTCACCTTTTTACTAGTGACAGAATAAGGAGAAATACAACTATTATTATTTTGGAAAAGGAAGTATTTTTGGTTAATAAGAAGTAAATATTCTTGAAAAAAATTTTATTTTTAAAAGCTATATGCCTTTGAACAGTACAGAATGCTATGTTGGGCAAGAATTTACATCTGTGCCTGAAACAATGTTACTGCAAAACTGTCTTGTTTCATCTCCTCTTTTGTAGAGGCAGAGTACACTGGTGAATCATTATCCCAATAGGATTATATGCTGAATATCTAAGGCTGTTTGTGAAAAGACGACCGTGATGGAAAAACAGCTGGTCTATTACAAAAAAAAAGCAAACAAACAAAAAAAAATCCTCACTGCTTCCAGATGTTATCTTAATTGAATAATTTGACTTCTGTACAAAAATAGTAGGCTTCTCCACCCAAGCCTGTGGAATAAAGTGACCATTCCCTCCTCAGATCCAGTCTTAAATTACTACATAACTGAAAGCTCTGAAAAATAATGTTGCCACGTTACAGATAAACAATGCTTCCAAAGAAGAAAATCTGAAAAAGATGTATTTGAGGATCGACTAAAATTTTTTTTAGGTAGGCTGCATTTGTCTAGGTTGTAAATTGAAGATGTTGAGCAGTTCAAAATGAAAAAAAGTATCTGAGAAGTTTTGCTTTTTTTTCTGTTGGTAAATAGTGCAAATCTGTGCAATTAATTGCAATTTTCTTAGATATGTTTGTTTTTCATAATTATATGCCAAATAAAATCTGCATAATTATTGGGCCTGAACTGATTCATAAATGGCTTTTTTGCTGGTGCTCAACATTTGACACGGGCTGTGACTTGATTTTTTTGAGCTGCCTCTTTGCTCAGAATGAACCTGACAGCTCCAGAGCTCTGGCACCGCAGAGGTCAGGGGGATTACTGCAGCTGAAGAACAGATCAAACATTTAAAAAACTTACTTCCTTTTATTTCTGCCACTGATGTGAAATACTCAGAAGCACCAAGAACACCAAAACTTTTAATAAAGAAAAAGATGAATATTCTTATCATTCCAGCCTCCCTCTACACTTGCCCCGTTTACACCCTAGATAACTACATTGCTACATCCCTTCAGTAGTTGTTTTCCTCATATCCATTATGTAGTTTAGTTTCTTTCTATTCAAAACTGTCCACTTTCCATGAAGCTGAGATGATTTCTATGACATTTGCCACATTTCTCACACTTGATTCTGGTCATTATATACTAATTTTCTTTTAGTTAAACTTGTTCGTGCTTTGCCAAACTTTTTGAGGCATGACTAGCTACTAATCTAGATAGGAATAAAGATTTACCATTTTTTAGAATCTACTCTAATGCATAATAATATCAAGATGACATAGTTAGAGCAAAACAGAATTAAAAACAATATTAAGATGAACATCTTACCTGAATGATACTTGAATGGTAACAAACAAGACAGCAGTCTCTGAACGTGACTTTCTCATGTGTTAAAAGGTAGGGAATGAGAAATATAACCATGTGCAGAAGTCTAAAACTCTTTCTTTGCAACACAAAGGTCATTCAATAAAATCTGCTAAAGAAATTTTTTTTTTTTTTTTGTGAAAAAATTACATCCCTTTTTACCAAAAATTAAACTCTCAACAGAAGTTCAAATTATGAAAATTCCAGTCCTCTATTGCTAGTAAACAGGTTCTTAATTGGAGTATTTGCATTGTATTGGCCATTTGCTGGAATTTAAATGTCAGTAAGATTTAGTATATTATTAATTGTACGGAGTATTAAACACTGGATTAAACAGTAGTACACTGGTTTCTTTAAAGATATTAGGCCTTGTCTTAGACCTTTGGAATAGTCTTTAGCAGTTCCTGTTACTACTTACCCATACAAACTTCAAGGCTTAAAAATAACAGTTTTAAGCTATAACAAACGCTAGATAATCTATTGGGGAGCTAGACGTCAACTTAAGAGGCTATAGTTCATCTAGTAAATCAAAAATCATCAACAATTTTCCCATGTCCATTTATGATGTTTTTTTGAGGAAGGAGGAACGGATAAAGACTATAACATACACAACTAAGATAATTCAAAATGTAAATATAATTCATTCTTTAGAGCCCCGCCCCGCCCCCCTCCTCCACCTTCCACCCCAGATCTGGCAGACATGCAGGAAAGAGAATGTTGTATAGACCGTTTTGCAGGTTGTAGATTAATCCTTGAATTTCACCTGGAGAGCCCTGCTTGTGATGTAGAGCCATTCACACATTCCCCATCCATCTGCTGATGGGGGAAGAATATTGTTCATTAAGTCTTTGATTAATTCTTCACTGGTGTCCAGAGCCACAATGCTCTTAAGGGATGGGCAAGAGGGAAACATCATTCCTTCCCACTCCTGAGCACAGCTGTGTCAGCCCTAGAGACAATCCAACTCTTCATTAGCACCTTGTGCAAGAGTCATAGATCTTTTGGCCACATATCCTATTTAGATTTCCTTATAAGGACCGTAAGAAAGTATCCAATCAATGCAAATGTGTGTTTTCAATGTGGAAGCTTCCTGGGTGACTGATGATATCTTTTAAAGGCAGCATAAGTGGTCAAAAAGTCAAAGTACCCTATATTATTGAAAATTTTAATGTGATCATCAATAAATAGGACTGAATGAAGACTCTCACTTCAGACAACTCTCACCACAAGAAGAATTATCACAAGTACACTAATCAGAATTGAAGACTTACTCATTTCTTCTTGGCTGAAATTCAACTTTTATGAATGAAGATTCATTCCAGTCAGTTATACTTTCAGAGGGTGAAAGGGAACTCAATTTGGTCATCCTGTAGTTTAAAAAAAAAAAAAAAAGAAAAAAAAAAAAAAAGAAGGAAAATACAGAAAATTATCCCAAATCCATAAACTAAGAAAATGGCTTTTTCTCCTGGGGGTCACTGAAGAAAAACAGCTCTGAAATAACTTTAAAAAAAAAATTAAGAAAAAATAAGTACTTAACTCTATCACACACAAATTCAGCAGAGAATCCCTCCCCCAATTTTTCTTATGTGGGTAAATTTAATTCTTCCTGGAAATGGTGCTAGTCCTCAATTTTGAAGCTGCACTGCAAGAAAAATAGTGACAAGGAAGAATATCAGATCCCTGGACATAAGAACTGTAGAGAATCCAAAAAATATGTATGAATGCTGGGAAATTTGTAGGCCAAAATTTCTGCTTATTTTTGTAAAGATCAGTCTATACTATAAATAACCCAGAAAAATTATATTCTATGAGAATAAGAAGGTGGGTTTTTTTCAGACACTGTGGAAAACTGACTTGGCAACATATGCAGGTGTGAAAAAAAAAGAAAGAAGAAGGAGGGAAAAAATTGACTCACTTCCCTAGGCGTTACTAACAGTGAATGCTACAGATTGTCTAATCTAGAAGAGAATAATCTCAATTTTTATGAACATACTTCAGTGTCAGTAGCACACTGATCTTTCAAAATTTTAATTCTCCATGACACATGCTAAATACATATTGCTTTTTGCAGCTACATTTGTTCAAATGTGTTTGCAAATATCTCCTAACACCACGCAATTAAATCCTAGATCAAATAAAGTGAGAGAAAATCTTGTCCCTTGTGGTTTTCTTCTCCTAGGACATTCCTGTCCTATTGCATCGGGAAATAGCAGAAATTAGTTAACAAGAATTGAATCTCTGACTTTATGCTGCCTTAAACCTTATGAAAGTATGAACAAAATATATAATTAAAAAAAAAAGTCTAATTAATTTATTTTGTAAAATATACAGGCCATTTACCACAGTATATTAAAGACCTTAAACAGAACACACAGAATACAGACTTCAGCACTTTCTCTATTTTATGACTTTATGAACATAAACTGCGGTATGTCAGACTAGGACTTCTTCCAATTAATTTACTCCATATTGAGGAATCATACAGTTCATTAATTAAATAAAGCAATTTATTAAAACTGGAATTTCTTCTAAATGATGGAGTAAACACCCTCAAAAATAAAGAAATACTTAAAAATTAAACTACTATTTTACTTTTACATGGTATAAGCTAAAGGTATTTGCATATTTCTAAGTTTTGAACATACACAATTAAAAAAACCCACATACAGACCACTGAAAGCTACCTAAAGGAGCTCCTAGAGTTCTGGGATTAAGAGTACAGAAAGAACTAGGAAAAAAAAAAAATCATAAAGGCAGCATGTGGTTTGTCTATCTAGGGGTTGCATGGTAACATTTTTCATTGCATTTTACTAATGTCATAAAAGATCACCATTCAGACATTGAACTCTACATCTTGCTGATGACAAAAGTTTAGTTTCGGTTTTTTGGTTTGGGTGTTTTTTTTTGTTTGTTTGTTTGTTTTTTTTTTTATTTGAACAAAGCAATCTGTTCACAAAACTACAACCAACTGTACAGGAAATAATTACTAAGAAAAATATTCATAGTTTATTTCTGATTCATCCTTTAGAAAGTATATATATGAATGGATTTTGCTTACATTAAAGTCTACAACAGGTTCTCATTCTAATCTTCAATTTATGTCATGTGTGTGCCAGAAAGAATAATTTAGAACTGACAAAAAAGAGATTATTTCAGACAAGTATCATAAAATAAACTATAAAGGCAATTTCTCAATAAATAGCTATTTATTGAGTTCATTTATTATGTCTTTGATAAGAATATAGCCATTTCCAAGAGTTAAAATGACATCTTCTTATATGCTCCTTGTCCAAAATAATAATTAAAAAAACCCCAAACCTGTTACAGACAGTATTTCTTATTTGTTAGCATGGATTTGCCACCAGAATAACCAATGATTTCTTGACTAGCATCTCCCTTGTCCACTGTTACCCATGAATGAGCTGTGGTACCAGCATGTAGCACACCACTCACGTGGCAGGTTTGCAGGCCTCAGGAATAGCTTGCATGAGGAGTGCTGCAATGATGGATATGAGCCAGAGCCCTGGTGGAGGCAGGCATGGGAAGAGGGGTGGAGCTGCAGTTCAGACACAAGCTTAAATGCTTGGAACTGCACTACAGAATGGACAATGCTATGGGTTGGGATCTGAGCCAAAGTGTGTTGTTGTGGGCACCTGCTGCAGATTGCTCATGAGGATAAAATCGGAGCCTCAATCCTTAAGGTGCCTCAGTCCTTAACAGCATTGTCTGCTCCCCAGCATCCTAGTCTTCATGCCTAGTGGGGAATCTTGGGGAAAGCTGTACTTGCCACAGGAGTGGAGGATCAAAAAGGGCCTATTTACAGGTGGAATAAATAAGGTCGAGTTATACAAGACCAGAGAAATGGATCTTCAAAAAGGAAGGGAAGAGGGTCTAGGCAACTACAGAGCGGGCCGATCTGGTTTGCCCATGGCCGCATACAGTTGAGTTTTGAATACTGCCAAAGATGGAGTTTCCTCCACCACTCTGAGAGCGCATTGCACTATCTGACCACCCTCACAGCAAAATACTTTTCCCTTATATTGACTTGAAATTTCATTAAAATTCAAGTGAAAGTGAAGGTGTCTGAGAAGAGCCAGCACAGATTCACCAAACAGCAAACTTTGTTTAATGAAACCGGTTGCATTCTAATGATGAAATTATTGGCTTTGTGGACTGGGGCAGAAAGTGACTCTTCTCTGTAGTGGCGCTTTTAGCATAATATCCCATTGTAATCTCTTAGGCAAACAGAGGAGGTATGAATTAGATGGTGGTGTGCACTGTGGCTGAAAAACAGATTGACTGTCAGGCAGTAAGGGCTTGTGGCAAACTGTTCAAACACTACCTGGAAATTGCCTAAAAGTTGTTTTACTTAGGAGATGAATGGACCAATACTTTTTAACATCTTTATCTTCAACTCGGATGATGGAAGCGAAGGCAAGCTTGTGAATAGCACCAAACTAATGAGAGCTTCTGGTATGCGGGACGTCAGTATTGCTGCTCAGAGGAAACCCAATAGGCTGGAGGAATGAGGAGCAACAATGGAAATTCCCCTTAAGCATTCCTCCACAAGACTGGTTAAACACTATATCAGGTTATTGAAGGAGACACAGGTATCTGGCATCAGAAAAAGAACAAACTCAAGCTCAAAATAAAACACTCATAAAGTAAAATATTTGGAAGCATACGCTCTTGGCTAGAAAATCCTGTTATTTCTTTTAAACCTCTGTGTTCAGAGGTTCTATTTTTAAAATATAGAGAAAATAGTGAGGGTATCAGTTGCACACTCTTGTTATTTAAAATTTTATTTTCTTGCGAGTGGGAGGGTAAACAGGAAAGCCTGTTCAAATCACTTAGATATGTCTGAAGTCCCCAGGATAATCAATCTACATATCTGGTACTACAGTATACTTTTCTCATGTACAATACTTAGGTATAATTAATTGTCACAAAAAGAGAGAAGGCCTGCAATGTAATTTGTCTATCAAAACGTCAATTTCTTTTATGGTCTTCATCTTGGTAGTATTTCAGTATTTTCATTTCAAGCAGGAGAAACATATGAAGATCAAAATCTAAAGAGCAAAGTTTTCTGAGGTGAAAAAGAAAAAACTGGAATTCTCATATTGTTGGCATCTATAGACACAGGACAACTTAAAAATAGTTTCAATTTGCTTGGGAGAATTTTTGGTTCTTGGATCTGGTGGCTACCGTTTTTCCTAATCTTTCCTTTCCCCTTCAAATTGTATGTGGTCAAAGTACCTATAAAAAGCATGCGTGGGTTTGCCTGACTAGGTAAAACTGATTAGTTGGTAGGATGAAGCTGAAATCACATTTGTGAAGACATGGAAGGCATAAAATTCAGAATAAGAGATATCTTTGTCTAGGTGAAAAAATTACATAGAACTTGCAAATCCATGTTTTCCTTTTTTCCTTACAAACCAGGTCATAATTGAGAACATTTAGACCAGTCCTGCATTTCCTTCTGAGCCTTCTAGAAATAATCTGAAATAACTGCAGAACCCACAGTTTTGTAAGTCTGAAGTCCAAATGACTCTCTTAAAAATATCTTCTAAACAGAAAAAAACAATGTTTGGAAAGATACATGGATAGCACTGATATTTATTGTTCTGACTGTTTGGGAGAACGGTAGGCAAATTTTTCTGTTCATCTTCCTGCAGTATCCAGCCAGGAAGCACAGTGTCACAGGCCAGCACTGCAGTGTTTTTTGGACAAACCCTGTCCTTTTGGGGCGCTAATCCTTTCTTTCACATTCTAGATAAAATACATGTTTACCAGAGCTTCTAGGAGGGAACCATAAACAAAAAAGTATCCGGAGAATTTCAGTCTGAAATGATAGAAGGTAAAAAGAAAATCCCATCGTAAGACATTAACTATGGTTTATAAATCTCAGTATCCTTTGCCTTAAGTTTCTGTATCACACTGCTGTCCAAGCAAAAGAGTAGAAAACTGGAAAAGACAATCAGTCTCCGTATTTTTCCATTGGCTTCCTTCTGTATTCTTTAAAGCTGTCTGTGTTTTATGTTTTGCCTGGAAAAACTGAAGCAAAACAAAGTAACAGTACCAAACAACTCTAACAAAATACACTAAATACATTCACTAATGTGTTTTAGGTGTCCCTTGGTAGTCATAAACTGTCTTCAAAGGCTAGTAGTATGCCAAGCCATCAACAATGGTTATGAAATAATTAAAATGTCCAGTAAAGACAATATATCTGTGAACATCCCTGTTCAGTTTGTCTGGGCTAGTAGTTAAGTTTATCTCATTTCTTTGCTCATATTGTTGGTGACATAATTTTGTTGTATTTTTTAATGGTCATTAAAAGTATTATCTATTATAACAGATATTTTTAGACTGTCTTCATTATTTGACAGTTTTGACAGACATTATTGATTTGGCCGGCAACTGTGGCTAACCAGAAGGGGACAATGTGACAGTTTTATGTAACAAAAGGCACAGTGTCATGTCAAGTGAACTAAATGTTGTACAAAGTGACAGCAGGACAAAAACGCCTTTCAGACTTAATTTTCTGCTTCATTTTTTCTACCATCAATACATAAGGCAGTGCAGTAGGTGACACAAATTAGCAGGATAGAGCAAAAGGTCTATCCCTGCTTCTGTTGCTATACTTGACTTCTTTCCACTAAGGTAACCAGCAATTATTTTTAAGGTGAACGAAAAAGAAGAGCAGCTTATAGTAATCAACCTACCCCTTTAGGAGAAAATATATCCCTTATCAGGATTCTTTATATGTTTCTCCTAGGTGGCTTTTTGGAAAAGATGAAAGAAAAAAGTCCCCCATCTGCTAGGTCATGCCTACAAGACACATTCTGTCAAGTCTTAAAAGCAGCAAGAGCTTTGCCTGTGGGATACCTATAATTATTATGCGGAGCGGCCTTGAGCCTGTTGTAGCTCATTGTTCTGCTAACACAACCCGAATGAGAACAGTGGCTCCAGGCTGTGAGTTGATAAAGTGCAACTTTTCGATTTTGCTCTTCTGCGGCTCTAGCATTGTGCAGAGTCTGTGAGTGACATCTTTGGCCTTCCTTTGGGCTGAGCAGATTGAATCTGTCACGCTGAGTTAAACAATGACTAGGGGACACAACCTTAGCAGGGCCTGTCATTTTTTCCTACTAATTCAATCTACATTTAATCAATGAAAGTAATTTCTTATTTGTTTAAGTCTCATATCCAATGGATCTAGAGGATCCTGAAGCAGTGTACCTCCACCCTGACCTTCTCCCCTTTTTGAACTTGGACTAGTATATCAAGAATGGAATTAGTGAAAATTGCACATTGCCAAGTTGTCACGCTGCTCACTATACATTTAGTCTCCTTTTATGTTTATATATAGCTATCTGAGTGTCATTTTAGAATTCAGCTTCCCCACAGATTCAATGAAAAAGAAATTAGCTAGAGCTATACCTCCCAATGGCAACGGCAGAACAATGTTAAGCATTATAATGCACCCTCTTACAGGAGCATACATATGTATTCAGTGGTTGTCCACATGTGTGTCTCATATGTAAAGGTACTAAAGTAAGGATATTTCTTCCTAAGTACAGGCTATCACTGTTATTGAAAGTAGCCAGTTGTGACTTATGCAAGTTCAAGGACTTTATTGATCGGTTTAGCTGGTCTTAATCAAAATCTGTCTTCCTTTCCACTCATAGTGATTAAATAAGTCTAAGAGAGCCTGACATCAAGTCTTTGACTTTTTATTGGTCCTCAACAAGTGCTGTGCTCAGCACTTCAGGAGCCAACAGTTGCCAGGCAGGAAGTTAAAAACTGGAGGAAAGTTTGAAAAGAAAAAAAAAAAAAAAAAAAAAAAAAAAAATCTGTACAGCAAGTTAAACATATTAAGAAGCGAGAGCCAAAGTACAAGTTTTCATGTTTCCTCAGTGGTTTCCTTTATTTTTAATAAACAGTATGTTGTGGACAGACTAGAAGAGGGAACATTTTAATCTGATTTTGATTCAGATTTTGCCCAGTAAATCTGGAAACATTCTGTGAAGAAAAATTTTTCGACAAAGGAATCAGCTATAACCTTTTAGGCACTATATATATTGTCTCTTTATAAAAATACATAAAATTTGTAGTTTGTATATTTACATGCATAAATGGACATGCTTTTCTAAGGCATAAGCAGAAATTGAAAACATCCTTTTTACCTGATTTTTCCCTTTGAGAATTTCTTTCATAGAATCATAGAATACCAGGTTGGAATGGACCTCAAGGATCATCTGGCCCAACCTTTCTTGGCAAAGCATGGTCTAGACAAGATGGCTCAGCACCCTGTCCAGCTGAATCTTAACAGTGTCCAATGTTGGGGAATTCACCACTTCCCTGGTGATGGGTTTATAATTTCCTAGATCCTTCTGTAAGTCCTTCTTGTAGATGGGGGTGAAATTAGTCTTCTTAGAGTCCTCTGGGATGCCCCTGATCTCCACGACTTGTCAAGGATTATGGAGAGTGGTCTCACAACGACATCAGCCAACTTTCTTACCCTTGGGTGGATATTGTCAGGGCAGGGCCCATTGACTTGTAGGAGTCAAGCTCCTGTAATAGTTTACTTATCAACTCTTCCTTCACTGATAGGGGATCTGTGTTTGCGTCAACATGAATTGTTGTTCCCCTGTAGTAGTTGACTTATGTAGTATATGCCTTCTACATTCAAAGTACTCCTTAAGACAGAGTGTGACTGTTCCTCTTTTTCCACACCTCTCTTTACAAAACAGCTTATAGACATCCATTGCAGTCCTCCAGTCATGTGATTTATCCCACCTTGTTTTGAGGTGGTTGGTCTTCTGGCTCTCATCTTGGGAGGCAGCTAAGGAACATTGTCATTGCTATGGTTGGCCTGGCTTATTCCCCAGTTGGTTGCAATGGCTTGAATGTTGCCACTTTCAACCTGCCCTCCAAGTCCTTCAGTTTAAAGCCCACCTCACCAAGCTGGCCAGCCTACTCCAAAGATTGCCTTGCCTCTTCTAGACAGGTGGATCCCATCCCTCCCTAGGAGGCTACAGTCATTGAAAAATATCCTGTTGTTGTAAAAACCAAAACCCTCACAACAGCACCAGCCACAGAGCTAGAAGTTGTTTTGCATTATATGTTTATTTTTGGCTGCACCCTTTTCTCTGACTGTTAAAATGGAAGAAAAGATAACTTGGGCACCAATACTTTTCTCTTGCACCATAAGGGCTTTGTGGTCTTCCTTAATTCTGACCAGGTTTTGGCTTACAGTGTCATTCCTGCCCACATGGAAGAGTAGCCATGGATAGTAATCTGTGATCTTGACAATTTGCCAGACCCTCTTGGCAACATCTCAGGCCTTAGCTCCTGGAAGGCAGCATACCTCTCAGGCCAGTAGATAGGTGCATCAGTGCCCCTCAACAGAGACTCATCCACTACAAACACTCAGCGTTTCATTTTGCGGCATTCACTGTGTGCAGCTGGTATAGTTTCTCCTTGCAGACCTTGCTCGTGGATGTCTGCAGCTGTTAAAGCTTCATGTGTGGTTTTGGTTGTAATGCTGGAGCATGGGGACAGAAGCAGAGCCCTGCTTTTGTGGGTCACCAGGGTCCAAGGTGCCTCATTCTCTGTGGTATCCACCACAGAATCATAGAACCACAGAATGGTAGGGTTGGAAGGGACCTCTGGAGATCAGGTAGTCCAATCCCCCTGCCAGAGCAGTGTCACCTGGAGCAGGTTGCACAGGAACAGGAGTACAGTTCTGAAAACACTTATCTGTCTCTGTTTCAGCCCCTCTTATACTGCGCAGCTTTTAACTGTGTCCACCTGACACAATAAAGTCAACCTGTGCACATCTGTTGGAGGTACAGGAGAAGGGTCTGGGCACTTGTTGCAACATACTCTGTGTACTGAAGTCTCCTTCCTTACCAGTTCTGTCTGTGTGGAAGTATCAGGTATCTCAGAGGCTTTCTCTGTAGAAACACTGGTTTTAACTCTGAGGCAAGTGCTCGCCATCCTGGCAGAGACCTAGACCACTTCCCTGGGCTGTGGGCTTACAAGCAGGATGCACGGCCCTTCTCACGCGAACTGCTGAGCCATCTGTGGTGCCCTCTGTGGGCATCCCCTCAATCCCCGTTTGCACTCCCTGCCCAAGCCATGTTAGCCTCTCTCACGAGAGCTGTTGGTTCATGGCAGGGATCCCTGTTCTTCCTCGGGTATCCTTGGCTCTGGGAACCCCCCTGTACACCTCAATCTAGCGCTCAGCCACAGAACTTACCGTTGACGCAGCTGCGTGCCTCACGGACCAAGTCTTTGGTTCAATGCAAAGAAATGATATGAGAACAGTCTTCAAAGGACCTTGGTAGCATTACAAACCTGCCTGATTTTGTTTTCCAAGGAATTTTGCTTTATTCCTGTTTATTTATGTTAAAAGCAAAGGTATTGGAAGAGCTTCCTTTAGAACTGCAAAGTTGGGCAACTGACAGCAAGGCAAGAGCACTTTCCTCAAGTAATGCTAAACCCACCAGCAGGACTGTTAACTCATCATACCAAAGTAAGGGACAAATAGGTAAAAGTGTCATTTTCTGACCATACTAAGACCTAGCAGATCTCCTTGTTGGAGCACTAGCACTCCCACCACATGAGCCAAAGGGAAGGACTTCGGCAACGTTAAGGGTATTAGGTCTTTGTCAACGGAAGCTCAGTCCCACAAAACAGCAAGCTCTCTCAACAGGAATGCGTGCTGGAGGAGTGCACACAGTAATGGCTCAGGGTCCTGAGGCAATCTATCTCTGCTTGGTTTGTGAGCATACAGTCAGGCCATAATAGCATTAGTAAGAACATATGACAGAAATAAAATAACATGATTTTATTCCAAGACAAATGAAAGGGTTGTGTGGCAGGGACATTTCAAAACAAAGAGTTCATTTGATTTTGGAAAGCAGTACATGTATAGCATCATATCACTACATTCCATTTACCAGTTGCCAGTGTTGTGGGTGTTTGATATTCATCGGCCACATGATGCTCAAAAAGTGCCAGACAAATTAAAAGGAAACTGAGGAAAACAATCACGATTAATTAGTGCTATTTCTTAAAATTTAAGAGTAATAATGTACATACACGTGGTTCAACCAGCTTATGAAGAACTGAGTATAACATGAAACCACCTAGAACCAGCAAGGATTTGTTAAAAATCCTTCCACTCACCAGCATACTCTGATCATCTAATATGGACAGTTATTCCTATCATCTAGCCAATGCATTTTTGGGGGTAGGATTGCTCTACTAAATTTTCTCACTCTGTCAAATAATATGATCTTATTTTTCTCTGAATTGTTTGTTATTTTAAATGACTTTTTCAGCATGTCCATACGCATTTATATGAGCAACGTAAACATTTACAGGATTTCAGAATCAGAGTGTAGTTCAGGTCAGTTAAGGTTGTCTGGGCTTCTTTTAGCTGCTTCTCTCCTAAAAATTCTAGCCATGGAAGAACAGGACCATAGCCCTACTGTAGTGGTGCTTCATGTCAAAGAAAGATAAACACGTGCTCCACCATCAGTCAGTCTCTAAGTGCTTTAGTGAATGAGGTTAAGTTTAAGGACACCTGTAATATTAAGCATATGCCTAAATATTTCACTGACTAGTGCCTACATTGAGGAACAACCTTCACAGAAATTTTGCTGCCATGGTTTGGCCTGCCCTACAAGTTACAGAAGTACGTGCTTGTCCTGGAAGCTTTCTCCTGTCGTTATGTCACTGGGGCGGGATATACAGGATGTTTGGGATGGCACACTGAGGCGAGCTACCAAATTTAACATTTGGAACAGGATCCAAAGCCTGTTTTCAGGACGTGTCTATTTGGGGCTTGTTTCAAGCCCATCTCTCTGCAAATGCGTTTGCCTTTCACACATTTTTATTGCATCCATTTGAAGTTAAACATTATGGCCACATGTTAGAAATTAAGGCAGTGCCAAAGAATGCTACTGAAACTGAAATGGTAAATTATTCAAGAATGTCCTGTCTTTAAATTCCTACTATATTTTCACCAAAAAGAGTAACAGAGAAAAAAAACAAACAAACAAAACAAAACAGAAAAAAAACCCATTCAGCAAGAAAAGGAAAACAATAATAACATTCCTATATTTTCTTGTGCTCTCATATCAGATATCTCTGCAGGCCTTGCATGAGAGCATTTGAGGCACTACGAAAAGTAGAGCAGCTGGACACAGGGGAATGACATAAGGAGAGGTAGTACCTTTGCATTTGGTTTATTTTTTAACGTGCTTGTAAACACCTAGCACAGTAAAGTGCTGTAATAATGTGAATAATAAAAGCAGCAGCAATACAATGTCCCAAGGAGAGAGTGGGTTATTTGCTGGCAAGGTGCCAACCAAGGCTAATACATGCCTTGGGAAAATTCCCACTGACTGCTTTGAAATACAACTGTTAGGACAGAGAGGGTGAGACCCTGCAGTGGGGAAAAGAAAAAAAGAAAAAACAGAGGCGGGGGGGGGAGGGGTGGAAGGGGCAGAGAAGAAGAAAAGGGTGAAGTGGGGACAAGACCAAGTGCCAGGCATGAGGGAGGAAACTTGGAGCCCTCCCAGAACATTCTCAGAAATCTTGTTACTGCTTTGCACAGTGAAGGAGCATAAATATCCCCCCTTCGACACCCCAGGTGAGACACAAGCGAAACAGGCAAGTAAGTGATCATGATACTTTGTACCTCTCAGGCACCTCTTTTTGAAGCTAAAAGAGGAAGTGGAATGTTAAAGATTTTCATGGTTATTGAAAATGTATATAACCGTCAGTTTTCACACAAGAGCCTTGCTGAAATTCTGGTACTAACTAAAATTTCTTGACATGTTATAGTAAACCATCAAAATGAAAGATCATGCTTTTATATGTGATAAATCTAGCCAATGAAAATGAGCAACAGGGAAGTAAAGAGTAGCCTTATTCCTGACAGAAACTGTCGCAGAAATAGCTTTTCTATGTTGTTCTGGTACTTGTAAATAGAAGTTTGAGATGGAAATCAGCCATAAAAAATATATATTTCTTAGATATTTCTTAATAAATATGTGTATAAGTATAAAATATACAAATAAATATAAATATAAGTGTAACCTGCACTGATTCTGCAAGGTTGGTTCTGGAACAGCTGGTTTCATTTTCTTTCAACTAGGCATCAAAACTCTACTGAATATCACCTGATTATAAAAGTTATGAACAATTTCTGCCTGTGATGTAAGATCATGATAATAATCACATTCTGTATTTGTTTTGAAGGTAGGAGATGCTGATCCTTAGTAGGAAGGTAACTGTATCAGTTTCAAAATGTTGATAGCTCTGATTATTGTTATCAGGAACAGATATTTAAAAGATACATCTAGCTTTTTCAAATATAAAAGACCACTTGAAAGAGGGTCTATGAATGATTACAACATTTGAAAATAAAGAGAAAATTATTTCAAGGTCTCTGCTAGATATTAATGGAATGCTTCATTGGTAGCATGGGGGTTTTTTTACAGTCCAAAAGATTATCTTTGTGACTCCTACTCTGTGTACATATTGATGAATACTCGTTATGTAAAACAGACATCAAATTAATTATGGACTTGACTCTATGAATCTCAGAAAACCACTATGAATTAATTTAACCCACTAGTTTTTCCCCTCTTCTCTGGCACCTTTTAATAAAGGTGGTTCCAAAGGACAAAAAGCAAAAGGGGCAGCTGGTTTAAGAGGTACTTCTCTGCATTCAGCATCAATGTACCTGGTGAGAAGAAGAAGAATGGAGGTTTCTAAGAGTAAGCTTAACACAAATAATATCAGGAGTGTTGCAGCAGGACTCTTCTCCACCTAAGCCTTGTCAGTCCTTTGCTTCTCCGTCAGTTAGACAAAGACTATGGTTCAATAGGCAGGAGCAAAGTATCATCTATGTAAAAAGGCAGGCCCTCTGCAGCATTTATGTAAAAGGCCAAGGCTGGCACGTCTCTTCCTGGGAGTCTAAACAAGGCAGAGACATGGCAAAGGAGGGAGTTGTTAGTAATCAGAAAGAATAACCCCTGCTTTCTCTTTCTGCTCTTCCCGCCCCCCCCGCCCCCTTTATTTGTCTTTCCTTCCCATATACCCTTCACTAAGTGTGCCCTCATGTTGTTTCTGTCTACCTTCCCTCCCTGTGCAGGCAAGTGCCACCTGCACTGCATCAGAGAGCAGGAGCATTCAAAGAATGACACAGTTCCACTTCCACAGAGGTTTTCACAATTTGGAGGAATGCTATTTTCATTTACATACATAACATAAAAAACATCCAGAATTTGAGCTGTGAACAGAACATGTCCTCATTTAAATTTTAGGTTTTGTGCTCTTTCGATAGTTCAACTACTAGTTTTCAAAATCTTTCTGCAGCACAACCCCAAATCTTTTCAAAACTTCTTTTTTCCCCTATAAAGCATGATTTGATTGTGCCTCCATTCATCACTCTGACCCTTTATATTGAGTCAGTCCCAAACTCTTTTCTATGGATTTACATTACATGTTTAGCATTGTAACCAATTATGTACTAGGAACTAAACATCATACTAATGCAAAGAAATTTAAAATGGCATTTGTTTAGAAAAACATCTGCCTTAAACACTTACAGGATCTGCCTAAAACACTTATAGGATGATTAGGAATGCCTCAGTAAATGCACCTAAAGGAAGAGTTCTCAGAACAGGATTAAATATAGAGGATAGTCATTATTGCCAAGTGAAGCTAGAGAACTTGGTTTTAAAGACAAAGATAGGAAGTGAAGGAAGAGACTTATTACAAATTTATTCCTCGGCACTCAGGTCTCTTGTGTTCCTCCTAACTTATCTGTACTACACTGTTAATCTTAGCTTCTACTCCAGTGCCAATGATACTCAACACTGCATCTCATTTTGACTTTTTTAATAATCTGACAACATTACTCCTGTTCTATCTTAAGCAGAGCCTGTGACTTCCCCAAACCATTCAGCTAAATGTCTGCAACATAAGTGCAAGCAAAGCATCCTCATTTGCAATTCTATCAACTGTGCCTCATCTGCCTACTCCCTGTAATCTTGACATCAACCTTGATCTTTAAGAGTTCACCACCACTTTGTTTTCATATTACCAACTTTTGACAGAAAATCCATTAAAGTGACTAGTTTATTAATTTTCTTTTAGCTTAATTCCATACCTTGATTCTTTGTAGGCTTCTTCAGTTTATAAAACCCTTAGCCCCAACAGATGAAGGATGCCCTTGCCCACCTTCACCAGACTGTTAAGACATACACGTTTCCATCTTTGCACACCTACATGCCTAATTTGATAAATGTGCTTGGAACAGCCATCATTAATATTCATTATGCTTGAACCTGCTAATGCTTATCTCACTGACCCCTCTGTTGACTTCTTTATGGCCTCTGGCTCACACAATTTCTCCTCTTTCTGCTACTCACACTGGACTTTCTGCAAGGACGCCCTGTTGCTTTGTGGAGCAAAATTCCTTCCACCAGGGGTAGCAAATTTTTCATCAGCACAGATCTCATCATAGTGAGCAACAGTTAGACGGCAGAACTTCAGCACATTCACAAATGTCATCTTCATGTTGGACAAGACATACTTTTGCTCTTAGAAGTTCTCACAGGATAGATACGAAACTGATTTAGCTGGTATATTAGTTATAATTATATACATATGTATATATTAATATTTTGTTCTGTGATTTGTGTCCACCATTGGTAGAATGAGTTACTTTCTAATGGTGTCTGTCTCACCATCTGCTAAAGAGAGAATCAAGAAAACAGTTGTTCGATGGATGAAGTTGGATAAGGTAAATCTTATCAGTGACTTTTCTTCCTTACGTAACCTTTTTTTTTTTTTTTCTAGCAATATAATGCAGGGGATACAAAGCAGAAGGCTTATCTTCATAGGAGAATAACATTTTTCAAAAGAGCAAGATTTCAAAAGGAAGAAATATCCTTTACTAAGTCTAAACAATATGTTTCACTTACATCATTAAGCTACTGCAGTTACAACATTAAATCAACACACTGAAAAGAAGGTTAGTTTTCAAAAGGTAGATGTTAAACACCATAAAAAAATCTAATCCTATCATATATCTTCAGACAGACCCTGCAGACTGCAAGAGTACATTTAAAACACAAAAATATGTTAATGCACAGGATTACAAAAGGAAAAAAACAAAAAACAAAAAAACTTGATAGAACTGTCAGCTCTTGAAAACAAATTAAATTAGGCATAGTATGTGTTGGAAAAAAACAATATACAAAATAGCAAATTTTTGATAAGCAGTGTTTGAATACAATGGTGAAAGTGCTACATAGCTCAAAAATAGAGACTAAACTCACTGTGAAAGACAATTATGGTTTTTTTCCCCCAACTTGTTCTGATGAACTGAGTGCCAAGAAAAATAGCTTTAAAACTTCTCTATTTAACATAAAGGTGTAAGCTCTCTTTCCAGTTCTGCTTCCTACTTGCAGCAATTTTATTAAATTACTACAGTAATCAGCTGAGACCCATTAAGTGTTAGCTTGACCTGCTTCTCAAGTATCTAAGCAGATGCAGCTGGAATGAAAACAGATGGAAGGTGTAAATGAGAAGATTCAATTAACATTTTTTCTCCTTCTCATCTGAGTTTCAAAAAGAAACTCCCCCAGGATTGAAAATGATCCCTTAATTTAAGAAATATCTTTTTCGTCTACTCAAAATAAAATATTTTAATGTCATTGTAAGCCCTTTGGTTCAGCCTGGGAAACTGAGTGCTTACGTGTTCATGATATGACTACAAGAGCAATGAAATCAAACTGAACCAAAAGTATGCAACTACTATCTAACAAACCAAATGGGAAAGCCTTAAGCATATTTAAGTTAGCTAAACAGCAGAAGGTAATATGTACAAGAGTTTGCTACAAAATTAGAATTTCATGTAATGTTTCAGTGAAACTACACCAGAGGATCAGTGCCAATGACATTTCAGATGTGATCAGTACAGTGGAGAGAAATATAAATAACCTTGTTTTAATTACATATTAGTCTAAAGAGGTTATGGCAGTTTAATTTCAATGAGGATGCTACCTGAGCTTCTGGTTTATTATTGCTGCTGAGTTAGCCTGGTTTGCATCGTAACATCCTTTTGTATAACTGCAGACATTTAAGAGGGTTTTATAGCGACGTTACCTAGCAAGTAGGTTTGTAAATAGTACCTCACAGGTAGCCTTAAAATAACATAATCACATTATATTGCTATACATTGTATTAACAACATCCATATCTGTAAAGAAAATCATCAAAAGAAAAAAAAAAAAAAGAAATTGCACCAAAGCACACGTTCATCACACCTACATTTACGATCTGAAGTGGCAAAGTTAGAACTTTAATTTAAAGTAGAAATCCAAGTTCGTTTTTTAGTCACTGAGAGAGACATTTTCAGAGGTTTTCATTTGCCTAAGATGATAATATTTTCTGTGCTTTGTATTGCTGAAATCTATGCACTTTCATAGCCTATCAAATAGACCTCTGAATTTTTTCGTGACAGTACCTTATCTGTGGATGAGGAGGAGATGGCACTTACAACTGGAGTTTTTAGGGGCTGGAGAAGGCTGGTTTTATGGGAGCTCTGAGGCAGCTGCAGAGAAACTCTTGGACCTTCTTTCTGCTCTGAGGATGCTACATCGCTCTTCAGATATGCTAGTTGTCCAAATGGCAGAAAAGCGTCTCCTTTTGCATTGCGGGGGATTCACAGATGAACCCCAGATCTGAAGTTTGCTGCCTAAGCCAAGACAGTGAGTTTTATTTTTAAATATTTTCCTGGAGTTCCCCCTCCCCCCAGCCCCCGCCAGCCATCAAAGGGAAAATATCCACCATTAAATTTCAAAATCAGGTTTTTAGGTCTTGCATTTCCTATATTGGAGGTATTTACCATAAGAAAATTGTATTCAGGAGATACTGGGTGTGTAAAGTCTGCTCCTGCTGCCCCTGAGTGATTTTGTATAAAAAAAATAAAAATTCAGCAACTCAAAGAAACCATGAGAACATCTGTTCCTTCTGCCTGGGCACAATTATGGGGGACCCAGAAAAAGGTGCTAAATAGTCAAGGACTTTCTGTGAAGAGAAACATCTAACCTGGGAGAGATTGAGACCTGCCTCAGAATGTGCATCAAATATGGCAAATCTCCAGGAACAGGCCCCAACTCAGAATATTTTATAGCTCAGTTTTGAGGATGCAAAGACAATAACTTGACTTCAAAACCCAAATGCAAAACAGTCAATGGAAGAGAAAAGAAGCTGTTCTTTTACCTCTGAAGTTATGCATCAGACGAAAATAGAAACTGTCTCCATCTTTCTGCTTTCTGAGCTGGTTGTTCCAATAAACTTGTTCTAGATTAATTTCTGGACTGTGTTTGAGAACACAGTAAATAGATGGGTGGGTACCTATTTCAAGAATCTTCTCAGAATTTAAGTGTCAAGCTGCCCAATAACATCACAGCTCAAATGATTGCACACATTCCCAGAAGTACTTGAGCTGAGTAAAAAAATTTACTGGCAAAATCTTAGATGATTTGGGAATTTATATGTTGTCAAATTTAGATGCAGCTGAACAGACTAAGATTCCAAACGGAACCATAAAGATTCAAACGTTCTATTCACTTACTATTTAGTACCTCTTAGCAATGTATCTTCAGTATTTACAGATTGTGTGTGCACTACTTTTCATCATGGGGTTCCTCTTATATTTGAGAGGTTAGAAGCCCTTAAATACAAGAACAAAAATCCAATCATGTCACCAGGCTACTTAAAGTATAATTTGGTGAATGCAGGATCAGGAAATGGAGATGCTTTCTGAAGCCAAATGTTTGCCTTTGGTCATGGACTTTGGACTACTTATTTTTTTCTTATGCTTAGATTGGGGAGGCATGAACATTATGTGCTTTGACAGCTTGATATCACTTCTTTTCATTAACATTGTGTTTTCCAAAGTTGGCTTCACAGTTAAAGAGTAATTGTAGGCTTAGCTCAAGAGCAATAGTTAATGTCTGTCTTAGTAGGATTTTTCTAAATGGAGAGTACAGGCATATGTGTGCCAATCACTCAGAGATACATTGCAGAACATACTAATATCTCCTCAGAGCAAAATTTGGGTTTTCTAGCACATATTATCTTCACACTGACGTATAAGGAAGGATTGTATGTCAAGTAGTGATGAAAGAAGGACCTAAAACCATTCCAGCTGAAAAACTTATCTTTAAAAGGGTAATTAAAGATGATATAACTTGATTCAAATAACATTTTACAGATTTCTAAGAATGAAGAAGAAGAAATTTTGCTACTGGGGAATTGTCTGCAGATTTTTGATAAAAACAAATGTGCATAGAATTTATAACTTTAAAATTTGTATCTTTTTAGTCAAATTTCTTAGTAACTAGAATTCATAATTTTCCAGTGTTTCAGTTATTATTCTAGTAATATGCAACTGCCTTTTCTTTACCATACTGGTGACAATGATTTGCATTTATATTATCTTTTTGACCTCAAAGATGTATTCATAAAAAACCTTTCCTCACAAAATTCTTTCTAATCTTTAGCTACTATAAAACCTCACCTCAGGCAACTCTTCCTGTCCCTTGAAAATGTAGGCATCTCTTCACAAAACATGACAATTTCTTTATAATGCACAACAACTTTGCAAGAGCTCAGCAGAAGTGTGTGGCAGCCTCTCTATCTATCAACATAAACATGTAAGAGTAGACCAGGCAAACGAAACATGATTTCTTACATTCAAATATGGGTGAGAGCTAATGGTTTCCTAGAAAAGATGCTTGGTTGTGTTTTATAAGCATAAGCAGTCAGGTTCTTAATTTAGTTTTACTTTTCTCCATTGCGTAAGTTTGTGGCACTTTCTGCTTACTAATGGTTTTGGATGAAGAAGAAAAGTTAATATTATTTTCAAATAAACACCGTAGTTAACAAAAAAGCAGTACCGGATTGTTAAGGAAGTTGCATCCTGAGTGAATGGGAGTAACTGAGCATAGAGTATGTGAATGGTACAAAAGCAAGCGGGACAGTGGACATACAGGAGTAATCACTGCATGCTCTTTGTTCATATATAAATGTATACAGCCATCTTTCCCTCACTTAGTTTCTGGAAGGATGCTACATGGGGATTAGGAAAAAAGATTCATTGAACTCTTTCTCTCCTGTATACAGAAGAGATGGACTGTACACAATAACGTATGTCTAGACTGTCCTCTGAGAATAGCCCCTAAGGCCATCCTTACAACAAGATTTGCTGTTCAAATGGACAGTGAATGTGAAAGCAGAGTCCAGGAGTGCTGAGGGAGCAGACTTCAGGGCGCAAGGGAGCCAACCTAAACAAGCTGCCTGGGGGCTGCCTGGAGACCTGCATGAATGGAAAGCAGACGGATGGTTTCCTGTGGCAGTCACCTACCTATGGCAGCAGAGCCCCTTTAGTATCTGTAAATAATATAATGCAAATACAGATCTTATCATTAACTTGTAACTAACTAATTAAATTATGCTTAATTTTCTTTTCTTTTTTTTTTTTTTTTATTGTTAGCATGTTTCATTTCCATATTGGAGTAATAAAATAATTCCTGTTAAGTTTAGACATAAAATGCGTATCAGAATTTTGTTGTATCTCTTGAAGCCCTGGGAGATCCCAGCTGGTGTTTATCGGACAGTCAAACAAAACATTTCTTAAACAAAAAGAATAAAGAGCTGACAACAGGCAAATAATCAAACAAAACAATTTTGGCATTTAATCCACAGATATTTGATGAATAGAGGGGATTTGTTTTGGAACTCCAACAGCAAAGGGGCTAAATACACAGTTACTGCTGGAAACACACATCTAGATTTAAGGTGACCAAGAGAAATAAAGAAATAACCCAGTTTCATATTCTAGACTGTTGGTGTATAATAATTAATATTTTACATTATATGTAGATCCCCAGTCAAAAATTTCTGGTTAAAATAGCCACCTATTTCTAACTAGATGTCCATTGAAGTCTCTGCGCAAGAACAGCTGAAAGCATAAATAAACATGGTAGATTGCTAAATTAGGATGCTAACACTTGGTTGAATAGGTAATATGAAATGTGAATTATTAGAAGAAACTTTGAGAGAATTTAAAATTAGTCAGTTCAGCAAAGCATATGCCCAGCTAAAAGTATATCATTAGTTATATTTAAAAAATAAATTTGCACTGAAACCAATTATATTGTCCATCTACTTATAGGTTGCTCTAGAGACTTCGTTTGTTCCCAAATCAGGGCTCAAATGAGCAAGTATTTACTTTAGTTACCTTAAAATTAAGCTTACCAATAGCTTAATTTTTACTGTCAGTAACAATGATATGTCCCCTCTCTTTCAGGGCATGTTTTGTGAAAGAAATGTACTGCTTATCATAGTGTGTTGAGGAGGCATTGAGACTGAGGTCTTCAAAGCATCATACAGACTGCATATAGCACACTGCAATACACAGAAAGCATGTGCTATTTGGTCAAGCAGAAATCTCACTACATTGATGGGAATAGTTAGACCCATGTGGAAAATCATCACCTGAAGTCAGCTGACTTCAAATGCATTTCAAAAATTCTACTTGACTTTCTCTTATTCATTGTGCATAGATACATTCAACACTTCAAAGATGAATTTCAAAGTTCTCATTTTTAGCTCTTCTCTCTCCTCCTCTTCCTCCTGTGCTTTGGGACCAATAACCCGGCAATAACTGCAGATGTGCTCTTTGAGATCTTGAAAGTATGACTGCCATACATCATCTTAGGTGTTAGCAGATATCCCACAATAACCATTATCATTGCATTATGGAGGCACTGATGGATCAATAGCAGGCTGTTATGGTTGTAATGAAAGTTTCTTGTTCGTTGAGTGTTCACACTAATAGCAATATAATTAATGGCTCCAAGAGAAAATTACTCTTACATTCACTTTTTATTTATATTACTGAATAAACCTGTAGGTTAGAATACAGAAAGTATAGTGAATGTCATGCTTTATTTTTTGAATACATTGGTTTTCTTTAATTTTTCGGCCTTTTTGTTGCTTTATCTTTTGAGATAATCTTCCAAAATATAACTGACTCAATCTTATGTTTAATTCTACGTGTAAAAGCCCCTTTCTTGTGACCTTCTACCAAAAGACAATCAGAACCTAAGTTCCGTATTTTCCCAATAATTTCTGGTTCCTGCAGTTGCACTGAACTCCTCTTTTACTTGAATAAAACCATTCCTATGTCACTTTTCCGCTAAAAACTCCTGTTTACTTATAATGATAACTCCATGCACAAGTTCTACAATGTTTGTTGATATTTTAACCTCATCAATACTGACCAAAATGATGGGTTTTTTTTAATATTGTATGTTAGAATGTGAGATCCAGCTTGCTTTGTTCTAGTAAAAAGCCATTATACACAGAAGGTTATTCTTTGAGGAATTAAAAATCTACTGCTGCTTCTTATTCTGGAAGCAAGAGATGTGCTTTCTTAGTTCATGGTTAGCTTAAAAGCACATAAACATATTTAGGTCAGGTTTTTCAGTTTAATGTCTTACGGGGAGCACGAGATGAGCTTAAGTATAAATGCAGTTTGTTGTTTCAGAATGCCATTTTAGGATATATAGTGAGACACAGTGAAATTTTCAAAAACAACATTTTAAGATATCTCTGAAAGTACATTTGTTATGATCCCAAATAGATAAATAAATAAATAAATAAACTATATATTTCACAAGTAGACTTTTTATCAAGCATGTATATACATGTAGAAATTGACTCACAAAAGCCTTAGGCTTATTTTATTATTGTGCCAAATAAAAGGAAACATTTTCCAAAATGATCGAAATGATTCAGATACTTAATACCTGATTCTAAAGGTAATTCATTAAAGGTAAGATTTTTTGGAACAATTTAGATGTAACTGCTGGGACAGGATATGAAAATGGTATAGAAAATCCCATTAGGACTAATTCACACCCTTAGGAACCCAGATACCTTAAAAATTGACTTCTAGTAATCATTCTTGAAAGTTCTTTCTGCTTTGAGTGAACATTAAGAAACCAAGAGCCTAAAACATTTCCAAAATTTACCACACGCTCATAAAACACTTAATAATTTTTGCTCAATAAAAATAATGTTGCATTTCCAGAATATTTAAATTCCTCAAATTTGGTAATCAGGCAAAGTTTTGATGACAAAACACTTAGTTTTATAGAATATGTTCTATGTCTTCTTTTTGCATGTTTTATAGTAGAATAGCACATATGAAATACAATGATAATCGATATATATTTGCTCTTGATTATAAAAGTGTGTGTTTTCCTTACATTGTAAACACATCACAACTAGTCAACAGTGGGAATAGAAATGCTGTTGGAATTGAGGATATTCAACTTCTTGAAACTGAAAGAAATTTGAACTGGGTAACTCTGATCTATTCGATCAATATGTTTGGTCCTTGAACACCTTGCATTGCCATTAAGAGATCTCAATTTATCTACTGTCTCCAAATAGGTGAGAGCAATTCAAGCAACTCATCTGTGTACAAGAAAAAACAAATATCTAACAAGTAGTTGACTATCTAGCCCATACAGTGCAGCTTATGCAGTCATGGTGGTTATCCAAAATCTAAGTGCCCCTTGGGACTTACATTTATTTCTTAAGCATTTGCTTGAGGCATTAAGTAGTGACTTAGTATTAAGCATTTCACATTGCTTTCATCACGATTTTATCTTTGGTCTGAATAACTACAGTTACTGACCGTCTTATTAACATCTTAATGTGGGAACAAAAAAAATCATAAAGGGGTAACCAAGTAAACTTTTGGGATGCAGTTTTGAGAGCTATGGGTTGTGTATGTCCAAGACATACACTTTGTGCCTGTGTGGCTTTGTCTCCGTGTAAATCAAGCTTGCAAAAATAAATGCATTTTAGAAAACCTGGCCCCTAGCTCTGGAAACAGATTATATAACAGCACTTTTCATTCATCATAGGAAAAAAGCATCTTCTCTTTCTATTCTGTTTTGCTTTCATTTCTGGCTCCAGCCCATAAATAAATTGCATTATTTGCCTTTTATCTCTCAGGATAATATTTTATAAAGCTTTTTATTCTGTTTGAGCTACTTGCACAGACAGATGGACTGGAATCCTACCTGCCAGCAAGGGTTTAATTTGTGACAGGAACTCCACCAGTCTTTCTTACCCCGGGCTGTTTACGGCATAACATGAGGGGAACTATCATTTACACTTGTGATAGTGAAGCAGATGTTGCTCTGCCCTGTGTAATCCCCGCCTGGTACCATTTGGGTTGCCTATAGCTGTAACACACACAGTCAAGATGTCAGCCTGCATGTCACTTTTGCTCTCTGAAATGGCTGAAGCCTTTCCTCCTTGTCTATTTTTAGCCTAGGACTGGCATGCTAAAAGAAAGCAGCGCATCGTTACTGGCTAGAAGGGAGAAAGCAAAATTCTGCTGAGAAGTCTTTTGGATTCAGCGGGGGCAGCAGGCAGCCCAAATGGTCACTTCTTCCATTCAGTTCAAATTCATGACTGAGTACTTTTCAGTGATGCATGACTATATCAGCAACATAGCCAGGGGGAGACCAAGCCATTCTGTGCAGCAGTTTTTCCTTTTCCTCTTGTTCGGTGCATATCTGAGCACTTTTGCCATGATGTGAATGAAAAAGAACATGAATATTGAAATTTCGTTTCTTCAAATGGATTACACTTATTATAGCGAAAAAAATGTGCAGTGCTGGAATTATAAAAAAATCTCTTTGTTTTGATGGTTTTATAGATTTTGAGCATTCCAATTTAATTTTTATTTTTCCCCCGGGGGAACAGTTCAGGAGTTTAGCATCCACCTAATGTTTCTGTGAATCTTGCTTAGCATTTCTTTCACTACCCTTCTGGCTTTCATAAAAGATGAGAGACTGCTTTCAGAGTACATAACAACCCAGACCTTTTCTGCTAAATGACATGAACTTTTCCAACCAGGAATAAAGCTTGGGGGGGTGGGGGGGCGGGGGGGGTGGGGGAGGTGGGGGCAGCTGAAACAATTCTCTGTTAGATCTTTTCCAACTTCCATTGACCAGTGAAGTTGCTTTTGATTACTTTCAGGAACTTTCATGAATGTAAGCCTGCAAAAAGCTGGTAGATTTAATTTAAGTTCATCTGAATCTATCTATATTTAAGTACGTATATAGGAATGATAATGAAAGGAAATAAGTTAGTTGAATACTGAGCAAAACGTGAGAGGTATGACCTTAAGGATAAGCTCTTTCTTCAAATAATATACATTAAAAATATAAAATATACAGCACACAGTAACACTGGCACGGAAGTAATTTGGAAAGATTTTTCTGAAAGGTGCTTATTACAGGATAGGTTAATGGAATTATTTTTGGGATGAGGCGCTATCAAGGTTCAGTGTGGCAAAACAGAACCTGAGGATAATTAGACTCAGGAAATCAAATTTACGGTCAGCTTTCTGTCTCTCTCTCTCTCTTTTTTTTTTTTTCTTTTTTTTTTTTTTATCATTCCTATCATTTTTGTCTTTGTTTTGCGGATCAGAAAGACATATCTATGTCTCCACCATCTTCGTAACAGGTGAATCAGAAAGGCCTGACACAGGTAGGCTCAGGGCAAATTCTCTACACACTGGTAATGAAGACCTGCAAAAATGAAGCAAGAGCAAATATTTAACTTTTATTCTGGGAAGGCTTGAAAATGTGACTTGAAATTCTCCCCTGAATCTTGAATTGACACAATGAGGACTCGCAAAGAAGGCAGAAGCAAACCTCCCATGAACACAACTGGGACTCTGCTGAAACTGCAGATGTTCATAGAAACACAGAAGTCGTCACACCTGCACTGTATTCAGTCTGAAGCAGGAGTCATTACCAGATGCTTCAGAGGGAGGAATAGGACAAGAACATAAAAATATCAAAGGTCTATTTTAAAAGGTAGCACAAAATGATCTGGCACCCCACCTGATGTCTCTTTACTGTCCATCATTTTACCTTATCAATCCTTTATGGAATATCAAGTATTTGGGGGCAGTAAAATTGTCATTTGACATTTTACCCTTTTTTTTGATGTTTCGTTTTGTTCTGTTTTCAATCTATTTTTGCATCCTCTCAAATTTAGAGACTATTGCTGTTCAACAGAAAGATGTTTTAAAATTCTGGTGCTCACCTAAGACCACTGAGGTTCTAGCATCTCTTTCCTGATTCAATCTGTTACGTGGCACTTAAAAAGGGTGAAAGAAACTGGACATGAAACAGGATCATGCTTTTCTTTTACCCTAAGGAAACAAGAAATAAAACCACGGATCAGAATGAAGAAACCAACATACTGTTTGACTCAGAAAGTTTGTTTTAATTGTTTGGTTTCTTCTGTTTGTAATTGATGTTGTCTTCAGAAATCAATTTGCAATCATATTTCTTTTGTTAAGTACTTAAATGCTTTGTATAGTGTTAAAGTTTCTGACAACCAAGAATCATGTAAGTCTCAGGGAGAAAAAACAGCTACTGTTCTGTGTTGAGTTCTTCAGTTCACGACTTTTGACTTGCTTCACAAATAGTTCAAGATCAGTCATTACAGCTCAGTGTGGATTTGCTGTCTTTGAGTTAATTTGAGATTTGCTGTTCTTAGAAGAGCTACAGAAAAGAAATCATATAGTCTTCACTAAGGTGCATGGCTGAAATGTAAAAATAGACCTTTAGTGACACTAAATCTCATAGAAACTAAAGGTTAGTTGGCCACATCTTCCTAATTTAGGCACCTAATTTTCTCCTACGTTGTATAGACAGCTTTTAGCTGCAGGTGTTTCAGGCTCTTATCCAAGGTGAGGTAGTTTTCTGGTAAAGTTCTGGTAAAAGT
This sequence comes from Fratercula arctica, assembly GCA_947846985.1. NCBI lineage: Eukaryota > Metazoa > Chordata > Aves > Charadriiformes > Alcidae > Fratercula > Fratercula arctica. The sequence continues at coordinate 18,383,302 of CANTUZ010000026.1, forward strand.
GAATAACATATTAATGACACTATAGAAGTGTCTACACGTTTTAAAGATATCTAACAATACAAAGTTTCACCACTGCTTGTTTGCTTTTGTTTCTGCCTCTTATTCCCTCTATCATTTTCCATGGTGTTGTTCTCACTCTGGAAAAAAATTTTTCCACATGTGTACAGCAAATAGAATTTTTTGGGCAGTGTTTGTAACTACCACCTGGTTCACTCCTGGCTAGCAAATGTGCTAGTAAATCTGGAAGGAGTAGCCAAAGAAGAGAAGGAAGAATATGAAGGTGGTATGGGAAGAATATGCTAGTGGTATGTAGCAAAAGGGATATCCACTTCATGTTCAGGTGTACAGACTGGAAATACAAGAAAGAAAAGGTACAATTATTGAAGGGACGAAGTGGGTATGAGAAGAAGGTAGGAAGGTGAAGTCTAAATGTAATGTGGAAAGGCATATATAGTAAAGAACAATATGTGCAGGTTTTTTTGTAAATGCAAATATTTCAGCAGGCATCTAATACTCCCCAACTTTCTCTTTCATTGTCCCCACCTTACCTGTGAAATGGACAGAAACATATATACTTTGCCTGTACAAAATCTAGACAAGACCAACTCTGATGGGCCTTATTTGAAAACAATAAACCTCTTTTTAACAGTGGTGAATATCTCTGATAATCTTCAGATGTTTAATTTATAGTTAAATGAAACTTTGCATCCACCTCAGAGAGCATCTGGGACTCTTTGATGGAGAAACAACCAAGGGAATTAAATAACTGTAGTATCCAAGTTCAGTTCTTCAGAGCAATTCCACATATGGTCCACCAAAATATATTTCCTATGATTTCAATAATAATTTGGATTTTGGTTTTTTGTTTTGGTTTGGGTTTTTTTTTTTTTTTTTTTTTGGTGTCCACTCCCCCAGCCCCTACACACCCCCGCCTCCGGTGTTTGCTAAAAGGAAAACATTCAAACACAATGAGGGATTGTTTCGAGTGAGGTGAACGGAGTTCGGAGTGAAGATCAAATGCATAGAAACTATAGAACAGCTTTTCCTTTGCTCAAAGTATGTGAAGTTAGCTACATTTGTTATCCTTTGATCTGTAATTGAAAATGAATTAAAAACGTAAGGTTGCTGAAGAGCTCGTTAAAACAGGCACATTTCACTGTTGGCTTAAAGTAGCAAGTTTGGCAGCCATTCATCTTGTAGTAATGTTTTTGTCTTTTCCCTATGATTGCTTCTAAAATGTGGTGAATATACCACCACAATAGAGTTGCCACTCTATTGTTTCTGCATACGATTTTGGAAAGGTAGAGCCTTAAAGATCAACATGATGAGTCAGGTATCGTTAAAACAGTTGATCCAATGAAACAAAATCTCGCAGAATCTGCTGCCATCACCATCATGTGACAACTGTTTATTCTGTTAGAAAACATAAATTCTTGCATAAAGGACATTGATGATGTTTTTTAAATCACTCCTTTCTTTAGTTTCCTTTAAACACTTAAAGCGTAAAATATATGAATTAAGATAAATATTGAACTACTGGATCATCAGGGATAGTCTTATAATTGCTAGCCTGATTTATAAAACTGAAGCAAGCAATCCAAATGTTAAAGGCTAACTTGCTATCTATTGATTTAAGATGACATACTCCCATAGAGTACTATGGTTAAGGCTGTCCCTGTAGAGCTACATAAAACAGGAGAACAGTGTGACTTCTCATTTTTGCCATCCCCAGAGAAGTGCAGAATCATTAGCCAATAATAACATCAGAGGAAAACCTATTAAACCTATTATAGGTGTCAAACCAACATGATGACATAAAAGTAAGAGTGAACAGAGACAGTGGCCCACAGGGGATGAAATAATAGTTTTGTCTGCTGCATTTTAGTGTCTGAAGTAGAGTCCATTTGGGTTTACACTTTTCAGCAGCAACTGTCAAAAGTGCCAAAACACTCTCAAGTTTCAATTTCATAACAACTTTCCCCCCTTTGTAACTGATCTTATTCATTAGTATCTGAGAAATAAAAGCTGGTGAAAAACATATATTTGCAAAAGTTATTTAGGAAACTATTATCCCACAAAAATAATTTGTAGCATAGTGTTGAAACAGGAATGAGTACTAATTCACAACAGTTTTATTATTAATTGCTTTTAGAATCAAGTTCATTAAGCACACTATGCTAATGTGTAAAATTCAAAAAGTGATGTGGGAAAGAGAAGCATGCCTGAAAAGAAAATTCCTTAAAATGCTCACACATTAAGAATTTCTTCATGAATAGTGCCTGAGAGTAACCAATAAATAAGATCATTTCTTAGAGGGAAGTCAAGGGAGAGTATTCACAATGGAAGCCATGTGGAGACAGGCAGAAATATCAGAAACATTTATGAATGTCTCTGAACTTATGCATATGTGAGAACATGGAATGAAAGTGAGAACAAATCACTTTGGCCCAGTCAAAACCACTAAAGATTTCAAAAAAAGCTAGAAAAAGTAATTTTAAGTTACCCAGTAATCCTTCACTCAGAAGTGTTCCTCTAAGAAAGGCAATTGGGGGGTGGTAGGTCTGGAGTAGGTGTAGGTCACCTGGGGTAGGTCACCAATAGACAGAACCTTTGCAAACACTCCCTTGTTTTGTTCTACACATGGGAATCTTTTCAGATTGATAGGAGTTTGACACTAGATCCAGACGTTCTATGGAGAAAAACCCATTTGATTCCCCCAATAAAAGTTTTCCTAGACCAACACAAGCTAGAACTAAGACATGTTGGAAAGTGAGATATGCTACCATCTGACCTCTACTTTACCCATAATTTTTAATTCAGAGCGTAACTGTTACATTCATTTAAAATTGTAGTCTATCTGTATATAGGATCTGAAATATTTGGTTATTCAATTATAGTTACATTTTTACACTGTCTTTCACTCATGATCACCTATAAATGTATGACAAGATTCTAGGGCTTGATACATAACTTTGGCTCTTCTGTAAATAACTCTGACAACCCAAGTAGGTCATATTAGAAAAATGTTGTTGTATGTCTTTCAAAGAAAGGTATTATGCTGTAACATTACTTACAAATATTGTGTGTTAGTATGTTAACTTTGTTACCGAGTTTCATTAAATTATTATGTTGAGTTAATTTATAACAGACTTTTCAAATGAAACAAACTTGAAGGAAAACAATGTCTCAAGGACACCTCTTTCTGAGGTTTACAAGGAGTGAGGAGAACAGGATCCCATCAGATATGAAGACTCATTTAGAATACAGACACAAATACAGACTGATGGCATGTTTCTTTTACAGTAGGACAACATTTTAAAAGAGAAAGAGCTTTGAAACAACAGAGTTTTAAGGACTTATCTGAATAAACAATTCAGGTAATGTCATGGTAAGAATGATCTCAGAGTGTCTCCAATCTACTGTGAAGCCTGTGCATTCAAATTAGGCAATCTCAAGGCCAAATTCATTGCCATGGACTTACTGAGCATTAAATGAGCTCTCAGAATCTTTAAGGGACAGTGCCAGCTCAAGAGTTTTCAATGGAACTTCTCAGGAGTTGCATTGAGTTCCTGTTTATTTACTTTACTTAATCAGAGCACTAGTTTGCTTCTAAATTATCCCCAGACAATGCTATTCACCTTTATTAAAGAAGAGCTATTATGCTCTTTTCTTCAGCATTTTACGTTATATATTTAAAATGCTGGGGGTTTATATGACATAAAATGCATTTATAGATTGTATTTTTTTAAAAATTAAATTATAAAAATAATTATTATAAAAATTATAAAGTATTATAAAATTACTTGAAATACTTCAAAATGTCATGCAACGGTTAGAAGAAAAATGGCTGGTTCAGTTTTATGGATTTTTTTGAACAGTTCTTATAGAATACTTTTCCATTTAGGTCTTCTTAAAATCTACAGGAACTTACTGTGAAGAAACACAAAGATACTCTGACATTGAATACATGGCAGTTCAGGAGAAAAAATCATAATGCAAAACTTTACCTCCTTTTCAGTAATTTCTCTTAATCTTCTCTCTTGGGCACATAGACAGGTGAAGAACAGACATGCTATTTAGGCTTCATATGTAGTCTAGAAACAAATAAAGTATAAGTAATTGTATATAGTGCATTGACTGATATGACTTGATTTTTTTAATTTTTTTTTTCCCAAAACATAATCACAAACCAACATTATCTGAATTTACTACAAATCTTACATGTTAATTGAATTCATTTCTTCTAAGCATATCCTACGCTAATCAAAAATATCCCATTAATGAAGAAAAGATAAAATTTACTTTGCTCGTCTACACTGACATATATGAATGTATGTATTAGACAGTTAGGAGGAGTTTTATTTAGATTTAAAACTGGGAAGAATCTTTGCAATTTAGTCAGATAATATAAAATATCAGAGTGATTAGAGTCTGAAGTGGTTAGTGCTGATGATAATGTTTGACGCACCTTTATCTTTTTGATCAAAGCCTGTTATCTTACACACAACACAAGGGTAGCGTGAGTTTATTTTATCTTGATTGACAGCTTATAAAAGTGACATAGTTTGACAAATAGGAAAACAATATTTTAATTTAAAAAGAGCATTGGCATATGAAAGCATCCATTCAAAGAAGAATTCTTTGATCTATAGAAGTGATATTTACGCGTAACACAACTGTTAGAAGTACCTCTTTGAATGTAGTATATGACAAAAATGATAGGAGTTCTTTGCATTTCAGACCATTTTCTACTCAGGATCTCAAAGCATTTTAAGAATGCCGATGTATTGTTGTCTAATATTGGAAAGTAAGGTATTTATGACTGCCATTTCATAAGTGGAGAAACTGAATCACTGTGTATAATATCAAAGTTATGGAAGAGATTTTGAATTAAAAAATAATTACAGATACATCACTAAATGGAAAATTATTTACTGACAGGTGATTGTGCCAGAATAGATAGGTATACCTATTTGATAAATTACTCTAAACTGAGGAAATACAGTCATTTTGATCTGGACTTCAGTAAAGCATTTGCAATAGTGTTGTGTGGGAAATTTTGAGGTCATGCAGGGAAGAGAAGGATTAGCATAGGAATTATAAGGTGAGTTAACAATTGCTTTGAGGAGAAAGGACAAATTATGGTGAAAAGGAAACAACTCATATTGATAAAGTAATTACTGTCCTGTTAGTGAAATTCCTCAGGGAATGATCATCAAATGGCTCTTGTTTTTATATTCTTATTAATGGCAATTGCATAAAAAGAAGGAACAAACTCATGACAGAGAGATGACAGGGAGGTACCATCACTAAAGAGAGGATGGGAATATTTTACAGGACAAATGTGAATAACAGAAAATGAAATTCAATAGTATAAAATGCAAGAAAGAAGCATTTAGAAACTACAAAATGTCATCTGTTAAGACAGGATAGTGGAGGCAAGAGTCCTGGTGATATGACAGTGTTACAAGGTAATGTATCCGAGCTGGCTCTAAGACACAAATAAGACTATAAAATCCAGCTGTAGAATAGAAATGGGAAAACACTGAGCCGACAGAGATCTTGGTCAGCACTCCTGCAGGGAACTGAATCCTCTCATCCAGGTTCAGAAGAAAATAATGCCATCTGGAAGGGATGAAAAGAAGGCCAGCTAGAATGATTAGAGAAATGCAAAGGCTTCTCACTAGCAAAAAGCTAAAACAAATGCACACAAAACCAAAGTGAAAGAGCTTGGTTATGTAGCCTAACAAAACAAAGTCTGAAAAGAGATCTGACTTCTCCAAATAAATGCACCAGGCAAACGAACACTGGAGAGGAAAAACTGCTTAAACTAAAGGGCAAAGTTAGCAGAAGATATTTATAAACAGACCAGGAATAAGTGGACTAAAATTAGAAGCAAGTTTTTACCAAGAAGTGAGACATCCTTGACCAGCCTTTCCTGTAAGATTAATCATCACAAAATGATATGAAGTTGTAAACTTGGATCTGTCTATAAAAGGAACCATGTATTAAGACCGGACACGTAAGGCTGGATTCAATAGTCCAAGAGGATGTTTCCAATCTAGCGCTGTCCCTAACACAGACCTCAAAACAGCATTCTTGATAAAATTAGATAAAAATGAAACATTTTGCAATTGTAATTCAGGATACTTAGGGCTTTCAAATTATAAAACTGTTCATCAACTGTTCAACAACTGTTCATCGAATTATAAGACTGTTCATCAACAGTCACCAGAGATTAGATTCAAATTAAAGAAAATTCCTGACAACTATAATTTATAAGATATATTTCATACAGTTATTTCTGACCACGTGATAAAAACTAATATTGAGTGGTATATACTGTAGAATTTACAGCACCTTTATGGCTAAAAATATGTGAATCTCAAAGGATACCCTTCAGTCCACAATCTCTTTATACTGATTCTCTCTCAATTTAAAGGCACTTCTAGTATTTCTGGAGTGATATAGATCTTCTGCTGAAACTACTCAGCAATAACTGGTCTCAGTGTAATGTTTGTGACTCATTAAAAAACCCTAATGATAGGGTCTTAAAACTTGGCATATAGGTACTTCTTGATATAAAAGCAGCTATCACCTAATGTTATTGTGCTTCTCTGTCTCACTGGCATGCCTGGATGGAATCTTTGAGCTGAATTATCAACTTTACAAATTTGGGAACTGTAGGGGTGCTGAAAGCGAAATTGTTGCACCCCTCTGATTCTGCACGCCCTGCACAACCTAGTCCCAGTTTAAGCAACATCTAGAATTACCTTCCTTCCCATTCCTGAAGAACTGATTATTCGAGTCCAGAAGAACCTCTCTTCCTCTCACCAAACAATAGAAATCTGATGCGCTAACTACTACATAGAGCAGTAGAGTAAACACCAGACATGTTTGGTCTAATCCAGTTTCACAGAATCACAGAATCACAGAATGGTTTGGGTTGGAAGGGACCTTTAAAGGTCATCTAGATCCAACCCCCCTGCCATGGGCAAGGACACCTCCCACTAGACCAGGCTGCTCAAAGCCCCATCCAGCCTGGCCTTGAACACTTCCAGGGATGGGGCATCCACAGCTTCCCTGGGCAACCTGTTCCAGTGCCTCACCACCCTCACAGGAAAGAATTTCTTCCTGATTTCCAATCTAAATCTCCCCTCTTTCAGTTTGAAGCTGTTCCCCCATGTCCTATCATTACACTCCCTGATCAGAAGTCCCTCCCCATCCTTCCTGTAGGCCCCCTTTAGGTACTGGAAGGCTGCTATAAGGTCTCCTCGGAGCCTTCTCTTCTCCAGGCTGAACAACCCCAACTCTCTCAGCCTGTCCTCAGGAGAGGTCCTCCAGCCCTTTGATCATTTTCATGGCCCTCCACTGGACTTGCTCCAACAGGTCCATGTCCTTCTTGTGCTGAGGACTCCAGGGCTGGACACAGTACTCCAGGTGGGGTCTCACCAGAGTGGAATCGAGGGTCAGAATCACCTCCCTTGACCTGCTGGCCACGCTTCTCCTGATGCACCCCAGGATGTGGTTGGCTTTCTGGGCTGCAAGTGCACATTGCCTGCTCATATTGAGCTTCTCATCCACCAGCACCCCCAAGTCCTTTTCCTCAGGCCTGCTCTTAAGCTATTCTCTGCCCAACCTGTATTTGTGCCTGGGATTGCCATAACCCAGGTGCAAGACCTTGCACTTGGCCTTGTTGAACTTCATGAGGTTTGCATGGGCCCACCTCTCAAGCCTGTCAGGGTCCCTCTGGATGGCATCCCTTCCCTCCAGCATGTCAACCGCTCCACACAGTGTGGTGTCATTGGCAAACTTGCTGAGGGTGCGCTCAATCCCACTGTCCATGTCTTCAACAAAGATGTTAAGCAGCACTGTTTCGTTGTAGCAGGTGGATATTTCCCAGGCATGTAAGACATTTTGGCAGCTACACAGTGGAAAGTCAACTCATAGACTGGAAAGCAATCCATTAGTGATATTTATTGGATTTGGAGGGGGGAAAAAATGTATCTATATCTTGTGTCCCTATTTGGAAGAAAGAATGTCTGTATACCATGGTGGTACTTGAATTACTTCCTTTTATGCAAGCTCTTCTATCACAAACAATCTTCCAACTTTCTGTAACTATAACCATAAGGAGGACAATGTAGCAGTTCCCATAACAGATATTTCACATGCATTTAGGTGCATGGGATTCCTCAAAGTTGCTGGAGGTAAGGATGAAAAGAAGGAAAAAATGTTGATCACTGATACATTCTCCCTGATACGTAACTGTATTAATTACAGCACTAACTGCTGCCTTTTGCTTTTTCCTAGTTGTCCTTGTCATGCAATCACGTCAGCATTTAATTTTGAGGAAAACTGTCATTGTAGTAAATAGCAGAATTACTTTACTTCAGATTGACTCTACAATACGCCAAGTCTGCAGCCCTATCACGAAAACCTTGTCTTTTTGTTCTCATTCTGAAAAATCACACTTCTAACCCTCACTGACAGAATACCACAAGTCTGAAGCTGGCAGAAGTTCTTGTGGTTTCTTAAATTCAGGGCCCTTCTCTGCAAGTTCCACATTTTGACATGTGGGTTACATGCAACAACAAATCTGCCCATGTACGTGTTTTTCTTCTGGTACATATAATCATGAATTTCCCATCAAAGAAAAACAGGACAAAACAAATACAGTAACAACAGAGGTAGGAGCTATTCCAGCAGGAGCAAACACTTCCTTACAATGAAATTTGTTGGTAATCCTGAACTCACTGGCATGCCTTGCACCTGTAAATATATTCTAAGCTTAATGTTGGATCAGGTTCATGACTTGTTATGGCTTTTTAACTTCTGTTTTCATTTTTCTTTTACAGAAAAGCTATGTGACTTTTTATGAGTAAAGTAAATGTTACATTTTTAATGGATATGGAAAAAAAAATATTCATGACTACAGGAACTGTTTCTTTTGTAAAATAAATTTTTGGAATAGAATTGTACTAATCTTATGCCTCTTAGAGGAAGAGAGTTTTCTTGATTGTCTTAGAAGTACAAATAATCTGTTCCTATGAATTCTTTGACTGCAAATCAAATTGACAGCATCAGATCATACAAGTAATGTCCAAACTATGATGACATTATTTCATACTTTTAGTCCGTTCAGTAGTTCATTTACTTCAAAATATTGAAATTATTTGAATGCTGCTTGTTTATTTAATGCATTTTTGTTTTGGTGTATCCTATGAATTCAGTGCTCTTGAAAGGAAAAGCTAGTCCTGTGGCAGGAACAGGAAGCTTCTACCTTATTTTCCTGCTTGTTTTTTTTTTTTTTAATTTTATTTTTAATTTTCACCAGAAAAAAGCCCCTGTTTTACTTCAGTGAACAATGCATTCTGTTACTAACTCCTATGGACAACAAAATAACAGGGTAGTGAATTTCATTTGAGGGCCTTCCTTCACTGAGACCCTAAGCCTCAGGGTTGTCTTTATGGAAAAGCAAGCAAACTGTATTTTTCTGACAATGTCTACAGTGGATCCACAGAATTTTTATAAAGGAACTTTTGTCAACGTTTTTTTCCCGGTATTCTTTACTGTTAAGAATTAAATCTCTGAGTGCTGAGAACTGAGCACTCAGAATGTAAAATCTATAGTTAAATAGTGATATATTTAGATACCTCCAGAAAAAAACTCTTTGTGGACTACTTTGTAACAATTTAAAACTTGAGAAAACAAGACAAAAAGGAACAAGAAAAAGTCAAGAAAACACCCATTGATAATCAGAGTGCACAAAGTAAAACTCAGGCTTAGGTTATTTGGAAGGAACAGATGACAAAACCTTTCTCTGCTCCTTGCTTTCTCTGGGTCATAAAATATCTTGCTATTGGCTCAGCTCCATTTTAGTCAAAGAATTTCCCATTTCTCCTCCACTTCTGTCATTCTATACTTCTCTTTGAAATGGAATTGAACAGTGGAATACTAATTTTTCTTTCCATTCATTGAGCAATGATGCAGGAAGGCTGAGCTTGCAGAAGGGCTGGCAGGGTAGGATGGAAAAATGGTTTTCATGTACTTTTTAATATACTTAATCAGACACACAAATAGAATGAAATGCAGTTTTTATTTTGAGCAACCTTAAAATAATGCAGTTTGTAGAATAAATAATAAAAGTGCCTATCATTTTCAGGCAAAATCCATATATTAATTAAAAGAATAAATATTTCTTCTTGTATTTTAGCTACTAGACATTGATCTGATTGCCAAATATTTACCATGTGCTACAATCCAACATAATAGAATAAAAAAATGAGATTAAAAACCTAGCAACAATGTCTATAAGCTGTAGTAAATTGTGCTATTTTAGGAGCTGATCTTGATGCTTGAGGTAAAATTTTCTTTTGAATTAACTTCTTAATGATTCAGGTGAAGAAGTTAGCTATCCAGTAAATTTTGCAATCCAGGCAAAAAAAAAAAAAAAAAAAAAAAAAAATCCAGCAGACAGGAAGGTGAAAAGTCACTATCAGCTCAGGCTAAACAGTCATTGAAATATTAGTGGGAAAACAAACTTTCCCTACTTCTTGCTATGCAAACAGCAGTCAGTGCAGCGGCTCTGAAAGGGGAATGCTGATGGTAATGACAAAACAACGGAGTCAATTGTTCACATCAGTACGTAAAGCTTCAAAGTTTACAGATAACATAATCACTACCATTCATAATGCAATGTTGACTTCTCCTGACATGTGTTTAAACTTTATCTTATAAAATGTATAATTTTTAAATAATGTAATCGCACCTTCTTCAAAAGCCCCTTATCTTTTATTAACTTTTTTTTTTTTTCAAGAGTGAAATAACAACAAGATCAGCAGACTATTGAAAGGCTTAGCAGAACAGGCTATTTGCATTGCAGGAGAGTGATCACTATAAAAAATGTGTTAGTGTGTACCTTAAAGTCCAGACAAACAGTACATACTGACTATATATAAAAAATTCCACAAACAGGATGTTCCAGTGACTTTGCTACTCTGTTCCTTGCTAAATAAATCTATTCCTTATCATCCAATTTTACACATACTTTCTACATGAGTCATGGTACTGTATTTCAGTAGGATGGCTTGGAACTGTTGTGATTGCTAAAGTCTCTATAGGGTCTGAAAGATACCTGCATTTGTGGCTCTTCCAGATGTCAAAGATACAAAAAATTCAGATATAAATATATTGCCTTAAGAATATTTAGTCTAATGAAACTCACAGAAATGAGTATTCTGAGCTGAAGAAAGCATGGATTAACTCACATATCGAGGTTGGAGTGGAAACTTGGATGACAGCTGTTTTCTTATGCTCCCAGTTGCTTCTATTTAGTCTTGTCTCAGAAACAAAAGGAGTATGGCATGCTCACTAAATAATGATTCTAATTTTACAGTGATAGTTTGGAAGCTGTCTGGGATGAGCGTTACGAACTTGAGTTCAAGGCTTGTTATTTGTAATGCCTTTTGCCATTCTCTACCTTTCGGCCAGACAGGGTCCTGCTTGTTTACAGGGCAGGTTAGGACACTTAAGCTCTGGAGGTGCTATGTACTCCTCTCTCTACTATCACACTGGTTTTCAGTCTCACTTATAACAGCTTCTGAAAGCATTGTGTGAATGAATTTGAATAGAATACTGTGATGATGCTCATCTTATTTGTTCATTGTAGTTTGAACTTAATCACATAACAATTAGACCTTGTAACTTCTTGCAAGCACATAGCCATCTACTAGACAGACGACCCTTTAAGCTTCGCAATAGACTAGATACGTTAATTGGGTATTACCTGCGTAAGATGTCTCTTTCTGTGGTTTTAGGTTTATATTGTCTTAAACAACTACAATAGAACGACGAAAGCTACAGTGAAAAATAATACAGTGAAAAATGATACATATGTTATTTCCTTTTGCACTAGAATGTTACCAGAGCTTTATTTTTTCTGACTTTCAGGCACCGTTTCTTCTTCCCTTGGGCTAAGCAAATATAAACCCATATAACAAAACATTTCTTATATAATGCAGCTGTGAAATCAGACTGACCTTGACTTTTGTTTCTAAGTAGCTATATATTCCTTTTTAAGAAACAGGGGTGGAGGGGACATGTGAGGAAAATCAGACATGGAATGCAGTATGGTCTTGAATCTGAGTTAACATGATATTGTGACAAGCCAGAAGATTTGATGAGGTAATGCACTCACTCCATGGTGCTGAATGATTGTACTAGTCCATTTGGAAAGCTTACTTATCAAGATCACTTAATGTAGATATATGAACCAATAGCTGTTTATCACTTCAACAGATATTCTCCCCAATTTCTTCAGATTCAGACATCCGTACTACAAGCTGCACTAAGAGAGGTTTTATAGATGATGTAATATAAGAATGTGAATCAAAAAAGCTGAGATCACTCATTTATTGATTTGACTTTTCATGCTCAAATTATTTAGTTGATGGATGATGTTAGGTGTATAAAGTAATGAAAACATAAGACTAGACTATCTCCATCTTTTTGTTAATGGTTTATCAAGACGTATGGGATGGATTTGTACTTGTCTGGGGGCACATTTCCTTCATTTGTTTCCAGTGTTTGCAAATACCCTAGCCACTTCAATATCCGTGAAACCTGAAAGATAAGGCTACAATGCAAAGGTATTATTTTATTATTTATGGGCACCATCAATTAGTTTTCTCCCTTAATGATTTGGCATTTGTATTTCTAGACTTGGTTTCTGTTCTGTTCAGTTTGGCCTGGGCTTTTGCAGGCAGCTGTTGCTACTTTCTTGGCTGTCTGTATCCACACTGAATCTTTGACACGATTGCCTGTGCCTGAGGCCTGAGCTAAGGTGCTCTCAGAAGCTGTACTGCTTTCAGCATGTCTGCTGTCATTCTCCTTCACCTGCCTTTGCTTTCCTCAAAATCTATTGCTGCCTACTTATCACTGTCACACAAGTGCTATGAATTTGTTTATACTTAAGGAGCGATGCATTTGCAGATAGAGTGACAATTGGGAGGTACCTCTTCTTTTTGTCGTTTATGGTTTATTATGGTACTAAAATAAATGAAGATAAGTTTGAATGGCAAGGAACTGTGAAGATATGTTTGGAGATCTAGCATGTTTTAAATCTCTGCTGTTTGGACATCTCCACATAGAGAACATCATCCTCTTCTTACCCATCATCTTCTTACCCTTTAAATGCATCATAAGTTTCAGGGTGCAGCAGAGCTTCTACCAGTCTTCCATGAGTATCGCAAGTAGAGCTTGCTAAAACCTTCTTTGCTCCTTCTTTAGGGCACTCCAGTAATGGTAGGATATCTTCCTACACCTAAAAAACTTTGTGTCCACAACTGTCTAGAAAAACAAAGATACAATTAGAAGCCAGGAGTGCCTGAAATCTGGGCCTGGCTTTGTCTTAATGTCTCTTGGGCAATAAGTGACTTCTTCCTGTTTGGGTTTTCTTCATTGTAAAATAGGAATAATAATATTCACTCGCTTAGCTCAGGGGGAAGTGAGCATTTGAATTAGCTGTCTATAGAATTAAATATGTTCAAATTTTTATTTTCTTACTAATTCTGTGTGTTTTCTTTGTGCAATGCACATATGAAGCTTCGTATAAATTGTTGATTAGTGAGGAATGAAGAAGCTGTAATAAACTGAAAATTACTAGTTAAGCCTGAAAAATGTAGAAGATACCTTTGTAATTGTTACCTAATTAAAGAATTATAGTCATAGATTTTTTTTATTGTATAGACTATAATATAGTGAAATAGTGTTGTCTGTCTGAGCAGAAGTCTTGAAAGACAAAAACAGACACGCTGACCTCTGTATGGCTGGGTGAAATGACATCATTAAAATATATGCCTCCCAGTTATGGAAGGGAAGACAAATAAACAGAAATGAAAATAATGGGAAGGGATCACTGAGGAACAGCAGCCAAAAAGGAGACAGATTGCATAAATATTTCTGAGCATACCTAAAAAAACACCCGCTGCATTACAGACATGCAGCACAAAGCGGATAAGCAAAACCAACAGATCAACAAATTGTGAAGCATCCATGTCTAATATACTGTTTGCAGATTACTGTTTTTTTTTTTCTTCTACATTTGCTTTCTTATTATTATTTTATTCAGTTTTCACAGAATACTTTTGACTGCAGTGTTGCATTCTATTCTCCAAGAATAATTCATTATATGTTTTTGTTTCCTTGAAATGACTTCTCAGATTTTTTGTTAATTTGACAGGTTAAATTTCATTTCCATTTTTCCTTTGGAAAAAAGTTTTGTGATTTTTCTTTCTTAAAAGCATCAACCACTTTGCATTTGAAAATTAGAAATATCTCACATAAGTAATATTGGACATAGCTACAACTGGAGAAAAAAATGTTTTAGCGAAAGATTATAAAATAATGTCAAGGTAATCAGACTATGGAGGTCCTTTATATAACCTTGTGTATCGCTGCTGCTCCCACGACAGTTTTATTAGGGAGTTAGCCTTCTTCAAAGTGCTTGAAGTAGGATCCTTATAGCATGGTACTGGGTGACAGTATAATGTCATGACTCTCCAGAATGAGAGGATACCCTGGAAATTGTTTAGATGAATCAAAATATTCTCAAAATTTTCTGTCTAAAATCTGAATATCACCTCACTGTTTTCTCAAGTTTACAAAGAAAGAGTAATGGTAGTTAACATCCTAGTAAGTTGACTTAAGACACTTGAATTTATGTTCCTGTTCCACCTCTTATTTGATATTGTGCGAATGGCTCCTTTTTGAATGTATGCAGTTAAACAAACAGTTAGGAGGCAAGGGCCTGTTTGTATCTTGAAGGTCTAAGGGACAAATCTATATGCTGCATGCAAAATTTACCTAAGCCAACTCTAGAGTTGGAAGTCCTGGAGAATCTGACATAGCTGCCCCTGCATAGATCAGATCTAGAACCTCATGAAATGCTTTATTCAAGGTAATAAATCTGGTTCCTCAAGAATATTTGCTCAGGCACAACATGAACGTGATTCCTATGCCTTCATTTTCAGATCTGGAAAGAGGACACTGCCCTACTCCTGTGATATTACCTTTTTGTGTTCAGCTAGCTTAGGATCTCTGAACTGCGGCATCTGAATCTGGTCTGTTTCTGCATCTGAAGCAGACATGCCCCAAATGCTTAAAAATGTAGAAATTAACCTCCTGCTACCCAAACCTCCTATTTCTGAAGTCAGTTTAATAACACTTTCCAGAAATGCCTGAAATGTGCTTAGGCACATTTAGTGAGAGCCAGATAATGAGAGCTAACATAGACTGACACACTTATGACATCCTATAATGAATTTGAAGAATTTAGCCAGTATGATTGACATACACCTGATATTCAATGTTTGCAGATATTCCATAACATGGCTGATTTTCTAGAACAAAGGAACCTGTCTGAGGCAAACTTGCCAACCTGATGCCTTTACTCCAGGTGAGTATTAACCCTGTATGTGAAATTTTCCAATAATTTTACAGTGCTGCTTGAGTTATAGACCACTAATCCATAGCAGTAGAGATAGCAGAATTTACCTCAAAACTAAGAGCAGATAGTAAAAAAGCTATCAAACATACCCCCCTACACACACATCTGCAGCCTGCCCGGTTTTTAGTGCCAATATTTATCACTGTGACTACCAGCCTCGGGAGATAGGTGAAGCAAAATGTAAGCACAGACTGGTGATACGACCGTTTAAAAGTGCAAACATGCTAAAAGAAATTCTGCACTTCAAAAGAGTCTGCCACAGTGAAGTCACCAGCAGGACTACTAACAATGCAATTTTTATAAATGAGTGCCCAGTAAGCTAATACACTTTTTAAATATGAGTCTTTGTGCCAAGTGATAAAGTACAATCATTATCAATCTGGTAAAATGAATGAACTTTCAACGAGAATCGACGGTGCACACTGTGTACGCACTTTGTCAGTCCTACTCATGGCACAAAGGAGAGTTATCTGAAACAAATCCCTCCTGTAAGGGAGGAATAGGAATCAGTTAATATACAAAGCAGTTATCGCACAGGGTGATAACATTTATGATGTGTCGATTGTATTATGTGTAATATACAGGATAAATGAGTTTCATGTGTGTAAGAGTTTATTGTCCACGTGTGCAACAGCAGTCAGGGCAGTTTAAGAAGGCTTCATGCTGAGACAGCTCCCATCTTCTACCTGTACACTGGATGACTTGCATTGTTATCCTGATGAAATTTCCACTTTATTCTTCCCCCTGGGTATGAGGCTTTGATTATTGCATGAATCAGTTGCTTTTAAACTAGCTCTGGTGGCTTGGCTTCAGAAGGCAGCTCGGTCCCTTTTTATTGAAAAGACTGCCAAACCTGCATTAGCTTTGGTGCCACAAGGTTGTTTGCAGTGAAAACGCAAGGACAAAAAAGACACAATTAAAACCCTTATAAAATCATCTGAATCACGACACGAGAAAATCTGTATAACAGCCCTATTTGCGATATTTAAGAAAAAAGCCTCCAGAAATTCTCTAATCTACATCATCCATCTGCAATGATTTCCACTATGTAGTTGCACTTGATGTGAAAAAGTGGTTCTTTTCATTGCAAACAATAATGTATGGTGTAAGATCTGAAGTCCACCCAGTGCAGTCTTCTGACCCCAGCAGGGACCAGTGCAAATGTCTAGAGGAAATGAAAGAAGTCTACTGTAGACAAACAATCCATGCCTATGGGTTAAAAAAAAAAAAAAAAAAAAAAAGAAACACAACAAAAGAGAAAATGCCAACAGCCATAGCTCATATTGTCATGTTGTCTTACACCCTCTGCTCAAAACAGTATTACTAGCATACCAAACTCCTACTCCACTATCTTACACATCAGGGGTAGCTGCAAGTTACCTTAGATTGTGTACTAAAGCTCATTTACTGAACTGTCCTATGTTTGGTTTTTTTTTTCCCTCTACATTCAAAGATTTCAAAAATCTGAGGGCCTACTGTATCTGTGGATTGGATTCCACAAATGCATAGAAACCTCTACTTATGACTTTCTTCCATCAGATTAAATATACTACTTATGTAAACATGACTACGTGAGTGAGAAACAGTATATGATGTAACTGATACTTTTTTCCATTTATTTGGGACTGTATACCATTGTATAACTAACGTAGTTAAAACACCATTTCCCGATAAAAGAAGGATGTTGATATTATACATATCTTTAGAAATTAAATGAATTCTGTTGTATCCAGGAACTCTAGATGAAGAGAAATTGTAGAATCATGAGGACATGAAATCCAGGGAGAAAAATTATCTGATATATATGGCAATTATGTGACATTGTGATAAGCACCTCAGAAATATGATAGATAGACTTTGCAATACACTGTTTCCCTGATAATCTTTCTACGTACATACTCATTCTTTCCTCTTCAGAACAATATTCAGCTGCTAATCTCTTTACACTTGTTCTTTGCCCTTTTGGTCCCATTCACAGCCACATGAATGACTCCCCTTCCAGTTCACATAGCATTCTATGAACATTGCTGATGGT
Organism: Fratercula arctica; assembly: GCA_947846985.1. NCBI lineage: Eukaryota > Metazoa > Chordata > Aves > Charadriiformes > Alcidae > Fratercula > Fratercula arctica. The sequence goes on from CANTUZ010000026.1 coordinate 18,400,845, forward strand.
TCAGCTAGCACACAAATCACAAGCAATAAATATGTAAATTGTTCATTTTCATGTAAACACAAAGCCTTCAATAGACTTTTCATGCACAAAGACAGTTGCTGGAAGTTGGGGACCTTCTAAGAAATGAAGAATGACTGGGAAAAGTTTATCATGGATACTGATAAAATGAATATAAATCAATAAATACTTTGCTACTACTTGCAGATACCAGTTTCAAAAAAAATATTGGAGGATTCATGGTAAAACATAATCTATTTCATCTTGAAAAAAAAGGATATTCTGCCTGGGATTAGTTTGATATAAATCTTTGACTACTGTAGCAAAGCAGTCAGAAACCCCAGCTGTGGAAAAAAAAAAAAAATTTTCATACTTTAAAATTAATACAGTAAACTTTTGTTGAAAATCACTTAATAAGTGCAGTTATAAGCAATAAAATCTTAGCCTCAGAGAGCAAAGAGAGGGACTTAAAAAAAATAATTAATTTGGGATAAGCTACACAAAGCCCAGCCTAAATATTAAAACTATTCGTAACAAAATAATACTTGAACTTTCTTCTTGGTAACTCCTCTGCTGTCTTAACATCTTAATTTTCCTTCCTCATCTACCCTACTTGAAGGCAAATATGCAACCTACCAAAGTAATTGACTTTGCTGTTGATATGGAATATGCCAGTGTAGAGCCCAGATATTTACAGGATTAAAAGTATATTTTCTTCAAAATACTGTGTGTAAATTAAAAAAAAAAAAAACAAAACACAACAAAACCAACTCCTCACCCACCCCCACCAAAAAAAATCCCCAAAACCTTGCTAGCAAATCACAGGCTAGTTAAATCTGAGGGGACTTGTCTACAGTTCCTTTTTTTTCTCAGGATAGAACTGAACTTTAAAATCTATATAATTTTCTCTTGCATTTTTCAGCATGGTCAATTTATAGTTTAGTGTTCCTATATACATTTCAGTTGTTCATTTTAGTTACGATCACAATGCGCAGTTTCAAATAGTTTTGGTTTACATGCTTTCTATCCACTTTTGTTTCAACTACCTTGATTCTCAGAACTGTGAACGTCTATTTTTGAAGCATTAAATAACTGTCAGATGTCCGGCAGTCAGCACTTCCACAGCCTTCCCCGCTTGCTGTGCCCCATTTTACGTCCTGTGTCCCCCGACCCTGTCTCCCCCAGCCTGACTGATTCAGTGCGATGTTAAACAGTTGTGTTGTTGCCGTGCTGCCTTTTTGCCCTGTGCTCCGCATACCACTAGCATCCAGCCTAATTTTTCCCATACAGCCATGTTCATGCTTCAATGATTCCACCTTTACAGTTTTTACTAATAAATTACTGTGTAACTGTAGTGATACAGTAGTAAAGCAACTGTGTTTTATACCTAGGTATACCCAGTTGGTATATGCAGACAGACAATGTCTGTCGTCTTCTGCGGTGCTGTTTGACAGAGCATTTGACAAATACCAATACTGTTTGGCATGTCCGTGCTAAATGCATATGCCAGCACGTTGAGCTTTTAGGAATTGCCACTGCAGATATTAATTTGATAAGATAATGTCAAATCATGGGTAATGTTTAGTAGTAGATGCTTCAGACACATTTGAAAGAAATCCCTAGCACGGGAAAAGTATGTCAGTAAACTCGTGAAGTGTTTCTTCCTTATTCCTTTCATTTAGCACAAAGCTTGTGCTCTGAGGAATGAGAATTTATATTTATGGCTGGTAAGTGTGTTATCACTGATAAAATCAATATTCTCCGTATGTGATTCCTGATGTTTATTTTTTAATCGGAAATGTTTCTAGACTCCGGCAGTTTAGGGTTACAGAGCTGTTTGAAAGGATTGGCTACAATTTAAATTTTGAACTAAATTTCACAGAATGTCTCCTTTTACAGGTCACAGTCTAATTTCTTCATCATTCTGCTTCTCTCTGATCTCATTTTCCTCTCTTACCTAAACTAAACTATTGGGATTCCACCAATCTCATTTTATATGAAAACAAAATGGCATGCATGATTGTTTTATAAAACAGCAAAGTTAATTTTCTATTACCCTACATTTTTGTGACTATCTAATAACTATTAAATCCTTCTTAATGAATAGTTGTTTCTCTGACGTTTACCCTGCCACTATATTTTGGTACAAGCCCTTCAGCCTGTGCCACAACTCTGGACTGGTTCAATTATCTCACTAGATATAGAGGTCAGGTAGATTCTCAGATCCGACTTTTGTCCCCACAGGCACTGAGTCCAAATCCAAACTTGAAAAAAACTATTAAAATTAACATGAGAGCAATGTGATCCAGATTTTGTAATCAGACTTCAGATGTTTTCTCAGGAAACAGACATAGGCCATGACTTCATTTAGTATAAACTCACACAGAGATTTTAGTGCCCAATTATTAGCATAATTTAAAATCATCATTTTAACATAATGAAGACACATAGATTCTTTTTAAATTGCTTTCAGGGTTTCGAGTTTTAACTCAAAACAATGTACAAATGTACATTCTACAAATCCCATATTTGTACAAGTCCTCATGTGCAAATGTCAGATTTTTTTCTGCTATTGTAAGTGCTAAAATCTTATTTTCTCTTAGGCAAAAACTGAGAATTCTCATCTGTTCTCAGCAACTGATGCTCTTGGAAAATACCACAGAACATGAAGTTCACAGTAAAAGGAATGAGAGACGTCAACAATGTATTCTTAATAAATATCTCATAACCATTCTTCCAACCATAAGTGGCAGCAAGTATCAAACATTCATGGCTGACACTATAGAAGAAAGCTGAAAATACACTTCTGGCTCTCATTCTGGCGACAGCACACATCAGTTGCTGGTGCCTGGTCGGTGGTGTGGAGAACTGGGGTCCTGTGACTAGTAGCAGATCATGGCCCAGAGGATATCAGTTCTGACATGTGGTAGGATACAGAGAATACTCAGGAGAGTCTTTGTGTAGCCTGTTCAGCGCAGCCAGCTCTTGGCTAATTAGCCTGTCAAGGGAGCTGGCTCTGGCTATGTTTGTCTTTTATTAAGTGGGATGCCCTCCAATTTCAGTTTACTGACAGATAATTTTCAGTTTGATTGGTGACACCGAACACATTCCTTGGTTCCATGCCTCTCCTTGTCACACCTGGATGCACTAGCATTTTTGCAGCTAGTCACAACACCCAAGTCCATGTTGCATTATGATGCATTCACCTGTACTGATGAACATCAATCCAGAAGAGATCTTGGCTTCATTCCCAACTTGCCTGGAGGCAAGGTGCATAGACACAGAACAACCACTTGTAACTCCGTTTTTAAGAGGTGCTGAAAATCTGTAGCTCCCATTGAAAGGCTGCCATTAATCTCTATGCAACAGTTGCTTTTATGAGAAGAATAATTCCGAGTTTACGCAGTCATGCTGGCCTGGACACCTGTCTTGACAGAGCTCAACACCTACCGCAAGAGCAGACTATGTTTAAGACACATTTAGGATGGAGGTCAGAGTGACATTTCACGGTACACTGGGAAGAATGAAGCGATTTGGAACTTACAATGAATTTACCAAGCCTAAATCGTGTCTGACTAAACTGATTGCTTTCTGTGATAAATTACTAGATTTTGGGACAAGAAGAGAGTAGATGATATCACTTACCTGTACTTTAGCCAGGCTTTTGACACAATATTGTATGCAAGTTAGAACGTCACAATCTGGATGAAAGGCCAAACAGCTAGACAAAAATCTTATTGGATGATGGGTCTCAGGGAGTGGTAGTAAATGGGTTGCATGCTACCTAAATCCTGGTAAAACATGGTGGTCTATACCATGACGTGTCTTGTTTAACATCTTCCTCAATGGCCAAGGGGAGGTAAGGGAACACTTGCTTCTCAGGCTGGCAGGTGACACCAAACTGGGGAAACTGAAACTTGCTGGAGAGTGGGGCTGCCATCCTGAGGAACCAAGACGTGCTGGAGGAATGGGCCTTGTGCAGTTCAGTCTGGACAAACACTGAGCCCAGCCCCTGGGAAAGCAGAGCCCTGGGCTCTGGTCCAGGCTGGGCACTGCCTGCCTGGGCAGCAGCTCTGTAGGAAAGTCCTGGGGACCCTGGGGGACACTGAGCTGCACAGGAACCACCCTGGGGCTGGCAGAGTTTGGCACTCTAGGAGCAGGAACTGCTGAGACTGGCATTTTTTCTCTGATAAGTAGCAGTCTGTTTACACTGGAAAAAATAACACGCATTCATTTACACCAATTGAAATCTACGTCTATCTTGTTTGTGACTCCTTGTTTCAGATGAGAGGAGCAAAAAGCATATTTTCCTGATTTACACAGGGGAGTAAAATAGTCCTATTTTCTGTAACTGCACATTTCTGAAAGACAATGAAAGCTTGCCTTCCTGCCGATGGCTTCGAAAGGGAGATCATCTAAACAGCAGCCTGAGACCAGAGTCAGGAGGCTGGTGAGGTTCCTCCACTGGCAGGAAGCAGCAGCATGAGCTGTGACTGCTTTGACTCCACCGGTTAAAGAAAGTTGGAGGGAGGAGAGCCTGAATGCTGGAATTGCTGCGCATTTGGGAAATAAAAAGTGATGTAGGTGAGATGACAGATAACAAGAGATATCTCAGTGGGATCTAAAAGCCCATAATTGGATTCTGACAGAGGAAAAAGTAGAAGTTCCTCTTTCTCTTTCCCAGATGCTGGCCTTGCCCTCTCTCAGATTGACCACTAGTAATGGCATTTTGAGCAATTTATTTACTTCTGTTAAAAAAAGGTCTTCCCTTAGTAGTTACGAACATACTCTATGCCATTATAAACCTGTGTAATTGGTGTCTGTAGTGCTGACTTTTACAATGTCTGTAAAACTAATCTGTGATCTTTAATTCTACAATAAGTTACATGGTCCAAGAACACAGAATGAATATGATTTTGAACAAAGAGTGAATATTTGAATGTAGTTTTAGAAGTCAGAGCAAGTCTACCTTTGAAAAATACTGGAAGCTTGGTGGGATGAATGAAATTCCTTTTCTTGACAGTTTGTAAACACTAGGGAGTAATAGCAAGATACTTAATTGGCTCTTTCCCAGCTTATTCCCCTATATTAGCATTAACTGAAGTCAGGAACAAGCTCTGTGCAGAACATGGTCTTGAACTGTATTGATTTGCCTTTCCTGGTTAATGAGTATTTGCATGATTGCACAAATTGAGATATTTAATTTTGGGAATAATTTAATTTTAGTTTACTTATTGAAATATAAAACGTCAAAGGAGTGCACAGAAGACTTTCTTTTAAAAATATGGTTGCCTAGTAAAAGATATTCTCTCTGGGGACTTTGTCTGGATTAGAACAGAGATGTGAGTGTTGCCAGAATGCAATTTAGGTGTCTGGACAATGGCGAACATGCTGTCGAGACACAGCTAACCAACAGTCAGGAAAGCATGGAGGTAATGCAATATTTTCCACAGTTGCCAGATTTTGCTTCCAGAGGAGCAAGTTTAAATTAACTTCTACATTTTCATATGTCATGGAGATTTGTTATTCTTTTAGGTGCTACTATTTTAGAAATAATATATAACAAGAAGATAGTGAAAATCAAGTTGAATGCAACTTTTCTGTTTCAGTAATTGTATTTTGAAATTATCAGATATACAGAAGAGCTTCCAAGACTGACAGAGGAAAATTGTAGCTGGAATACACTGGAAGAAGTAAGAGAGAAATTTAAAGATATGAAATTTCTGAATACATAAAGTTTCCAAACCAGCTTCAGCACAAGAAAATGTAAGTCGGTGTACCTTGAGCTTGTACTGACAAGGAAGGCTGTATTTGCCTCTGTTTCACTAAAAGTCAGCTAAAGCAATTTTGATTAACAAAGGCTGTGAAGTGTCACAGAGTTAATGGCATCCTGAGAGGCAGGGCATATCAGTTAGATTTAACTCCTCTGTGGAAAGTAGTTCATAAATAAAATCTCAAGATCTCCTGACAAAACATTTTCTGAGAAATGTAAAATTATAGGTGTATGCTTGACAGTAAAATTTATACTAGAAGCAGTAAAAAGAACTTTATTAACATAAACAAGTCAAGTATCCTAATCCCTTTCAGAACTCCTAAGCTTCTCAATAAGATGAACTCTGGACAAGAGAGTTATCTTGCATATAATTTAGCTTTAGGAGAGACCCTTGTCAGCATCTTTTTGAACAATACTTTCTCTCAAAAGGCATTAGAAGAGCTTGTACAACTCCTGGTGTAATTCAGTTGTCACAAAGGCTGAATTTCATTGCAGTTTTGGATGAAAAAGACAACAGAAATATGTATGGAAAGGGTTAATTTTTTTAGGTTAACGCGGATCCTCAATTATTTATCACATTTCATGAAATTTGAAGGACATTAAATGAAGGCAGCTGTACTGGCTCCTGTGTCAGGTTACTGTCTGACACCCAAATAACAGAGAAAGACCACTTCTTCATGTCTTTGCCACCACGCATTGTACGCCTGGTGAAAGCTGTCAATAATTGTTGGGTTTTTTCCTCCTTCCTAAATGCTCATAGGCGACTTCAAACAGTCCTGGTAGTACAGAATCAATATCTTAGCGCCAGCAGCCGCGGCAAAACTGTTATCATTATTGTGTTTACCCTTGATCAGGTTACACTCTTTCCTCCCAAAGCCACTAAAAATTCCAGCAAGCACACACAGCATCTCCTTGGCAAGTTCTTTCTGCCTTCTACAGGCATCAAACATTTAATTTTTTTCCCCTCATGGGAGGGTGCTATGGCTAAGGAATAAATTGAGATAAAAACAGGCATTGAGAGAAAAGATTGCCCAGTTTTTAATTAAATGACATCAGAACACTGTTTCAGAACACCAGTGATTATTGAATTGGCACCCCGATCTGCTAAAACCAGGAAAAACTAAGCCAGAAGGAGAAATGGACCATGAAAAACTTTGGGTTTACTATAACAGTAAACAATATACCTTTCCTGTGATTTTCCTCTTTTCTCAGGCAAAGCACACACATCTGAGATTGCATTCAGAATGCTGAAGACAGAACCATAAAAAGGTGTGATTTTATATAGACACATTTAGCCTACCCTTTAATTAATCAACTGAATGCCTTATTTTTACTTCAACTCATTCAGCATTTCTGGCTTTGTTGTGCCATTAAATATGACATTTCCACATTTGAAAAAAAATGTCAAGCTATAATGATACACCTACTGCAGTGTACTGCCTCTACTAAACAGAAGTCATGATTGACTGACAGCTTGAGTCTTAGAAAGAATAATTTTCAGTAAATAGGAAATACATAAGTTTTATTAGTGGCTTTAAAATATTTGGAAAAAAAGTGAAGTAAAACAATTTTTTCTGTTTTCTTTCTGTTTCATAAATCATTAATCCTTTCACTGTTACTTAGCATATGCCTTTTTAATTTTTTTTTTTTTTTATTTGTTAAGCTTATATCTCAACCTATGGTCACCACAGACGTATTGCTAAAACAACTCATTTATCACAGTTTGACTCAAGTAAAAGAGCTGTGTCACTTATTAGGCAAAGTGACATGTATTAATCATGAGTCTGTTCTAAAAGATCTATTCATGTTACTCCTTTTGAGTGTACAGAGTCAATGGGAAGACAGAGAGCAAGATAATTAAAGAAATTTTAGGAAAGAGGAGAGTTTATTATGGTTACTCCTCCTAGTTCACACCCATTACAACTCTTGCTGTAGGACTTCTATTCCTCGTGCATTTGGGTTTTTTAATTATTAATTTTTAATAACCAGGAGGAAAGGGAACCCTAAGATAAATATCAGTGGAAGTAATGATTCAAATGGCTAATCAGGATCTGAGCCTAGATTTTTCAGGATCATGGAGCTTTGTTTAGGCGACTGAATCCCTCGTCAAGCTAAGGAATAAGCTATTCCTCAGAGATTTGCATCCTTAAATGTGAGTGATGGTCTTACTTTGATAATAATGTAGGTCTAGAATTAGAGGTCAAGTTCTCTGCTAGTGAAAAAGCCACATGAAAGAGAGGAAATAATGCAAACGTAGAACTTCCTTTGTCCAACAATAGAATTTGTAAAAAACTGTTTTAGATTGTCAAGTTTCTTAAGAAGAGACAGCTAGGAAATGACCATGCACTAAAATTGCAATGGAAAGGTATTTTCTACCACTGTAAAGTCTTCCTTATTTTTGAAAACCAGGGCCATATGTATAAACCATTTATAAAGGGCTGATTTAAAAAAAAAAAAAAATCAATTATTTTTTTCAATATTTGAAAGAGACTAAACACTTTAAAATTATATCTTACATTTTCAAAGAAAAAGTAATTTTGATATCATAAGAACATACATTGTTTTTTCCTTTCATTTCTACTTCAGAAATCTGTCAAAGAACAATTCTTTCACATAGAGGTTTCTGTTCTGTTGAACTAATGATTTTTTTAAAACCCATTTCACTGAAAAATTCTTCATCAGCTCTACTGCTGACACTGCCGCTAATGACTAGATTTGGTCACTACACAAAGCTCCCCTCTCTGATCCTGTGAGGGGAGCACAAGCTGTTTGCCAGGCAGCTGAACCTCAGTGACGTGCTGGAGTGTGGAGTGATGACCTTATCTTGTCCCTCCGCTGTCTGTTCTTTGGGGCTATGCAGAGCTGTTAGGAGTATAACTCATAACCACATTTGTGTGGACTTTTTCACCTATTGCTGAGTCCTGCCTGTAACTGCTGAGAAGATTTAGTGGCATATTTTGGCACATGCTCCAAGGCTTCTATTAGCAGTGTCACTGAAGAAACATAATATTGCCAAGTAATAACATTTCACAGGCAGCCAAGAGCCATCACTTACATTGTTCTTATTTACAGTACTGCTGAGTTTATGTCAGGTGTAGCTAAGCTCCACAAGAAGTTGTGCTTGAGCGTAATTCATATTTCTGCCTTTTTTTTTTTTTTTAATACTCAATGTACATCCATGTTTGCATTCCCTGTTTCTGCTCAACAGCATGGGTCATTCTGCATCACTTCACGAAAAACATATCGAATCATCCCCAGTAATTTCAGTAGATAACTCTCCATAAAGATAAAAATAGAAGAAACTCATATTTCTATTCAAAAAGAAGTAAGGGAGTATCTATGATGTAAGTTTGCTCTGCAATTTACTAGGACATTTAGCCAAATTTTACAGATTCACATGGCTAAGGTATCAGCCTCCTAAATGTGGGGGAAACTGCATTGAAAGGGGCCAGTCTATGAGTCTTTTCCACATACTGTCTGATAAACTATTTTGTTACCTGTGTAGATTTCTGTGCTAGTATATACTCAACTACAATAAATATAACATTTATCATAATATCGGAGAGTAATTCCAGTGGCTGCAGACATGAAGAAATCTATTCTATTGAAAGGAGAAATTGTCAGTGCAGTATGAAAGGAGTTCAGGAAGAAAATGTGTACCATTGTAAACACTGCTTTCTGTGAGATTATGTATTGTGTGATCCCCTTCAGACATGTGAAAAGACAAGAATAAATGCAACCATTATAATCTACTGAATAACATCTCTCCTAAAAGTTTTTTTATAAATCATCCAGTCCTTAGAAATTCTGATAACAATATTTTTCTTTTCCATTATATATATTTTTAAATTAAGTATCATAGACAAACATTGTTTAGATAGAAAACTAATGTTATTTCTTTGAATTACCTTAAAGTAAAGTAGAATGCAGGAGGATATAATATGAATCTAAAGTCTTTGGTCAATATGAAACTTTCCCACAGCCCAGTCTAGTCTTTCCAAAGACTGGGATATCTGGTGTATGTTACACTCTTCGATTGCAAACAAAAATGTATGCAATCATTTTATAAAGGAAGTATTTAACAATGTAATCGTCACCTCTAACATACCATTATATTACCTAGGTAGTAGTCCTAAACTGGTAGAGGCCCTATTTGAGAAGTCCACTTCTTTTAAAGACACTACATAGATCTGAACATCAAGAAGGCAGCCATTGACCGATAGGATTAGCAATGCAACTTTTGAGATGGTTTACAGATTGATTAAGAAAAGCTTTTGTTGAACTTGGGATAGTGAAATTAACTTTTTGCATTTCACAAAGGGTCTGTGAAATATATCAATTACATCCCTTCTGTTGGTACTGAAAAATGAAGCAGAGGCTGAGTTCATCCTCAGCACTTTAATACATTGTAATTACCCTAACTGCTTGTACATTTATTTTTATTTCAATTTTTCAGTGGCAAACCACAGTCGTAATAGAGATAAAGTCAGACTATTTCTTTTGTTGGCTGGGCCAAGTTACACATCACTCTGTGTGTGTGCACAGAGTATTTGTGGTGTCTTGTCTTCTGGTTTATCTGTTAGCACTACTACCATCCATAAATCCTAGCTACTTTTGCAGAAGGCAATGTTGAATGACTCTGCAGTCACTTTGTGTGTATATGTGGGTAGATGGGAATTTCGGAGTGCGACATGGCATGGCCTTCCCATTCACAGAGTAATTATTTATCTCTTTGAGTTAAGTAGCAGGGGTAGCTAAGATCTGAGTTTCAGTTCTAGAGTTCTAGAATTTGCTAAGCCCAGCTTTTTTCATGTACCAGCACAGGCTCCTTCTGCCTCTTAAAATTCAATGTAGACATAGCCTCAAAGTCAACATTAGAAACAGTAGGTTAGAACTATATCTGTCTAACAAAAGAACATCTATTGTTCCAAATCTAAGCCTAGTGTGGAAAGGCTTCATGATCTTGCCACTGAAGTCAGTGGGAAAAATTAAACAGTTTTTAAACTTCAAGAGGATCACTGCTGTTGTAGCATCTTGAAGAAATAAAATATAATCTTAATTTTTACTAAACCCATACATTGAGGCAAAACGGTGGTAAATATTTTTTAAAAATGCTTTATCTCAGAAACTTGGAAGTTTTATCTGTATGTTTTAAAATGAAAGTAATTTAGTTTTAAAAATAAATACAATCAATTTTCTGAATGAAATTATTTGGCACTCATGTTGTCCTATCTCAACTTTTCAAGTTACTTCATTCATTTTTTTGGATCTGCTATCTTGTAATTGTCCATAATATGTCTTTTAAAAATAAAGAAATGCCATATGCCATAAGTATGTTGAAGAACCCAAGAGTATTGATAACCCTTCTTCAACCATTGTGTCTCTGTCCTTTCTTTTGGGAGGAAGTGTCTCTTCGCTCTGAGTGTTCCCCAGACTACCATTAATGATCTTCCATGGAGAAATTGCAAATTCTGGCTCCCTCTGATGGTCCACTTTGGAATTATATGATCATAATTACCCATTCAGGTACAATATTCCATTTATAATTCTTTCCTAAGTCATTCTTGGATATGAATATCATGGCTCCATTCCTTTACTTATATTCTCTTTTTTGAGACAATATTTGTGAGATACTTTTAAACTTTGGTATATGGATCTCCAGCCAGCCACTAGCAGGTCTCTAATACTTTATGTTCTTAAAATTGCAAATTAGCATTCTAGGGCTTTCTCTTTCCAGGTTTCCATAGAAACTCTTGTACAGCTTATTCATTAGAAAGAGTTCTGTTTAATTGATCTCCTAATGTATTGCTTAATAGTAACTGTTAAGCAGTCTTTTGTTTCCAGGTCATATTTAGGGTTCACATATTTGCATAAAAGCATTTCATTAGTTGAAACCAATCATTATTAGTAATTTTCTTTTTTTAGTTTAAAATAACTAAACCCTCATTGACATTTTCTGAATAGCAAATATTTATATCTTGCTGAATGGGTTTTCTCTGTGAGCCTGGGTGCTTTGTTTCTCTGAGCAGCAAGAAAATTACAGAGCTTCAAAATGTTAATCAGAGAAGACAAAAAGAAAGTGGTTTTTTTTCCAATTGAAATGTAAATGCACAGTGACGATAACTATAGGCCACAGGCAATATTTGATGACAAAGTTGTAATGGATAAATATCCTTTAAAAATCACAGTAATGCACTACCCAACTTGAATACTCTGGGATTTTTTCTATTATGCATAATAATGATTTTCTGACATTTTAGGCTGTGGAAGTTTAAAATCTCAAAGAAATCTTCTTTTGCAATATGGTACTGTCCAAACTCTTCCCACTTAAGGTAGTCAGATTTGATGAATATTTTTATAGTCAAATATATTAATTCATTTGGCTCTGCATGAGTTGCAAGCTGATTTTCAGCTCACTGGGGCACATGAATGTCAAACAATTCACCCACAGTCACACGATGAAGTTTAGTTCTGACAATAGAGAAATTGTGTTCACCAAGAACAATCATTTAAATTCTTTCTGGATAATAACTGCTATGGAAAACAAAGTATATACTTTCCAGCAACTTTTCCTTGAACACCTTAAAAAGAGCTAACCCATCGAACTTTCCCAAGCGTGAATGGAGAGTATACGTATATTTACCTGGATTCTTGTTTTACATACTATGAGTTTGGTTCACAAATTCATGTTAATTGATTATAAATCTGGCTATTCTAAACTAATGTTTTTAATTTTATTTTAATCATCTTTCTGTTTTTTTCCAGTGCTTGGAGTTGATGATTTTCAAGATTTGCTCACAAACATGAGAGCTTTAAGTCTGGTTCTGTCACTGTTTTCATTCTTTTAAAATAAGACATAATATTCTCAGTCACAGAACTTCAAGAAAGACCTGTGAAAACAGAAGATATGGAATGATTTCTAATGAATTCCCAAGACTTAGCAGGAACTACATGTTTCTAAAAACAATTAATTCCCTTCAGATCTCAAAACATTCATTAGCATTTGTTCCTCTGAGTAGTCCAATGTAGTATGCGTAACTTGAACAAAACCCACAATGTTGGGAAAAGAGTTGAGAGGGTCTAGTGAAAAAGAAAGCAAAGGTATCGTGTTTGACCTTTTATGTCCTAATAAAATACTGGTAAAAATTGATGTTGTTATTGCTAATGTTTAGATATCATGATGAAGCTATCCAGAAAGAGAAATAAATGCCATTAGTATTTATCATAAATCATAGGCCAAACCTAGTTCACCAACTCAAAGCCTCTAGTTGTTGTCTATCCTGAAATAATGCATATGAATATTTCTTGCCCACTGATAATTTTAAATAAGTAAGAAGCATCTCTAAAGGAAAAGCTAATTGATAGGAGTTTTTCAGGAGTTCCAAATATCTGGTTCTATTTTCCATACATTTTCTGCCGTTTTGTAAAGTCTTGGTATGGAAAAAAGCTGTGCCAAAATCTTCACAAGAAGCTCATTTATTAGTATAGACATAAGGCAGAGCAAGTGTGAACTGATATCATGTTGTATATATATGAAAATAATTTTAGTAAATATTGTCATGCATGTTTGTTTGCATGAATAATAAGTAAACTTGCATCGATAAACCACTTTTTTTTACTGTTTTGAGTATTCATTGAGATGTCTGCTGAAGACTGAGGATCATCTTTAAAGTCATCAGGGATGAACTATGGAATCAAAGAATTATGCTACAGACTCAGGATCATTACAGTGAATTTTTTAGACTGTTATAGAACAGGAAGATAACTTGTAATATTTAGATATTTCAAATTACGTGTTTTAGATGCAGGAAAGTTAAAGATCATTATTTTTCTGCTAATCGTAAAATCACTTCAAAAATTTTTCCCTGCAGGGGTAGTATCGATCATGACCATCTTACCAAAAAAAGTATTCTTAATTTATATTTTAAACTACTTTCCTTCTCTGCCTTTGATATTTTTCCTTGCTGTTTGAAAAACTTTGAGTATAGTGACAGAGTGATAACTTTATAGTCTTCAGTGATGCCTACTTGTTCTTAGGTCTAGAAAACTGACTTGTGAAACCAGCCTTAGCAGTAACATACCAGCTACTACATAACAATCAAACATATTGAACAAAAACAGTAGTTTAGGGGCAGTTATGCTTGCTTAATCATGTTGTTTTCCCCTACAAAGAGGGGCAGACATGAGAAAGAAATGAAGCACAAAGGAGCAAAAGATGCAGGCTCTCTTAATGTTTTTCTCCAAATAGCACTCTTGAACTACTGATGTGTGTGCGCTCTAAGAAGCCTCAGTAATTTCAAGACTTGGCAACTATCTGTTGGCTACAACAAGAAGGAAATAATCTATGGTCTCAGGTATCATTCTTTCCTACCAATTTATTTGCTCTGTGAAGTTCAGCAAACTACTTCTATTTTCATTTTGAAACAAAGAATGCGTGAGAGAGGGACACACTGATAGCATGCATACACTTGGCCATGTCTGCTTGTACGAGCACAGACTGAGATTATATTAAGGACTGCTCTTCCTACACAAGTCTCAGCAGCAGAAGAACATGGAAGCTAGTATACGGATCCAACTTGGCCACCTTTGGAAAACTTAATTTTGGAGTCCATGTAGTTGGCACTGTGGTAAAGCTGGTGTGCCCTGCTGATTGATAGGGCTGAATAGCTTGAGCACAATACTGCACTGTGCGTCGCAATGTCTCTCAGACTAAATGTTACTTGTGTCTGGCCTTTTCGTTTTCCCTGAACTATTTTCCTACACATTAGACTCCAAAATTTGAGCGAGCCCGTGCCTCAGCTCATACGTAATTATCTTCCATTCTCACTTCACAAAAAATGTGATGCTACTGAACTCCATTGACTGTACTAACCAGGTTCCCTGACTGTAACAGGAGATTAGGCAACTGGCTCACATGTAACCTTATACATAAGGACAACTAAATCCGGTTAAGAGGTGAGTCATACAGACTAAGGATCTTTAGAACCAGAGTTTCAAAGCGAATAAAAAGTCTTATCCGTAATGGATAGCTGCTCAATACTTCCAATGAAGCTACGTAGAACTTTACTTTCAGGTAGAGAATGTCCAATACATCATCTTGTTTTGCACCCAGACAGTTGTTCATGCTTTGAACGATTTTTCTTTTTTCCTGTTATTATTTTTTATTACATGTAAATACTTCGTGGTTACATATTGTGCTAGCAATTTTTGCAGTCATCATTTATGCTACTTGACTCTCTAAGCCCTTGAAATATGGGACTCAATAAATAAAGCAACTGAAATTGTGAAATCCATCACAATAGAGGGCAATCTGAAATGCAGAGTCTACGTCCTCTCATTATTCATCCTATGAATCTGTCGTGGTTTGGGCTGGGCTGGCCACTCAAATCAGGGCAGAATGATGCTCTCTGAGCTTACTACACCCTCTGCTGTTTTTTTCTCCTTTTATTTCCGGGACCTAGTCCTAGCATTGATCCTTCTTTCTGTTAGGCAGCACTAAGGCTACTGCTCTAACAAGACTTTCTATTAAGCATCCAGACTGATCAAACACTCAGGGCCACACTACTGTCTTGAGTGCTAGTTTGATGACAATATTTGTCACCTTTCTTCCTCTTTCAACAAGACAAAGATTATTATTTCTCATGAAAAGGACAGAAGAAGCCTCAGATAACTTCCATTAGGTGCACAATGCTCATTTCTAAGCATTCACAAGGTGAGAATACCATGTATGTATTCTGGAGAATATTCACTCTCTTCAGGCAAATTTGGCATCCTACGATAGAGTCATTGGTGCACCTTGGGTGTGAAGCTTCAAAAGAGATATATTCAGTGGAAGAAAAAGATAGAGATTTTAGTTGCATACCTAAAACTAGAGAATATTGGGCAATGTGTTAGGATAACATCTGCTGTAAATTTGGCCAGAGCGCAGTTCAAGCATTTTTGCTACTGTCGTCTTTCTGGCACAAAAAAGGTGGGTGAAAAACATGAAAAACATCACAGAAACTGCTGCTTTTTGAAAATGTGACTGTTATATAAAAAAGTGAAATTTATCAGCTGTGCTTATTTTCCAGAATGTCTTTCTAGTGATTACCTTAATTGCATTGCTGGCAGAGTATGGAGTTTTTATTAATCAATAAGACAATGATCCTTATAATGAGATTATACAAGCAGCAACTAATCATTATCTCATCATCAATCTCTAAATCTGTTTCCCATTATTAAAATCCACAATACTCTGTAAGTTCCCCAACAACAATATTTTATGACTACAGTGTATGTCACAGCATAGGTGTTTTCACTGTCAACTGGTTTAATTTCCTGGCTAGCTACATCGTTCTGAGCTGAACTTGGTATGTAAGATACAATGAGTCAGTAGCAGCAATATCTACTATTTCTGCTGACTGGGTTTCTCCATAGAGGCTACAGATGTTTAAAGTTATATGTAGGTGCTGATACACCACTGCTCCTAGGCTGGGGATGAAAAGGACAAAGGTGACTGACGTTTTCCACTTAATTGTCTGCAGCTAAACTGGTGCAACATGGTGCAGGTACCCTCAACTAACACCTAACATGTGAAGAACCTTCCAGAAGGTCAACCTGTACACGCCCGTGCAGCAAGAGCCAACCCAGCAGGGGCTGTGGGACTTCAGCCAGCCAGAACTGGGTCCCACTCAGTCCTATAAGTACTGGGGCTGCTGGATGTGTGAGGGTTGCTGGAGTGTGTGAGGGCTAATGGTGGGGTGGGGAAGCCCTTCACCCTGCGTGCTACCAGCCAGCAGCTACCAGGGGCTGCCATATTGGCCCCCAAACTTCTCTCCTTAACTTTTCTGTGTCTCCCATGGAGTAGGAAGGTTGTGTGGCTCATTAACATCAAATATACTTATGACTAAGAGTGCTTTGGTATCTGAACCCATTTAGTCACACATTGTCATTTTCACCTCAAACTGTGACAGTCTCCCAACGGAAGCATGCTAAGACAATCTTCTTTTCAAAAATAAAAGAGACCCAATGTGGTAGATACTCATCTAAGGGCAACACACGTCAAGGGCATATCTTTTTCTTTTACCTCTACTCTTCCTGTACCTCAGCAGACTAACTTAACATCCCGGAAAAGCATGTTTCTGACATTCCTGGAAAGGTAATCAAAGGAAGAAGGATCCTCCTGGGGAAGGAAGGTGGCTTCCTGACCAAGGTGAGTACCTGTTTTAGAAGCCGACAGAGTGGCCACCTTCTAGGTAGAGTTATAGGAAAAGCAAATCAGTGTGGTGTTAAGTGCTTTGCTGTTTATATTGGACAGTTCTCGTGCTCCTACAGTTTTCATTATATTTTACTATGAAACGTTCCTTTGAAGCCAAAGCTTAAAGTTAACAGGTAGGGGGTTTAAAAGGACGGCACTATGAATCATTAAAGCTTTAAGTGACGGCATTCGAATGGACATTCAAAATGTAAACATATGAAGTAAATGAGCTTAACAGCACGGATATTTCTAAGAAATAAAAAAATAACATCCAAAATAGGCAAGCAAAAGCTGTGTATTCCAGTCCACCATATTAAATTAACAGGCTTTTTTTTCCACCTTTTTTCTGTCTCTTAAAATAGGAAAAGTAACCTAGAGAAAGAATTAAGTAACAGAAATAGTATTTAAAATTCTGTGATATAGTATGATCACAGCATAAGTGTCTAACTTAAATATAACAGCGGTGCTCCCAAATATTAGACAGAAATAAAAAAAACCCCACCAAACCAAACAAACATTGTATCAATTTTTCTTCTAGGCAAACCAATTCATGCTAAAAATCAATTAACATAACCAGATCTCCTATCATTCCTTGAATAGCATCATTGTCACCTCTCAAAAGCCTGAATAAATTTAGAAAGAACAACTGACTTCTTCCATGTTCTCAGGTGTTTCCATTCTTTGCTCACAACTTCCAATTTACCAGCTTCAGACATTTTTTTGAAAATCTGAGGTAAATCCTCAATTGATCCTCTATCCTCTTGTCTTAGCCCAACAGCAACAAAAAAGTGGTTTGACCTGTTTCCTCATTCCTACAATCCCTGAAAAAAAAAAAAAAACAAACCGCTCTTCTGTGATCAGTTTACTTATGGTTTCCCAGGATCAGAATTACAAAAGTTTTCTTGTACATTTTCCCAGGGTTTCTGTCTTCTTCCATAGCCGATTAACTGTTCATTGTTTTTATCTATGCTAGTCTCTGTTCATTTGGAATCTTTTCCTGATTTATCGATCATGTTCTGTATATTTAATTCAGGTAAATAACGAAGATAATCACTGCCTTGCTCAGTGTGAAGAGAACCTAGTGTCTTCTGCTCCAATGGAATCAGTTCTGACCTTGTGTCATGAGCCTGACCCAAATAAACTGTGATTCAAGGAGTTAGTGCTAGATTTAAGAGTCCTCCTGATCAGGCACAGGTCCAGTGTAGCCTTCACAATGGAGCTGTGCTGCACAAATATCTTGGATGCAGGATAACCTCAGCCAGCTCATTATATCAGAGGGCTGCAGGCAGCTTCCCCTCCATAACAGCAATTACACCACTTGCATGGTCTTGCCTTTATCTAACAGCGCAGCAAGAAGTTCTCACATGAACATCACTTATATTCGATTACAGACATGATAAATAGAGCTGTTTCCTTGTGAGAAAACCATATAATAGCTTGAAAGACTAAAAGGGGAGAACCTCTGCTTTGGATGTGGTCTGCATGGTGTGCTGCATGTGGGTGGGAGTCCTGTTTGATGATACACTGTCCAGGGCTCCCACTATTTAAAGGGATGTAAGAATGTCTGTGCTATTCTCTTCTCATAATGTTAGCTCTAATAAATAGTATTTTAAATGTCACCTTGCAGACTTTTAAGTGCCTTTTTTACTGGGATCGAAATGGACCAGCACCTCCTGGTGCAAAACACCTTGCATGCACAGTAAAGAAATGAGAAAGAAAATAATTCTTATCGGCTTTGAAAAAAATTGTGTCAGAAAAAAATGGAATCCTTGCAGTTCAGAAAAATTTACCCGTCTGACCAACAGGGAGAAAACCTGTCCCTTCAGTTGTATCAAGACACCACAGAGGTATAAAGTATCTTGGATAAATAACTGAATTACCCAAATATTAGCAGAAAAAGTGATAGCACCTCTAGAAATAGACCATTTTAAAACTACAGACTCTCATATTTCTGTATTTCTCATAGTTAAGATATATCATTCAGAGCAGGTGGAATACAGCTGTGATCAGATTTGGTGATTAAATTAAAAAATCTTTGTCTCTGCAAAGTTGGAAAAGACGAATTTCATGAATTGACAACGAATGACAAACAAATGACAGAAATAAGTACCTGCAAATATACTGTGGTAACGTAAGTCCTTAAGGCATTGGACTAACGTAAAAAATAGGTTAGAAATCACATAGAGAATAAAGCCAGAAGAAACATGGAAATGCACCTCCTTACACCAAAATAATATGCTGGTGCCAATTTGGTTGATCTAAAATAAAGTTCTATCTTAATAAGTGGTATCTTACAAGCAGAGAGAGGTATTTGATTTCTGTCATTACCATTTGGAACACCACTTCTCTAAACATATACTTTTTGAATTAAAAGTGTCAATCCATTAGGAAGCTAATGGACGGGCACTATTCATCCAAGGGAAAGAAAAATAAGAAGTGGCATTAAAATAAGCATATGTTTTTGCAAGTGCAAATGGGTTTGGAACTAAAAGATAGATATTCAATGTGTAAATAGTGCCAAAAGGCTCCATTAATGGGTAGATACTATAACATCTTTGAAAGAGATTTCTACTTTGATAATTTGTTTCCACTATAAATAGTTTAAATGAATTTTCTGAGACTGGATCCTGGACTGGTCCAGGTGAGAGCATTTCCAGGTGAAAACATTTCCTTTTCTTTAGTGATGAATTTCTGGCCAGTGAGGTCATGTCATCAGCTTAACTCGACAAAGTCCATGTACTGGGCATCTAAAGAAAGATGAGGGTCCTGTCAGGAAGACATAAACAAAACCTGAAGTTATTTCAGAGCCAGGGGAAGTCTGATATGGTACTGAGTAAAGACAGAGAAATTGGTATAATAATTCAGGATTAGGTAGGATGAAACCTTTCTTTCCTAGCAAAACAAATGTGATTAGAAGAAACTCCTTTATGTCAAGCTTCAACCTATAGACACTGTATTTGCCCATCAACTAAGTATGTTTGATTTGATTGTAGGAGTACAGATTGATGATGGCAAGGCATACATACAATTTTATATAAATAAACATTCACAGTATAACTACCAAGTGTTTACAGATTGCCAAACGTATCCCAGAAGATGTTGTTCATATGAACTGTTCTCTCTCTCCCTTTTTTTAAAGGTTATATCAAGTTTAGTCAACATTTTTTCTCCAAAAAAAGGTTCGTGGGGGTGTTTTATGTTGGTCTAATAAAACTATTTCCTCCTTAGTAAAACCAGTAAAAATGAGAAAATGGGGTCAAGAAATTAAATGTTTTTCTAAACACAGCATAGAGTATACTACATAATTAATCAACAGGAAAACCAAAAGCAGAAAGTACAATAGAACTGCAATTGATAACATCTTTTGGTTATTTACATAAATTGTTACCATATTTTATATGGTAGAAATGCTGACACTTCTACTCAATTTTATAATCTGCATTTGCAATATGTATTTTGCATGATCTTTGGGTAAGGTTGTGTCAGCTACATTTGTGAAAAGAGCTCTGAAAAGATAGGCATTTTTACTTAGACAGCTCTTGAAGGAAAAAGAAAGGTCTTGAAAAATCCTGTGAATTGTTTGCTCAGATTATGTTATAAATATACTTCCTGGTGTTGTTTTTTGAAATTTGATCACCATCTTCTAATTATTTTATATTCTTAATGTATAAGCCCTTAGAAGTCAAATATATTGAGATGCACATTGGAAAAGCCTTGGTCTCATTCCGTGAATGGAGATATTTCAGGAGGAGGTGTAGTCAATACAAAAATACAAACAACATTATGTAAAGTATAAAAGAATAAAAAAATAATTTGCAGTGTAGAGCTATTTACATTCACAGCTTTAGAGCAGCCTTCCAAAGAACATTTTTGTTATTATGCCTATTTAATTCCAAAAAAGATCATATCACATCTCTTAAAAAAAAAAAAAAAAAAAAAAAAAAAAAGGCATTTTTAAATTCCTAAGACTTTTGGAGAAGTATTCAAATAACATGAGATTTAATTTGCAACACTGTTACTATGTGAATGCAGGGTAAATCTTTAATGAATAGGTATATATAGGTATATATTATGAGTTGGGGCAGAGTTTAGCACTTGAGTATGATCCCTCACACACAAGTTCCTTAAAAAAGAAGAAAAGAATGTAATTCCTTCCTACCTGCAGTGTATTCTGGTGACAACTCATATGGAAAAAAGTATTCTCATCAGCCATCTGTCTTCTTACACTGTTAGGTTAAAACATTTTAATGTTAACACTGATATCTACATAATGATGAAACAGTTAAAGTGAAAAGTTTTAACCTCCTTCTCTGCCCCCTCATAATTCATGCTATTGTTCAAAAAAATACATATATTTTTCATGGAGTAATGCATTTAAGAAATAGACTGTTTGTGCAGAAAGTGCCCAAGAGTGATATGATCTGATAAAAAGGCTTTAAAATGTCTAGTCCTGTAGCAATTTGTTCACATTACTCCATAAGGTGGACTAAGAGAAGAAAAGAATAGTATAAAAGTAGGCAAGAATTATGTGACAGATAAGATGACTGTGTCATTAAACATTAAAAAGTTAATAGGAACCACAATCAAGAGAGTGCAAATCCCTATACCGCAGGCTGAATTCAGCTGCCATCCAAAGCCCCATCTGAAGTAATTCAGAGATTTGGCAGGAACAAATTCACATTGCTATTTTTCATTTAAAAAAAATAAAGCCTGGGACCAGATTCAAGGATACATTATACAGCCGTACACAGAAACAAGCAGACATACCTTAAGTTAAGAATCACTTCCCAGAGTCCACCACAGGTCATGACCAGTTGAGAATGATGAAGAAAGAAAAACAAGTACAAAGCAAGCAAAGAACAAAAATTTTCTTTCTATGAAAGATTGAAATTCATTACCATCCCAGCTTCTTCTAACCCAGGTTAAATTTCTGTCATCATATTGGTCAGCTTTTCATGGACCATTCTTCCATTACTTTGTCTAATTACTTTTTAAGCCCATTTATAGAAGTTCTGGCATGTAATGCAATTTATGCCAGTATTTTCTCTGATATAATATTTGAATTTATGAAAAACTACCTTTTTTCTTTTTTTTTTTTTTTTTAATTTATTTTGTTTTAAACCTGTTTGCAATTTCAATAGGTGTTGTTGTTATGGAAAATATTAATTAAGTTAATTATTCTCTGTTCACCTTACTTGATTCTATAGATCTCTCTCCTGTTGTCTCTCAGTCCTATATATTTACAGTTTGAAAATTTTATGTTTAACCTCTCCACATCTGGAAGCCACCACACACCTCTGGTGATCCAGACATCCTTCTTTGGAATATTTTCTAGATTTATCATGTGAGACAAGAACTACATGAAATTGCCAATCAATTGAACAAATGGATTGCTTTTGTTTTACTTTATAATCAGACTTCAAAGAAGCCCAGTGTGTTTCTGAAGCATTGTTTTCTCACAAAAGCTTTCTTTTCCCTTTGTTGTTATAGTCATTATTGCATCCCCATTTCTCTATGCATTTACTAATCTTATTTCTATGCAATTCCTGCTAATGTGACCTGTATAGAATCCAGAATTTCTAGTCTGTGTGTCCTTCTTAAGTCCTTCTTAAAACCGTGTGCCATAGTGGATATCTATGGTTTTGACCTTAAGCAATTCTAATAAATAGTTTGTACTCCATAGTCAATATTTTATAAATTCATAACAGAGTATTTGTCATTATTTGTTTCATGGCTTTGTTGTGAAGCTGACACTTTAACTTCTGACAGTTAGATTCATAAGACTCCTTAAGAAGAAACTTCCTTACACTAATTAGTAGTGAATACATTAGATTCTTTTAAAAGATTTTCTGTATGCACGTCCACCCACATACTCATCACTCATGTTGGGCTGTATGCCCCATACAAGACAAAAAACAGAATAGAGTTTTGGAATGTGTTATAAATATCCTCATGTTCAGATGACATAATTAATAGGAGTCGTGACAGGAAGGCAAAAAATTCAAGTTCACAGAAGAATTTTGTAATAGTGAGAAGAGAGAAGGGGCAGGAAGTTAGTAACAAAAAGATCCTTTACTTTTTTTGTTCCTTTTCAACAGCAAAATCTATGCAGTGAAGAAAGCTGGGAAAATATTACTTTTCCACATGCTTGATATTAATGGAAAATATTTGTGCTAGCAGTGCTGAGAACAATTCATCCTTATGTAAAAAAAAAATTGCCCACTTAGTTCTGTCAAAGCTGATATCTATGAAGATTATCTGGTACCAATGCTGAGAGTGAGAAAAATGTTTCAAACCAGATAATGCAGTAGAAAATAGAACAAAAAAGAAAAAAAAAAGAAAAAAAAAAGAAAAAAAAAAGAAAAAAGCCTTGAAAACATGTTTTACAAAACAAATAATGTTATTACATTGGCTACAGTAGTCTGAAATCTTCGACAGCTTGAGGTTAATTAAAAAAAATTGTCCAGTAGGGTGGGTTTTGTATCATTTCCGTTTTAAATGGCCATGCTAGTAAATTATTTGGTCCAATTCCACACGGTATGTCAGCAACAGAGTCGAATGTAGAACCAGCATCTAACAATTTCCTAAATAAATAGAAAAGGCACAAAGTGAATTTACAATAGGAAGAAAAACATCACTAGTCTACAAATTATCATCTCTATCAAGCTGGTAGAAATGAACATAGGCATTGGATGTATGTACAGTCTAACGATGGGGTTTTTTTGTGTTGTTCATGTTGAACAGCACTCCATTCTACTGTGATTTCCTTTGTCCACTGCCATGGATGGGGTATGACACTGTTCAGTCTAAACAGGGTTATCATATTTTGGACTAAGATATTAAATAATGTACTCTGTACATAATACACTCTATACATGAAGTAATAACCACCTGCATTTATACACATATTTGTGAAATATTCTGTGTATACACCTAAATACAGAAAGTTTGCCTGCCTACCTCTAAAGTAAAGCTCATTGTATGTATATTTATTAAATGAGAATTCAGACTCTCTCAATGATTACAACCATTTCAAAACCCAGATGTTAAGCTTGAAGAGAGTAAGTTGCAACTAAAGATCCTGGAAAAATCTCTGGTGGGATACTGTAATCTGTTGTGAAACTTCTCATAACAAAGTAGCAAGCTATTTCCCCTCAGTGTTTAGACCTTGTGATCTCAGCACTAGTCTGTATGAATCTGCATGATAAAGATAACCCAATTGCATGACAGGTTCTTCGAATATTTATAAATTGTGACAGGAAGGAAACATTGTGCCTTCGTGTGTTCTGTCAGTGTACTATGGATCTGCTATAAAGCATAACAGTTATTCTTAGTCTCAGTAAAAATACTAAGATACAGTAAAACTTACAATCTGATGACTTATTTCTGTGTATTTTGAATAACATATAAAGCTGAGCATTATAAAATTTATTCAGGCAAATATGTTCCTTTTAAAATAGTGTGGTATGGGGTTTGGTGGTTTCTTTTTTGTTGTTTTGTTTTGTTTTGTTTTTTCCTACTTCTTTTGTTCTTTTTTGTGACCCTCACAGTCAAATTTAAAGACCTTTATAATTTTCAACACATTATGATGGTAATTTAATTATTTTTGCCTAAACCATTACCTTGAAGGGATGTTCTAAATGTAGCTGACAGGATTCTGTGTAAGGATTTGTGGCATGGCAGTTGCCGAACATGTTCCTGAGAGGGTGAGAGACAAACTTTCCCTAATGTCAGCAGCAGGATTTCACCCCATTGCACTGTAGCCCTCTGAGATAAAAGTGGCAGCCCATGCACTGGTCTCCAGCCCAAATCAGCCTTTTCCCTCCCCTATCCAGAATCCTAAACAAGCCGATTAAGCACTTTCCAGTTCTTTTGCTGACACTTTGAATAACAAGCTGAAACACCATGCCATTCTAGTTTTCATTTTTGCCTTTGTTTTGCTGAGTCTAGAGTTAACCACGTGGCAAGAGATCTCTGACATTTGATTAGCCTTTGCATAAAAGACAATTTTTGATGTATTATCTTTGGATGGATCATTGATCCTAGTGTAATGGTAAATAGTATTAATAAAGAGACCATAGACCATGCATGCATGAGTAAGTCAAGAGTACCTTCCTAGAAACAATGGAACTAGAATTACAGAGGCATGACTGTCAAAGTATTGTGCTATACGTACAATTAATTTCCATGCCCACAGCTTAGACACCTAGCAAGCCAAAGCCTGCTGCGTTCATGTACAATTTTTTTACATTGCTGTACAATGAGACTGAAAGAAATGAGGACTATTCTGTTGTTTTCTTGGTTTTACACGCTCTCTTCTGTCCTTTTCAGTGTGCAACAACCAGCGAGATTCCTCCTCCCAATTTGTCCTGCACAGCACCATCAGAAATATCTCTTCTTGCAAAAGGTCTGAAGTAAGTAACAACTATGAAAACTCTCAGTTTAAGACACAGCAACACACTGACAGCAGTCAAGGGATTCTTTGTCAGGTAAATGTGTTGAACTTCTACTCTCCATCTCTTTCTCTGATTCTTTTCGTTTCAAATGCAGCAGCTGGTACCTTTCATTCTACAGCTAAGTTACCAACTATTTAATGATTTTGCAGTCTATCAATTGTGGAGCCATTCCTTCTGCCTGCTGATTTCATTTAGTATCCCAGACCTTTCCAGGCTACCCTGTGACTATGGGGCCATAAGAAATCTATCTGCCAACAGGTATAAAACTAACACAGAAGTATATTTTAAAAATCTATAGACAGATGATTTAAGGGTTAAATTAAATTCCAATGCAGAGAATCGTATTGACCACCAACTGCACTGGGAACTACATCTATTTATGGTAGGGCTGGGCACTACTTCATGGGTTTTTTTAGATGTGTTTGAAAACAGAGGAGATTCTGTCTTGATTCAATATCTGTGCAACTGTAAAATCATAAGTGTGTAAGGAGTTTAACTTAGGAGCAAATTAAGTTATTGTTTAATCACCAGCTCTGATAATTATCACCTTTTCCGTCATATGAGAATATGATCACATGAAATAATAAATCATAATATTTAGACTGGGTTAGGTAGGGATATGCATTCTGAATAGTAACATTTATTCATCCACAGGTAACATTGTGGCACCTTAGTTTTAGCATTTAATGGTCTTTTCTGGTTCTAGCTGACAGTCTAGACCATTGTGGTCACCTAGGATGAAAGACTGAGATTTATCAGATTGCATTGGCTCCACTCCCAGCAGAAAATATAGTTCACTGGGGCTGGGACTGCATGGGAACAAAAGATAGATTATCCTTCATTTAAAGAGAATGGCCATGAAACTGGCAGTAGAAAACAGTGAACTCAGGTTCAGCTAAATTTTTTTGTCCAAGCTGAAAAGTTAATGTTTCTCTAATACTGTTCACACATGATCACACTGTAACAAACCACCTAGCCATTGCAACAGATGTGAAGGTCTCTTAAACAAATCATTAAATTGGGACTGGAAATCTCTCTCACCTATTTTTATGGTAGCTTTCTGATTTATTTGCTAAAAACCATGCAACTTTGTTCATCTACATTCTTCTTCTCCAAAAGAAGTTATGTATGTATTTATTTATTTATTTATTTTAAAAGAAACTGTAGTTACTTAACATACAAATTATTGAGAAATAAGGGAAGGAAATCAGGATTTCAGTTCCCACTGTTTAAAGACTAATCCAATATTTTTTCAAGAAGTTGTTTTCTTTTCTCTTTCTTTTATTTTTCAGGGCTTTTGATTTACCAGAGCAAGGTGATTCATGGTAGCTTTGTGCAGAAAACCTGTAGTATAAAAACATATGGGCTACCAAACTTCAGATTTTGGAGGAGGGATTATTTTTTGGGACTTCTACATACATGACCTAAGTAAGTTTAGAAGCCACTATAAGCCTTCATACAGAAATAATGTGTATGTGACTGAATGCACATGCACAAATATCCAAACAACTAAAGAAATATTCTTGTATGTTTGTCTATGTGCAAATACAAGCACATACACGCACACGTCTCTATCTGTCTGCCTATCTACATATTTCCTACTCATTCTAACAGGTTGAAAGGACGAGTCACAGGGTGTGACTAGTCTAATTCTAATAAAATAATGGCTTGCTGAAAGCCAGTGTAAGGTTAGAAATCATGCTACAACCTAGAAAAAAATACCTGAAGCAGAGTATCCATATCAGCTTCTCCCAGGGTTTAACTCCAATTTCTTCTGTTTTATTTTGCTACACAACTTAATATTGGTCCCTCAGGAAACAACAATTCTACTTAGCACAATCCTTATTCAGAGAAATTTAATCTCCGCATTAGCTGTGGATGCTATAATAGGAATGCTGGGATGAACTGTGGTCTTCTGTTCACCTTCTTTCAGTACTTCAGTATTTTAACCTTTCCTTTTCCAAAGTCATTTTCTCAAATGTATGAGATGATTAATGAGAGCAGCTTTTTTCTCTGTTCAACAATCGTGTGTTCATCTTACCCATCTGTCCTTGCATAATTATAGTTGTACTGTTCATGCCAATATTTAGGGCTATGTCTGCACTTCCATTACAAACCCCAATGTTCAGGAGTTTGTAATAAGGCTGGTGCACTTGGCATTTGGCCAAAATTGAATAGAGTTGGAAATCACACTGGTCAGGGCATTGAATCCAAAATACGAGCAGTGATTTGTTTTGGGCCAGCCTCCATATTTGGCAAGAAAGAGTAGCTGACAGCAAGCGCAAGTGAAGTAAAAGAGATCCAAGTGTCTGATAGTACAGCTGAGCTTTACATAATGTCAGAGAACACTGCAAGAGCAGGTCCAGCTAAGTAAGAAAGTCTTTCATAAGGCAGCCAAAAAATGTTCCTGTTTTGGAAGGAGGCCAGCGTGGAGAAAATAGAAAGAGGAAGGACCCACAGCAGGACTGGTTTTGTAGCTCTCAATGCCAACTCATTTATTCATGAAGAAATCCCTAACACGGAGTAATGAATACCTATGTATGGTTCTGCAAAGGAGGACAAATTATTAGGGTATTTAAAGGAAAATGAGTCCATTTTCAAATGTGACTGGTGATTCTGGGAGGAGCCTCTTATACAGTGGGTTCAGCTTGGTTTTTTTTGCTGTGTGTTGAGAACTTTCTAAGATCCTTTGTACAGCTACAGTTTGTCACTCAAACAGTACTTTGACTCTTTAACAACTGGAATCCAAATGAACCTAAGAGACAAAGACCACTCCTGATTGTCCAGGATAACAAAGAGTGGGGTAATCCAAATAAAGAGAAGATACAGATAATGCAAAATATATGTAAATTATGTTGTAAGAATGTAATGTATTTAATATTTTTTACCTTCAGAGAAGGAAGTTATGACATAGAGGCAGAGACAAGGCAGAGACAAAGGAAAACAAATGGCTTCATTATTGAAGTAGAATTATCTACAGGCTGGTAATAAAGAGGTAACTTCATAATAAACACAAATAAAAGAATATCTAATACCAAGTACTCACTGATATATTTGTAAGTTTTTTCATGGATGCATGGTCACAGGTTTGGTCTTGCCCTGGGTAATTAATGTGCAGGTTTTAGCTTCTTGGCAGGGATGAGAACTGGTTACAAGTTTGTATCCCAAGAGAGAGAACATCACAAGTCCAAGATAGCACTGGTTACTTACTAGTATGCCATTATTACTTTTTTTTTTCCTGTAGCTATGACATTACTGGTAAAACTGAAAAAGAAATACCCAGTTTCACACATGTACAAAACAAATCTAGACAGGTGAACAAGTTAGCGCTGGATAAACTATGGCCTGAAGTTACCATGTTCCAGCCGCTGCCGTGGTACTTACCCATGTTAGCTATTGTTATCCTTATTTTTAAGTTATCTACTTGCCTGACACTTACTGAATGTACATGATTGTCTGTATCTCTTTCTCCATCAGTCTATCCTGTCATTCATTCTTGTGTAGCTTATAGACCATATACCAAGATATTCCTTTAGAACTGAGCAGCATGAGTTCAGTCTGTCTCCAACGAATATTTACTTTTACCAAAAAAACCCAAGTTTCTGCCATAATTTAAAAAATAAATTAGTTGATAATCTAGCTTTCTTCAGTCTCTGATGTGGTAAAACTACCAAAAGCAAACCTATCAAAACAGATTTTTTTTTTTTTTTAATTTTTTTTTAAATCAGTGAGATAATCAGCAAGTATTTAGAAGCCCCTCTCATAATGTTTTCACTGTAAGGTAGCTCCATATTTATGAACAAATTTTTTCATGCTGTACAGTCATTCTGAGAGACCAGAGCCACGGTGTGTAGGGAGAATGGGAAGGATGAGAAGGAAATCCTTCCTGAGTACACAGAAGCATTGCTACATTCTTGCATTCTTCAGTAAGCTTGGAGTGGCAGCTAATAGATCACCCTTCACACATAAGTTTAAAAAGCATTTAGCACCATCCGAATAACAACGATTTGATTCTTTGAACGAGGTTTAAGACACAGGAAAG
Organism: Fratercula arctica; assembly: GCA_947846985.1. Taxonomy (NCBI): domain Eukaryota; kingdom Metazoa; phylum Chordata; class Aves; order Charadriiformes; family Alcidae; genus Fratercula; species Fratercula arctica. Next base: position 18,430,349 of record CANTUZ010000026.1, read on the forward strand.
TAGGAAGTAGTTTATGGCTGAGAAGACTGGTCTTAGCTTTTCTAGGTTAAACAACCTACAGCTGCGAAGCCCATAGCACCCACTGGTGCTCTTGAAGCAGTCTCATTGCCCTCCAAAATCCTATGGCCTCTAGTTTGCCTAGAAGCCTGTTGCTACCCCACACCTATTTCCAGGACACCCCACATTCCTCTTAGCCTCCATTCCCCTTTAGTTCTACCACTACCATAGAAGATACTTTTGCTTTCATATTTTAGAGAAATTCTGAACCTTTGGAGATTCAGAAAGGATCTGAAAATGTCAGACTTTTACTACAAAATACACCTTTTACTGAACACATTTACAATGGAATTAAGTTACAGTTGAAAAACAGGGAGAAAAGCAAGCCTTAACAATTTGTGAAATTAGGAATCTGTGACAAAGAAGAATCTTTGTTATGTTACTATCATGTTTTATCATGTCTTTATATAGCTTTTATATCATAATGATTTTTAAAAGACTGCACTATGCTCCATATTCAAGTATTTCTGTATTAATTAAATATCACTTTGCAAAATCTCATAGAAATACAAGTGTCTGGCATGGTGTCCCATTGCTTTTGGATCAGAGGAGACGACAGCATGATGAAATGAGATTTTGACCTTTGATTTCTCCTATCACTAACTGGCAATAGAAAATTTTTTTGTGAACTCCTCAACTTTCCCTCTGGAGAATTTCAGCTACACTTTTTGGCCTGGGAGAGGAGTCAGAAGAGGCTGGAGGAGAAGGAGAAATGTTCTCTAAGGAGCGGTTCTGTGCAAAATCTGTTCTAACTCTTAATTTTGTAGAGGGAATACGAGAGGGGAGATAGGGAAATTAGAAGCACTTGTTGCAATACAAGATAAATTGAAATGAAGAGAATGTACAAAACCAGCGTTGAGAAAGAGAACTAGCTTTTTGCCATTCCAGATCTGCACAGTTTTGGAGAAAAGACTAGATTTTACTATAAATCAGCTGACTTTGTCATGTTGCTATATATTTTATTCCATTACTGTATAGTTGGTGCAGTTTAAAAGGTTCTTTATTAAACCACTGAGTGGAACAAATGGAATTGAAAATATCAATTTGCTATTCCAGCACACTAGTGAATTACAACTATGCCAAAGAGTTGTGATTTATTTATTTATTTTTAATTGGCTTTTTCTCAGCTGCTTTACATAGAAGATATACATGTGTTGAGTAACACTCTGTTTTAAAAAAACTACGTGGCTGGGACCCAGACCTTGGAAATGAAATAAAATAGAATTAAAAATTTGAGAACAGACATTAACAACAGACTACATAATGTATTGCTATTATATGGTGAAAATAAAAAGGTACCTTCTCATGGAAGTTACTATTGTAATTCCAAACCATTTTCTTTGCCTCGGCCATGGCAAAATGTCACTTTACTAAATGAAAAAAATCCAGGGCTTTCCACAATACCTTGCATTATGGCTGCTGTGCCATTTTAATTGTCTGCAAAATTCTTTGGAATAACAACATTGTACCTACGTAAACTGTTGTTAGAGTAGCTGGAAAAGTTATCTGGTGTGTCCAGCAATACACTAATAAAGCTACACTCCATATTTTGGGATGGATCTCTGGATATGTCATGATGGTATTTAGGTCTTCTAAGAGGATATATATCCCCAGCTAGTTTATCACCTCTGTTTTGAACCATATTTCATGTGAGTTAATGCCTAATGCCTTTTAAAGTGCTGCCCCAGAAGCCAGCATTACCAGAGTTTACTATGCATTGGGCAAGCTGTTACATGACCCAAAATGCCCTCACTGATAAATGCAGAGTGACTGTAGATTCACTCTGATTTAAAGTGCTACTTTCACATTTACACTGAAGACCATCAGGGTATCATTGGGTGTGATTTTCAAGTATATTGGCTGTCTCCTGCCAACACTAGTGTTTTGGTGGCAAACTAGGGACTGTGTGAATGGTCCTTCTCTTAGTTTGGAATTGATTGTGGCTTTTTTTTTAATTTTTTTTTTAATGTCAGTGACTAAAATATATCGTATGTAAGAAAAACATTAAGCCTAAAAGAAGAAATCCTTTCTAAATATATGATAAATAAGGAATGCATCTCCAACTTCTGCCTTTCATTTTTTTGTCTTTAGGGACATCTTAAATTGCTAGAAATGGTATCTCATTACCTGAATACCTAAGAGGACAGTTATAATTTGATTAACATAGTTATAATTTGATGAAGGAGAAGGTGTTGCACACACACACACATGCACACATATTCTTTTGTTACAAGACCTCATTTAATGTGTTTACTTGCAGAGATTCTGAATTTAATGACATTGCTTTTGGGACACTGATGTCCAAATACGCTTGGTATAGAATCATAGAATGGTTTAGGTCAGACGGGACCCAGGATCACTTAGTTCCAAGCCCCCTGCCATGGGCAGGAACACCTCCCACTACACCAGGCTGCTCAAACCCCCATCCAGCCTGGTCTTGAACACCTCCAGGGATGGAGCATCCACAACTTCTCTGGGCAACCTGTTCCAGTGCCTCACTGCCTCAGAGTAAAGAATTTCTTCCTAATATCTAATATAAATCTACTCTCTTTTAGTTTAAAACCATTACCCCTCATCCTATCACTACACTCCCTGATCAAGAGTCCCTCCCCATCTTTCCTGTAGGCCCCCTTTAGGTACTGGAAGGCTGCTACAAGATCTTCCTGGAGCCTTCTCTTCTCCAGGCTGAACAACCCCAACTCTCTCAGCCTGTCCTCATAGCAGAGGTGCTCCGGCTCTTTGATCATCTTCGTGGCCTCCCCCTGGTCTCACTCCAACAGGACCATGTCATTCTTATGTCGGGGGCCTGGACACAGTACTCCAGGTGGGGTCTCATGAGAGCAGAGTAGAGGGGCAGAGTCACCTTCCTTGACCTGCTCGCCACACTCCTTTTGGCACAGCCCGGGATGCGGTTGGCTTTCTGGGCTGCAATCTCACATTTGCTGGCTCATGTTGAACTTCTCATCCACCAACACCCCCAAGTCCTTCTTGGCAGGGCTGCTCTCAATACATTCCCCACGCAGCCTGTATTTGTGCTTGGGATTGCTCTGACCCACATGCAGGACCTTGCACTTGGCCTTGTTGAACTTCATGAAACCTATCAAGGTCCCTCTGGATGGTGTCCCTTTCCCTCCACTGTGTCAACCACACCATACATCTTGGTGTTGTTGACAAACTTGATGAGGGTGCACTCAATCCCAACATCCATGTCACCAACAAAGGTGTTAAACAGTACTGATCCCAGTACTAACCCCTGAGGAACGCTATTTGTCACTGGTCTCCACTTGGACATCGAGTTGTTGACCACAACTCTTTGAGACCAGCCATGCAGTCAATTCCTTATCCATCGAGTGATTCACCCGTCAATTCTATGTCTCTTCAATTTAGCAACAAGGATGTCATGTGGGACAGTGTCAAATGTTTCGCACAAGTCCAGGTAGATGACATTAGTTGCTTTTCCTTCATCCACCAACGCTGTGATCCCGTTGTAGAAGGCCACCAATCTCTAAGCATGTTTTGCTAAATATTCAAATTGACAAAAATTACAGAAATGCTGGTATCTCTCCAGAACTGCTTTGATTGGAGTTTAAAAATAGTCTTTAATGTTATTGCTGAATAGTTGAAATCCTATTATAAAGACTGGTTTGCAATATGAAAGAAGTAGAAAAACTTACTACTTGTTATTCAGATTCCTCAAAGTAAGTTATGTTGCCATGCATGCCTCGTGCTATAAGAAAAAACAGAGACTGCCTGTGTAACTAGTACTCAGTGCCCAGTACTGAACTGTCTGAGGAACAATACAGTAAATGGAACAAACTGGGGAAAACCACACAACTGATATGGTGCTTTGAGCACCAATAACTACACACACAAAACACATTGAAAACCACTATTTTCACTGCTTTGGTTTGCAATGGAAGAGTCTTTGTACAGAAGTTTTATTCTATTCATGTGGAACTCTGAGAATTTTTTTAAAGTATGTTTTTAACAAAAGAGAAAGTTTTGAGTAAGAGGAAACATTGGTTTATGCTAGCAATACATAAATAGCCTTTCTTGACACAACAATTAGCACTTGTGTTTTTATCACGTGAGGCCCTCCCTCCAAGAAAAGAAACCACAGTAATACTCAGTAATAGATAATTGCTTTATTTGTAATATTTTTTTCCGGAGAGATTAGCTGTACCGGAGATTCTTTGGTTATTTAATACTGTTGCTTATGCTGATGACAGAGTGGAATGGAACACACTTGTCTTTTGGGCCAGGAGAGGGGTATTCCTTCACATTCAGCAGCATAGCATCAGGCCATGTTTGCTGGTTGGTTTCTCAATCAGTCAGAAAAGCTGAGCTGTTGTAAATGAAGTTATTAAAGCTTCTAGTAGTCTTGTCCTGGAAAATTCAATTTTAATAGCTACAGGATACCACCCTGAATCAGTAGCCTGCCTTCGGGGATTCTTGTTGGATGGGATCTCTAATGCCAAAAAGGGCTTCATCTTGACAGCAAGAATATAACTGCTCAAAAATAAATGATCACTATAGACCATTAGTGAAAATAACCTGATTTTATTTTACTAGCTGCTGTAAATATTTACTTTGACAACCCGCTTTATCGAACTATGAGGATACAGTTTTGTGTATGATAAGACTGAAGGTCAATGCTTGTTTAATAAACTCTAAATAAAGAATTATGTGATACATTGTACACATTTCACATCCAGTGATGTATTAATGCATTGTTGCACTCTGTACAATCAGTTCAAATGACTTCCTTTAAGGAGACAGAGACTGTTTCACTTGCATCTTTTTTTTTTATAAACAATTTAAACGCAGTATTGGTTAAATGCCAGCAATCCAGCTAACATTTAAGGTGAATATTATATTAGATCTATTGAATTTTGTGATTTTCAATGTCTTAAAGATAAATGAGAGATAAACAAGTCCAGCTTATATTGCAACATAGTTTTTAAATAATTACCTGTTGAGACTACAGTCAAATCTAATGCCAGAAGTGTCAGAGACTGTACTTGGAGTGCTCATACAGCTTCAGGTTTTGCCAGGCATGTTTCACTGCTCTGTTGTATTTTTCTGCTTGCTTATTTATTCTGCTGAATATCATTGAATGTGGACCATGTTTACCGCAGAATGTAAAACAAATGTATAAATATATCTTTTAATAATAAATACATAAATAATGTAATAATACATAAATAATGTATAAAAATAAATAATAAAATAATTTATTTTAATATACATCATAAATAAATAATAAAAAAGAATACATAAATAAATAACAGCCACTCCAATGAAGAAAACAACTTTGACTGAATGTTTGAAGTTGTACAGGAAATAGGACCTCTGATTTGCATGGCTAAATATAGGCAGGAATATAGGGCTTTATATAATTTCCTTCAGTGTTGAGTTGTACTGTCTGTTTGCTTAATGTAATTAGAGTTTCAGCTGCTGTAAAAGGAGATGTGAAGATATTAGAATGGCCACTCCAGCAGTCTGCTGTGGGATATTAAATGGCTGAGTCCAGACGTATGGATCAACCTCTTTATGGGTCCCAAAATAATGCCTGAATTTTTAAAATCTTGCTAGAACTATTGTATTCCTCATTGTCCCCAGACCCCTGAGTATCTCTGCATTTGCATCTCCTGCTTTAAGGAACTGTGTTCACTTTTCTTTGCCTTGTTGAAATCTTTCCTTTTCCTATTTCTTTTTTTTTAATAAAGATTTTTTTCAAGTTATTGATCATAAACATGATTTTTATGAGTCAGCACAGGTAAAAGATTGTCCTTGCTTTACTGTGAATTCATAGGCCAAATGAATACATACAGGAAAACATGAGTATGGTGTTCATAGGGAAAGAAAGGTAAATTTTTGGGTTTTGAATAATTTTTTTTTATATTTCAATGAAGCGGAACCTGTGTTCGCAGTGTATATGTATGAATCCAATTACTTGTCAACATTACCATTAATTTTTTATCTTTCTATCAGCCTAAGATTACAAGAAGACTCTTGGGATGCAAAGTAACCCAAAAATACTCAGGGCTTCACACAGCCTTTCCTGGGCTTCACACAGTATCCCTTTCCTGGAACACCCTTCTGTCTCTGAAAGGAATTTAAGTTTGTTCACATTATAGACAAGAGGTGTTTACACAGACTCAGCTGAGCTACCTGTAAACCAGGCAGTTTACATACTAAAGTTAAGTAGTTTCCTGTGGCTGGAGAGTCAATTATCAAATTTCCCATGGAATTCAGAAGGTTCAGGACCATCTATCAGAAACTCCTTCTTCTGATGTTATTCAGTTCTCTAGGTATTAGCCCAGATCTCAGGTAGCAAGCCCCCATTATAACTCTGTGGTCAGAAAAACTGCATCAATTTATGCCCTTTAGGTCTGGCCAGCTGTATTTACACTGTGGTATTAATCACACTCTCAAGATCAAAAACCTAATTCTTAACTTTGTGTAAACTCTAATTTATAGAAAACAGTTATGGGATATGAACTCAGGTATACTGTGTCATTGGTAAAGTGTCATGGTTATGTTTTACTAGAAACAAATTGTTTACCGTGTTAACTGAGTGTGTCCATGGTAACCACTAAGAAAAACATATTTAGAAGTGGTATCATTCTTTTAAAACAAGTTTCTGTCAGCCATATGGGGGGCAGGGGTAAGGCACCTGAAAGGCAGCATCAGCATCAGAATTTCTTTAAAGAGCAGTAGAAGTCTATTTCTCACCTCTGCCTTTCAAGGGACCATGAGACAGAGTGCATTTCCCTGAAACTTGAAAAAAATGAACAAATGCAACTTCTCTGCAAGAAGTCTGAATCACTTATAGCGAACCCAGGAGTTGTTCATGGGAGTACAATTAAACAAATGCAGTAGATGCTGAATACTTTGTGGTGCTGTGTGAAGGGAGGGCCTCTTCATTCTATTTGCCTCTGCCTCTGCAGCTATTCTCTGGCCTTGAGGTCTTCAGAATCTCTGTGTACCTTTAGCTTTTGTGTGTGTGTGTGTGTGTGTGTGTGTGTGTGTGTGTGTGTGTGTGTGTGTCTGTGGATCATTGACTGTTTACTATAGTGCTGATGCAGCCTGAAGAGATGCAGGGCCTGAGATGTTTTATCTCTTGTCAGAGCTCGCTTCAATTAAATTAATGGATCCATTCAACTCCCTCTTTCCTCTTTCAGCTGCATCACTGCCGAATACATTAAAAAGATCTTAAGTCTCAAGATGGTACATCATGGCATTAGCCAGGGCACTCATTTCCCTCTGTCTTCTTTTTCTGTAAATCAAATAATTAATGAGATCTCTACCTCAATAGAGCACTTCATCAATATTTTGTAGCAATAGAAAAAAAGATGCGCTTTTTGCTTTTGGAGGAGCTTTTATCTCCATCTGTGTAGGATTTGGTGGGCAAATGTTGTAATTCTAAAATGACAAAATATTGACTATTTTTTTTCACTTTGCTCTTAATATCTGAGAAAAATTATTTTAAAGGCTTATGTACTGACCATTTCTGATGGTCAGTCTGTCTGAATTGGTGCTGTCTGAAATTGGTGCTGTCTGAAATTTAGACTTGTAATAAAATTTAATTTGAAATTCAGTTATTTGTAGAATATGTAATTGCAAAGGATTATATAACTAAGTATCACAATTTAATGCTCTGTGTTTCAATTCAATTAATAAAAAAATAATTATACTACATATAATGCCAGCTATTCCGTTTCCTTTACAAAACATTATTTACCTTGGCACCATTAACTCCTTCGTGGCAAAAGGGAAGAAAAAAAACATTTCAAAAATGCCTAATTGAAGAGTTTCATACTAAGAATACAACAGACAATTTCTGCAGAGATGCAGAAAAATTAATAACTTGCTCAAGGCTAAATAGCAGGTTTGCAGCAGACAGAGGCATTAGCTTTCATTCCTATGATTCTGGCCTTAATCATTTTGTTCTTAAAGAAAATTTTAGTTCAAAAAAATTAAACAGTCTTTATGATTCTGTTGTTGAAGTGACACTGATTATTTAGTTGAATACCAGGCCTTTTACTGAGAATCATGCACTGATTTGTAATTACATTTTGCCCTAGGTTTTAAAAAAGGAATATAGTAATTTTAATTTAATGATTTGGCTGCAAACTGCATGTGGATGAATAGAGAACATTTGGCTACAATGAGAGGGAAAGAGTCAAATACAGTCTTACTGAGTTGTTAAAATATAATAGCAATTTTTACTGAAATGACAATTGCATTACCGTATAATTAGAACAATATCTTTTAATTAAAAGTACAAACATGCAGTACCGGCCTTCAAATGAGTTCCGTGAAATACCACTACATTGCTGTGGTAAAAATAGTCCATTCCTGCAGGATAGGCATAACTGAAAGCTGTAAACGCACATAAATGCAAATAATGTCCTGTCTGCATGCTGTTCCTTGCAGGAGAGGTCTTACGGACAAGGTTCTGTGAGCTACACAGCAATCAGTCTCTACACATCATTAGTAGCACAATTTTTCCAGACATTCATGTTTCATTACATGAGAACTTCGGCTGCGTATACACTGATAGAGGCATCCATCCCAGAGAACCGCCTCTGGCTCCCAGGACAAGTTTGGAGGGTGGCTCAACTCCAACCTGCTCAGGATTAGCCCTGAGGCCTCAGCCAAATCCATGGAGCAGCTGACCTGGATCTTCTATGGGTTCCATGTGCACAGATACACAAAAGTCTCCATTTTTTTCTCTCATTTAAATAAGCTTTGTGGTAAGAAAATCAGGATTCTTACCACAGGTCCTTGTGGTAAGAAAATCAGGATGCATTATTAGGATTATAATATCTCAGCCCAGAAGCTAGGCTTATGGACATGACTTGTTATCTTTTGATGAGGGTTTTTTGTGTGTGTGTATGTGTGTGTGTTTATTTTAGCATGTCTAGATTTTTCCAACTTTCATAAAATCTACCTGATCTCCCTATCATCAGTACTAGGGTTAACACATAGGAGGCCATCAATCAGTGATAAAAGTACTCACAGTTTCATCCGGACTGTGTTAGTAACTTTAACTGGAAGAGTAAATCCAGGATGGTGAGGCATGGGCTAAACCACAATTTGAATGGCATTCCTGAACCGACTGAGCCCAGTGTGGCCTTTCTCAAAACTTTTACTACATAGCACTGTGTGTTTCCTGATGCTATTTGTCTTGGAGCAGTGTGTGACTGCACTGGCAGCCTGGATTGCTGCCCTGTTTTTATTCCTACCTTGTGCAAATGGGTGATTCACCATGTACTTGTTTTCCTTGGCAGCCATTTACAGAAGTGTCACTTGTCTCCAAGAGACACTTGCAAGGGCTGCTGGAAACTTTCTTGTTGGTGTTGCACATTTTGGAATTTCTTAGTATTACTAACACTAATAAATAAAAGTAGGGAGGCTAAAATACTGAAATAATGTCTTGGACTCAGAAACAAGTCTTTGTTTTGCATTTTTCTTTGAACCAATTGTCCCCCCAGGCTACTCATATTCACGTTTTCATCCTTTCACTTATTTTCCAAGTAAATAGCCTTTTCTACAACAAACAGTTTGTTAACTAAAACACCCACATTGCTAGTTTATTTAATGAAAATCTTAGTACTGTATAATGCAACTAATGCCATTTCTATAAGACTTAGTGTATGTGTAAAGAAAAGGAAAACTCTGGCTGATATCTTAATATTCACCTCCTGCTTCTACTGATTGTTTATCTGCCTAAACCAGACTGACATCCTACAAAAACGTTGATGATTGTTTTGGAGGATTGGTTTGTTATTCTTGGATGACTTCTGTCATCCAAAAACATTGGTACAGACTCCTAAGTAGAGAGATTATCCATTAATTTATTGCTCAATAAACTATATCTTCTTTGCTGTGCTTCCTACTATTCCATTCCTGAAAAACAATTTAAATTTAATTCCTCTTCCAGGTTCCTTGAAACTACTAAATTCACACCAAGAAATTTGTCAATTACACAAAGTTATGTAGTGTATTTGTTGTACGCTAAGGTCTTGTCTTGCCGTGTACAAATTTGATACTGGTCTATGGAAGGCATTAGAAATATCATAAAAGGAACTGGAAGTGGAATTAATTTTGCTTATTTATTTTTGTGACTCGTTCAAAGGCAGTTAATAATTTCTGAATGTGGAGTAATGACCGAAAACAGTTTTAGCCTCTGATTAGTTCTCTGTGTCAAGGAGGCACAGAAGTATGACTGACAAATCAGTTTATTACATTATAGGTGCGAAGTTTTTTGTGGGATTCAGTCCTGAATGAGAGGGGAATTATAAGAAGAAATTCTAAATCAGGTAGTCCCCAAAATATAACCTTCAAATGGTACTGTGGATTTTCATCTTGTACTTAGACTAAATCATTTACTTATGTAAATAGTTTTTCTTCAAGTTTATTTTTAAAGATCATGAAGATGCAGGAGGCATATACAATATGCAATGTTATAGATTTATCTCTATATGTGCATGTGTATATAAATACTTTGTGTGTTTATGCATATGTATTTACTAGCTGTGTTTTCATACCATGTTAAGCTGAGAACTTTTTGAAAATATCTATTACCTTTTTCTCTTGGCATGTATTTTCTAAATAATTTCTGACTATATGTAATCTCTCTCATACACAGAAACTATCCCTAACATGAATAAACCACACATGCACACACACAAAAATACCCAAGATTTACTATATAGATAGTGTATGGTAATATCAGATTTTTCAGTGGGTGCAAGTGCTTATACAAATAAGCAGTATGACAGCTGCTTAAATCAGCGAAGTATCTGGCCAGGTTTCTGTAGACAACAGCTTTATGTTACTAGATGAAACACTAACCAGGATTGTGCTGTCATTCTGGAGCTGACACTCATCTTAGGAACCATTTGCCTGAATTTAAGTGCTAGTCCACTGACAATGCTGTGGAGTACCCAAAATATCTGTAAGAGACTGTCAGGTACACCACTGGCCCTCCAGGTTTACCATACCATCAGTGGGAAAACATAAGGACTATATAACTATGTGTCTACTCAAGTGAACTCGCTATCTCATTGCTGTTCTCTTGCTCTCTACTGTTTTTTGAGCTCTTCAAGAAAACTGGGCAATCACTGATCTGATGTTTGGACTTCAATTTTGGACTTCAGTTTGTCCCAGAACCTGGCTTGTTTTGTCTGATATAATTTTGCACCATAATTTTGCTACCACCCTATAACCTCACTTACCTCCAAATCCAAATAGCTATATCTTTTGCTACACTTTTGAGATCCTTTTTCAGTCTCTACCCTTAGTGCAAAAGCAGTTTCTTTGGATACTGGGTGAGAAAGTAAAATATACTATTGTCTGACATGGTTAAAGTGCATCTTAGCATTGCAGTGTCGGTAGGACGTCTGTGTCCAGTAAGTGCAAAGGCTGGGTAGCTGCCAGTAAAAGTGACTGTAGAGTCAAAAATTCTTGATCAATGCTCACAATTACAGCTCCGTGCACATTGCACGTCTAGGGTTTTGATGTGTCACAGTCATTGTGGTGACAGACCTAGTGTGAACATATATCTTTTTAGGACAGGTAGATCCTTTTTCATTCCTGTTACAAAGAATTTGCACTCAGGGCTCTGCTGGTTCACCTCAACACAAATACTAGATAATAAGAAACTAGACAGCTTGAACTGTGCTTTAACCATGAGGGGTCATCTGGGTTGTAATGGGATCTCCTGCCATAGCTAGTTTTGTGGGGTAGAATGGATTAGGATAGGAAAATGCAATGGTCCTGGAGTGAGACACATACAGCTGCACATATCTGGCACACAGGTTTTTGTGTTTTTACTTGACTGCTTGCCAATATCAAAGCCAGATTTATTAGAGGATCCATATAGTTGTTTCATAGAAATGACGTAACCTCTCTCTGGCATTAACAATAATAGTCCTCTCTCCCATACTAGGGTCTGTGTTTGGGCTACAGCCACTACTCCTTCTTTCCTGCAGACTGAGACAGTATCAAGTTATCCATCCTTTCAACAGCTCAGTGGTAGTGGTATTGAATTAGAATGAGGTAGGTACAGGTGGCAGCAGCTGCTAAAATATAGTGGGTTTTAATTTTGTACTGACTCTATCTTTTTGTTTGTCTGTTTTATTCAAGTAGTGTCCTGATGATAAAGTTTCATTGAATTCTGGAAGAATATTTTCTAGGTTGTTTTTTTCCCAGTAAGGACTGGGTAGACTTCCGATATCAAGAAATTTTAACCTCATTGGCAAAGCCTGTTAGTATCTTTAAAAATCAAAATGCATAGCATTCTGAGAGAAAAAATAAGAAAAACAACAGAAGAAAAAAATCAGTGCTTTAAAATGAACCCAGTCCTTTAAATAAAAAGGGGGTAAAGAAAGCAAGAATGTTGCAAAGAGAAGCCTATTTTACATTAAATACAAACAAAATAAAAAGGACTGGGAGGAGGGCATTCAGATTCTGACAGGCCTGCTGGGGCAAGTGCTTTTGAAAAGAACTGTAGGAAAATCAGGTGATATACAAACATGCATCAGCAATAGGACAGGTTGCTCAAGGATTGGTAGCAGTTACATATTGGATGGGTAGCAGTTAGCTAGAAATCTTGAGTACAAAAGATAACAGTAAAAGCACTGTTCCTGCCTCTTTTCTGCTGAATTGTGTGCATACGCAGTCCAATCTAAGTAGCCTAATACTGACTTTGAAACTTAAAAACTAGGTAAGAATTTGACTATATATTTGAGGAGTGGAAATTTAAGCATATGAACGAACTCAATTATCCCCATGCAACATATGTGAAACCAAAGTTATATAGGTCTGGAAGGTTAGTACTAGAGACTGAGTTTTTTATTCCCAGTTTGGCATCTTAGACATTATGGCACCACACTTAGAGGTGCCCAGTTCCTTTCTGCTATCTGTTCGTTACCAATATGCCAGGTGTAACGACTAGGAATGTTAAACCCAACAAGTTTATTGGTGGATCAAGCTACCTCTCAGTCAAGAAATGTGAATTGCGTAGTCCTAACAGTTGCAGGAGAAGACAGATCCTTAGCAGATAAATTATAAGCAAAAGGTCTGTTTGTCTTCTCTTTTTGTTGCTGCATGCTAATAAACATGTTTAGGCAACGAGATCTTTATTTCCATCTTTGAAGCTACAGGTGTCATGGTAAAGGCTGACAAAACTGTTCAGTGCGTATGGGGGATAATTTCTTGCAGTACTCTAGCATTTGACCCACCAGGTTGTTTAACCTAAATACCTGCAGGTTTTTTAAGTTACACCTATGATTATCCTGCAAAGGAAGACAGCACATGTGTAATTATGTAATAATTATATATAATTTAACTGTAGCAGATAGGGAGAAGAGAAAAGATTAATCTCTCTGGTAAGTACAGAACACTATACAGAAACAATTAGGAACTGAAATAGTTAAAGCTGCTTTTAATAAAGTAATGTACCCCAGCACTATTAAGAGCTATTTTGTTGTTGCATATATTCTAGGTCCAAAGAATGAAAATCCTGACAGTTACAGTTATGTGATGTTATGGATCCTGTTACAAAATTCCTTTTAGAGGCATAGAAAACCTGGAAGAAAATTAACATCTTATGCTGTTTTGTCTGAGTGGATCAAAAGGGAATACACTTTGTGTAAAATGTTTCTGGATGTGGCAAAGTATAGGGGACTGCCATGGAAAAATTCTCCTTATGAGGGAACGTATAAGGGTCTAAATCCAAAGGTAGTTGACAAGAGAAACTATATATTTTCTAAATACAGCATGTATTCAGATTGCCTGGTGTGAAACAGCATCCTGCACTGGCCTGGTTTCACATGCTAAGTAACTAATCTCAGTTCAGTGGTGACAGGTGCAGACCTTATGGTTTTCACTGGCGACAATCTGAAATGATGGGAGCGTGTTCCTTCATTTGTCACTCAGCAATTAATATGCTGAATCTCAACTACATTCTACTTCTTTATCACTTATTATTTAAAAAAATTATTAGATGACTGAAAAACACTGAGCAGATAACTTTAGTATCTAGTTTAGCATCTCATTTAGCATGTAGAAGTATCTAGCTTACTTCTCAAAATTGACATTAGAAATATTTGTAAAACTGTTGCCTAGAATCCTATAGAAAAAAACTTCACTGGCAGTAGGAGGTCTGAAAAGTGAATGAATAAAATGATTACATTCAACTTTTTCCATTGTAACTATTAGAAAATAAAACATTTTTTACTATTTTTTTTTCTTTCAAAAAAGGAGAGATTAAGACTGTTCTTGCACTCCAGAACTTGCCTGCTTCTGCCTCTGCTACTGTTTCTCTGATTATTCCCTGTTGTTGTCACTGTTCCTCTGGAGAGGGGAAGAAGATCCACAGAAGTAGGGAGAGAGGTCAACAACAACAGGTATAGTAACAGGTAACAAATTCCTATTGGTTCCTTCAGGGGGACACTGATAGAAGGGGATGAACTGACAGAACCGTAACAAAAAACTAACACAAAGAATCAAGTCCCACCTATGCTGAGAACACCAGGAAGGGAAGCAACTAACTTTAAAGTTCCTTCTTATATTTGGCATTCATATCCACGAAATCCACCAGAGAAACTGAAAATTCTGACAGGTATGCCGGGTAGTACTTTTCCCGTTTGGTGTATTTTTATTCTCTGTTCCCAAAGCTCAGAGAACATTGCAGCTGTTCATTCATTTCAGAACCTGGAAAGGAGGCAACACAAGTTGCTTCTCTTCCTGACCAAAAACCTCATCACACAATCTGTGATGTCATTCTGGATCATACCTGACCCTTGTTCAGAATTTTTGACCGAACACATGTCACTTTCTGTAAGTATGTAGAAGTTCACTGGAAGATGAAAAAAATCTGGGGAGAGAAAATCTGTAATTCAAGAACCTGTTGGCATCCTTGCTTCAGAGAATATTTCTGTATTTTGTACCAAGTGGAGCAACTTCACTTGTAACTGCTAAGCCTCTTTCCCTTTCTAGACTTACTCAGAAACTAAACTAGAATTGTTGGTGCAAGCTCAATAGAAAGAACTGTTGGAGATTCAAAGGTGTTAGCACCCCATGGGCCAAGGGTGATCAAGATGAAAATGGCTTTGCAGAACACCTACGGGAATCCGTCAAACACTTCTCAGCAGAGCTCCATCTGGCTCAGCACAAATTGCCCTCCAGTCCTTCCCTGCTACCTCCTGCACTAAGTAGTGACCTAATATTCTTGTCTTAAGCAAAGGGTACTAGAAGCAATGAATGTATATGTTTCCTAAATACATAGTACTTCACCTCTTCCTCCAGCTGGTCCTTGCTAGTCTGGGATGGAAAGTGTTGAAAATCACCTGTAATTCAGAGGTTCTGCTTCATGTTAGCTCAGTACTTCATATTAGCATGCAAACTTCTGTGATATTTTGCCAGACAGACCAAACCTAAGTTAACAAGGTGGGGAAGAAAGAGAGAATTAGTATATTTCAGACCTGCCCCAACCCTCTTGAATCTCGTCACAGATCTGATTATTCGAATCAAGGTTTCCACATGGCTTTTTTTTTTTTTTTTGTTAAGCCAATAAAGAACTTAATTTTCTACAAACATCAAAAGTACTCAAAATTTTCTTCTAGACACCCCAGCTGGGGATTGGCAGGCCCTTTGTGCTCAAACATAATTTTTTTTCAATTTAATTTCCTAACTCATTTTGATTTCCCATTTGAATTCATGACCCTTTACACTATGCATATCCGTAATCCTCACTTTTAATGACTGAGCAATTCATAAACATTTAAGAATGGATCCAGTACAACTGTTTTGTTAGATATCATTTTGTTCTAGAAGAAACAGAGAGGAAAACTCAGTCTCAGATTCAAGACCAAGCAGATTTTCAGGTTCTGGCTCCTGTGTTTGGCTTTAAACATATCAGAAATTGCCTTACACAGAGTAAGGTAGAACCTAACAGGTGCAATCATGTGAAGTTCATGATTTGTATGGCAAGAACACATAAAAAATGACAGTCTAATATTTAATTTGGAAAATAATCTACTATCCACTGTAGTCAGAGAAAATTCAACAACCCTTTCCATCAGACTTCAGTGAAAAAGATGGAAAGTCCACCACTCATGTGATTTTCCCAGTGGCTTAAGTCTTTTTTACCTTCATGGCTTGCTTTCTACTTTATATGTCTGGTTTCAGTTTCCAGCTACTGGTTTTTATTGTACTTCTACCAGCTGGATTAAGATATCACTAATATCTGGTTTCCATCGTGTAATTGAGTTACCATTCAATGTTCTTTCCGATAAGTTAAACAGACTGAGCTTTTAGAGTCCTTCTCTTCTACAGTATCTTCTCTGGTAAATAATCTTTTCTGTATCCTCTCTAACATTCCAAGATCTTTTCACAATATGACATCATCCAAGGCAGAATACCAAATGTGGTCTCAGAAATGAGAGATAGTATCACTTTCTTACTTCTAATAGCTACTTTTTTCATATAGGTATTCAAGAATTAATTCTTATCATAGTCATGTTCAGGTCTCATATTTAATATACCATAATACCCAGACTTTTTTCACAGTCATGATTTTTTAGAATGAAAGTTTATCTCCTGTAGATGCTGTCTGTGTTCACTATTCACTGGCAGATTATTTTAAACTTGTACTAAAACACATTCTGGATGAGTTGCCCCAGTTTACCTAGAGGACTGATTATGGCTGCCTATCCTCATCAATTTTAAATGTCTATTGGTTTTGTGTCATCAACTTTTAGCAGCAGTGGTTTTACATTTACTTGCGTACCATTTGCTAAAATGTTGAGTAGCACTGGGTCTTTGTGGAATCCCAGTGCCAAATCAACATTTGACAATGATTCTCCATTGGCAAATACTTTTTGAAAACCATCTAATAGCCAACTTTTAACCTATTTAATATGTGTTTTATTGGTACCATATAGTGCTAGTGTCTCAAACAGAATGTCATGTGATATTACCACAAACACTGTTAAAAGTCTAGACCTATTACATCTCTGTGCTTATCTTTATCAACCAAATGGAATCTTATCAAAAAAGAGTATCGTATTTGTTTGACAGGCCCTATTTAAAGGAAAAAAAAAAAAAAAAAGACAAACCCACTCTCATGTTAGCAAGCATTAATTGTATGACAGTTCTTCAATCCTTCTTTAACTGAATCCCTCTTCAACTTTTCATGTCACTTAATCTAGCATACTGATACCCTGTCAGCTCTGAGATATCATGGCAGAGAAGCTCACTGGAATGTATTAGCTCTCCATCAAGTAATGAATATAGCAAAATTTAAACCTCCAGTCCTAGGAATAACCTAGTAATATTTTCTGATAAATACACTTTTGAAAGCTTGATACCTTGTAAATGTATATTATATCCTCTAATGTTTTCTAAAACATATTTTCTCTCATACTTCACCTCCTCAACCTATATAAATTGATGTGCCAACTGGAATTTCTAGTAGTGACAAACAAAGAGACTGTTACAAGAACATCACTTTTGCTGGCCTGTGATGTTTCTTAAATATGATTCACTAAGATGATAGGGGAAGAACAAACATCAAATGTGAACGTGCCAAGGATAAACGTGTAGTGTGTTGTATTTATCAAGATTCAAAATTAATTCTTAAGCATTCCTTCTTTTGTCAATGGTAGGAACAAAACAGTTATAATAAACGAAAACAGAAATTTTATTTTTACTTCTTATGGCACACTGTCTTTGATCAGATATGCAGTTTGTAGTTTGGATATAGCTCTTATGGTTACTTAATCTTGTCCTCAGTGTATTTGCTCCTTATGAAGTCCTTCTGTGGTCACCCTGAAAAATTCCCACAGCCCTTCACAGGATTAGAAGAGCACTTTCCTTTCAGAGGACTGGAAAGAGGAAATGGGATGCATAAACTCTCCCTGGGGATAATGTGTGCCAAGACCCTGTAGACAAGGCAGTGGCACTTTCAAATGCAATGAGGCATGAAGATATGCTCTAGAAGGTATGAAGAGGAGGTTAAGGCTGTATCTGGATGCAGGGAGAAGACCTGTGCATGAATTTAGAGCTGGGCGGGATACAGGAAGACTATGGGTGCAAGAGAAACATTAATGGGAATGGAAATCATTTCCCCAAGAGAAGCTAGGGACAAAAATATAGTGATTTTTCTTTTGCAAGAAGGAAATGGGGAATTGAAGGAATGATAAAGCTTTACTATGCTGCCCTGGGTCCTGTGTCAGAAACACAAAGGGAAAGAGAAGCTCCCTAGGTGGTGACAACTCTCCTTACATATCTCTGTGGTTGCTTGGACAATTTTTAAGCATTTCAGTCTCTCCCCACAACATGAACTAAAGACCAAAATATTACAGTAAATGAGACTGAAAATGTCATTCATTTTGTGTGTGAGGAACAGCTCCAGCCACAGATCAAGAATCAGAGCCTTCCTACCTGACATAGTAACAACACTTAGAATTATGAGCTCAAAGAATCATATGAAAGGACCTATAAATATCTATATTACTATTCATCTTGTTACTTTTCTTCATCTTGCTCATTACATTTTCCTTCAGCACATTTCCAATAGTCTGTCTTTGCAGTAATTTCTGCCGTAGAAAATAAAGCTGCTGTAAAGGAAGGTTTCTTTGTCAATGATATGGAGATACAAAATATTAAATCTGTAGTCTTTTTGCAGCAAATTTTGAAAGAACAAAGGCAACTAGCCAGTGACAAAATTTTACTGATCTGTAGTATGTAATCAAGTTACTAGTTTCCAAAAGGCAACAACAAAATTTAAATCAGAAGCTAAATCAAAATTTCATAGGGTTATTTTGGGGTGGGTTTTTATGGTGGTTTTGACCTAATCTTGCTCTTGTAATACTGAAAGTTTATGTAGACAGACAGCTTAAAAATCAAATCAGTAAATCAGTCAGGCAAACTGACTGAAACCAAGCCCTGGGACTCTCAGTTTCGGAATGGGAATTAGGACCAGAGCCCCTTCACCTCCCGGGAGTCATTCATCCTGGGGAGGCAAGTGGCCACCCGTTCATTAGTGCAGAGATATGTGCAATGAAATCAGGTCCTTAAGTCTTTCAGAGATCAGCCTCACAAACGCCTTTTACCCCTCCAAGTGAGTGGGAAGGTGTAGACTAATGACTTTAATGTCGTGTTGCCCAGTGTGACTGCTTCATGATGTGAATTAATACACTCAGCACCAGACGTGGACGTTGAGGGGGTGAAAAAGTGCTAATATGCAGCAAAAATGAACAAGATTCCTAAAAGAATCCAAATATCACCAAAGCATTTCAAAATATCCTGTAAAAGCCAAGGACACACAGATAGAGCAAGTGAGTGCCAAGACACTAAACTATAGGTTCTGTAAGACATTAACCTCATATCAAGGTCAGGCAAAACAGCATATGAACAACAATCCATTCAAGCAAACTATTTAAAATTCTTATTACATTTTTAATTTGATAGAATATTCTGGTAATTATCTTCCCATTCCATGGAAATTGATTACCTTCGGAACATTTTATTTTATCTTGAATAGAGGTAAAATACAATCTCAACTTTTTTTTTTTTTTTTAGTTTGGTGATCAGCTGTAATCAATTAAGATCAGATCATAGTATTTCCATCCATTCCAAAATAATCCTGGAGTTTAAACCGTTCTCCCCCCATTAAATTTTTCTTAAATTGAATACCAAAAAGCTATTTTGAAATAGGCCAAAAAAATGTTTTTGCTTTGAAAATGTGAAAGACATTCTGAAATAGTTTTAAGTGCGCAGTCAATAAAATACACTCATAACCATGAACTATTTCAGCTTGATCAATTAATATTTTCATGAGAAATCCGGAAACTATTGCATGATTTCCTACCCACTCTAGTGATATTGTTGTTATCTCTTGGTAAATGAAAAAAACTTTATAAATCTGCTACAATTCATTCCACTTTTTGAAAGAATAAGACATTTATATATCACTGAAGATGTGAAAATATTTGAGAATTCATTTTACATTGGGTAGGAGAAAACACTATGATGTGTTTGAGAAAAGGGTAAATTTCTTTTCAGAGCTTACATTAAGTGCCCTCAAATACACATTTTATTACAAGGACTTTTTAAGGCCTACTGTGAATTTAATAATAATGCAGAATAGTATAAAAATATGACTGTAAAAACCTCCAAAACCTGTCAATAGAAAGAAAGAATAGGAGAAAATAGATGCAAATTAAAATTATGTTATTTGAAAAGAACTTATGTTTTAAGAGGCCTAATCTCCCTATATGTCTAAATAATTAAAGATAAGGTGCTTTCCAGGGCTTTAATGATGCATTTCACCACAGCTCACAAGGCAATTGAAAGTTCTGTAGAGTATGATAGAAAAAGAAATTGTGGTTCATAAAAAAAAATAAAATAATTCCCTGTAGCCCTGCTTAGCGTTTATGTCATCAGTTAAATTAAATGTGACAGGACCAGTAAGCCTGGAGATTTTCAGTATTTGCGACCCTGCCTTGAAGTGTTTTGCCTCTTTAGGATTTCTTTCACCCTGTTGCTGAAGGAAGCTAACTCCAAGTTAACACAGCTTGCCTTTTTAATGGCAGTTTTGATATACGTATCATATGTGTGTGTGTGTGTGTGTATATATATATATATAAAACCTTCCTCTGGGGAAGGTAATGCCTCTGTGGCCTAGGCCACTTCTTGTCCTCTCTCTTCAGAAAAGAATGACAATTAGGGCATGGGAGCAGCATTTTATCAACACAGGGATAGCCAGAGGAGGAACTGACCTCTTCAGGGAATCATGTGTTAGATTAACGAGCCTCTTCTGAAAGGCTTTCAGTTGGGAGGTGCCTCACACAGAATGTTTGGGCATAAAGGGAAAGGGAACATACTTTTTTGGAAGCAGGAAAAAAATCAGGTAATAACAAAAAATATGTATAATGTTTATGAACATGAACTATTTTTTGAGATGACAAGCCAGTCCTGAGTGGCTGCTGTAAAAAACAGTTGTGATCCACACTAGCTGATATCAAACCCAAAGCATTCCAGGCACTTATTTTTGTTGTTGTAAACATACTTAAATTTTCATGAAGATTCGTCACAGATGGGATCAATTTACATGTTATTATTATTGCCAGTAGTACCACTGTGCTAAGTACAGATCTGGGGGTACCTGGGTGTCCTTCCCCTCTCTCCAGCCCTTCCCCATTGCTCTGCTGCTATGCTGGCAGGTTACATGTCCCACCGCCTGTCTGTCTGCTCTAGTAAACTAAGTAGAGCTTGGTCTTGACCTCAGCCCAGTCCCATACAGGTTAATTGCTAGTAAACATTCTGACAGAGTTTTAGCCTGGCCCAGGTGCTGCTCATACCTGGGGCATGCTCTGGATGGTGATTCAGGCTGGGGCTTGTTCCCAATAAGCATAATGGGCAAAACCATCTATTTTGCAGTGTAAGGGAGTTTAGGTATAGATACAAGCCACAGCATGTGGCTTCTGGGACAGGAAACAGCTGCTGACCCCAGTGTTTTCACGCATAATCATAATCTACTCTTCCTCACTTCCAGGATCTACCTGTACAGATCTGGAAAGAAGCAGTAGAGCTACGCACTGTGCCCACTCATGATGCATCCGTCCAGTCGCCATGGTCTCACCTTCTCCTTTCTGCTGGTATGCCTGACCCAAGTGCAGGTGTGTGCCTTGGCTGCCTCTGGCACCGAGTGGTACATCCCCAGCTGTGCCCCTGCCCAGGCACCCTCGCTGAGGGACAGGTGGAGCAGAGCACAAACGCAGTTCAGAAACAGTTAGGTCCAGCTTTAATGTTTTCACGCACCTCACAGTTTTCTCAGGTAGAGCCCTGATACTTTTAATACAGATCTACAGAAGTGAAGATAATTGCAGGGACGATGACAAGGCAGACGCAAAAATTGGGAACACCGAGAGGCACCAAGGACCCAAATATAAAGCACAGACACAGGCAGGTTTTCTCAAGGTCACACAGGAGCTCTAGGGCAGGAAAATTCTGGGAAGGGAACCTGGTTTGTGGGAGTTAGGCCTTGTAATCATCATGAACTGTCTCTCCTCTGCATAGTCCATATTAAAACAAAAGCATAATGACATATGAAATATTCCAAGAAGGAATATTATCATCAATGATCATCAATAGAATATGTATATGCACTACATAACCTAATCTTAGCAACAGGAATACAGGCAAATATATTAAAAACATTCACTATTCAAGTTGCCCAAGCACATTAGAAAATTGAACCAAATTCATTGCTACCTGCAAGTACTTTTGAAGCAAAACACAATTTTCTCTTTGTAAATGTCTGAACCCGCTACATTCTCTGTAATAATTACATTAAAAAAGATGAAATACTGCACACACATCTTTCAGTTAAATGGTCCATTAATCCCCCAAGAAAAAAACTCACTATATAACTTTTATTTCAAGATTTTTTTTCCCCTTCTTCAATGAAAGTCAAATAATACATCATTTTCTGAACGGCACCATATAAAAGACTATCTGAAATGACCTATGATTCTACAACCATTTGTTTCATAGCAATGAAGCTAAAATTAGGAGGTTTTAAATACTTTACAATAAAACTTCAATACTAAAGTTTTCTCTCAAATGTAGTAGCACTTAATTTATATCTTCCTAATGTGCTTGCAATCCATTTAAAAAGAAAGTCTGAAATTTATGGGCATATATCTAATAACCAGATTAAACTCTGAGTATGGAAGAACTGTCACATATAATAGCTGTAAAATTACAGTAATGCAGCAGATGCATCATACGTAATAACCTTGGATGAGCCTCAACTGTGGGATCTTGAAGTCTTTGCTCACTTTCCAGACCTCATCTATGAGTGTTTAGAGATGAAGAGCTCACACCAAAATGCAGCCAGGTTCCTGACCTGGAGAGTCAGTGGACCAGAGCAGCTGCAGGATGCACTGTGATTCACAGTACAGCACCGTTTAGCCATACCTGACTATTCCTCAGTCCTTTTGCAGGTATGTACTGACAGTAAACGTAGCTTGGTATGCGCATTTGCAACAGCACAGCTGCAACCAGTCTGGTGCTTAAAGCATTTTCGTGACAGATAAGAGCTTAAATACAGTCAAAGAGATTCAGGAAACCCCAGGTTGCTCTAGGAACTAAGCCCATGTCTGCCATCCTTGGGTGCATGCTGTATCTGCCATACCATGAAAATAAAGAGTGGGGTCTCCTCATTTGACCATGGTTTAAAGGCAGCCTTTTTTGGGTAAGTGTCCTTGGGAAGGGTAGGGTACTGCTGTTCTGAACAAATGGCACTGACAGGACCAGAGTGTTTGGAGAACGAGACATCTCCCTTGTGCGGGATTTCTGTGACTGCAGCCAGGATGCTCCTCACTCCAGCTGTGGGCTCCTTCCTAATGTATCCTGGTCTCTAAGCCCAGGCATCCAGTTTATAAACTACAAGTCGCTCCTGTAGGACTCAGCACTGAAAGTGGTGGTGTCCCTATGCTGGGCATGTTCCAGATCTGGCCCTTTCTTGGTAGAAAAGTGCAGTAATTATTAGAGACAAACAGTGATGTCTGGGAGTCCTTCATCACTGTTTGTTCAGTGACAACATTTCGTTATTCACATTGTCAGAGTCGCTCCCACTATGTATTCACCTTTCACCAGGAGTTATTTCCTTTTCATTGCTAATTGCAGTGCTCTCGATTAAGAAGGTATCAATAGAAGCACTTCTTGAAAGAGCACCCTAAGAAAGGAGTTGTTCGCAAGTTAGACTAAACTGTTTGTTGAATAAAGTAGAAGCTGATATCACCAACACCTAAACAAGAGAGCAATTTGAGACACCTTTGGTGAATTCCATAACTCCCATTGGTCTTAATTAGAACAACTGAAAGAAACTGTTAATTTCAATCAGCTGGTGAAAGGTGCTGCTGCCACAATCAGTCAGGCTTTTGAAGTTCAGTTTTCAACTCTTTAAGTAGTAGACAGTCTTACACAAGATATACTGTTTCCCTGGAAAAATATGTGTATCTTTTCTTTTTATTGGAGAACATTTATAGTGTTATGAGCCCTGAATGTGTGTTAAAACTTCTGGGTTTTTTCTAGGTAAAATTTCCTTGTTTTATCAGTCAGAACTGGAATTTAATAATAAAAAAAACCATGCAGAAACTAATTGTACTTTAAAAAAAAATATTTTCCAACAAAGTCTACTGAGTAATCTACTAGTAATAGACAATACTAGACATCTAATTTCTGGGTGCCTAATCGCTGCAAAAAAAATGCCTAAAATTTTTTGGGAGACCTCCAGGAACCTTGTATGTGCATTTTGATGTTCCAGGAACTTATTTTTGAGACCTTGAAATATACCTGGTTTGAGATTTTTTTTTTTCCTTTGTCTTCTTCAGTTAAAGCACTTGATTTTTTTCATGTGACTGTATTTCTTTCCAAGACATACTGCTGCATGAAACAAAATAATACATTCAATTGAATAGATGTTCAGTGGAATGACCTCCTTTGGCATTATGAGAAAGATTAAGTCAGTATAGATGCAACATGCATTGTTACTTTGTTAAAACTGCAAATTACTTATACTCAAGTGATATGAACACACTTAAAAAAGAAATTATTTCAGAAAATTCCACTTTTAAATAACATAAAACTTCTAATAAATGCAATTGAAACTCAGAGTAGCCAGGATGCTTATCTAGAGCACGGAAGATGCAGGTTTCAGTCTCTTTTTCTCCTTCATTCACAGTTCAGGGCAGAAATTGGAAAACAAAAGCTGCCTTTTTAGACGACAGGTATGGGTTCTCCAGAGGTTGCCACAGATTCCTTCCCTTTTAGATACAGCAATGAAGTAACTCTGTGAGAGTCAGGATAGTAGTTAAGGGGCTTGAGAGGAGGTATTTGCACTCTGTTCTGAGTAGACTCTGAAACAGTGGTGAACTTGTGTGAAGGGCACACTTCAAAAATGGAAAATCTGGATGCAAATCTTGCTCCAGTGTCAATCGAAGAAAGCCTCAAGGTTATTCCCCGCTGCGTGTTGGGCAACTACTTAGTGCAGGTTGCTGGAACACTGCTGTCCCTTTAGTTTTTGTGTTATTTAGATAATCTCTCCAGCTACCCCTATTACTGTTTTAGTTCCATAATAAAATGCATCTAAAAATCTGACCCTTATCAGTTCTTATTAGTATCATACTATTTACAAGGAAGTATACTGACATAAATTTAAAAATCTGTGGTTTCTTCCTACTATCTTCACTCACATCTGGTCAAATAAGTCTATTGAATTGGGAATTCTTTCAGGTTTTCTATAAAATAAAGCCTGTGGCGGTTCTGTCTACAGAATATACACATATTTTTTTTTGAAGCATCACATTCACTTTATACATTTACAGAAGCCAAATGCTAGCTGCTCTTGCAAATCTAAAGAACTTTCTACATGCTTTCTCTTTACATTTTTCTTGATTTCCACTTGCACACACAATCAGCCTCCATATACCTCCCAGAGTTGTATAATTAGGAGCAGAAAACATTCTGAAATGCTCTTTGCAGAACTTCCACTGAATAAGTGTTTGGGTAAATATGCCACAGAAGGCTAGGAAGTTCAGCCTTTGGGACTCCACAGAGTTTCACCAGAGGACGCAGAGTGTGGTCTATAAAAGTGGCAATGGTGGGCTTCTTTTGAACATTCTGTAGTGAATGTTCCCTTGTCACAAGGAAGATGTATAATAAAGAGGTCAATACAGTACAAGACATTTTCCAAAATCCTCAGATGAATCAAGGCTAACGGCCAGTATTTAATAGGATTTCCCTCTGCCTTGGTTGTAGCCACACTTCTATGCAGCTAAAGGGAACTTTCACGTGCAGTGGAGATGATGTACACACAATTTGCTCTGTTCCTTTGTTTTTCAATCAGGGATTGAAAAAGCAAAACAAAACAGAACAGCAAGAGGACCATGATTTTTTGCCTGTTATCCAAAGGAATACAGGCAGGAAAAAGAACCATAAGAAATAAAAAGAACCATAAGCAGAATGTAATGGAACTGCTGGAGTTGCCTAGCTTGGGTATGTCCCTGCCTGAAACGTTTTTACAAGGGCATCCTTGTTACCAGAGTGAAAAAAAAATCCTAAATGTTAACTAGAAATCACTTTCCTTCATCCCACATCTTTCCCCTTAGTAAATGAAGACAGGATGAACAGCTAAAATTACTAATTGGTTTACTGATCAGTTGTAGTTTGTTCGATTGATTTGCAATTAATTCTGGTTTGTGGTGCATAGAAGAGGAAGGTTGGCGCCAACCTTTGAGGCAGCTGATACTCAATATCCTCCAAGAGAGCTGTGGGCCAGAATATCAATAATCTGTTTTGAAGCAGCTCCTGAAGGTACTGAGACTGTGTCTTTTTCATTTGTAAGAACTCCAGGGAATAAAAAGAAATTTGGATTTTGTTAAATATATCTATCTGTTAAGATCAGACTTTTTTAAGATTACAACTAGTATTTAGTGCCATTCTTATTTCAGAAAAGTGTAAATATTTTTCACAATCTGTACTAGTATTGGTGCTTTTGGTGGTACTTGGTTACATCACAGCATTCACTTTTCCAGGCTCTTTACATACAGGTAAATGGCAACTTTAAATTAAAAGACACTACAGGTTTTTCTTCAGTAATACTCAAAACTCACAGAAATTAACCCTGATAAGAACAGAAGTACAGGCACAAAGTGTGGGAGGTATATCACTTATTTTGAGACATTCATGGCCACATTTAGAGTAGGTACAGCTCATTTGTTTCAGTTATGAAATAAAGTTCCTTTAAATAGAAAAAAAATTTAGTGTACCTGAAGACAAAGAGAATCAGAATTGAAGCGCAAATTAGTTGAAATGGAGTCAAGAGGAAACTCTTGTTCATAATTAGTATCTCTTCCTCCTTTGTACTTATTTGTATTTATAACATGACATCAGATGTTTTCTTTTAGGAACCTGATTTAAATTTCACTTTAATATTCACTTGGTGAAATAATCCTTTCCTGGGTGCTTTTTACACTTCTGTATCACTTTCTGCTTGGAGGGATTTTTGAGAAAGAAATAATGACATTCTTTTATTCTGACACGGTAGACTGCTTATTTGTCTCCTATTATTAGTCTATGCATCCTATTCCTTGGTCTAGTATGCAATTTTTTTCTTTCTTTTCCTAAAGTTTGCCTATTTTGTATAAAAATCCCTGAATCCTTTCTACAAAATGCGTCCTCTTCTGTACCTTTCCAAGAATTTTCCAGGTGTTTTATTATATTCTCCTAATCCCCCCCAAAATGTGATTTTTTTCTGAAATAACTTTTTCATTTTCTTCTTTCTGTTCAGGACAGAGAGGAATATCTAGTGATCTGATTTTCTACAGAAAACCTGTTAACAAATCATATTTGATCCTTTTTTGTTGTAGTACAAATACATTTTACGCATGCAAATCTTAATTTTAAGTATTTTTCATTTAAATATTTGTGTAAGCAGTGTTATTTACAACATGAAAGAACAATTTATTTTAATTTATAAAAAAATCTTTTTTAAACTTCTATTTGATGACGTTGCAGACACATTTACGTAGCATAAAAAGTAACAAAATGGATGGGGACGGGAGAAATGAATGGCCATTCATAGAGACCATTTTTGAACCCCTAATAAATAAACCACCTGATTAAAGCTATAGAAGAGAAGTGATAAGGAAAACCGAACTGAGTTTCCATGCTACTTAAGACTTCGGCTTTTCACTGTAAATGTGATCTTGTTTCAAACTGTGAATGAGTCTAAAACTGCATGTTAGTAGTCGCATTAGAGATACAGTAATAGTGGTGGATCGTTCCCGTGAGAAAGGCAAGCAAGGCTTAGTGACTCCTGTGTAAGAGAGCTATCTGTCACAGATGTCAGTTTATCTGATTGAGACTCCTTAGCTGCTGCTATACTTGCACCCTTCTCTATATCAAGACCTTTTGCACCTACAGGCTGCCAGCAGGGGAGAAAAAACCCTTCTTCTGATGAGATAACGTTGGGATCTTTGTGCCTTTTTGTCTCAGCATTTAAACAGTGGGTTTAATTGGCTGACATTTGAACTTTGAAAGAATCCTAATTCTTATGGGATGTGTGATTTTTTACTGTATTTCATAACCCTTCCATCATTTCACATTTCTTACACCACTAGCCCTGTATGCCGCCAGTCGGGCAAAGTAATCTATAGATGTTTTATCTGATACACCAGCAGAACACTTGTATATTTTTGTTGTTCATAGTCAAAGCTTTTGTGATAATTTTGATGAGAAAAACAGTAGTGAGGAGAGCTGTCCAAATCATTAACATGTAGAATTAAGACAACAAAGGCTGTTCAGACTTTTAATCCATTTCTTTTTCCTAGTGTTTGATTTTGATCTTCATAGAGATTTGATTATAAAATGAAGCCTTTTCTTTTTTTTTTTTTAACCTTGAAAGCAATTCAAGATGAGGAGCACACAATTCATTATTGAATAAAACGACCTTCAGTACAAGACATTTTGTGGGCCACATGTTCGCTTGGGAAAATACAAAATGTACTAATGCTTGCAAAACTGATTGTGAACAGGTTTTGCTCTACAGCTCCAACACACACACATGTGTACACACCACCAGCAATTGCAATTGCTTGGTCCAGACAGCTGTCCAAAACAATTTTTAAAAAACTTACTTTTGATATCAGAGTAGATATAACTGGCGTCATTGCCTTCACTGATTTATAGGAGGAGTGGGAATCTGTTTTTACTCTTGCATCTCTTACCAGACCACAAATCCAGAAAGTAACAAAGTTACCCTCATTTGCTGATCTGTTATGAATGTGTGTGGTTTTATGGTGAGAATAATGCAGTAAGACAAGAAAGCAACCTGAAGAAGGAAGGAGAAATTGGGGTTGTTACAGACATCAACTGCATTGTTTATGATTGTGCGTGTAAAATTTATGGATTTACTACTTCTTTGTAATGTATTTACTCAAGGAAGCTCTGTTATAAATCATCTGTTTTCCAATAGGAACCTGCATTTTTCACCCTAATCTCCAGTTGAGTTCACTGAGGCAAGAAAGGGTCAAATGACGAGCCCAGTGTTGCATGATGAGTCATTGAATGAACCAAGAGCGCTAGGATCCTCCTTGCCCCTAGCCCTTTATATCAACAGGCCACAGGGGCTTTGTGTTGCTCCTTTCAGCTGCCTTTAAATCCAAAGTGTTAGTGAGAAACATCTTCCATTAAATCTTAGCCTGGCTCAGACAGTGCAAGCAAATACAGTCCTTGAGATGGTCTTTTCATATACTGGATATGTTTCTCTGTTTTTTCTGTGACACCCTTTCTGCTGAGATTTGTTTACTGATCTCCATAAATCAGCATTCTCATCAGATGTGGTAATGAAGTACTACGAGAGCCAGCCAATATTTCCACAGTCATTAAGTAGTTATCTAAAGATTTCTTTCTTTTTGGGCTTGATTCACCACTGGGTTTCTTCAGGTTTATGCTGGCGTAAGTCTAATGGGTTCAAATTGGTTGCAGTAAATCAACGCAAGGAACTAGTCCCTGAGCTGGTGTAAATCAGCGTAGCTCCACTGTGTTCAGATGCAGCAATCCTTATTTATGCCAGCCAAAGATCTGTCCCGTGGAGTTCAGACAAGCCTACCGTACATGCTGCCAGGACAGGTTCAGCTTTGATGACCAGGTATTCCCAGGTGGAGTGTTAGTGTTACACTTTCAAAAATGAAAATCAGGTTTGATTAGAATGATAAAGGAAAGACATTTTGGTGTGTGATAGTTTTTTTTTTGTCATCTGTTTCTTTTTTCTCTACAAAAACAGCACTCTCTTTCAGAGCTGTTCTTCTGAGGTTTCATCTGCAGCAGGAGGAAAACCACTGACTGCAGGCTAACAGAGTGGCAGATGTAAAATAAATCCTTTGGAAGACATCTAATGCATGTGAAAAGAAGAAACAAGAAACCAAATCTACACAAATTAAACACAGAGGGCGAGTCCGTCCATAGTCCTTCTACACGTTATCAATTAGGCTATGAGCAGACAAAAACTTAGCCATATGCTTGGATGTGTAGGTCCACTAAAATCAGAGGAACTAATCATGTATAAAACTGGCTTCCTCTAAGTTCATGCCAGAATTGTCATTCCCTTTTGACTGGAAATAAATACTCCATTTTCACTTAGATGTTTTTAGACATTTTTAGTAGATAAAACTGAAAGAAACCTTTAAGTGAACAGTTGAGTAGAAAATTAATTTTGAAATTTTAAAATACAATAATTTTTTAAAAAAAATTATATTTTTCCTTCTGTTATTTGTAACCAATCTACAGCATGAACATGTATTCACAGAAATGGCATTTCTAAAACTACCTTTCACTATAAAAAGTTTCAGCAACAAAAATTGTCTACTTTTCTTCCAAGAAGGTTTTTGAATCTGCGCATTTATGGACGAGCATATTGGAGTTGGGGTCCAGATCTTCTGAAATTCTCAGTGTCACAAAAGCAAAAGACAGTATTTTTATTAGAATATTAAAGCCGCTTTTCAAAATAATGCCACCACGCTGCACGGAGGCAAATGTGACAATTCTCCGCTAATAGCCGTTTCCAGTGTATTCAAAAGCTAGAGCTAACCAAAGACAATTCTAAAAGCATGGGCAGAATTCCTTTTGCTTTCAACATGTGCAATATCCCAGTTGCACTTTGTGCCTTTGAGAACCTTCCACCTTCCTAAAACCTATCGTGAACCAGAGTATGTTGTATACAGATGAGGGCAGATACATAAATTCTCCTTTGTAAGAATTATTTTGCACTTCTTTTAAAGCATGCTCTTATTTCCACTGTCATTGTATACTGTTTAATTTTTGTACCCATTATATATTAATGGGTACAAGTGGTTTTAAATTTAATTTTAGCAGAGAAAATTAAACAGCACAGGAAATAGTAGGTAGCTCTGTATCTATTAATGGAAAGCGAAATTTCTGTTTTGCTGTGTAAATGACTGCAAATATAGTGGAACAGTTTTCAGTTTACTTATGTCACCAAAAGCAAACTAAAAATGCTCCGACAGTCATGAGCGTTAGGTAACCTGTTATTTTAGCTTATGTGTTCATTTTCTAGTGTAGCAAAAATCCCTTTGTGCACTATGACAAAAATTTTCATCATCAGGTTTTCTGATTTATGGCTTCTATTTATATGCTAGCTATTTGTTCAGATATTATTGTGAACTTCAGGGTCTTAAGAAGTCTTATTCTAAAAATACACAAGACGATAATGAATTTTAAATCTTTTTTTTTCCTTTTAATTTAGGGATTAATGTGACTAAATATCCATAAAAACACAAAGGAAAACTGGCTTAAATGTGACCCAAGTCCATCTTTAGTGAAAAATTTTCAGCATGTGCTTAACTTTCCACATATGCTTACAACACCATGATTTTAAATGAAACATACTTTCATTGTTTTACAGAATAAAGAAACAAATCTACAGCTTATTTCCTCTAAGGAAATTCCCTATTTTTCATGTAAAATCCTTTCCACGGAGCTCTAAAAGAGCATAAATTGTTGATTAAAACTTATTCTTCCATCAGTCAAATATTGTTTTACATGAAACTTTAAAAGTTAAATGTCAAAGCTCTTCCAATTTTTCTTATCTCACATTTGAAGGGAACCTTTTCCTCTTTTTAAATGGGAAATTGCAAGTAGAACTAATTCTTTCAATGGTATGAAACACAGGAGGAATGCATTTTTAATTATGTGTAAAATTCATGTATATATACACTCACATACATACATGGAAAGAAAAAAAATGTTGTAACAAAACATTTTATTTATGTTGAAAGTTTGCATGTAGAGAATTTTCTGTTTTAAATGCTATATGACTAGAAAATACAACTTTAAAAGGGATGCATACAGAAAGCAGAAACTACTTTAAGCAAATGGAAATACAAAATAAATTACATCAAATTTCAAATGCATACACACCCAAACATATTTCATTACCTGTAATTTTCAGGTTCTGATATCTAAAGCCCAGAATATTCTTTTCCTTATTTGAAATGTTGAGATGATTCAGGATTAATCAATCAGTTACTTGACAAGTTTTATGCACACAATGAAGTACATAACAAAACTTAGAATCACCTAATAATTACAAAGAGAAATTTAAAAAAAAAAAAAAAAGAAAAAAAAAAAAAGGAAGACTGATCTTTTCCTGCTTGTCATAAGCAAGAATTATCATCACAATTCTTTTTCATGACTAAATATAATTTAAGTATTCCAAACTGTATCTCTTTTACGTGGTTGAGCAACCCCACAGAAACACTATTTGTTATTTTCTGAAAATACAGAATTAGCTTCTGTTTCAACAAATATTACATTTTTGAACTGTGTCATTTCACAGATTCATAACTATGATATTTCCATCATTTAAGAATTCATCATAAGATGAATTCACATCTAGTATTAAAAATGAAAGGAAACATACTACTCTGAAGTATCCATTGAACACTAACAAAGAATAGAGCAGAGTCTGAAGATTATGTTAGATACAATACGGGTTCTTTGAATCTGTGTATTTTATTAAATGAAATTTATAATGATTGGTAAACAAATTGCCTGATTGAAGTCATCAGCCGAAGGTGTCTTGCACAGATTTACTGTTCAAAGCTCCAGTGACCTGTTTAATGACCCTAAACCTTAGTGTCAGAAGTTCTTTCTAATCCTTAAATATCCATGTCTAATAAATCCAGAAGGCTAATAAAAGGACTTTATTTTTTGTATTGATACAAGTATGGATTTATTTATTCTAAATTACTCACCAGAGAGAGACATTTCATTGAAAAATACCCCTCGAAAGTGATTCATTAAAACTAAGGTGTCATCTTTAAACAAATTGCTGGAAATTGTATCATCAGAGGTAATTGACAATATATCTTTTTAATTTCATTTGTGATCTCTTTACTGTCCTTGTTTTGAGGTAATTTTTTAACTAAAAATATTTTTCTCATTTCTTCTATGCTTAATATAACAAATGCAGCTCCCTTTTGCTAGAACAGCAACCGAATATGTTTTACGCTCCAATAAAATAAAATAAATTAAAAATAGTACGTTTATTGGATTCATGACTAAATTAACATGGAGCTAAGACTGAAGATATGCACTAGTAATATGTATGGATTGAAGCTGAAAAACTTCTTTCAGGCTTTTTTTTTTTTATTTTTCTAAAATGAGCATGTGTAATTGTAGATCAGTCTAGCTCACAGTAGTACTTTAAAAAAAACAAACATATTAAGATATAGAAATGAATACTTAGAATGCATTAACAGCCTTAATTATGTGCAGCTGCAAAATGATGCAGTAATAAAAATGATTGTGAATTCACAACATCCAATATTTTTCTTTTGGCGTCCTTATTCTGGCTACAGATTATAGTTCTTTGAATTACAAGGTATATTTGCACAGGAACTTTCCTTGGTACAAGGACCCATGTAGAGACTCAGCATTAAAACACTTGTGACTTGAAGTCTAAGAAATGAAGTTTAAAATTCCTAATCAATGAAGTTATATCTCCGCTGACAAAAAGCAATTTCCTTACCAATAGCTAGAATCAGCAACAACACAAAACAAGCCCCACAGTCAGATCAAAGTTGGGGGAAATCTGCGTCTAAGTCGAGGTCTCTAACATGGGGCTTGGTTTACTTGCAAATGTGACCCAACGCAGATCCAACTGCAGCATCCCCACTTTTCAAACAGGTTTGCTTTTCCTGCTGAATCATTTGTAGCCACCACACTAGCCAGAGAAGAGAGTTTCTCAGCCTTTCGGTGGTGTATCAATTCATAATTCCTGCCTCAAATGTATGTCAGACGCCACTCTTTGAGCATCGTCATAGAAATCAACTAATTAAGTCATCTTGTGGCATTATGGTGAGAATAGTTTGATGATTACTGCTTTTTTTTTTCATTAGAGATAGGAGGTTTTATAAGAAATTCTTTTCATCAGTCTGATGTTCTTGCTTTATCTAATTCATCAGTTATTTCTGTACAAAAAAAAAAAACAAAACCAAAACCAAAACCAAAACCAAAACCAAAACAACTATTCTCAAGCACTTTCACCCATGAAAATCTAGGAAAAAACAAGGAGAATATCTCTCAGAAGTCACCTGCTCAGGTCTCTGACTTCCTATTCTGCTAATAAATAAACCAAATATATATTATGTGCTTACTGTGAGTTATGTTCTGTGTTAAATCCCACGTAAGGCTCTATCACCTTACAGTAATGGTTGCAGGGGACACAGCTACAGTTTTGGATGTCCCCAGCAGAGGAACCAGCATTAGCAGTACCCCTCACAAAGTTGCTCAGGAGAAAGAAAACCACAGTGAATGAGAGGGCAGATTATCTAACCTCCTTTTGGCTATTTTTTTGTTAAGCTTGAAACAGGGCATAGATCACTACAGAAAACATTATTTTAGAGGAGTAGAGTTGCCTACTTGGACTAAGCCCCTGGTTTTGGGTTCTGTGCTCATCACTGCATAATGCTGTCTCTGTACAGCACTGTAGAAATGGGCAGCCCAGACAGGGAGAAACTCTATGGCACAGTAATTTGTGATATTCTGAAAATTTTTGAACTCTGATTTTCAATAATTAATTTTATTTATGCCATGAGTATATGGTGTGACCCTTCACTGGACCTTTGGTTTATAATCAAAAACCACATTGCTGGATAATGTCTACATGCAAAGAGTATACCATCTATAGGCTAACCTTGACGGCTAAATGACTTGCTAAGCCTGAAACATAAGATAATACACCGCTACATACATAAAGGAAGATACACACATTTAACTTCTAAGTCTTTTAAAAAGTCGCTAGAAATATCCAGTAAACAAGACCATAGTCAAGAAAGGTGGCTTGGTAAAGCACATCTAGCAACGAGTTCCTTAATACAAAACTGAAGGCAATTTCTTCTTCCATTGAAGATAATACCTTTTTTGCTATTGATTTCAGTGGATGGAAGTGCCCAATGCAGCCTCCCTTTTCTGACTCTGTGTCCAGCCGGCTGCGTGAACATGGGGAGTGCATGCAGCTGAGTTCCTTCCTCTCCATCATCTGCTATATCTACCCAGGCTGTGAGCACTCTCCTACTGTACAGGGACTTTCTTTGATGATACGTTTGAGAAGGGGAAAGCAAAATGGGACCTAGTCCAGCAGCAGCTTCAGGAACCACCATGGTACAGGTCAGATCTTTCATTCTCAAGCATTGGTTTAATTAAGGAAGCATTACAAATGAAAGCTGTATGTTTTTGAGGTTCCTCTGCTTATGTTTTCCCATTCTTAATAATCCTATTCTCTTATTCCAGAATCCCTAATATTTAAGCATTAATTTATATCTTTCTTTAGTTGTTTAAATAAGGATTTAACTGCATCTTGCCAGGAGTCATTGACTGTATTTAATCACTTTTGAATCTTATTCACTCTGAATGACACCAAATAGAGGTGTGAGGTCTTTCTTTGGAGTGGATCTTCTCACTGACAAGTTACCAAAGAACAGGAGGCAGAAGAAAGTTAGTGTTATTTGTCTGATTGATAGCTAATAAGGCCCTTTCATGAAGACAGTTGGAGTGTTGTTGCAGCCTGCTGTCCAATTAGCAGATCCCTTTTAGCACCGTTCTCCTAGCTCATCCACCTCTGTGTTGTATTAGCCTACTGTGAAAAAAAATATAGACAAGCTTCGACACTAACCTTTAAAAAACCTACATAAGAAAATATAATAAAAGATTTATTATGTATGAATACGTATGTCTATATATACACCTACATGCACATTATGAGAAAAGAGAGATATAGGCACACACACATCCATATGAAAATGCTTAAAGACCATATTGTATTCTGCCTGTGAAATGGTTAACAGGGAAATAAATCGACATTCCTTTCTATGTGTGTTACAAACATTATTATCTCCAAGTCACATTTTAATTTCATACTTGATGCTTCAGCTCATGCTATGTTTTTAGTTAGCGATGGCCTATTAAGCTGCTAATTTATATACTGTTGTGAAGGCCTCTGTAAATGCTGCTCTATAAATAATAGAGCAGTGATCCATAACCACCTTCCATGTAACAGCACAGAGTCCACTGCAGCTAATATGAAAGAACTGCTGGTTGCTAGGTGCCAAAATGCTGCCTGCCTATTTAGGAACTGCTATAGTTTTGTCTCCCTGCTAAGATGACAAAAGTGTAATTAGAGATTAATCAAGAGCTACATTAGTGCCACAGTTTCCTGCAGACTGACTTTTGTTGCTCACCAGCAGTTAAGTGCATCTGCCTGTATTTACCAGTTCTCTGGAGATTTAAAAATTTATTGTCATATTTACAGGGACAGCTACAGTAAGGGTTATCAAATCATGGAGGAAACTTGGCAAAATGCATATAATTTGCAATTGCAAATATGACTCTCTGTATTTATTTTTTAAACATTCCCCATATGAGAAAGGTTTTAAATTTCCTGCCGCCACATACTTAATTCACTGGGATGAGGGGAAGAGGGCTTAGACCCAGGCTGTTTTATCCTCTACTGAAGCCTCATTAACATAAAACTTTACACCATTTTTAATATTCTTATTTAATCCTAAGTCGTTTGTGTCATTTAATATCATATAGAGACCCTTTGTCTATTTAGACAGACAGCAGCTTCTAGAGCTGCTGAAACCTTTAAATACTTTAATCTGTTTATAATTTGACGTATTACTAAACAATATATTTAGATTCCGGAGACGTCCCCTTGATTATATGATCACTATTACGTATTTCTTGATAGAAAATCAGCATTTACTACAAAATGGTTGTGCAGGGTTCTCTTTACTGCATTGTGTAGTAAAAGCCACAGTTCAGAAATGTATTATAATTACAGAAATTCTGGTTTTAATTTATTCTTCGCAAATTGGGAACTTTTAAAAAGTTTCAAATTTTTCATAGGAAATATGTTCCATTTCCTGGCTAGCTCTATTAATATTATAAAGAGGACAGATAGGAAAACAGCTGGAAAGATTATGGGACTTATCCAAAGTTGCATAACAAATCATTGGTATCTGAGAACAGATCTCAGCCATTCTGTATATTGTGGAGAAACCTGTACTCTCTTTAAATGAGACACTACAGATAATGTTCCTTGAATACCTGCTCCAAAACCTGCTCAAGAGTCTTAGCAAGCAGCCTGTGTTGAGCTCTGTGTTACTTACCATCCAAGATTTGGGTAAGATCATGTCAAACATGGCAAAATCACTGGCACATAGGGCAGTAAGTCTAGTACAACAGTAAAAACGTGGTGTTTCTGACACGTGAGTAGCACTCTTTACAGAGAGACCAAGAATAACCCACTTCCATTAATGAGATCAATCCTTACAATCTAACGAGCCAATAAAAAGCACAAAGAAGACAGTAAAAACATAGAGGTTGTGCAGCCTACTCTGAGTAACTTCATTTAAACCAAGCAGTCAGAACCCGAGTACAGGAAAATGCTGTATAAACAACTCTGCTGTGAATGGATTAATAGTGCAAAACTCTGCAATCCATCTTTCCTTCCACACCAAACCCCTTTAACAGAAGAGTTAGTTGGTTAGTAACTGAGAATTCAACCATAAAAACTGTTACTACTTATATATATATGTAAAAGTAAGTATATATAAAACTTACGCATGTATATATGTGTATAACTATATATACCTATAGCTTTTTGTAGAGTTATAAGCAAGGCATTCCAGTCCTGGGGCAACAGAGCAGGAATTTTGGGGTAGACATTTCTTAGGGATGGTTATATTTACTCACAAAGCAAACCTAGAGGAGAAAACTCTGTACTGTGCCATATGGCTCTGTGGATTTATTCATAGCTCATTTCCTCAAGGGAAAAAGCAGAAACTGGTATTTTCAAAGGAAAAGGAGAATTAGGCAAATCCCCCCTGTACTTGTCAGAGATTGTTCCAGATATTACAGCCCCTTTACTTACACACAGACAAAAGCTTGTAGATAATAGGCTTAACAATGAGCTTCTCATTTAGTATTTCCTAATCTTTTTGTTTCTTCTTCCCTTTGGAAAGACCTTTACGACACTTACAAAGCTAACATTTGTGTAAATTGGGTTCTTTCTTACATGGAATCTGGAGTTCAAATTCAGCTTTTTTTGAAGGTAATATTTTCTTCTTTCTTAATTACCACCATAAATAACAACACAAAAGCATTTTTGGCTCCGCACAAAGACTGATGAACCTCAAAAACAAATGATGAACCTCAAAAGTGTTGAAAAAAAAATGTATTTATTGGTTCGGTTTTCTCTCCTGTGCCTAGAAACATGATATGAGTTCAGTGTCAATGTGTGTTCTATGTATCAAATGCTAATTTTTCTTCCCATCCTTTGTTTTATTTTTCCATGGAAGAAAAATAGCTCACAACTACAAGGCCATTTTTTTTTTTAGAAACTAACTTCTTTTTCTCCCCAAGGGATGAGGCGACGAGGCAGCATCTTTTCAATGTAACTGGAAAAGTCTTCTGTCTGTCCACTAAAAAATGCAACTTTTTATCTTACAAAAATAGGAAACTTATATTACAGCACATGAAAAAGTAAAGGACAGATAACAATAATAGTAAGCAGTTAAGAGTTTAAACTCTAAATTCTAGGCAAAGTAGATCATCTTTCTTCTCCTCCATACTGTCGCCCTTCTGGATTGATAGCACCTTAGTTTCAATATGATGAAGGGTAGCAGCTCCAGAACTCATATGTCTCCATAATCATGTTATGGTTATAAATTATGGTATAACCACAACCGTAAGTTATCTGAACCGTAAGTTCAGATAGTTTCTATAACATGGGAAACATGGCTTCAAACACCCTCAGACTGAGAAAACCTGACAGATCACAGCTCTCATTTCCAGGAAAGTGCCCAAACTGTTCAGATACTTGCAAAACTGGGTGACAGCTCTGCTAAGGACTGTGATCCTAAAGTTCTCCAGAGCTATTGTTCTTTTGGGAGTGGTGGTGCTTTTTTGGTTTTGTTTTTTCTTTTTTTTTTTTCCCTAAACACAGCTACTGGAGCTTATGAGAAGCCTATGTCTAGATTGTAAGAACATAGGAAGAATAAATAGGAAAGGCACCTGCTTTCGCACTGGGTGGTATTTAGCACTCTGAGTATGGTCTAATTTTAACTGCTGAAGAAACATGAAGATTGACTAAGGAAGTAGCTTTTGATACCTGACAGAGGTGCTGGAGAGCTGGCTGTCTAGATGACTGCCTCAGATTTTGGGAACCTCAGTTCCAGGTAGTGTCCATTAAAGAACTTTGGATTGTATCAAACAAAAATAATAAAAGAAAATATGAATTAATTTATAAGCAAAAGTAAATACTTTGTACTCTATGTCCTGAGTTTTAAAGAGGTATGTATTAAAATAAAACCTACATTATCCAGGATTAAGGAAGAACATATGTATAACTCAGGCACTTGGGATCAAACACTAGATCCAAAAGGCAGCTGCAAAGCACAGATGAACAATTTTGTTCAGCACAATTACCTTGATTGCAGCTAATCTGATTTGGGCTGCTATATGTGTATGTATGTGTATCTAATCTTACATAAGGGTTGATGCCTTTGCTGGCTGAATTAGGTCAAAATACAAAAGACAAAATAGCTAATAAATAAGGAACATTATCAAAATTTTAAATCCACAATTGTACTCTATTTCCACAAATCTAGTGCTTTGATGAAATGTGTTTATTACATGGCTAAGTTCTTAGCTAGAAGGCATCTTCTGGGCTTTGAAGATTTTGCCATAGTCTTAGAAATAAAAAAAAAAAAGGAGCAAATTGCTGTGCTTTTCTGTAATTTTGTAAAACAGGGTGTTTCAAGATAAATTATACTAGCGGACGTTATCTGTCTTGTACCACAAAACACATGTAAAATACCTGTAATTTAGTCATTTCAAGGCATGCATAGAAAAAGGTAATAAACACAAACACATCCATACTAGTTTGTAGACATGCAGACTTCACAAGTTAGAAAGATCTCAGGCTCGCTAAATATCAAAGATGGGATCTGTACTGCACACCAAACTACCTAAAATTGCCTTCAAATTTAAGGTGCAATTTATTTCAAATGGCATAAAGTTGTAGATAGCAGCACTAGCATACACAGACACACTGGATGTCTGTGTGTCTCAGTGACTGAGTTGAAATAGAACTCATTTCTGGGTTATAGATATGGTTGTATACAGATTGTACAAAATGCATAGGTAGATACAAATATGCAACATAATATGTGCTTGTAATATCCTGATTTAATTCCAGTTTTGCTTTTTCTTAATAATTTAAAGTGCCCTTCTTTGTAAAATATTTTTATTTCCAAACACTTTTCTTTCCAAATTCACACATTGTATTTCAAAATGTTATTATATGTTCACTGTGGTTTCCTGTAATTTTTTCCTCTTTTTCCCATTCAGGAAGCACTTATTGGACCTGAGTATACTTTTCTTCCAACCTTTGAAAAAGAAAAAAACAGGTGATTGCATTGTTTCTAGCTTTGTACCAAAAACTGTGACAGGAAGGAAAAGGTGACTTGAGCAAGGAGAAGAATGGTGAACTTTAAATTGCCCATTAATGCATTGAATTTTATGAGGCAGCATTTATTCCCTTGAACTCACACCACCCTGAAACATGAACTTGTTTCTAGGAAAGACCTTTTCATAATGGATGGAGATACTTAACATTTTACTACCATTTTTGTGTTTTACTAATCTATTGTAACAGTACTGTTACAGTCCACGTCATAGTTGATTTTCTGAAGACATGGGATAGAATACAATTACTTTTAAAGGCTGTTTACATCTGTTAGACCCTGTCACAATTTTTGCCTTCAAAACACTTTCACAAAGGGAGTCATGTACATTGTCCTTTTTGAAAATCCCAGAAAAGCTCCTGTCTGTGTTGCAGGGCTTTTACATATCATACAGTGGTAGGTTTCCTACAGAGTCATCCCCAGACCTGTAGGAGAGACCAGAGGTTAACCCATCAGTTTGAATTACACTTCCAGAATTTTAATTCATGATGGAAAATTTAATGTGCATTCGAAAACAATCCCAAATATTTCTTTGAAATCCAAAATTGCAGCTGACGCTTCTCAGTGTTAAAGAGTTTGAATAACTTTGTATTTTGTGGGCTCAAAAGGTTGCGGTAAATGAAATTGGGTGAATCATGTGGTTCATCCATCTGTGTGAATCAAGGATATGCATAACCTACCATACTGGCATGGAGGAAAATAGGAAGCCTTCCACAGAGCTCAAGTTTCCCTAAATCTATGCCCTTCCCTGTGTAAGCAGGGAAGTGACTTTTCTCGCCATCAGCTATGTTAAACAAATAGTTCCACAAACCAGAATTACTGATGCCTCATTTTCTAAAATTTGTCTCTTGCGACTGAATGAATGCTCTGCTTAAGGCTTTTCCCCTAATTAGGGTATTCACAAGGCCCCTTTTGCGTGTGAGTTCTCTTATGTCCGTAAACAAGAGTTGGCAAGATGGCTTTTCCAATGGTTTGGGTATTTTATGCTTTTACTCCTCTGCCTACTTTCTTGTATAGGGCAACTTGCATGAACTTTTTTATTTTTTAAAATTCTTATTCAAATTTCAAAGTAGCTCATGGTTGAAAAATGAGGAAGGAAAGTATGATCACAGCATGATTAGAGAAGCTTCAATTTCTTCAAATTCAGAAGTGAGTGGTAGCAATGAAAATGGTGCTTCAATGGCAAAGAACTACAAAACACTGGACTGAAAACATATGAAGGAAATAAGTGTCAGAGAAATGCCTGAGAAGAATGAACATCATCCTTTCAGCAGAGGCCATGCTCAAGGAAGATGCACAGACTTCAGGCAGACACAATATTACAGTGTGCCCAATTATCTTGTCACGGAGGAGGCTAATAATTGTCTTTTTAAACATATAAATCACTTGGCATCTGGGAATTTTCCTGTATATCTGTTAACCTACAGGTGTAGGAGCTTCCCCTCCTCCTTGCCATCAGCTGCTTCTCTGAACCAGGGCTGTGCTGCAGCCCTGTCGATCGCTGCTCCTTGGAATGCTGCTGCTTCAGGAGCAGGGATCCAGAAATGGCATTTCAGCACTGGCTCTGACGTGTCATTTCCAGAAGCACTACCTCTCACAGGCATTTCAGCATGGCAGACCAGTGGGTCGGAGGGTAAAAGCAGGTTACCCAATGGGTGGAAGTAGATAATGGGCATTTTATTACAATCACATCTCTCTCTTTAGAGCTGTTATTCTCAAGGATTATTCAGGTGACCTTAGTCATGATTTTGATTTCATAAAATGGAATTGCAACACTGTTCATTTCCACAACTGATTATGTATATGGGCAGTATTAACAGATTTAACAGATTAACCTCTTAACTGCTGGGCTTCTCTGAATAAAGGTATTATCCCTTTTTACGCTGCTCATCCTGGTTACCAAAATTAACAATTAAAGTGGAATAAAAGGTGATTCATATTTCTGGCACTTTCAAAGTAGTCTAAAGACAGTGAAAAAAATAAACAATAGCCTCTTATTTAAACATGTATTAGTCTTACTCTGAAGGGCTGTAGAGATAACAAAGAATAACCTAGATTTCTTAACATGGTGTTTTTCCTGACACAAATTCTCTGCGCAGAACAAATACAAGATTTTGTGGTTGAAAAAAATAAAGAAAACCAAATAATTTTGAGATGTTTTTCAGCAGAGAGAATTTTCTTTACCTGGTTCAGTAAAATAACTCAACATGTGCGTCTCTGCCTTTGATGCTATTGCTGCTCCCAGATGCTTAGCCACATTCCAGGGCTTCAGCCAAGTACTTCACATTTACCTCCAGCCCTCCTTGCCACTCACTGCAATTCGCTTCGCTTTCTAAAATGACCGTGTGGATGCGTAACTCCTTTGCCTCCCCTATTCACTCCCCACAATCCTCACCACAACCAGCTGAAGAAAGGATAAGGTTCTTGGAAATGGTTGAACATATCCCTCTTTCTAGGACACCTTCCCATTCCTGATTTGTGGTTGAAGTGGGACAAACCAACAGATCCGCAAGTGACTTGACTTCTCTGGAGTATGATGTTGTTATGTCTAAATTGCTCAGAGTCAACACCTGGGCATTCAAAAGCCCTGAATAGTTATATTTGCATTGTTAGCTATGGTCTTTCCTTATACCACAAATTCTGTCCAATGATTCTGTTTTGAAATCTTTTTTTCAAATCCAGGCATTTTATTAGCCTAAATAAAAACATAATGTGTATATATACTTATGCTATAGGAATATAAGCATAAAGAGATCTTTATCTTGGAGAGGAGAAAAGCATTGTAGGTATTCAGTCTGAAATGGATGCCTGTCTCAGATGCTTTTGGAAGCAAGGAATAATAGCAGTCAGAATATGCCAGCTTGCACTCCTCCTTGAAGTGCTAGTCATGCTGTGACTTCTTATGTTCAAGCCATGTTTTCATTAAATAAGTTCCAATAGCTCAAAAAAGTTAGAAAAGACTTCAAAATGTCAATATTCTTGCTATCACATGTTTTGCCCTCTCTCATACTCCTAACAGATGTGTTATGTGGGTTGGCAGAAAATAATTTATTGGATCCCTCCTTATGACTGTGATTTAAATGGGAAGTCAGCTTAATGCAACTGTTGCCAGTGATCCTAACTGCCTAAGAAAACATCATTGTTTTGAATATCCTAATTATTCATTAGCTGAATAAATGTCTTTTTCACGTGGGAATGTTTATCACTTTTTGAAGATGAAATATTAGCTTCTTCCTCCTTCTATGATTTCCTTTCATTTGTGTTGATACTCTCTGACTTACTATCTGTCCTGTCTGCAGTCTGTCAATGGATACTTCCCAGATCAGAACAAACATTGCTTCACTTCCATTGCTGTACAACGTTTGGCCAAATAATAACCATATGGCCATTGTGTCCCTAAAACTCCTACACACCACAGAAAGTAACAGCTCTGCTGTAATACTCCATGGCCTGATTTTCTTGAGCTTCAGTCTGAAACTCAGTCTGAGGTTAGAGAACAAAAATGCAACTGTCACCTCCAGTGTCATTTACAGCTTTGTGCAAGGACACTTTTCTTATTAGCAAATTGATGGAAAAAGAGTTCTATCATATTTCCAGTCATATTCAACAGTCAGACTGGGGGTGGAAGAAGAATAGAGCTCAAGTCTCTTGCTCATTAACAAATGTAACAGCTTTCAAAACTGTTGTGAAAAAACAACCTCAGCAATAATATTACCTCTTACTGCTATGGCGATTAAATAAAAAAGTATTCATATGAGTATATTAATACTCAGACAATATGTGTTTCATTAGCTTGTTGGAA
Source organism: Fratercula arctica (assembly GCA_947846985.1). Lineage (NCBI taxonomy): Eukaryota > Metazoa > Chordata > Aves > Charadriiformes > Alcidae > Fratercula > Fratercula arctica. Next base: position 18,474,851 of record CANTUZ010000026.1, read on the forward strand.
AAAATAACAGTGCTATCAGACTGGTAAAGAAATGTGTTCTTAAACAGTGCTTAGTTGTTATAATGAGTTCAACTGACTGATAGACTACTGCACGGATAAATGCACAGAAAGGGATTTGGTGCTGTTTTTTTGACAAGATAGACTATTTTGTGCCATTTTAACTTACATATGCACACTTCTTTTTTTTTTTTTTTTTTTTTTTTTTTTTTTTTTTTTTTTTTTTTTTCCAGTAATATGACCTTATAAAGGCCCAAGAAGACCTGGCCAGTTTTGAGTTAAGATGCCAGCTGAAGGACAATTTGTGACTTATTTCTATCTATGAGCAATTGCTGGGACCACTTCAGTGAATAATTTTCCACTGATAGCGTTTGTATTATGGTCTGATGGTCATCAACAGTGACAAATACTTACATTCCCAGCCTACTAACATACAAAAACTAACTTCATTGTACTATATCAATGTCCTGTATAACAGAATGATGAATAACCTTTCCAACAAAACAACAACAAAACCTCTGAATTTTATTTAAGCCAACAGGAAATTAAGGATAGTTGGTGTACACTATACCAGAATATTCTACAACTATCTAATGGATGACAATCTCTCTCACTCAAATCCATTTTTTGATAGTTGTCTGCGTATAATTTTCACTTGAGGAAGCTCATGTATAGGTCATGCCAAATTTGTTGCAATTTTTTCATACTCATTCCACGTGCAATACTTGATTCCTGTGGTTCTGCCATTCTGGAAGTGCTAGGGCCTGTGGTATTTTACATTGTTTATATTTGCCAGCTAAGATTAAAATGGAAGGATGAAATATCTCAAATACATATGCCCATGACATTAAGAAACAGCTAGTGAAATTAATAATTTTAGCTGTTAGGAAACGTTTACTAATAAATTACTGTGTGAAGGGAAAATGCTGTTACCTTTGAGGCTTAAGAATTTAGATGTGTTCATTAACGGGTGGATCTCTAAGTACAAATCCTTCACTATCTATTCAGGTCTTTTGTGGTAAATGTGAGGAAGCTGGATGTTTCCCTCGGATTGAGAGGAACAGGAGGACTATTTCTAGCTCTGGATTAGATTAGATGGAAGAAATGTGACATGGCATTGTGTATTATCCCCCTTCAGGCTTATAATAAACAGGCACACCCCGAAAAGACAACAATGTAACGTACTGCAGGGTATGTTTGGAATTTATGAGCTAATAATATGAGCCAGTGCCTGCTCGCCTGCCTAGGCTTATTCCCAGAGAATAAGAAAATAACCAAAATCTAGTCAAACCTTGGCAAAATAAACACTTTCAATATCCAATCTACCCATACTGACAGAGGACTCTGACATGCCTTTGGAAGAGTCTGTCCCTCCAGAAGACAATCATCAGGGAAGTGTGTGAGGAAACAACCTGAATTCTGGGACTTTTTTCTTTTTTTCTTTCTGGGAAAAGGATAAATGTATTTATTTTTTTTCAGTGGACAGAGGAGCACAATCCCTACATGTAAAATCTCATTACATACTCCTTTGCCATTTTCATCCTTTGCTTAAATATTAAAGAGGCATAATAGTAAAAGCATTTGAAAGAACAAACAGGAGGCATTAATCTGCCTCTACTTCTCTTGTTAGATCTCATTACGCTAATCTCTTTTCTTTCCCATCATTTGCGACTTAAATTCATGTCCTGTCTTCAGAAGGTGTGGAACAGAGCTATTCAATTGCCAGAATAGAACATTGCGTTTAAAAATGACAGCTGTAGCAAATGCATCCAGTAAAACTGTGTTTGCAAATCCATGAATATTGGAATATATTTGCCAATTTCAAACATGATAGAGGTAGTGATATCAGTTTCACAAAAATAGATAGCTGACTAGAAGAAAAAGACAAATCTGTCCCCACTGAGGAAGAGACTGCAGCTTGAGTTCAAAACCTAGATTAGACACAAGACCATCAATCATGGGAGAGAGACGTGGGGAACAGGCCTTCCAAACTTTCAGCTGTTCACAGAGTTATTTGTTTAAAGAGGGAACAAAATTGAGCCAGTAGCATAGTTTTCAACTCTGCAGACTGCATGACAGCACCACTGCTTTTGGGTCTGAGGGGCCCACATGCCAAGTTAGGAAGACTGAGAGGAAACCAGAGCCCCTGTTAACGGTTTACTGAAAAAAACCACTATTTTATTGCTTTCATCAAGGCCAATCCCAACCATACTGTACCATCAATCTGGGCTACAAAGCCTGAAAAAAACAGAATCACTCATAGCTGTAGTAGTAGTTTGAAAACAGAAGCCATGAGCTCCCGTTTAATCTCTGTAATCATTTATGCCAAGAGAAAAGGGAAAGCTAAGTGAGTATCAAAGGCTCCTGTATCACCCACTGAGAATACAGCACATTGTTTTAAGCGGCAACTTGTCTTCCTGAACTTTCGTAGGAGTATTTAAACTAATTCACATCCCAGGAGTCAGTTCAACACCTAATATTTTTTTCCTCTTCCCTCCATCTTATCTTTGGGAATCAATCTCACAATTTCCAAGTTACATCCTACTGTGATTCACTTGTCCTGGTCTGTGAAGTGGATCCTCACAATGCTCCTGCTGCTTCTAGTTTTAGGTGGCAATTACATGGATTTACAGTGGAGTGTGCTGAATCAATCTGCTCTTGTTTTCTGAACTCAAGGTGTATTTTTGCTTATGATACAAGTAGTCACCAAAAAACCCTTCATTTGGTGGTTGCTGTAGAAGGTTATGAATTCGTGTTCTGTTGACAGTTAGTATTTGGTTACAGCCTGGATGTGAGCAAAAAACAAGGGAATGAAAAATTTCCCAGCTAAACAAGCTGTTGTGATCATTTAGTCTATATGTAACTCAAAATAAATATTCATCAGATGGCTCTTACACCTAACCAGATGACTAACGGTCAATTAGAGCAGTTTTTAACCCAGTAAATGTATTTAAGAAAAACTTCACAGGCTTTGCCATTTACATTGCAAAACTGTCTAGAGCTGGGACTTACGCTTTTAGCACACCAAGCGTCATAATGTTTTCTGTTCTGCCAGACCGAGTACTTGGGTGTCCCTACACAGTTGCACACTGAGAAATTATTTTGACCCAGCCAGTCCTTGTATGCATTACCTGTAGATATGAAATTCTGCTCACCTTCTTGTCCATAAAACTTCACTTCTTTAAAGGGTATATCACAAGACAGGCAGCTACCTAAAAATTGACAAGAGGTATTTCTTGAGGCCTTTCCTGTTAGCTCCTCTCTTTTCTGCTGTACAGTTACACCAAAGGCAATATTTCCAGCCTTAAATTTTAAAATGGTCAGAGAAATGAGCAACTGTTAAAATTGATTCAGACTCTTCATCACCACTTACAGGCTTCTGTCATTGGAGGTTGCATGCCCACAATAGAAGTTGTTTCTCTGTTACTCTTCACATATTTAATTTCTACACAGGGATTTGCAGATTATCCTGTCTTCAGTTATTTACTTTTGTGGACAGCTGTGGAAAGATAAGTAAGGTGCACAAAAAGTGTAAATTATCCCTCAATTTGAGTACACATCAAACAGTTTTAACTTCTTGATTATCAGATGGAACTCATAGTTTAAGCCCATTTCTTTTTTAGGGCAATGTTTTGAATAACTAATTCTGAGCATTTCAGTTCAGAGAAAATTTTACACCTAATTTATAGATTTCTGAAACTGGATGCTTGCAGCATAAATGCTAGCAGACGGTTAATTTTTGTGCCATGAGCAGCACTACAATTAATTCAGGCAAATTCACACATGTAAACAACACCAGAGAAACAGGTGTTTACTAAAGACTCGCTGTGTTGGTCCTGCTTAATAACCTCATGCTTCATTCTCTAGGACCCCTCTAAGAAGGGCTAGTAAACATAAAAGCTGCAGAAAGCATGTTCAATTACATTCCTAGCATCCCACTGTATAACAGCAACCCCAGGCAGAGCAAAAAATAAAATGGGCATCTAGCATCCCAACACAAATTAGATTTTTAATCAACTCCATAAATGGAAAAAAATATCTGTGGTAGCAATATTTGTGTTAATTATGTCTCTTTTATTTTCACCTACAGGGTGTAAACAACCATGAAGGGTTATGCTAAAAAGAGGTAGTCAAACACAGTTTTCTGTTCTTACCTACGTTTTTAATGTAAAAGCAAGGGAACACCATTTGGAATCCAATATAGAATTAAATTTTGCCTTTTTCACTTAGGAAAGCAGCACATTCTGAAAGTGAAAATAGGTAGCTTTGAGTTTCAAGTCTTATAAACCTCTTTGGTAAACTTTAGGACACACAAAATTTACAGGGTAGATCAAGTAGAAACATTAAGAGGAAATTTGGTTTTTCATCTGTTGTACATATTGCTTATGTTTTTCCATTAAAATTATTATTTTCATCTAGTTGAGGTTTTCCTTTTATTGTCTTTGTTTTGTATTCCTTGGCAATGTCCTTACTTTTCTATGCTTTCTCCCTCTTCCTTATCCTGTTGGATTCTGTGGGGATTTTTTGCACACATAACATGAATCTAATAATTAACATTTTGTGTAATGAGTTACATGATGTGAACTGTGTGATTTGAACTTCTGGGTTTTTTTTATTATACGTAGACTAGGTTTTCCCTTAAAAAAAAAAAAAGCTACTTTTTAATTGACATCACGTTCCTCATATTTGCTTTCTTCATTCTTTTAACATTAATAGATTAAAATCTCCACAGAATGGAACTTCTAAATCAGAGTCTGAAGAAATAATTTTTATTAGTTTCTAAGTAATAATCACTTTTTGAGAAGTGCACCCACACTCATCAAAAAATGTATTACCTGATTTACAGGGCCAAATCATAGCTACTCACCTGCAGATTAGGTAGGATGTATCAAGATTATGTATGCCCTTTGCAAACCACAGGAAAAAAACCACAAACTGAGTAGCTGAACAGTTTTTAATAGCAAATCTAAGAAAATTGCTTTAATTCTTCTCTAGACATTCTGCAAGGAGGAAAAAAACAACCAACCCTGAGGTCTAAAACCTCAGCCAGCATTCAACTCATGTTGCTTCAATCACTACGGTGGAGCTGTGAGGGTTTACATCAGTAAACTTGGCCCTAAATCTCTCAAATTACAATTTTCCTTTGTATTGGTTATTCAGCACTAATCTGTATAATTTTGCCAAACTTAAAATAGAACAGACTGGGGGAGGGGAGGTGGGGGTGGAGCGGAGGGAGAAAGCAGAAACAGAACACAGTTAAAAGGGATTGCCAAGCTGAGCACAGACTTATTGGGGGGTGGGAAAATCTCAGTAGCTCAAACAAGCAAAAGAACAATCACAAAGGTGTTACTGCACAAATTATAGTATCATCATGTTATAGAAAGCTAAATTTTCCTCTCTGGCTTGTATTTATTTTTTAAAGTGTAAGACAGTGAAGATGTAAAAAGCACTGCTCTTTCCCCATAAACAGACTGTTTGTGATTAAGTAACTTGGACTAACTCCTGTTTCCTTTATTAATGAGATTAGTCATATTTCTTTACTGGCCCCAGTTCAGCAAAGCACTTAAATATGTGCATAAATCCTACCAATTTCAATGGGAATTACACATGTGCTTAAAATTAAGCACATGCTTAATTTCACTGCTAAATTGGGAATATGAGAAATTGAAGTGGATTCCTCATCCAATACTGCGATTTGGCTAATTCAGTAACATTTTGCCATGTTAACTTGCAACATCAAGCAAACCTAAGATTTTTATGGTGAGCAAAATGAGACCAGGTGGGCTTGCAAACCAAGTACTTAAGACTACTTTTTTTCTGAGTAGTGACTATGGACTTTCCTTCAGGCAGCACGTAGCACTTCTTGGACGCTAGTGGAAACAAATTCAATGTACATATTGTACTAGTGTCTCTGAAAGCCATGTTTGCATAGAAGATATCTATGGATAAATATATTACTGATTGTATCTTTCCTTCCTACTGCAAGATCTCATGCTGCTACTACGACTTCTGCAGTTTGCACTGTTTTGCTGTGCATACATATTCCTCTAAGCAGATTGTCCTGGAGATAAGTAGACAGTACATAAGATTTTCTGTCATACTTACAGTTCCTGGAATCTTACATCTTCAAAACATTTTAGTAAAACTTAATTAATTAATCTCTCTGCAATTAGAGTGCTCACAAGAAAAGGTCAGTGATGATACACTGCCAAGTCTCCAAGTGGTTATCACAGTTTCAGAGAGTGGTAAATGCATGTTTTCAAAACTCTCTCTTCTCCTCAGACCACTTTGCATAATGTTAGTGACACTTAGCTTCACCTTTGGAAAGGAATACAACCTTTTAAAAGCTTGACATTCTTGCGAATTAAAATTATCAACAGTGTAAGAGACAGAAAAATACAAGCAAAGCTTTCTAAGAAATGATGGCTGTAGAAAGTTGCTTTCCCTCACCAGAGGAAGTTTTTGGAGAGTCTGTTTGTCTGCTACTTCAAGATATTTGGTTGTGGAGCACACCTTTGAACAAGCTTCCAAAGTAATCTGTAGATTAACTATTGTAGCTAGACTCTAAAAAGCCATTAGAATAGCAGTGGGTCTTTTTTCTTCATCATTATCATTCTTTAATGTATTGTCCTCAGCTGATACACAGTACTCCAGTAACTTTTGGGTGCAGAATGTGTTTACTGCATATGCTTTTGTCCCTTTTATTCAAATCTAGCTATGAATCTATTTTTGTACATGGTGTTTTACATATGTAACCATTGTTGTGTTAATGAGATACAGTATGGCATTTTACCTGAATAACCAGTCCCAAGGACCAACTGCTACTTTGCCAAAGAATTAGCAGAAGGCTTTCCTCTCTTTTACACAAACACACACACACACACACACACACACACAAAAAGGCAACCAAAATCTAAAAACCTTTCTAACTTGGGCCTCCTCTGCAGCAGGTCCCAGCATGCTTCCTGGTCTCAGTGGCACAGCGTGGCTCCTCTTGCTACCACTAGCTCATCCAAATCTCCTTTGGTGGGTTTTTCCTTGGAGCAGGGCTGTGACTTGACATCACCACGGACATCTCTGCTGGGTACTCACCTGTAGTTCTTTTGCACAGTTGTGGGATACTGCCTCATCTTTTCTCACTTCCCACCTGATTCCAACGAGCTGGGCACAAAGAGAGGGTCTTCTGAATCCAAATTATGTGCCACTTGTGGCTACATTGTGGTGCAATGCATAGAACGGATGTTCAAGAGTAATAGAGCATGAAAAATGGGGCATTGTGTAGTGATGTTACAGAACTATATACGAAATATTTCTGTGCGCTTCATGTGTCTTTTGTAAATCAGCTAACCCTACGATGCTGAATAGGGGAAAAAAAGGCCGTATCAAAAGGGAATAACATATTTTAGAAGTCTCATTTAATATAAATAATGTCAGCCCATTTCTTTTCCTAGGCATTTTATTATTCTCTCAGTGGAGCTAATGAAGCTAGGGGTAATTTTTTTGTTCTGTTCGTAGGAAGTGCAGATCCTTGCACAAGCTGAGGTAACACCACCCCCTTCTGTTCACACCGATGCTAGGCGCACACAGCTACACATCCAGCATAGCAAAACACTGCTACTCCAGTACCATTTGCCCAGCTGAACAGGAAGAATGGATTCTACTGCTACAGCTTAATCTTGTTCTATATATTTTCAATTATAGTATTTTAATCATTCGCTAAACTATCTTATTCCAATAATTTCTGGATAGCAAATTATTAAAATAACTAAAACATTACAATTTTTCTTTAACTCTCTAGAATGAATAAATACAAAATCTAATTAATAAAAAAAATCATTTGAATGTTAGGGAGCACTTTTTTTTTATCTAAAGCTCATCTTCATTTTAGTATGCTTCTTTTGATCACCTGCCAGAGCAGCATCTGTCTTCTGATTTGATACTGGGAAGGTTTCTCCTTTCGTGAGATGGAAAGAATTTTATTTGTATGCCTTTTTTGCTTTACTGGCTTAATGTGGTACACAGAAAATGCCTGTTACTAATATATTGTACTCAGGTAGCTTCCTCAGCATTACTTGATTAGTTCTTTAAGTCGATTAGCAGTCTGGTACTTCAGTTGTCTGGCCAAATTACTCACTTTGACACAATTAAATCCGATGCTGAGGTTGTGGTTTCATGATGACTTCTCTGGTTGGAAGCAGTGGCTTGAGCAGTATGGCTCCCTCCATCCGTGGATGCTCATTTCCATGTAATGAGCCAAAGCAGTGAGCTGAACTGGGACTGAGCCAGGTTAAACATAATTTAGCTAAAACCAACCCTGTGGCTGTCAGCTTGGGGAAGTGGTCCAGGTCACAGCACAGCTGCATGAGCAGCACAAGCTGGGGGAGCAGCCCTGGGGCAGGGGTGAAGAAGGAGAGGGGCGTGGGGGAGACTGCTTGCACTTGTATTTTTTGCTGCAGAAACTTCAACAAAATACTTGTGATTAAGGGTTTGACAGGGCTTTTTTCCTCCGTGCAGAATATAAGTATATTAGATGGTAAAGAAAAATTAAGAACATTCTGGAAGCTTTAGTCTAATCACCGAAGAAAAAACACCTCTGTGGATACTTCTAATGCTACTAATTTTTTCAGTCTTTCATGTACGTGTGCTGCAAAGCCTAGCCAGTATGAGTGTTTCTGTGTTTTCTGCAATTCACAACTGAATTCTAAAAAAAGAACTAAGATAGAGGTCTAAAAAAGAACTGGGATACATAACTTCATGGTGTTTGGAAAACTCCCTGTTCTGCTGTAAGACATGTTTGTTTGCCTGTTTACTCTGTGAGGCCAGGGAACTCTGTTATCAAGGGTGAGTCGTCCCAAGCGTGAGCCAACAAATGAATTTAAATCAAAGAAGGAGAAAGTTGCTCATCCGTCTGGAGGAAGACACTGACTGTTTTCCAATATCACTGAAGTGATATTGAAGTTCTTGTGTTGGTCCTGAAGCAATGTATGTGAAATACAACATTCAGTCTTTGTCATGGAAGGCAATTTTTCCCTAGGAAGAGAGACTCTATGGAAAGACTGATTACAGTATAGATGCTGTACCTGAACTGCAAGTTGTCATTCTGCACAGTTCTCCATATGGGAGGTTGTGCTGCTTGGACATCCTCACGGCTGCACAGCCACATGATGAGCAACCCATGGGCCATCCTAGGAAGTACCAGGGTGTTGGAGAATTAGGGAGCAGAGGGTGGAAGATTTGCAGGGAAATCTCTGCTCTTTGGTCGGACCAAAAGAAACTTAGGATAAAGCAATGTGTTTGTTTTCTACCCATATCCACAGAGACCATTCAAGTTACTGAATTTTTAAAAATTTAGAGCAAATCCCAAGCCTTTTGCAGATTCCTAAGCAAAACGTATTGCTGGTGTGAGTGGTACTTCACTGCTTTTGGTCTGTTTTTCAGACACATATCATGAAACCTGGCAATTACCACTCTGTGAGGTGCTGACTGAGCAAAGCAAAGATCAAGCATGAGTCACAGTTCCAAGCACCACAAGAAAGGAGGGCCCAGATTAATAAAACGAAAGGGGAAAACAGGAAAGCGAAAGGAAAGAAACAGGAAAAAAAACAGGAAAAAGAAGGGGAGGATTGGTCGTAGGAAAGGGTGAAGCTAGTACTTCAGTGGAAGGGTTCAAGTGGCCTGTGACTGCTGTGGTGAATTTTGGAGAAGGCTTCCTCCCTCTCTCACACTCACCCAAAGGAGTTTCTCAGGTCTGCAGCTCTACACTACATATAAAGTTAGAGCCACTCACTTCTTGCTTCTACCAGAATCACTTCTGCTATCCGGAGACCATCTGTACCTGCTGGAGTTACGTCATGCCTTGTCCCTCTTCGAAATGTAAAGGATTGTAGCTAAAAGCAAACCTGAGCCCTTTTTTCCATTGCCTGAAGGGAAATCATCCCAAACTTCACACTGATGCTAACCTGTCACGAATGGGAACTTGATCTGCAGAAAGGATTTAAGGGTAGTTTCTGCATTTATGCAGTGAGTCATTAAAAAAAAAAAAAAAAAAAAAAAGTGTGTTGTTCATTTGCCTTGTTTTTAAAGGGTACAGTGTGGGGCGACAACTTTCCCTTCTTTAAATTTGCATTTAAAAAAAGCTAAAAGTACTGACTTTTCAAGGGTTCAAAACCTCCAGCTAGGAGTAGATTTCCAGATGACTCTTGATCCTGAAAGCAGGGCAGGCTTTTCCTTGAAGTTAAACATGCAGGAACTCTTTGACTGGACAGATTTTCGGAACCACTGGCAGGCCCACGTGTTGAGGCTGCTTGAAAGTTATGATTTTTGCAATGAATGGGATATAAGATTAGAATTTTTCATTTCTTTTTTTTTTTAACATGATCTTCATGTGGCTGCTAAGCTCTGGAAAAAAGCTCTTAAATGTCATTGCTGTCTTTTGGATAAACACTGTGCTCCCAAAGGTCTCCTCAGGTTTTGATTTCCTGGTTTTTTACATTATTCAGCTCCTGCAGTGTCTCTGAGACCTCAAAGAGCGTGCCAGAGTGTGTTATCTGGGCCCTGTGTGCTTCCAGTGTGCCCTTGCAATCCTTGTAGTCAATATATTCCTCAGGAGTATGTGTGGCCCATGCTGTCACTCCTGTTTGCTCTATGCCAGTGCTGTTACACAGTGCCACTCTGTCAATGGCACAAAGAGGTTATAAATACTATCAATAATAAATAATGACACTCCTGTATGGTCTCTGCTATCCTACAGCAGGTAGGTAGTAACCCAAAATGTCCAAAGGGCAGCACATTTTCATCAGGTTCTAGAAGTGGAAGATGTGCAGGGAGGTTGCTGCCAACCTTCCCTCAATGCTTAACAGTCAGAGCGTGCACCAAAGATCAACGAAGCCATGGCTAGTTAGGTTAGGAAGGTGAACTTCTTCTCAAGTGAGACTGAAAAAAAAAATCTCTGGCTTGAACACAGAATGACCCAAAAAGTCCTCATCGGGGCAATCCCTCACCACATATCAAGTATAGTAGAAGACTACCCAGAAAGCCAAGCAGTATGGGAAAGAAGATATTTCACTTCATTTCCATCCCCTACATAAGCAACTAGAAAATTTGCACAAAAGAAATGGTGAAAAAAAATTCGGCAAAATGTCTAAAATGCGTTCAGATTACACAATTTTTTAAAACTTAAATACAAAGTAATTGTCAAAGTAAGTTCTATTATCCACCTGAAAGCATATAAAGAACTAAAAAGAGCTGTGTTCTCAGCAGAGTGAAGGAGGTATTTAGAAATAAAAAATATACAAATCTTCAAAAAGCAGAAATCATGTCAAAACAAGAAGGGTGGAGGGGAGGACAGGGGGGATGGGACTAATTCTAATGAGTTAAACATGGAATTTTAACGACATAGGTCAAAGTAACATTTCAGAAGTAGGAAGCTTACCAGATAGTCTCTAGGACCAATAGATGATTGAGGCGTAAAAGGAAGGTGGGCTGTTTTCATAGCTAAAAATGAATTCCTTTTGAATATCCAAGCAGCTTTTGACATGATTCCTTACCAAAGGTTCTGAAAAGGAATTAAATTGTCATGGGCTTGTATAAATTAAAAATTGACTGAAAGATAGGAAACAGAACAAAACCAGTTGGTCAGAGTCCAAGGTTATCAGCACAGACACCCGTAAGGTGTCTGTAGCACGACCTGTGCTGCCTAACAATAGTAACTATACAGGAAAAGTACATGGTTCTGAAGCTCTCTTAAAGTCACATCAGTGATGAACTGGCAGATATCAAACTGCTATGTCAGGAACCAATGTGCTATTGGCATTGTGCCCAGCATCCCGAGGATATGTGCCATTGGCTTCTTTTTTGGGAACTAGTAAGTTAATTTTTCGAAATATGTTGGCACACAGTTTCCTGGCACAGGCAAAAAGAATTACCTTTGAACCTGAAATTTCCATCCAATAAATTGAATCTGTGCAAGAACCTGTGATCTCTGCCATGGATTCTAGCAATGTACAAAACAAGATGAGCCTGAGTTTAGTTGCAACGTTCACAGACACCTTGTGGTGACCACTCCTGGCCAGTGCACCATTGCTCCTGCAGTAGTAACCTGGTATCACAGCCTACATGATGCACTTCAGCAGCTTCTCATGTATTGCTACCATCTTGTTGCATCACACTCTTAATGGAAAAACAGCATAGTCCTAAACTCCCTGTGGCAGGGCTGCCCTGGCTGGAACGCTGTTCTTGAGATGATAGGTGGAATGCAGGCCATGTAGTAAATAGTGGAGCAGGAGCGTTTAGGATTGCTGGGATTCCCAAATATTCCACCTCTCTGATACTTTGAGGAAATTTCTGTGGCTAGATACTAATAGTGAAATTTGGACAGAGGCTACGTACTCCTGGCATGGCAACTTTACTGGATAAACTTACAGGATCATATACAAGTAGCCCACGTATACCAAGACAAAATCCTAAAGGCCTCGTTTGTTTATAAAGCTTACAGTACAGAGTATGATAAAATTTACTTCTATGGAGCTAATCTTTTCATGACTAGGGAAGAATGATTGTAGCTTTACAGTTCCTCACATACACATTGGAGGATCTTCAAAACCTGGGTGCGTACTTTGTGTCCTGTGTCCAAAATTAAATGTAATAGAGCTGAGTTCTTCACACTGTACAGATGTGAGTAGATCAACCAGTAGAAGTAATTGTGGAAGTAGTTAACATTGGCTGGCATGAAGCACTACAAACAGTCAAGGTCAGATTTCTGAAATTTGCTCTAAAATACAGGCCAGTGTCTTCTCTCCACTACTTCTTGGAATGAGCTGAGACTTTAGCATGAAAAAAACATTCTGCAGGTCAACTATAAATAATGCCGGTGAATTAAAAAGCAGTACTTCAGTTTCTTCCCATTGGATTATCTTCATGTGCCGCTAGCAGATAAAAGTACAAGACTTTCAGACTGGAGCAAAACACCCATTTTATAAGGCTTTTCTTACTGGAACTTTAGAAAGAAAGGAAAAATGAACACAAAAAAATCGTCAGATCTTGCAACTTCACCTGAAAATTTTTCTCAAAAGGGTTAACTAACTGTCTTTCTTTGGGTTAACTCACTGTCTTTCAACATCGACTTCCTTGTTTTTCACTATGGACAGTTTATTCTCAGACTGAGTCGAGATGGTGAAATGAATGTATACAAAAGAGAATTCTGAAGCTTTAGTGTGCCATTTTGTAACTTAAAATAAGCAAAGCTCTAATAAATTATCGTCGAGTTCAAAAAGAATTGCATTTATTCCTTTGTGACCTTTTGTCAAACTGTGTATAATTCTGCTTCCTGTACATGAACCACCTGTGCAGATAAGCCTTTTTGCATGTCTATATTCATTTGGAAAAAAATAATTCAAACTGGTTTTCAAAGCAAAGTTCTAGCTTTTCCACTTTTTGGTGCTTACATTGCTAAAATAAAAACAATCCTGAGGACCTGGGTTAGATTTTCTAAACTTTATCATTGCTCCCAGTTATTAGTTGCACTTCGAAAAGCATATGTATTTGTAAATCATTTTACAGGTACAATTATCAAAATAGATTATGCTCCCAATAAAAAGAAAAAAACACAAACAATAAAGACAGGCAATAAAATGATGAGTCACCATATATCAGGGTTACTATTCACACTGTGATATATGAAACTATCACCATAGTAGGAAGCAAGAAAAAGTTTGCAGAGACGTCTGTTGAATGGGCTGAAACAATTGCACCTGAGGTTCTGAGAGACCTACAAGTTTCTCCATGACCCTTAATATTAAAGGTAACGTAAACACTCAAGAGGTGAATCCAATGATATTGTCTGTATGAGCTGGACCTCCTCAAAACCCACTCAGGATTTCAACATGAAGAATCAACTGCATTTTAATGCATTTTGCCTCTGAACTTCATCCACTCCTTAGAAGGCATAATAGTGTTGTAGTGTAGTATGGATATTGTCTACAGAGATATCTGATTCTAATGAGAACCTCAATATTTAAAAACTTTCACTGTCTCTGATGAACTTCAGCATTAAAATGTGTTATGTTATCAGGTAGACTGACTATTTAAAAGCATGAAATGTTGTAGGACTTTTTCGTGACAATCTACAGAAGTTGCCTTTTTTAATGGATTTTTTTTCTGAATAAGACTGTTTCAGACAGAAAAAGTAACTACTGCAAGATTTCATGTTTGAATGATTCAGAAAAGTCTAAAATATAGAATATGATAGAATATAACTTTTCAGTGTAAGAATTTTCTTTTAGGGTATTCATAGCACTCATTGTTTAGACTAACTGGTAAGACAAATCCCCAAAGATCAATCATATGTTAGATATAATGAATTTTAGTCAGCTCTCTGTGAATGCTATTGTTGGTACCCTTCATCCTTTCATACTGCTTTGTGGGTTGTGGGGGAGAAGAAGGTAACAACAGACAAAAGCATGCGTGGACAAAGGCTCAGCCCAATGTTTCAGGTTGTAAATGTTTTATAAATCTCAGGTTTGTAAAAAAAAAGATTTCAGTTTGTTATATTTTTGGGAAGACATTATATCCACTGGAAAAAAAATAATTGTGGGAGCCTCTATGATTTTACTTGTATAATGTGTTCAAGAGCACCTGGAATACAGGGCAGATGCTTCCATTTATGTGTATGTGTATGAAACAACTAAAAGACTTTTTTTCTGTCTTCTAAGAGGATCTGTATAATAGGTGGAAGAAAAACTGTGAATTTCAAAGAGCAGAAAGCTTTGCATTGATTTTAAATATTCAGTCAATTCCAGAGGTAGATATTAATCCTAATTCTATGTGTTTTAAAAAGAACCAAAATTTCACCCTTGCATATGTGAAGTCAAATTAGTATATTAATTAATTAATTAATTAAACCCATCATCAAAGAATTTGATTTACTTTTCCCACTACAGGTAGTAGGCTCAGAAAATACCCTATAACATTTTAAGTCTATTCAAATAATCTGCTTTAAATATACTTCTCTTTTGATTAAACTAGCTTCTGTTAATAGTTTTAAGGGGATACTAGGTTATTATAAGAAGATGACAAGTTCCTACAATAATTGAATATCAGATTAAATAAAAATGAAAGGTCTATCATAAAAGTAATTTTTAGTTTTCAAAAAAAATTGGTGTTGAAATGAGGTTTCTCAGTGCAAAAAAACCCAAAAAACAAATAAAAGAAGACATTGATTTGATCCCCATCATATAAATCACAGTGAGAAATACGTCTTTGATTTTCACTTGGATAGAAAAAAAGTGTTTTTCACTTGGATAGAAATCTTAAACCAAAGCATTTTACATACTAAACTGTTTGATTTAACTGTTGGAAATATTATTTGATAGTCACTAACAGTGATAGTTGCGGTCTACACTAAGATGGTTGCTTGAGTATCATGTAGTCCAGGGAGAACACATGTAATGGAAACCCTTTAGCCTGAAAAATGTTCAGTGCAAAGCTCTGTCCTGAAGTATGAACACACCTATTCCCACAAATAGATGACATCTGCTCCAAGACTTTGGCTCAAGGATGCAAATAATGGGAATCATTGCAATCAAATGATGCATAAAGAAAGAAAATTGTATCTAATAATTTCTTTTTGCATTTTGGAATATTTCGTCTAAACAGTCAGCCTAGGTAAAGCTGTAAGAATGGTACTTCCAAAAATTGATATTAGAATTAGAAGTTGTGGATTCTTGTCCCATTTTCAAGTTTTTGGAAGAAAAAACAGAAGCTAATTTTGTTTCAAAATTCTCAGTGTTGGCAAGGCAGGGAATTTTTGTGTGGAATCTATTGCATGCAGGTGAAAATACCGAAAAATTATACTCAAAACCTCCTATAACACCTATCAAGATTTCAGCTGGATATTTCAGTGCAGTCTCAAGAGGCCAAGGAATGAGAATCTGGATGAAGCCTCTTGTTATCTTTATGTGTCAAGCAGTTCATTTTTTAGCTCCCAAATACGGCTTCAAAAAGGTCTTCTCTGTCATAGATAAACTCAGACGATGATAAAGGCCCGTATTTATGTTTTATTTGTTGCAATACCATTTAATAGCCCACTATTCGTCAGTTCCTTCCTCATAACTTTCTGAAGCTTCTTCCAACTCTGTGTCTAACTCCATGTACGGGTTGAAAGGCAAGATGAGATAAAACATGTGCATGGGCTGTCAGCTAGGTGGGACCACCATCCACGCAGTCAAATAGCACCCAACTGTTTATAGTGATCATCATTAGTCAGAAGGTAATCTTTCACGATAGAGTATTGCTCATTATACCTGCCAAAACACATACCAGCACTGTGCTGGTCTAACAGGGCACCTGCTCTTGTTACAGTATGGAAAGTAGCACTTTTTCAAATGGAAGGGAATTTGTGGAACAAGATTGTAGCTATCCTTTTGTAAAATAAGAGGCCTCACAAAAGCACTTGTAAAAGGATACATAAGTGCTTATCCAGTTTTTCACTTTGCTGCAGTGCCATCCTGCATGTCCACCATAAATACGGTTTTACCTCTAAACAAGATTACACATTCCCTTAATAATCTTTCTGGTAGCTCAGATTCTGCCTGTGCTTCTGTCAAGGGCTAGATGGAAGAAACAATGGGAGACACAGGGAAACAACATAAAATAAAGCAATCAGTAAAATCTATCTTCTCAATTTAGTACATAATAAACCTGCCTATTGCAGAAAGTTTCAGCTAATTTAGTTGATTCTGTTTAACACCGATGTCACTAAACCATTGAAAATCCCTAATGTGTCATGTTTAAAGAGATTTATTATTTCCTAAATTCGTTTCATTTGATATAGCAACTTCTCTTGTTAAGTACTGTTACTCTAACAAAGTCTTCATAAACTGCTTGTTGTGATCCTGATTATTTTAAGCACTCTAAAGATTTGCTATAAGAGTTGACAAAAAATTTGGTACAGAACTTTTAAATATGTTATGATAAAATTCATTCCAAATATACAGGATCATTACGGCAGTGGACCAAATAAGAAAGTTCTATTAAAATTTAAGTACTAAGAAATTTGGAGACCAGCACTGGTTTGATCTTCGTGGCATTGTACTGGAAACTGAAATAAAACCTGAATATTTTCCTATCTATGATGCACATTTCGTATTTCACTTTTCTGGATTTTCTTCAAGAAACTGCCATCTGTTTAGGACAAATGACTGTTTCTCCCATGGCCACAGGGTGCATCTTCTTTTTTTCTTGAGAATGGTCTGTTTATGCTGCTGGGGTAAATGATTCACAAATCATTAGTGTGTTTATTGTGCTGTTGTATAGTATACACTGGATATTTTTCTCAGAGTTCCATAGAAACACTGGGTGGAAACATCCCCTTCTAGGGGAGTCATCAATTCCAGATGCCTTCAACAACATTACATAAAACTGGTATCTATCTCAAGAACCTGTGGTTAAATTAGAAAGATAGTCTTATTTAGAGATAGATATAATGAAGACTTTAAATACGTGAAAGTTCATACTGCAATACCTAAGATTTAAGTACAGTTCATTATCTTATTAAGATTAGTCAGGTGGATGCTTGTGACTTTTGCTAAATTTCTCTTCTAAGCATGCTTCAAGCATTAAAATTATAGGTTTACTTCAGGAAAAATAGGAGCATGTAGCATATATAGAGAGGGTACAGATGCCAATGAAATGTTGGACACAGAGGACACCGCAGACTCTATAAGGAACCGCATAGAGAACTTGGGTCTGGTGGTAGATTCACGTGCTTTCAGAGGTGATGTGGGCACCTCTGCCTGCCTTGATCCAGATCCCAGAGACTTCTCTGAAGATAGATGACTACAGTAGTTCCTTCAGAGAAATGAGAAGGGTTCATAGTCTTCTTTTAAAAGGAAGACATTGTGCTCACATCTTTCAAGCTAGACTAATGATGACTAATCAAGAAGTTTAGATTAGGCTTTCTCTTCAGCCTAAAGAGACTTAAATTTTTATTTCTCACCTCCCAGAAAATATTTTTCATCACTAAGTTATTTGTTATTTTGGCTAAATGAATTATTTATATTTATATTTATTAAAGATATATATAAAATAATTCAGGATCAAGGAGAAGTGGAGAAGAGACAAAGAGAAAAAGGAAAGAAAGTCAGAAAACATGGTTAGTACTTAGTGGTGTGAGCATTTGTGAAAGTTTCCATTCTGTTCTTGATTCCAACTGTTTTAACCAACTCTGTTTAATGTAAAACAAATCAGCCATTCCACGAGACAGCTGTAGTGTCATCATCAGCCTGAGTCAATAGCTTGGGTCTTGCTGTAACATTTGCCCAGCCAACATGGATATAGTTAAAGTTTCTCATTGCAGTTACTTCTCTTCCTTTTTAACTTCTCTTACATCCCTTGGCATATCACAGCTAGTGTCACCATCCCACTGCCTAGCTTCTCCAAATAAGCTGCAATCTTGATATGTAGATTCTTCTTTACTTATTCAGGCAAATTGGTTTTAGTATCATTTGATTCTATGCTCTCTTGTCATATAACAGTAATTCACTCCTATTATGGCCTAATCTGTATTTTCTATTTACTTCACATTTCAGTATTGCAGGTTTTCATTGATTTTCTTACTTCACCAGGCTTCTGGTATGTATACAGTGATGTCATCATTAATGGCTAGACATTCTAGTTCTTCTGTCTTATTTTTTAAATTTCTATTCATGTAAAAGCATCTCTACCAAGGAATTTTGGTTCTCCATTGCTGGAATCCTTTTTTAAATGACATTTTATTTTCTTTTTCCCACTTGGCTAATTGCAAGCTCCAATTTGTCCTGCATGTACTTCTCATATCTGCATCAATACCAGAGGCAGGAAGCTGAACCCTGTGTTTTTCCAATGCTGCCTTCCCACACTCTTAGTTTAGAAGATTAGACACAGTTTTCATGTTTTTAAGCACCACAGCCTGATTCCCTTATGGATCAGATGAAATACTTTCCTTCTGTTTAGGTTTCCTTTTTCCTATCAGGGTCTCCATTTTTGGATGACCCTGAGGCCTTAATCTTCACATAATCTTCTCAGCTAGGCTTTAAACTGTATTGCTGAGCTTGTCTCTTTGGACCTGTGTGAGGTTTATGGTTAGATGTGGAAATTGTGATTTAAAGAATTCAGTTATCAGCACATAGCATCCCTGACATTGCCATGGAAGGATGAAATAAGGAAACTAGGGAGGGGTGGGGACAACTTTAAGTTAAGAAAGTTGGATGCTTTCCTGAATTGTTAGATTCTCTGATTGTCTCTGCCAGAGACCTGCTGTCACCTCTATATTCCTCCACAACACAATAGACCTCTTCCACAGAGCAGAGTTCCCAGGCTGATGACTGAGACAGGGGAAACCACTGAAAAACTGTATCCAATCATATAAAAAGAGACATCCAAGTACACAAGGGAAAGAAAATAATTACATGGCACACAGGTGGTCTGAGTTCACTTGCAAATATTAATGTCCGATACTGAAATTGAATTAAAGCCTTATATTGGAACTGATACTATGCAGTCCTTCCTAAAACTAGAAGTTGATAAAGTTGCAGCTTTGAAACATCTCCTAATGTGTGGGGCTTTTTCTTAAATATTCCAAATTCATACACCTTGGAATTTGTATCATGAATGCTTAGGAAATTCTTGAGAATTTAAATCATATTCACATTAAACTCACTTCACTACTTGGGCATGTGTATTCTTAAATAAATACTTGAATAGTATTTGATTCAATAATATTTGAAAACAATATTAATATTGTAATTTAACAAAGCAGCTGGTGAGAATAAAAAAATGTGACATCATAGTTGTACAATACTGAAGGAAGTCTAAATTATTTTTTTCTATATAGAATCATAGAATCGTATCTATGTATCTACAAAGACACTCAGTAAGTTTAAATGTGGAAAGAATTAGTTCTGTTACTAAGACTTAAAAATAAGAGCGACATGGTGAAAGTAAGCTAGGAAGGAAAAGAGTGTGCCAACTTTCACATATACATTTTCCCACTTATTTGCTTTTATTGACAAATTCCTAATTTGGTGATGGGAACTTACTTATAGAAAATGTATTTCATTAATGAAAGATTGGTGCTTTTCTGTAATAAACCTTTTCTTTCTTTGTGAATGCTGGGTCATTACTGAAGTTGCATGTGTAATTTACCATTCATGAGCTTATCTATTTTCTAGACCTTTAAATTTGAAGGAGAAAGCAAATGCAAGCCAAATATGTCAGACAAATATCTGTCAGTTGTATTTATTCCCCCTCTAGCAGAGTTTCTACGTCCTTTTAAAATACACTTCCCTGTTGCCTCTCCATATTGAAAAAATGATACCTTCTCTCACCCATTGCAATCTTTTTCACCACACAAAAATTCTAGAGTCTCTTCTCAGTGTTGACTTTGATGCTGTTACCTGTAGCCTATGATCATCAACTTTCTCTAAACCTTTGTCCTTATCAGAAATAGTTCATAGAGCTGGCAAGAATAAATTGAATGAAAATTTCATGTGATAGAAGGTCTGTCTCCCAAAATACATATTAGCTGCCACCAGTAATATCAAACATTTGAATCTCAAACACTGTGCTGGTAAGTACTTTCCCAGTACTAATACTGTTCCTGAAAGACTTTTTCTTTGGCCTTTCTTTTATCCCATGTTTTTTCACAGGTACACTGTTCCCTGTCTAGGTGGTATCATCATTACAGAGTAAGTACACACACCCATACTGTGGTACCATGCCTAATTTGTTATTTCCTTCCTTCCAGGTTTCTCACAAGTTAGCGCTTCCAGCAAAAAATATTCACTACATTCCTCAAAGCAGTACAACTTGTGTCAGGGAAAGCTTTCTTGCAGGAAGACATTTTACTCTCAGCTTGCAAAAGATGTAGTCCACATTAATTGAAATGTTTGCTGGTTGAATCTCCTAACATTGATTTTCTGGATGGTTGTTTAATCTTGTTCCATTGCACTTGTGGAGAATCAGACTGTGTGCATCACAAGTGAGGATTTTTCTCTAATGTTAATTGCTTTTCCACCTACTACAAGCAATTCTTTGAGTCCTTGTTCCTTCTTCATAAGCAGTGTATATAAACAGAATTTTAAAAATTTAAGTATTTCAATCACGTGACATGTTCCCTGCCTCACAAAGTAAAAAATTTGAAAATATTTTCCAGAACTAGTGAATGGAGGCAGAGGAAAAAGAAAAAATATTGCCTTAACTTCTAAATTTACAAATTAAGGATTCAAACCTGCTAATCTGAATCCAGAATTTCTGAAATTACAGAAATAGGATATTTTGGGAGAAAATAAAAACAGGGAAGTAATTAAAACTACATGCTTCCTGAAAGTAGTTTAAAATGTTAGCATATTTGTATTTTCTGACAAAACCATAAAAATTTCCTAAGCAGTGCAAAAGTTAAAGAAACATGCAGTGCTACTAACTGTGTTACAATGATGTTAGGACAAAGCTAGCACATATCGCAGAATCTGATATAGTTACATATGGAGGAGACTTGAACAAATAACGAAAATTCATTCTCTTCCTCCAAAGCGTGATTGACTGAAGGTGTGTCAATGCAGGCAGTTGCTTGTTTAACCCATTCGGTAAGTCTTCTGGTGATGGGGACATCTCAGCTTTCCCAGACAATCCATTCCAGTGCTTCACTATCCCAGCCCTTCAAAAGATTTTAAGTACCTGAGATGAATATTCCTCACTGTAACTTAAACCCGTCACTTCTGTGTCTCTCTGCTGTGGAAATGGACAATAGCTTATTCCCTTCCTCTTTACTGCAGTGTGTTTTATCCTTGAAGACTTCAATCCTCCTCCCCCAGATCTTCTCTCAT
The DNA here is from genome assembly GCA_947846985.1 of Fratercula arctica. Classification (NCBI taxonomy): domain Eukaryota; kingdom Metazoa; phylum Chordata; class Aves; order Charadriiformes; family Alcidae; genus Fratercula; species Fratercula arctica. Next base: position 18,496,705 of record CANTUZ010000026.1, read on the forward strand.
GTACATGAAGCAACCCCAAGATAATAATTTCTTTTTTCTCAGAGGTCATGTTTTCTTGGATCCTCATTATTCTCTAAATTCTCCTCTGGGTCTTCTTTATTTCTTCCAAGTCTTTCTGAGGTGCTGCCCCCGAAGGACACGCGATACTCCATGTGAGGCCTCAGCAATGCCGAGGCAAGCTGGAGGAGCTCCTGCGCACGTTGCAGGGGCTCTGACGGTTTCACAACAGTGTGGCTCACCATGCTGTTTCAGCTCTTTCCCTGAAAACCTGCTATCAGATTGTTCGCGCTTAGCGTTTGCACAGCTGGTTATTCCTGACGAGGGTAAAACATTTTTCCTTCCTGAAATTCACCTGACCATTTTTCCAGTTTGTCAAAATAATTTTGAACGCACAACTTCTTAACAGAATTGACACTTTTACCTTCATGTCGTTGGAAGACTTAACATATCCCTTTTATATTTCATTAAGGAAATACAGAAAGCATTAAACCGAGCTACATGCAGGGTATAACTCCATGAAACCTGTCTTGACTGCAACCGCTAGTAGATCATTTTAGACCACATTAACTTGCACTCCAGCAGTTGCATTTGGGCTAAGACTTCTTGATATCTGATGGTACTATGTGGGTACAAAAAGCCTCACACAAGGCTATATGATAACTGTGGCTTTATTATTCTCCAGCTGTTAACAGCTACATCAGTTTTTCCAGAATTTTTCTAGAGATGCAAGCTAAGTTGAAAATTTCATTTTTCTGTTCTATTATAAAGCTATACCCTGATTTGCCTTTTGCAGCTATTCCAATGTCTACTGTCCTCTATGAGCTCTCGAAGATAACTGTTAAGGTACTGAGGTTGTTTCAGACAGTCCTTTAATTATCCTAGGATAGCTTTCACATGTGTTTTTTTCCTTTGTATTTACAGAAAATTTACTATCCTCTCAGCATTTGTCTAAATTATGGGTGTAAAAGAAAGTAAGCTGGTTGAGGCATGGGCAGCTCCTGATATCGTCTTGGCAGTTTTGAATGTTATCATCTACAGCTGTTCACTGTTGTGGATGTGAATTTAAACTAATATGTTTTAAATTAAACAAGATCACTGCTGTGACTGGTTATGGACTCAGTAACGGGGTAATGGCTTTAACCTGACGACTTGGAACAAAACTGAAGGCAGTACCTTTGCAAAGTGTTACAGCCACATCTAAAGGACTACATCTGTAGAATCCCAAAGATTATGAAAGAGCTGCTGTTTAGGTGGGAAACCGCGGTTGTCTGCATTTTTTAAAATTTATTTGATGCATGTGAGCTTTGGCAAAGAAGAAAATGTTGGCTGCACATAATGCAAATTGTCTTTTGCTTCACCAACCCCTTCCAAAGGACCTATAGGAAGTCAGTCAGCTAGCAGCTTGTACATAGATTATTAGCAACACACAAAATCCATATTTGGATTTTTTAAAACACCCTGTGACTTGCTGGACAGCTATTCACAGATCCATCACAATTTCAGTGGAAAAGCAGTAAAACTGCATCTAACTAATGAACTTTAAATGGGAGTATCTGCACAATTTCAGTTAAGTTCTACAGCCTCTGAAATTCTTTCCCTGCAGAAATGGTGGCATGTGAATCTGTTTATCTTCAGGTCCCTGTTAGAAGCTCATTTGTATTCCCAGGCTCTTGCCTGAGGGAGTGGTGATAAAAAGTACGTCTAATTGATCCCAGACCCAAGGATTTCGCTAAAGGCTGATGTTGGTCACTCATAAGTAGGCTGTCTACACCAATGTTTAAATTATGTAAAGGTCCCCAGGAGAGTTATCAGTAAATACCTTCTCTACTTCAAAATACAAGATAGACATGTGCATAACACAGCCCATGTATGGCCCAAAATCTGACTTCAGTTATGTTCATGTAAATCAAGTGCAATTAAAATTTCTTTTACCTAGACAGACAAAAAAGTCCAGTGGATTACTGACTGTTTGCATCTATCAGAAATGCCTAAAAGAATGTTATTCTATAAGTAGCAACACATCCTGAGACCACTTCATAGTGACACGCAGGCTGATCAGTCAGCCAGCTGTTAGCAAAAAGGGTATGCAGCCTAAGATCCTACAAGTCTTTTCCTTGGAAAGTGCATTAGTTTGTGCATTAGTTTGCACCTGTATCTCTGCCCAGGAGATTTATAAATACATGTCTTCTAAAAAAATTGAAATTCACCAAACGTATCCCATAGTATTTTTGGAACGGCATCAACAGGATGGACTGAACAAATGATTGGCTGCTGCTACTTGGGAAACTCTGCACTAATGTGAGAAGGAGTTATTTCTTCAGTTGAATCCCAGCAGGGATTTTGAGTAGGTAATAAATATTGTAGCAACTTAGTAACCTTCCAGAAAGCCTAGGATTTTTAGAAATTACGGAGATAATAGAAAATGGCCTAAAACACTGGCATATTATTCTACTGACAACAGATCCTCAGAAATGGAGGGGAGTGGGGAAAAATAGGGGAGGAAGATTACAGAAATTATTCTTTACAGAAAAACAAAAGCAGATCCCAAGATTCAGTAATAACAATACAGACTTCGAAGCACAGAATCATGGTCTTTGTGAAATCTCCTCACTTATAAACTGAAATGCAGAACGTTCAGACTTACACAGTAGTAAAAGGTAAATTCTCCGTATGGCAAGTGTAAATTGTAAATGAAAGTCACTTGTAACTTATCCTCTCATGCTTTTTGGTAAACTTAGCTCAACTTTATGGCCAGAACTTCAAAGAAGAAGAATGATTCATGAAAGGTCTAATACCCTCACAAAACTACTGAGGATAATTTAAAACTTTACGTTTTATGATACTTGGATGATTACAAGAAACCCAGCATGTATTATGACAAGCATTATTTCTTAACCAGAACCAGACTTGAAACTACTGTACAACAGGGTCTGGAAACTGATGAGCAATTGAGTTTGAGGCTTTGTGAATGAGTCAAATGATTTGGGGGTTTATAGTTTGCTTCATTATTTTGAGCTCATTTTTCCTGTGATATAAGCATGCATTTTTTCAAAAGTTAGTCAAGAAAGTTGTAACAAAAATTTCTTGAGAAACAAGAAAACAAGAAATTACATTTCTTGCACAAAAATTGGCCTTTCTTTTGCCCTTTGCCTTCATAGCCCTTTTATAATGGCTTTAATTCTGTGTATATGATTTCTCTATTTGTCACAATCTTTTTGGTGACATGAATCTGTGGTTTTGTCCTATTCCTTTTTTCTTGAAAACACCATGGAGAGATATCTAATCATGGTATTCTCAAAAATTAGAGTAGCCCCCATTTATTAGGTGTTAAAAAAAGGTTTTGAAAACCAGAATTGACAAATGGTTTCGCTCAATGAATTTTTGAATGTATTAAATGGTTTAGCTTCCACTGAAAGGTGTGATTGTGTGTGTAAAATTAGCTGTTACTTTAGTTGCTAGGAATATAAGCAGTATGAAGGATTGTATTTAGCATGTAAATATTATAGTCTTAGAAGTTAAGATGAGAATATTTGGAAGGAATCTTGAATCTATACGTGAATGCCTGTTACTTTTGTAATCTTTGTATATGTACGTGTATCCACACAGACATATAAATATGCATAATTTATACGAAGATATTACTTTTAACTTTGTATTGTAGATATATAGAAGGATGATCTTACCATTGATCTTTAAAAGCGAAATACTTTTATTAATATTTCTTATTATATTTAGAAAGGATCTACACTTTGCAATCTCATTGAATGAAAGCAGTTCAGCATATAGGTTATGCAGACTGTACAACAGCTATTTAAAGGTCTGGAAGGATGCCTTAGAGACCTCACAGAAATCTCAAGATGTTCAGGTTTCTACAGAAAGTAAATCCAAAAAGAATTATCAAGTTGGGGGCAGGGGTAAGTTCAAAAGTTCAATTTGCTGGTTCAAAGCAGACTGTAGAAGAAAGGGACTTAGGAGATTTGTTGAAGACACTAATCTCACACCTGCTTTCAAAGGTGAAGACTCTCCTGACCAGGCTCAACTGAGACGGTGGTTTCCATACAACAATCAACCGCTGTCACAACTCCCACTGAAACCACCACAACCTCCAGAGGCCTCTGGTGGGTTTCCTGTCTCCCCTCTTGCATCCTTCAAAAACTTAGAAAGAAAAGAGAGGCAATGAATAATAGAAAAACCCCTCACACACAACTTTTTCAGGTCCTTCTTTTGCTTCCCCTGGCACTGTGCAGCAGCAAGGAACTGCCCGCCCATGGTGTCGTACATGTAGGACGCTCCTCCTTACATGTACAGGGCAGCAGCACAAACTTCCTGCTATCAATAGTGACTGACAACCTAAAAATGTTTTCATTTTAAAACCATCTTATTGCACATCATTATTGGTATTTACTTATTGAATATCCCAGTATGGTTTAGGATATTGCAACATAGGGAGGAATGCCTTAGGCAGATGGGTTTTTGAGGAAAGCACAGTTCGGTATTTGTACTAATTCACTAATTCTGCAGTTATATTTTTTCATTATTAGTTATCTTTCAACTACCATGGTGATCCTGCTTAAAACTGAGAAAATATCATTCATCTAGCAATTTTCCATAATATAATTTATCTTTTACAAATAACATGAAATCTACAATTGACTCTGATGAAAAAAAAAAAAAGATTAAATACAATAAATTGCAGACTTTGTCATTTAACTTATGGTGCAATAATCTTTTGGTCCACCAAATCAAATCTCTAGGTAAAAAGTACTTTATGGTGTGATATCTAAGTTTATGTTGGGGTGAGGTAAAGCACAAGTTAATACAAGATATGTCTGATTGGAGGAGATGAGTTTCTAGGAAGAATAGAAAGAGGAAAGAAATGAATGATGCAGACAGAAGAGATGCAGGAATTCAAACGTGTAATATTCCAGCGGCATGTTAAAAAAAAAGATTGAATATTGGAAGCAAATGAACAGAAAATAGAGGCATCCATATGTCCAATGCTAGAATTTCTTGTAACATAATCTGTTTGTTTGTAGAAAATATAGATTGAAAACATCAGGAGTGAAAAACACTGAGGCCCAACTCTCACTTCTGATTCCCTAGTGCAAGAGCAGCCCTGGGGTCCCAGAGCACTGTGTACCTGCCTGGATGCACAGATGCCTTTGTTTGTTGTACCATGCTACCACAGTACTCACGGTCAGAGACAAATCGCATTGGCATTCTGAAAATAAATAATTTCATTGCTTATTTTATGGACTTATTCTTTCTACTCAGACATTTGTCCTAAATCATCTGAAATTCCAGAGAAGGAAACTACTCCTGGCATTCATCATGTTCTTTACTTGATTCTCTTTGTGTCCCAGCTCTTGGCTGGTGTGTAACTTTTTGGAGGCAGGTTGCTAAGCAAATTGTGTAATTCCCGTTGAAACCAGAGCAAGACTTCTCACAAAGTCAGTCAGTCACAGCTGGGGCATTATAAACAGGCAGGTGAGGGACCATAATGAATGCATTTTTGTTGTCCTCTAGAAAAACCTTCTGGGTGTAGGTACACCTACATCAACATAATCTTGTTTCTTTCAAACTGTAATGTAATGTATAAGCAAGTACAAATCAAGATTAGAAATATCTAAGTTTAATCAATGACATTCTTTTTCTCATATTGTGTTGGGTTCTGGTTTTCTGTCTGCTTGGTTAGGTGATTGATTTAGCCCTGCGTACCTTGAGAAGCGTATTTATGTCTGAGGCTTTTGTCAGTGTACAGTATGCACAAGAATGGCAGGGAGAGGGCTGTGACATCTTTTGTGCTACATTTTAAGAATTCAAGGGTGCTGACTGCCCATTGACTTTGCCAACAGGATAGGACTAAAGAACAAGTCATCTGCAGACATTTTATCTTTTTCATCCCATAACCTTCTAAATCCTGGTTGAGTGCACCATGATTCACAACACAGCAGGACGTTTGCTGCAGTGGCTCACATTATGTATGACAGCTGTACACAGCAAAGGTTACTGGGCAAACTGGTTTTTGAGAGCAGCAGAGATCCAGCTGCTGCATAGGTGAGTGAGCAAAGAGCCAGCATCCACAGCTCTCTCAAAAAGGTACCATTTAGCTGGACATATCCAAGGGCTGGGAGATGAAGCAACATGTACATAGGGGAGTGAACAGTTTAATGTTGGAACTGTGACCATCTGCTTCTTTTGATACGAACCAATGACTTTGGAAGATCATTATTAAAAAGATTAGACTCCTGAAAGGCGTGCTCCTGTCCTGGCTAATCTGTTATTGAACAAGAATTTCAGAGTGCTATACTTATTCTGTATCAGGTCAGAATAGCTTTCATATCCACAACAATTGTTCATGCTTTCAATGATTTGGAGAGGGAAACAATGCATCTGTGGGGCTTTGAACAACATAGTCTGGTGGGAGGTGTCCCTGCCCATGGCAGGGGTGTTGGAACTAGACAATCTTTAAGGTCCTTTTCAACTCAAACCATTCTATGGTTCTATGATTCTCTGACAACTTGGTGAGCCATGGGAAGCAATGTGAGTTAGGTGGGTCAGGAGTGTATACACGAAGAAACTGCTGCAAAGACCTGCTCCTGGAAGGCTCCTCATCTCTCATCAAATATCATCCTCTTGAACCTGATGCTCTTCATACAGATCACTGGGTTTTTCTTTGTTCCCTCTGGCCCACTTCCAGACATCCAAATGGAAAGTGAGGGGAAGAGCCACACAGGTGGAGTATTGTTTGAAGGGCGAGGTGATTTGAGGATTTTCATATTCTTATTCACCTAAATTGAGGTTCTTCAATTACTCTGTTCCCTGAGAGCTCCATTTCTTGACATGCCATAAAGAGAATATCAGAGTACATCTCTGCCACAGAAGTGTCAAAAAAAGCACTTACCTAATAATTAGATTTTACTTTCATCTAGTTGAGAGACTTTAACCAAAATATTTCTCAGCCTGCGACCACTGTAATCAGTACTTCTCCAAGGCACCCTTTTTACCCAAGAAGTGCCCTCTTTATGCAGTTATGAAACTCTGCTTTAACTTTTACAGTTTTAAAAAACAAGTTCAATTTCTTTAGTCAGGGACATTACAAACATATTATTCTCCAGGCATTTTTCTTCCCAAGTATTATGAGTACATAGTATTGTTCTTTCATCCAGCTCCACTGCCATGATTTAACATTAGCATTTCCTCCCTGCCCAGTAAAGGACAATGTCCCAACACAGATTTCAGAGAATTAAAAGCAGTCACACCAAGAATTAAGAACTAGTTAATAAACTCCTGCTGCTGTTAACTCCAGCTTCTCTGTAGGAAATGATTTTCCTTTTAATAGTTTTGTATAACAACAATATCTAATGCTAAAATATGCCCATCCGGCAAAGAGAAAGAAAAGGCAAGCTGTAACTATGCCTTCTTGCAAAATCACAGTCTGGGATTTCTTCATTTCAAGCATACATACCTATACATCATGTTCCTAAATCTCTATATCCAAATGCTCATCTTTAGGAGTAGCTTTTCAGATATTTCACGTACTTCATATGTAAAGTAGGGGACTGGGAAGGTGAATACAGCAGTGGGGTAGCCATATGGACATGTTCCCTGAGAAGGAATACTACATGGGGCAGTGCTAGTGGGTGTGGAAGGGAAGTTTAGCATCCCTTTGGATTCCTCATAAATTCACATTTTTTTCATATGTGTAGTTGTGGTGATATCTACATATAAACTCAGAGTTTGAATATATGTATTAATCTAAACCTTTGTTGAATACCGGCTTAGCTGTCCATAAATTATTCCAGATATAGGAGCAAAAATAAGAAGGGAGTTTTTTCTACTGACAAGTAAGCAGAATAACGAATTGTAAACTATTTTCTTCAGCCATACTAAAGTTACGGGGGAGCAGATATCCTGAAAACTGATAACTACATTAAGTTACTCTACAATGATATGGGGGCTAAGCAGTTTATTTGGACAAGAGGCCAAAATTACACATACCATCAGGAGAAAATTTCTGTTTAAAAAAATGGAGCTTAACATCATTCTGCATTATGTGCAAATTTGAAAGTGTTCGTTAGAAACCAGAAAGCATATTTTTTTTTTGTCATGGGAATTACTTTCAATTTAGGAAATAACATATCTATTGGGTGATTAAGTAACTTACCCTAAAATACCAGTAAATTTGTCAAATTTAGATTCAACTGGTATTTATGAATTGCAAGAGAGATTAAGCAATTCTTTCAATGTTTTTTGATAATGTATTCTCAGTGGAGGAGTGTAATCATTGCATAATGAAAACTAATACAAGGAAAAAACCCTACATCTGACAGTCTGAATAATATGCTTATTCACAGTAAGCATCTTTAAGATATCCTTCACAGATCATTAGCTTCATGGGATTAGGAATGAGCCTGCATAGATTTAGCAATGAATCTCCCTCCTCAGGATATTGTAACAGGTAGGAAACCCTTTCCAGGCCATATGGTGACAGAGGGCAGTGCTCTTTCCCAGGGGCCTTGTCAGACTTAGCCACAATCTATTGCCAGGCACAGTTGGTGAAATCTGATACTCACTTAGTTTAGCACAACAGAAGTCCTCTTAAAGATACTATCAAGAGTACAGTGATCACATCAATTGACTTGCATTCTGTCAATCTGCCACGTTTCTCACATAATCCATATGTGATTATCATACCATATAGATGTTTCAGTTTTTTCCTTCTAAAATATATTCGTATTTATGTATAAATATATATGGTAACTTATATCTAACGTTATAAAATTCATCACACAAGTAACCTTTTCACAAGTCAATATGGATCTACAGCTGGAATATACTAAGCAATTGGAAAAGAAGAAAATATTGATATGCTCTTAAATTATTTCTGTGTTTTGGCAGATAATCTAGTAAATATCCCAATCATTTTTCCATCCGACATTATATAAGGTTTGGATTTCTCCTACTGTAAATGGAATTTTAAATTCATTATAAGAAACACAGTATGCATTCATCTGGAATACACTTTAATGATGCCTTTTAAAGCAAATAGAACTGTTGTATCTGTACATCATAGCAGTTAAAATAATTCATATAAATAGATACTTTTTAAATGGGGGGGGGGATGGAGGGGGGGATCAGTGGGCCACAAGAGATTTATTCGGTAAAGTCCTCATTTTTCTCCAGGAGAACTGCTGTTGTCCTTCTGTAGCGCACAAACCTCAGTCAAGTAACATGTTTAAGGTTTCTGTCTACTGCCTAAAACAATCCAACACAAATGACTTTCATAATCCCCATGTGTTCCCTTGAACTATATTCCACATACAGCACATATAACACAAACCAAAGCAGAGGAGTCATTCTCTCACCGGTGGCTCACTCCACTGAACTGACAGCAGCAACAAAATAGGGAAAGGCATGACAAATACTTAAATTCAGCTAAAATTAATCAGGCGCTCAATTAGGCAGAAAGTAATTACCGAACCTGTAATTTGACTATGACACAGTAGCAGATGTTCCTACTCTTGCATATACTACCATGGGACCTTTAATTAGCTTAAAATAGCCTCATCTTTGGAATTCACTTCCCATCCTCTTGGTCAATAATACTCTCAGTTTATTGAACTGCAAGGTCCATGTGTTTTCCCCAGCTGCAAGATATTGGGAAAACTCCAGCAAATGATTTTAAATATATTTTAGCTAGAGTTACTACATTTTTGCAGAGTTAGACTTTTGGACATACAGGAAGGACGTACTGCAGCACAGCTGATGTAAGAGTTATCAAAAAGCCAGGCATGATAGGCCCCTTTTTAAAGTACATTGATCCTGTGTTCATCAAACCACACTCTTAGATGTCACCCTGGAAAGCATACCTTCTACCACATCCTCCTTATCTTCTTGCAGAGGCAGGGATTCAGCAAAGACTCAGAGGGAAACACATCAGCTGCTAAGTCACTGACCCTCCTTTCTTGAGCGTGTTAATTTCTGCAAGAAAAATGGGTGCTGAACAAGCAAGTTGTTATTTTGCTTTGTCCAACAAGATCCCATACCGCAATGATGTAACTTAAAGGCTCGTGTCGAACTCCATGCCTTGAAATAAAATGAAACAATATTTGAATGAGGAAGATATTTTTTCTCTCATTTACCTGGATTTCTCTAGAAAATAAAATCCTGTATTCACTAAATCATATCTCTGTTGCCATGGAAATTGTAGAGCTCTTACACCTTGGCATTTTGACTTCATTTCTGGATCATATAGGAGAAGAAGATGGAATAGGACAAGTTGGGCTAAGAGGGTAACACAATGATTTAAACAAAAACATCTCTCATAATTAAACTAAAATGTCAAGGATATTCATGAAAAACATGGAAAGGATAAGTGGATTTAAATGTAAATCTAAAGCATTAAGCAAGTTTCCCTTTGTATCTTATGCCCCTTAAAATTATTATAAATTGCACCACCACCCCCTTTTTTTTTTCTGATTAAAATCTTGATAATATTACCTAATGATATTTTGTCATATTGACAGGCCATTGAACAGTTACCAAAGTAGGTTAAATCCATCTTTCAATGGAATAATACTCAGGCTAGTTTTAGCCCAACTCACTATTAACGCTTAAACACTGCATTTATTTTGCAGAGTGTGTGTTTACTCATGAGTATTAGAAAACTAAACAAATCACAAATTTGCAATTTGAGGTTGTATTCAGCTGAAATAGATAAATAAATAATATTGGTTATCAGATTGATCTGCTGTTCTGCCTGATACTGAAACAGAATAAAAAATAATTATGTTCAAAATCATCATCAGTTGCTTAAATTAGCAAATATGTAAACAATTGACGTGTAATCTCTGTTATACCTTCATTTAAAATAGATGTTGGTTGATGAAGACAGAAAATTCTTTTTAAAAAGCAAAATGCATGTGTGCCACTGGCAGAGTTCAAATGAAACCGTGACTATAAGCAGGCTACTAAAATTCCAGGGAGCAGATAATTTCATCCGGTTTAATCTCTAATTCTATCCAAGGTCTTCTATACTATGGGTGATTGAGTGAAATGGACATTGAGTGGACCCCAGAGAGTTAATCCATTGACGTTTGCCTCAGTAACTCTTTTCAATAGGGCTAAAATAAATGTTCTTTACTGGCCGTGTATTTCAGTAGTGCTGTCCCACTTTCCTTGGCAGTTGCCTCAGTTTCCGAAGTACTGAAAATAGGAAATTTGTGTTATGTTCTTGACCCAAGCCAATTACAAGGAGTAGAGGGAGGGAAGCTAGGCACGTATGGTCAAAATGCAATGCATAATAAGTACAAGGAGGATTATATATGACATACGGTACTTAAGTTCTACTGTGAATAATTACTTTGACTCAGGAGCCACAGTATGCACAGTAGCAGGGCTGTGTTACTCAAGAATCAGTGGCAGCATATATGCTGGAGCAGAATATCACAAGCTTTCTGTATCAGACTTTGGTATTTTGAAAACAGTGGCTGACAGGCTGAGCTATGTGGCATTGCTCACTCTACTGTGTGGGGAGAGAAGGTGCTGCGGTTATGTTGAAGTAATTCTGCAATAGCTCTGTAGGAGTTATTTTGACCTCATTAAGTGGAAAAAAATGAAGAATGCAAGAAACTGTTGCTAAGTGTAAAGGCAAACACAAGCCACAGCATCAGAGAAATTAGTATGACACCACCAACACTGAGGTCAGCTTCCAGTTGTCCACTGCACAGGGAAATGGGTAAATGGGGCTGTTCATCTGGTGGATGTCTACACTATGTCGAAAAGAGTAAAGAGAGTGCAGGTCCACTCCCCTACAACAACGCTACAAAAGGGAAGTGTGTGCCCTGAATTTATAGTCTGACATACACAGATCCACTGATGTTACGGTTATGCAAGGTCCCTGAATGAATGTGCATGGCATCACAACTAGTCTGCCCCTGCTAGCCACCACCAGCCACTAGCGACCGCATAGGAAAACAACTAGCCACCACATAGGGAAACAGAGTAATTTAGATTACAGGATACAGGAATAGATTAATTTCTTAGCCTAGTCTTCTTTGAACAAATCCTGAAAGCAGAAGTTCCTCTAAAATCCTGGAAACCATTTCCAGACACCTTAAGGACAAGAAAATCATCAGGACTAGTCAGCACGGCTTTACCAAGGGGAAGTCATGCTCAACCAACTTGATAAGCTTCTACAATGAATGACTGGCCAAGTAGATGAGGGGAGAGCAGTGAATTTACCAAAGTCTGGTGTGTACCTGGACTTCAGTAAGGCTTTTGACACTGTCCCTTGTAAGATCCCCATTGACAAGTTTTTGATGTATGGGCTGGTTAAGCAAACAGTGAGGTGGACTGAAAACTGGCTGAATGGCCAGGCCCAGAGAATGATGATCAGTTGCTCTGATCATCATCAAGTCTAGTTGGAGGTCAGTAACTAGCCATGTAGCCCAGGGGTCAATACTGGGTTCAGTCCTGTTTAACTAACATATTAATTAATGATCCAGATGAGGGGGCAAAGTGTATCCTCAGCAAGGTTGCAGATGACAAAAAACTGGGAGGATTGGCTGATATTCCAGAGGTTTGTGTTGCCAACCAGAGGGACCTTGGCAGCGTGGAGAAGTAGGCTGCCAGGAACCTCAAGCAGTTCAACAAGAAGTGCAAAGTCCTGCACCTAGGGAGGAGCAACCCCAAGTACCAATATATGCTGGTGGCCACCCAGCTGGAAAGCAGCTTGGCAGAAAGAGTCCTGGGTATCCTGGTGGACAGCAAGTTAAACATGAGCCAGCAATGTGCCCTGGCTGTGAAGAAGGCTAATGGTATCCTGGGCTGTGTGAGGCAAAGTAGTGCCAGCAGGTTGAGGGAGATGATCCTTCCCCTCTTCCCAGCTCTGGTGAGGCCACACCTAGAGTACTGTGCCCAGTTCTGGGCTCCTTGGTACCCAAGAGACATGAACACACTAGAGAGAGTCCAACAAAGGTCCACAAAGATGATTAAAGAACCGGAGCACCTCTCCCATAGGAGGAAAGGCTGGGAGAGCTGTGACTGTTCAGTCTGGAAAAGAGAAAGTTTTTCTATCTTGTTAATGTACAGAATCTTGTTATGTACATAATCTTGTTATGGGAATCTTGTTAATGTACATAAATACTCGCCGGGCTCTTTTCAGTGGTGCCCAGGACAAGAGGCAATGGGCATAAACTGAAACACAGGAGGTTTCCTCTAAACATCAGGAAGCACTTTTTTACTGTGAGGGTGACTGAGCACTGGAACAGGTTGCCCAGAGAGGTCGTGGAGTCTCCATACTTGGAGATATTCAAAAGCCATCTGGACATGGTCCTGGACACCTGTCTTTAGGTGACCCTGCTTGTGCAGGAGTGTTGGACAAGATGGCCTCCAGAGGTCCCTTCCAACCTCAACCATTCTGTGATTCTGTGAAACCCGTATCTCTCAGCCTCTCCCCATATGTCACGTACTCCAGCTCTTCAAATATCCTGGTGGCCCTCCACCGGACTCACTCCACTCTGTCAGTGTCGTTGTGGAGGGAAGCCAATCCTGGACAGACTCATGTGGTCTCATAAGTACCAAGTAGAGGTGAAGAACCACTTCTTTCAACTCGCTCAGTACGTCCTTGCAATACAGCCAGTGTGTGTTTACCGGAGCCATTTCGCTTGGGAACTTGATTGCTTGCTTCTCCAATCTAACTGAAGAGAGTAAAACATAGCCAAAGAAATTCTATGTTAGTACATAGAAAATAAAGTTCCCAAATGTCAAGGCCCAAATTATCATTTTATAACATGGAAATAAAAGATTCAGAAGGGTCAATTTTCAAATAAATCTTGAAAATAATGTTTCATGGAAAACAACTGGCTCCTAGAAACATTGCTGTGTTTTGTTTTCTTTTTTAAGAACTTGGTTTCTAACCCTGCAATCATAGAGAAGTGTTTTTATTTTCATCTATAGAGATATAAATGAAAACAATCTCAAACAATATCTGAAAATATCTCAAAAAAACCCAGTATGAACCTCAGTCTTTCAAGGCGTCATTTCCAGTTTTTAGAAGCTTGGAGTTTCTGATGCCATTTGAAAATGAAAGAGAGAAAATCATCACTGGCACTGCTGCAGAAACAAATTTATTAGTGAGAACTGAGATGACCTGTCTGCCCCTTTCCTGATAAAGTTTACCTCTCCGCTAAAGAGCCTGTAAAAGCATTACTACCTCAGCACTGTCCTTCTCATTCACATAACACTAAAAGCAGAGAATAAACCTAAGTGCAAACTAAGGTGCTGCTGATTTGTCTCCTTCAGCACTCATGTAAGGGTTTTATTTTGTAAGGTGCTCCACCCCCTTCATCCAAATTTTCCTGCACAGGGAAAACTGCAGTAGCACAAGATTTTGCAGAGCTAAGTACCGTACAACCACACTGGCTGGTTAAACCAGATGCGTGAAGCAATTCAACACCAAAGTCAGGACTTGGAGTGGATGTGATGTAGACTGACTGCACACATATTGTACATAAAAACTCCAGCAACCAAAAATAAGCATTTGATTAGGCACCTAGTGCTGACAGTCAATGGATGTCATCCTTTAAATAGGAATATTCTTTTAACAGTGGGAGTTCCTCTAAGAGAAGATCTGAGATAACATCACAGATCATTCAAATTATTTTCATTATGCTACTACAGCATATTACCGGAGGTACTTTGAAATGTTTGTACAGCCAGGAAGAAGTAGTATCAGTTTATCATGTGCTACTATCCAACCCGGAGTAATTAAAGTCAAGCATCCATGCCCATCCAATCTTATGATTCATTCATCATTAAACAGATTAAATGATCCAAAAGTCATTTAATGGACTTATTCCTTCTTGGATTTGTGGATTTACACTATGTTGTATGAGATATTCATTGGCAATAAACAAGAATTTCATTCACAGCCATTAGGTAATATTATAGTTCTTCCACAAAAATATTGTCCTTCCTCGAGCACAGGAAAAGTCTGATTCTGGTTTTGCAATTTTTCATCCTGCAGTTCTTTCCATAAACTGAGCTAAATAGACAAGGAAAGAGTTGTGTGAGTTTGAAAACAATCTTACAACATGAATCTTAAATGTCTTTGCACATTTTATGGTGTACATAAAACAACAAGTGAAGTCCTACAGGCTAATCCAGCCTTGATCCTATCAAGAAATCCACAACCATTATTTAGTACTGCCAAATCAAGCTCTAATTTTCAAAGCATCTGTATCCGAGCAGTTACATATACGTAGAAATTCATCACAGTCGTGGCTAATTCAAGGGCAGTACATACACTGACAAAAACAGTACATGTGTTGTTCATATTGAACAATTCAACTGTCTCCACTCACAGGGGCTGACAAATTTATTTATTTTGCAGATCCCTGGTAGATGTGCCCTCATCTGATTCTTATAAAACTGCTTAAGTCTCTTGAGCTTGTGAAATATCATTTAGATCAATTAGATGAAGTGGAATCAAAAGAAGTGTTCAGTGGCTAAGACAAGAGACATGGAATAAATGTACCAGTAGATTGCACAACAATAAAATGACAAAATAGACTATCTTGTTCTAGACATTAAATCCTTGCTGCTCACCTGGATCCTCAATTTTGGTCCTTAACTCAGAAGCTGATTAGGAGAATATGATAATTCAGGAAATTAAGTAACACATGCAGACTAGATTCACAGCAGGCATTTCTTCCAATACAGCAACTGGCACAGCTGGTCTCCAAGTGCAAGCAGTGGCACAGCACTAGGTCCTCCACTTCAAAATCACTCCCCAGTACATCAGGCATTTCATGTACTCCAGTCTTGGGGGGAAAACAAAAAAAAAGAAAAAAGAAAAAAGAATTCTTGCACACAATGTATTTTTTCAGTTATCTATTTAAGTGCATGACAAACTGCTGAAAAGTATGGCTGTTTACAATAATGATTTTTGCAAGTTTTCCCTCTTATTACTGAAAAGATTTAGGTACAATTTCTTCTGTTCAAGGTGACCTCCGGTTTGGATCTTGAATACTTAAAAGTTGTTTAAACATACAAGTTATAA
Organism: Fratercula arctica; assembly: GCA_947846985.1. Taxonomy (NCBI): domain Eukaryota; kingdom Metazoa; phylum Chordata; class Aves; order Charadriiformes; family Alcidae; genus Fratercula; species Fratercula arctica. Next base: position 18,512,771 of record CANTUZ010000026.1, read on the forward strand.
AACTTGTGAGGATAAACAAACAGGTTAATATAGAAGAGTGGCTGTATGGGTGTTTATACTAAACTTGAGTTCATGCCAAGTGTGAAGTAGATGTCTAGTTCAAAAGGCTCTTCATGTAACTAATAAAAGTGAATGTCTTCTTCCAAAGAAACAGCCCTTTTCAAATGTTATTAAACACTTCTCAACTTACACAATGTCCTGGCCAACCCCAGAGAAAGGAGAATGGGATGAACAATTCTGTGCAGAAATGTTTATATAAACTTCGCAGTAGTGTACAGATGAAGGCTATGGCAAGTTTTACTACTGTAGAAATATAATCTACCTACCTGCAACCTCTCACAGAACTAAATGCACCAACTTCTTGTATCACTTTGCTGATAGCACTGAATAGTCAACATTTTGAGTGCTGAAGTTAGACGGGAAGTCTATGTTTTCTGACAGAGAAGATTAAATTTTGCATATTGGTCTGATTTTCTCCAAGAGGCTGATCCTGGCCCTTCATAAAGAAACATTTATTTTCCTGCAAAATATTTGTGAGATGCTTGGGACAAACCATTTACATTCCTGCACATATGCTACTATGTCATTATGTATAATAACTAGGCATAGCAATAAATGAACACTCAAAATCTAACTCCATCTGTTGCTGTTGTATATAAATGAGAATCACTATGACAGCACTGAAAAAGGTAACGTTTATTTTTCTCTAAATGCAAAGTATGCTTTGGGGGAATCCCTATAGAGGATATGGGAAGAGTTCAGTACTCTCAGTATGTACTGAGCTGAGCTGTATGAACTGAGATGGAAGTTGCTTAGCTCTTCCTAGGAAAAACTGGAGGCAGTGTAGGTACAGGTCTCCAGCTCTGACACGGGTCCTTGCAGGGGGACTGTGATCATAGAGTCAGACCAAAGCTGGGCCCCTGAAGAGGATTTGCAGGCTTGGAGTCTGCTTCTGAAAACCAAGGGTGAGGGGTCTCAGTCTTCTGTATCACTGCAGGCACTGTGCCGTCACCTTTCTTCTTTACACACCTTGAGAAGAAAAACATCTGGAGAAACATCTAGGTCTGCAAAGCCATGTAGGCTCATGTGTCAAACTGCTTGGATGAGAGCAGTTGTGGGAAGACTCAGAAAAACTCCGGAGTACCTGGAAAAGTTTAAAATTACAACACAGAAGTAACTAATGAAATTAGATATCCACAGGCTTTAGCAAGAGGAGCAACAGAATATTTTGAGTACTCAGTTTAGGTGGAGCAACTCTTCAATTCCATCTTTCCGTAGACCAAATCCCAAGAGGCAAATGCTGCATTACAGCCTCTGCAAAACAGGCAGCAGAGATCATCCAAATTTTCCTCCTGTGACAGCATAGTTTATAGGCATCTTCCCTTGACCATAGATCCAACTAAACACAATATAAACATTGTTATTAAATGTGGTATTTGGACTTCCTACACACATTTCAGTATCTGGCCCTAAGGAAAAAGAGTTTTATACCTAGAGTAGAGTAAGATTTAATCCTTTTTACCATTACTACATAGAAATACTGAGAGAGAGGTTGAGGAAAACTGAAGATTTTCAGCATTAGGATCTTACAGAAATCAATTGTTAGTGGTAGATGAAGGCTGCAAGCTTGATACCACTGAATCAATGACAATCTTTCTAGAGATTTCAGTGGGAAGAGGGTAAGACTTATTTTTATAGTTGTTGGACAAGATTAAAGACTGAAAAACTGTTCCCAGCCTTAATCATTATATTTATCTACACTCTTCATAAGACCCCTTTAAAAATCCTACTTAAGAAGCCTAGAATAATTAATAGAAACTGCATAAATTAACTTATATGTTGTCTCTCTTCTTTTTCTTACATAGGGATATTCACATTCTGACTATCTGGAGCAAATTCTTAGTGATTTTTATCATTATCTTTACCAAGCATTAATTGCAACAGAGATTTATGAATGGAAAGCAAAGGTTTTTACTTTGCCTAAAATATCTTCATAAGCATGTGTGTGGGAGGTCAGAAAACGTGATTTCCATTCCTTCCTTCCTTCCTTGCCTTTAAAAAGTGTAAGTGGAAAACAACCATCATACCTGTTATTATACAAAGTTAAAACAGAGTATTGACTTCAGTTCGACACAGTCTCCCACAACATCCTCATAGGGAAGCTTAAGAAGTGTGGGTTAGATTAATGGACGGTGGGGTGGATAGATAACTGGTTGAAAGACAGAGCTCAGAGAGTCACGATTAGGGGCGCAGAGTCTAGCTGGAGGTCAGTGATGAGTGGTGTTCCCCAGGGGTCAGTACTGGGTCCAGTCCTCTTCAATGACCTGGATGAGGGGACAGAGTGTACCCTCAGCAAGTTTGCTGATGATACGAAACTGGGAGGGGTGGCTGACACACCAGAAGGCTGTGCTGCCATACAGAGAGACCTGGACAGGCTGGAGAGCTGGACAGAGAGGAACCTTATGAAATTTAACAAGGGCAAGTGTAGGGTCCTGCACCTGGAGAGGAATAACCCCATGCACCAGTACAGGCTGGGGGCTGATCTGCTGGAGAGCAGCTCTGTGGAAAGAGACCAGGGAGTCCTGGTGGACAACAGGATGACCATGAGCCAGCAATGTGCCCTTGTCGCCAAGAAGGCCAATGGCATCCTGGGATGCATCAAGAAGAGTGTGGCCAGCAGGTCGAGGGAGGTCATCCTCCCCCTCTTCTCTGCCTTGGTGAGGCCGCACCTGGAGTACTGTGTCCAGTTCTGGGCTCCCGGTTGAAGAAGGACAGGGAACTGCTGGACAGGGTACCACAAAGGGCTACAAAGATGATTAGGGGATTGGAACACCTCTCTTATGAAGAAAAGCTGAGGGATTTAGGTCTTTTTAGTCTGGAAAAAAGACAGCTGAGGGGGGACCTTATCAACACTTATAAATACTTAACAGGTGGGTGTCAGGAAGACGGGGCCAGGCTCTTTTCAGTGGTGCCCAGTGACAGGACAAGAGGTAACGGGCACAAACTTGAGCATAGGAAGTTCCACCTAAACATGAGAAGGAACTTTACTTTGAGGGTGGCAGAGCACTGGAACAGACTGCCCAGAGAGGTGGTGGAGTCTCTGTCTCTGGAGACATTCAAAACCCTCCTGGACACGTTCCTGTGCAACCTGCTCTAGGTGACCCTGCTCTGGCAGGGGGGTTGGACTAGATGATCTCCAGAGGTCCCTTCCAACCCTACCATTCTTTGATTCTGTGATTGGTGGATTATTTGCAACATTGGGTTTTGGCATATAATATCATCTACCCACAAAAGGTTTATCACAGAACCAGGACTTCAGTCTCAGCACTGATTTTCATGCTTTTTCAAGTTTTTTGTATGTAAAGGGAGAAGTTTATCAGAACAGGTATGAACTCTGAAAAATACAGCACATGGATAATTCATTCAAAAGTAAAAAGGCATTTCTTGCAGAGAGATCAGTAATGGCTTGTGAACAGACTTTTTGTTTGGGGGAGGTTGTTATTTTTTTTAAGGAGGAAAGCAGAAATGGGAGATTTGTGGATAAAATATGATTAATCTGAGAAATGAAAAAAATCCTCATAATGAAAAATGCCTGATTTCATTTTCAGACCTTTGATAAACAATTTATTTCTACAAAACAATAGTTTTTGTAATTATTTGTAATTTTGTAATTTGTAATTTTGAAAACAAAAATGCAAGCAATTTCACAAATTTTCTGTAAAAAATATAAAAAAAATGGAAGTGTATTATTTTGGATCCATACAAAGCGAGGGCAATTTAAACTGCAAATTTTTGAATAACAAATAACAGATCTCTGGTTTTTTGACCAGTTCCAGTTCACAAGAATATCCAAAACCATTGTGAAATTCTGCTCTGCCTTTACTGTACAATATATAGCTGAAGATAATCCCTTTCTCAAAGACCTGATTTAAGAAAAATCTCACTGTGCAGTGTACAGAATAGACAAGAAGGAGTTGAATGGGCTGCCAAAGGAAGAAAAGGGGTATTTCTTAGGATAATTCTTACAAATAACATGAGAAACAGCAACATCCATATGTGACCTGAAGGATAATATGGAGTGAAGTGGAAGATGTCAGCAAAGATAAACAGTGGTGTCAACCGCAAGCATTTGGAGAAGAGACTGGAAAGAGTTTTCCCAAGCTGCAGTTTCTCAGACCGAGCAAAGACAGGTCAAGGCGGTGCTCCTGCTCCTGTGCTGCTCAGGGCAGGGCTGACCATGACCAGTTAATGGACTGACTGACCATGCATGGTCTGTTGCTGTGTAGAATGAACTGAGGTACCTGAAAAGGAGCTTGTCAGGGCACAAGGCACCACTCTGCTAGACTTGTAGCCCATCTGATGTACTCTTATCAGGTTTACCCTTTAGAGGTAACTGGGTATTTACTCCCTGATTCAGTCTTCCACAGCAAGAGACTTCAAATTTGCTTTAGGACATAACGAACTGAAGAACTCCAGCTCAAGAAATGTGGCCTCAGTCACGCTTTGTGTGAGGTATGCAGGTGAGATGGAGAAGCCAAGAGGGACCCAGAGAGAGGTGAGGAGTAAAAACAATAGGAGCCATGAAGCAAGAGGGTATCATCAGAAAAGTTTTTTAACTCTGCTGAAAGGTTCTCTTTAGAAGGAAAAGAACTGTTATTACTATATAATGGATTAGACTATTTTTCTCTAAATAGACTTGCCAGTGAGGGCTTTTAAAGACTCCTGTGTTTCAGGCATCGTACCTATGTTGTATCTCACTTTAATATATTGGTACATTTGAAAAGGCACAATGGGCCATGCACTGAAGGGTGCTCTGCCCCTTCAGTTAGACCTACAATAGCATAGTAATTAGTGCGATTTTCTTACATGTGTTATTGTTTAGGCAGTTGCCACTTGGGGGAATTTCTAGAGGAAAAATGTTTAATCTGACTCAGCTGTTAATATAAAGCATAAACTCAGCACAAAGCACAACTTTTCTTCTAAGCTGATGAGAAAAAAAAAAAGATATATTTAAGTTTTTAATCAGGCAATATCAGGGCAAGTAAAGTGCAGTTTTACTCCATCTCACTTGACAGCCTTTGAATTCAGAAGCTGTGTATTTAGATAATGAGGCATATCACCAATTGCAACCAAGCCTTGCTCGCTGGAACTTCATAGAGATAAAACTGTGCCACAAAGGTATGCTCTAATTATGCTAATCATGATGCCTTGGCATTCACTCAGAGGAGTCACTCTGTATTCATCAGCAGCAAGAAAAGTGTCAGAACAGCATGCCGCTACTTGGCTACTTCCTTAATAGCCCACCAGCTTCTGTCAAAGGCTGAGTGTCCTGTTCCCATGCAGTTTGTCTAATCTTACGAGTTCTACAATTATTTTGTCATTGTGATGGCTGAAGGGTGGTCTGCAAAAAGCCTGGTGTTTTTGTAATTGTGGGTGGTATTTGGCAGCCTCTAGAACACTACAGGAAGAAAAAAAACAGAAAACCTTATAATCCACTGTATATGAAAATCTCTGAAATTGGTTGTCTGCTGTACAGTTGTGAGAATTGTGCTTATCAATATTCACAAGCTTGCTAAATTCTCTGTAGTGAAATATCCTTTCACCTGTGACAAAATAATGGATTTCCTTAAAAAAAAAAAAATTAATATGATATTAAATAGGAAATTACATCCATTGCAGAATTCTCCAGCGTTGTATCTGTAGGAGACAGCAATACATCTTATATTTTCTGGATAAAATAAATTAAAAAAGAAAAAAAGGTAGTTATTTTCCAATATATCAGTAGTTGTTTTTCCAGCCTGAGACACTTTAAAGGTCTGATTTATAGAGTGCTGCATACCTATTCTGTGGAATAAAGCTTTTTTTAATTTTTCAACCACTAATGACTTTTCTGTAAAATCATATTGTTAAATCAATGAAACCTATACAATTCCTGGAGTTATCAGTATTTCATCTTGTCTGCATGTGGGAGAGTATAAAAATTTTTGTGAAACAGCATAATAAGCCTATTTTAACAGAAGGCTTACAGTGAATGTAAACTGTATGGCAAATTGGGTATTCCTTCAGAACTCTGATATAAAATTAAAATAACACAACAGGAAAAGGAAAACCTATGAAACCAAATCTTGGTTTCCCCCAATTTAGTGACTGTGTAAGATTAGAAAATACCTGGAAAATGCTGAGAAGAAAAACAAAATGCAATGAAGCTACTCTGACAACTGGTGGCTTCATGAAGAAATATTTTCACCTCCTTATCCTCACCCTTTCTCACAAATGAAAAATTTCAAACTCTGGCTTAGAATGAGGGTCCCCCCGGGAAGTGCAACTCATCCCTGAAAGCTGTTGGTCTTGCCCTCCTCCCTGCTGCAAAAAGGGATTTTTTTTTTTCCTGTATTAGGTCCCAATATGATTCCTATAGTTAGTGGGATTTCTTTTCCCATCTTGACTGCAGAATGCACAGGAAAAAGCCTTTTGGCCCTTCCTGAATACCTTACAAAAGACGAAAAAATGTTTCAAATCCTCTGTATCCAGCTGAATTTTCCTCTTTGACCTTTACAATATTATGAAAACATTTAGAAAAATGTGTCTGTATTTATCTCTACAACCAAAGGTTGTAGAGACAAACCAAGGTTTCATTATTTATCCAGAAAATAATTCATTTGTGGCCTAAATGAGGATATTATACTTTTTTTTTTTTTCCTGTGTAAGGAAGTCAACTGTCAAGATAAACACTAAGAACACAGTAGAAAAATATGCTAATCCTCTACTTATTCATCTGTACAAAAGATTTAAATGGAAATTTAATATGGATATTGCTAGATTCTGAACAGGAGCCAAACTAATTCTATGAAAGTGCTCTGTCTACATATTAACTACTGTAAACATTCAGAGATTCAATCCTATTTACTTTACTCTTAAACATCTGATAGGATTCTAGTCCTTTTTTCATAGTTTTTTTCAAAAGCATCAAACAACAAAACTGAGCATTCGGCATTTTGAGCAATTTTTCTGTTTAGTTAGTATTTTTGTGAGAGTATTTTAGAGATTTCAGTTTTTCATCATTTGTTAGCCTCTTATCAGATTATGAATTTTCAGTGTAGGAACTAACCCCTAGGCACATCAACAATTTTTTTTAATATTTCAGTGTTTCTCTTAGTTTTAACTGAACCAGAGATCTACTGCAATGGCATTTATGTTGACCACAGATAGTATGGCATCCAACACTTAACATTGTAAATATAGCAGCATATACAACTGATTTAATTAGTTCCAAATCACTTTTTTTAATCTAGGGAAAAAAGGAAGCAGGAATTTGCTTATTTCCCATAAGACCTGCAAAGAGTTATAATATGAAAGTTTTGTATTACATCCTATTTTTTATACTACTAAACATAGTCAGTTATAGCATCATTACAGCAACACCCAAATTATATTAGTGTTGTATCAGAATTTTGTCATTCTCCTTGACCTATCACAAGGGAGCAAACAAAGAACACAAACTTCAAACTCTATGACATTGATCTGGCTTGAACCTGTCACACTGCTTGCTTGAGGTTCTTCTCTACTACAAAAAAAAATTCAAACTAAAATTCTTGGTTTCAGATAGAAGAATCATGCTTTAAAGATTGGATAAAAATGAAATGCAAATCAAAAGTCAAAGGTATGCACAAATTTTAAAAAAGGGGGATGATTGAAATGTTTATGTCAGGCAGCTCCATTGAGCAAGAAAAGTAATGTCAAAGTCTCCAAAAGATGGCAGGAAGCTGACAACACTGTATTGAGGGCTGGTAACTGTATTTAGAATTAGATTTCTCTTTTTAGTCCACTTGCTTTGGCAGGTTTCTCATGAAAACCATGACCCCACACCTGTCACTGCATAGGACTGTGTTTCAACCATGGGAAATCCCACAGGATAGCTGACCTCTGGACACAGTCACGGAAATTTTTCCACTGAGTCTGGAAATTTCTCTAGTACCTTTTCCCCAGCTTCTTTGCCTTCTCTGCCCTAGTAGAACAAGTCAGTCTAGCAGATGATGTGATGCAACAAAGTCCTTAGGAAAGCAGAAATCCCCATCACCCAAATCATCATCACCTTGAGTCCTTCATACTCCTCCTCAAAGACCAAAACCTGCTTCAAAGAGGGAGGGCTATCCACAGCAATGTCATGGTCATAGTGAAGGCTCAGAAAATGAAAATACTCTACAGGGTATCCCCTGGTCACTTCATAAACCATAGGGTGAACTGGTCAGGATTGTGTTGTAGCATCCTGAGTCTGTGTTGCGCTGCAAATTGTGTATGCACAGTAGCAAAAAATATATGCCTTAGCACATTTCATATTGAAAGTAAGCCCTTCTCATCTTGCAGTGTGCCTGATGCATGGAGACCACCAAGAAATGAAGGTATTATGTTATTCTCCTTTGAGGCAGTCCAGTCCCATAAGTACTTGTTACTCTGCATGCAAGTACTTTTCTTCTTACATAATTTTCTGTTTGCTGTTATAATAACTAGCTAGTGTGAAGTTCACAAGCCCTTTAGTAATGTTGAAAGACACAATAAATACTTTTAAATAGCAAAATTGTTGGAGTGAATGTAGAAAAACAAGTGACATCAAAGAAGCGCATTGAGTTCATTTAATTAAACATATGGACCAACATGCGCTGAATGGAATGCAGCGGTCATATTACATACCAGTCCCAGAGAAAACTTGCTTGGACGCACTGTCCGTGCACTTTATTATTTTCTTACAAATGCTGCACATAAATTTAATGAGCAACATACATGTATGTGTACTTGTAATTAAAACTAGTAGAACTAGGAAAAATCCTAACTGCTAATTATTTAATAAAACTGTAAACACATATGCTGTAGAATCGTTTTCCTCATTATTTTATAAATCTAAGACAATCTCTGCAGTGAGACTGTCAGCACGCTATTATATTTATGAATTATGCCCTCTTTATAGGAATCTGCACTCTGTGCAGTTTTATTTTTGCAAAGCTGTTTCCCATGACTCTTTAAAGAACACATACTTAAAACAGTAAGTTTATACTGTTTTTTTGGCTGCTACTTCAAGTTTATGGCAAATATATACATGCATCACAAACCTGACTTTGGTCTTATTTTAGAAATTGTCAGCTAAATAGGATTATAGTTATTACATATACTTCTATAGAGTTATAAGAACTACTACAACAAATAAGTGTAATCCATTAAAAATGAGATAAAAAGATCATGTTTCCAGTACAACTTTGTATACAATGTTTTTTGACAACCTGTAGATATCTTTGGAATAAAAATCCATATCACAAATATTCCATAATTTCCCAATTTTTAAAACATTTCTCCTATCTTTTCCCACAAATGAAGCGGAGGCAGGAAGCATGGCAGGATTTCAGTCCATGAGGCCATTCTTATCAAATTGCTGGCTACAAAATTTGAAGGGATATATCATAATCTCATAATGCTGAGAGACCCAGAGAAAACTGTAGGTATGTCACACAAAACTCATTCTATCTAGATACATATTAATGTATAAATGGCTGTGTATGGACTGAAGATTTCATCTGAAGTAGTTGTCTTTATATTATTAAAACAACCAGAAACTCACATGCCTTTATTTAAGCTTCAGAGTAGAAGTGTTTGGAGGAACATGGAGGGATGCCCAGGGCTGCGGGCTCCAGCAGAGCTGTAAGTGAGAGCACAGGCAGTGCAAGTCCCATTAAACCTTCTTCCAAGAACATCCCATGAGTGGTTCCTGCCTTAAACTTGTTAATAAGTAAGGTAAGAAGAATGAATATAGGACCTGCTATGTCCAGTTTTAAAAAAAGGGCTTAAGTGTGGTTTAATTACACTAAAAGAGCTATTTTCGGTGCATTCACTTTTTAATGTTACTTAACCTAGTGTGCAGTAGTCACAACCACGGAAGAAAGGATGATCTTTTGAGCGTCATCCACAAGTATTTTACTTACAATCTTACAAAATTTCTCTTTTGCATCTGGTCTATAAGTTTCTAAATCAAACAGCTGTGTCCAAACAACCTGGATGCTTACATATTATGAAGGCGGGCAAGTATTTTTTTAGTAATAAATGAGACTGAATGTAGTTTTCTTATGAGGAAAAAAAATTCAGAATAGTTCTTGACAGATAAGTGTCCTCAAGATTATTTCAGTGTAAGTGAGTGCTTTTCTGTAGGCAACTAGTCTTCAAAACCTCTAGAGACTGCAAAAAGTCTTGCTTTCACTCTCTCACTTCTCAATTACAATTAAATATGATTCCTGATGGCATTCATTGGGCTAACCCTCAAAGCTTTCTGTAGAAGTCTACTGATGATTGACATGAAAGCTATTGCAAGTCCAATTCAGGTCTTTCAACTATAAGTTTCAGGTTATCACCTAAAATAAATATCTAGTTATCAGACATCTTTTGAAAAAAAATATTTTGAACTTATGTGGGCACAGAAATATTTGCTTTTACTCAGCTTGAAAATGCAACGTGACGTAAAGTAAAAAAAAAAAAAAAAAAAAACAAACAAAACCAAAACAAATCAATGTGTCTTAGTAGTTTGAAATGGCTACGCCACTCGTGCACCACGTTTCAAACTCCTGACAGTAACTTTGCTGTTCTCAGAAACTCCAGTTCAGATCCTGGTTTCCATAAGCAGTGTGAATCAGAACATATACTATAAACTGAATTTACTGAAAATCAGTTTTAAAGAGAATTTTCCTACCAAAAAAATCAGGCAGGACTATGCTGGCTGTGGTTTACTTTAACTGAGTATAACTAAATTGAAAGCAATTTTTACCAAGCCCAACTCCATGCTGTCTCTTGTAAATGCTCATCTCAGCAAGTAGATCCTACTTCCCCCTTCTCAGTTTGGAAATGGAAGTCCCAGCTCAAAGTGGAATTTTCGAATCCCTCTTGGCTCTCTATGCAAACTCGTTTAGAAGACCTTCCCTGGGGTATGAGTGAAATTCCCCTTCCCTTTGAACAATGAAAAACACATACTGACTTTAACAAATGCAGATATATTTTTAACTGCAGATATTCAAACTTCACCACTTACAACTTGCAAACTATAACATTTTTTTTCTCTGCTTTTACCACCACATTAAAAAGAAGAACGTATTAAATTGTAATTACAGGATAATAGACAGGCAAAGGTCCCAGAGTTCTATCTTGCTTTCAGGGTTCACTGGATTGTGAAAAATTCTTGTCTCCAGAGTCAAGGAACCTCAGTTGATTCTGCACACAGCATCACAGCTGGAGCAGCCAGGACCAGACTGGCCATCTTCATACCATGTGTTGTGATGAGTGAACGATCTCGGGCTTGATGCCTACCCCCCTACTCCTCACAGGTATCCAGCCACACACTGTGTAATCCAATTTAACAACTCTGCATCCTGTACTCAAGAGACCGCTATATAACCTATGGCCCGTTTCAGACCAGGGCCATCTTTCACTGAGGAGAGGGGATCCCACCTGTGTAGTCAGATTTCATCAGCCCAAGAATGTTGCATTAGGACTTCAAAGCTACAGTGCAGATGTCTGCTACTGACTTGTTATACCAACACTGATTGGGCGACACAGCTACAACCACAACTTACAGCAGTTTATCCCTCACTGAGAAGAGATTCTGTGAAACCAGTGTCATGAAGGGGTCACGTAGATGCCCAGCAATGAGTCCACAACTTTGCATTTGGGGGCAATTTTCCAAGCCCTTCAATGAGAACCTGGTCCAGTATTGATTAAAAAATTATTTTCTTCTGCCACTTTGTGACTTCAAATTATATTAATGTAGCCAATGTAGATCTGAAGCTGCTGTCTCGTTTGTAGAAGTTAACTTTCCTGATAATCTTGCTCCAGGAGGATCCAAAATGTTGTTTCTCTTCCTCGCAGGTGATCCAATTGGTCGCAAAAACATCGTCCTTCTTTCTCTCCCAGTTGTGTCTGCTCCATACACTCCTCAGACCTTCCCCATTCGTTTCGCATTGCACTGAAAGTGTGGGGTTGGCTTTTGCATATATATGTATACACACACACATATATATGTATATATCTGTGTGTGTGTGTAGTTGCTTTTTGTTGTTCATGTGTGTGGTTTGCTTTGGGAGTGCTTCTTTACAACTTGGGAAGTTTCAGTGCCTTCGAACAATACTGATGGTACCTAAAGTGAGCATTGGAGTACATGAGACAGCACATATACGATGGTCAGCAGTAGCATACAAAAAAGTGTAGAGCTCCAAATTTAAAGAATATGTGTGTGTCATAGACTATTGAAAACACATCCTGTCAAATCCACCCTATATTCATGCCGCATGTCAGTTTGTCTTACTCCATACCTGCTACTCTGAAAAACGAACTGACACATTTGAACAAGTGGATGAGGAAACCAACATTGTGAAAGAGGAGAGCCAAGCCAGAACAGTAGATATGCTGCCCACATATGGCCTTTTACTTTGACAAATTTGAACTTTTTTCAGTACCAGGCAGTCCTGGAATTGCGACTAAAGTGTATTCTCCTAGCAAATCTGCCTGAGTTTGCAGACAGCCTTCAGCAGGAGGATAAGTAGCAGCTATAAGCAATACAATTTCTTGAAAACACGTCCTTCTTTAGCCAGCTCCCAGTAATGTGTTTCTCATTGTTTTCTACTGTTACTCAGGGCTCTATGCAGTCTAAGGGATTTGAAAGGGCCTGCTGATGACTGGTGCTGGATAACCGAAATACATAGATCCACTATAGGTCACAGGCTCGGTTGCCTGCCTCTGGAGCATTTGATTTCCCCCTCCAATACACTAAGTTTTTTGTCTCCCTGTTTTCAAATTGTTAAAGTGGGCACATCAAATAATTGAATTGCATCATATTTGCACACAAAAATATTCCCATTTGGAAATATTTGAGCAAGTTCTTCTTTTGTACTCATACATGACACTACATTGAATGCATAATTTAGCACTTATTTTCAGAACAAATAGCCTGGAAAAATTGCATGCACAATTGATAGTCATTTGAGTGTGCAACCTGAAGTTGGAGCTTATTAACATATTCATTCTGCCTAAGATCCATGCACAAATTCAAACCACACTGTCTTTTAACAAAGATTGTACCAGGTAGCAGAAACAGCGTGAACATCAGACCAGCACATGGTACAATTCAGAATGAAATGCAGGGAGAAATCACAGTGAATTGCAAAGACAATTATCTAAATTCACCACACAACAAAGTCAAAAGGTTTTGAAAATATTATATGAAAACCATATTTTATTATCATGATAAGTAGCAAGTTATTTCATAATTCTGCAAACTTTCAATGGTTTTATCTGAAGTGTTCACACCAAAAGCAACATAAAACAACATCACTTAAATGCTTCACTGATACAATGAACTACTGTAGTTTTAAATTAAAAAAAAAAAAAATGAAGTTGTCAACTGGAGAACTACGGTACCTTTAGGCTGTCAGTCTCCTATGTTTACAGTTTACATTCACCTTGCACACAGTTCATGCTGCAAATCTGGGTACCTTTTAATACCAAACTTTATAGCATTAATCAAAATATGCATACAGGTCTGCTTCAGGACTGTTGTTGAATTAAGAGCTAAATTGTCATCCAGAAAGAAAAATCATAATTACTTTTTCCCTCTGCAAGAACTCAGAACTACAGAAATATAAATATGGAGATTCTGATATGAAGTAGGCATAGATGCACAGAACAGGAAAAGAGGCCTCTCATGTGGAAGAGAATTCCTTAGACAGCCACTTGTCTTGTGAGAGGGCAATGGCATCATGCAATTTTCTTAATTACTATCTATGAAATAAAGAGAGCACAGCAACAGAACATACATATGCAAAAAGAGTATAGTAATGTTTATGAAATGTTCTCTGTGTGCTGACACACGTACATATACAAAACCATAAAATCTTAAACAAATAACTGACAAATCAAGGAAACTGCTAAAAGTATAAATTCACTATGAACCAAGGTTATGTATTTAATAGTACAGTTTTGCAGAGTATGTCTTTCAGCGTTGAGGCATTACATAAGAGGATTTGACAAGGTTACAATTTGTGTTACTAATGGAAATTCTTTTCAAGAATTAACCTTTAGGCTATAAAGAATGACAGATATTCAAATATTCTCAAATGAGTATTTGAATTGAAAATTTCTATTCATTTTTGCTCCCCAACAGAACTTCCATCCTGCATTGCAGTTTGTCATACACACAATTGAATTCTTAACAGCTGCCATTCAAGGGAGCTGCAGAGGACCATTTGAAAGTAATATTTTGCTCTGTGTGACATCTCATTTTTTTCTCCTCAGAAATCATAATTTTTTTACACACCTAGTAGTCTTCCTAACAGGAAACCAGCTCTTCCTGTCATTTTGATTGGGGAGGAACCTTGTTTTCCAGGTCACTGGCTTGAATTCTGCAGACAAGATATTCATGAGGGACCTGTGTGGGGAATTTACATCTCAGTGCAGAGTTTTCCTCTCCATTTGTCAGCATGCCAGGTCAGTGAGCTGCTCTCTTGTCAGAGGGAAGATAATGGCTGCTGCATTGCCTCCTGCTTATTACACACTCAGTGCATCTGACCTTCATGTGAGACCCCCAAAGCATTCTGATTTTTGGCTTTTCTCATACCCTATCTCAAGCCCCTTTTCCCATGAACCTGCAATCTGTGACTTTGGGTAACACTTCCTTTTCTGTCTGAGACCGTATTTTAACATACAAATCCTATTGCTACACATTCCTTTTTTTCACAAAAGAATAGGATGCTTCCATTTACTGTCATTTTGGTGGAGAGATACAGTGTTACCACAGTCAAAACCATAATGTACTCTTATTATTTGTTAAGACTAGCAGCCTCCCTTAAGCAGTGTTATATTATATTACTAGAATCATCATTTGTACTTCCTTCCATTTTTCTCAACTATTCTACATTTAAAAATAAATAATACTGCATGCTTTTATTCTGAGCTCCTGAATTTTGAAAAAAATCTCTATACTGATTAATATAAATCTGTCACCCTGTTGTAATCTGTTATGCTATTATTCACTAAGTGCCTCTCGTTAAATACACAGCAAAGTCAGTGGCCACAAATGTGAATATTGAGCATCGATTTTATTAAAGCCAGATCCAACACATGTTAAAGTCAACAACAAGACTGCCATTTTATATCACTTGGCTTTGGATCTGGCCTTACTTCATAGCGATCAGCAGAGTATTGTGTGAACTGGCAAGTTAACTGTACAATAGCAATGAAGACTGTACGACCAATGCCATGACAATGTCATTTTATGGTGCCACAAATGTACATTTAAGATTCAATTACCTCTATCACAGGAAAGAGATCTCATGAGGAGGAACAGGTTTGTGTAAACACCTAGTGATGGTAAACACCTAGTGATGGAGTGGTTTTGGAGTAAAATTAAATAAGGCTTCCTAAGTTGGGAGACTTGAAGGATTTTCATTGCAAAGAAAAAATAATTTTAAAGTTTTCAAAAATTTACTTTAAAATTCAGTCTGGATTGTTTCATTTTTCTAGTGAATACTATTTCCCACTACAGATGACATTAATGTCATTCACTGGAAAATGTTATTGTTAAACAATCAAGTTCATGCCACCGCTCTGCTGTAACAATCAACAGCTCCACACATTCATAGTAAGAATGACTCTTCTCTCCAACTAGTCTGCCTTCAATGTAAATAGTTCCATGTATTGGAG
Source organism: Fratercula arctica (assembly GCA_947846985.1). Lineage (NCBI taxonomy): Eukaryota > Metazoa > Chordata > Aves > Charadriiformes > Alcidae > Fratercula > Fratercula arctica. The sequence goes on from CANTUZ010000026.1 coordinate 18,528,494, forward strand.
AAAAAAGAAATTTAAAAGGATATATAAGCGATAACAACTGAGGAAATGAAGGTGAATAGTAACTGTGGGGACAGTTGACTTATACACTACACTCAACTTTTCTATTAATTTTTAGATTTTCTTTTTAAATAAAAAACATTCGGAGACCTAAGATCCAATTTTAAATAAATAAATCCAATTATTCCTGCTGATAATATTTTATAACTCTTCTATTAATTTGAAAAGTTCAGTTTGTTCTCCACAGCCTCTTATTGGGAAATTATAAATATTCTTTAATATATGTCACACTGAATTTTATCTAAGTCAGAATACTGATCCAGGCAGGACATGGTCCTGTGCTGCTGTGAGGATTCCTCAATATAAGATGAGTCTTCGAAGAACATTACCCTTTGTAACAAAACCTTTTCAGAAAATATCAACAAGCAGTGGCATCCTAAAAAACAAGAACAAGTTCGTGTTCAAAAATCCTACAAGCTACTTTCCAATCTGATTTGGCTTATCTATAATTTGGAAGAGGAGTTGAGTTGAAAGACCTACAAATACTGAATAACAATGGGGTTTGGGAAACTTTGGGGAAAATAGAAGGAAAAAATATAGCATACAATCCCATCTCTTGTTCATCTAAAAACACACTATTGGGGATGAAAAATAGCTGAATTAGTTTATATTTCTTAGACTTATTGTAAGATGTTTACTTTGCAGAAATACTATTGAATTTGAATTTGAAACCTATTGAATAGGTTTATTAACTAAGTGATAGGAGACTGAAGAGTGCATGATAGTTACATTTTCAAAGAACGTATGAGTATCTAATATAAAAGACAAGATGCCACTGAAGAGAAATACAGATGTATCTGAAAAAATGAACAAACATAATAATAAGACTTCAACAATAAATACAGTGTCTTTGTAAATCAGTATAACAATAAGATTGCTGTTTTGCATTTTAGAATATCAGTTCACTGCTTTGTTTTCTTGCAATTATTTGAAAATAATCTGGATAACTTTACAATCAAGGTATTTCCTCTTGGCTCCCTGGTACACACCAGGCTGCCTGAGGAGATGATCGACATCCTAAGGTGTCCACAGCATAATCAGTCTGAAGAGCCTCCAGTATTAAAATTCTAACTAATGATAATCAAAAAGAAACAAAAACAATAACAAGACTGTGTAAAAAAAGCCAGCAGATAAAAGGCTACATCTGATTTAATGGAGCAGGTAGATGATTTGTCTATATGCTACTAATATGCACCCCCAAGGTATGTGTCTTTTACATGAGACAAAGAGACTCCCCAGGTGTCTCGTAGTGCAGAATTGACTCGACTCTACCCAGAGAAGACACTTGTGATTATTCAGTCAAAACTGTTCATGCAGATATAGAAGTGATCACACAGGACAGCATTTTGTACATTGTTAGGATAGTTAGATTTTTTTGTATGTAGTAATGTTTTGTATGTAGTAATAGTAGCCAGTAGAGATGAATCATGCATGTACTGGAGTGGTCGTGCAGGACCACAGCCCAGGGAGGTTTTAAGAACTGGTCTGAAAACCATTTGGGGAATCTCAGCTGATCCAGGTGAAGGCCCTTGCTATGCAGACCGCCATCACCACCTTTTCCACAACCACCATCCTGTCTGTAGGAGAGATTTCATACCCCATGAGAGCATTATCCTATGCCAACATCACAATATTTTTTAACAAGCACTGTCTGAATCTCTGTGCAACTAATATAATCAAATACTGGGAATAGTCCTGCTTTGAGCTGAATTATTTTTATAATAATTTAGATAATGAAGCATCAGCTAGACAGCAAGAGAGGAAGCTGCAGGAGAGTTCTGTTGAGATGCATTGCAAGTCCTGTGTTTCAAAAAAATACCATCCTGATGGCAGGGAATGAGTAGTTAGGTGAGAGAGGGTTTTTTTTCTGACAGTGGGATGTCAGGTAGTATGCCTTCACTGCATTATTGCTGGGAGTGAGTAAACATGTCAATTTATGGCTTGTTGTAAGAAAAGAGAGCTTGCCCACTGGGCTAGTTTTCCCAGACTCTCAGCGCTACTCCTTAAAACAGATTTGCAAACTCTCAGACCAAGCTTGGAGTGCATCACTGATACAGTACAACTTTTCTGAAAGTGCTTTTTACAGTAAAGGACCAAGGGGGTTTGAAATGAGATTGTCCTCTTAGAAGTGATAAGAGAAAGAATAATCCCTTGAGCTCTGGCCAGACCATATTATGTCTAATGATTTTCAGAAGGTATGTTAAGTCAGTATAATTGCAGGGGGCATAGAATATATATACTTTGTTTCCTATTGTTTCTCTGAACCTTTCAGGACTTAAAAAGCACTGGAGGCACACAGGTCTCTGTTATGCCCCAGACACAAGTGTGCACACCTTATAAAAGCATCTGTCTTGCAGTTACTGGCTGGGTAAGATATCAGACAGTGGTCCAGACACACACATGGAAGCCACAACATAACTACTTCAGCATAACTTAAGAGGAAGAGTCCAATACCATTGTCACTTGGGAAGAAAAAATGCTTCTGGAAAGTAAATTGGGTAAGCTTCTGGGGACTTACTGCAGCTGGACTTTATTCTGTTGTGTTTCTTATTATAATCTCCAAAGCACAATTATGTCACAAACCACGTTTTTTCCTAACACCAAGATCAAACTCTCAAAAAGAGCACTGGTTCCTTTGTCTTTGGGTGTCCTAAGGAAAGACGGGAATGGTTACAACCATTTCTGACGTAACCAACTCCTGACATAATAAGTAGTACCAAAAAAAAAAAAAAAAAAAAAAGCTTAAAAAATGCATTTAAACAGTGACTAAGGCACAAAGTAGGCAAAATGATAAATTCTATGCTTTGTCAAACACTGTTCAATATTATACTTCTTTACAGTCTGGGGCATGAAATCCTCTTTCTGTAAAGAAGCCATGATCCATGTTAACTGCAAAACTCTGTTGAAAAAGAGTTTTAATTCCTAACCAGATTTTCTATGAAGAGGGGACCATTTTAGAGGAATTTCAATCTTTCCAAAAGGAAAAGGTGTTGTCTAACAACTTAATACATTAATTGTTACCTAATTTCTCATGGGTATTAGGTAGGAAATCACAAGAAACCTTGCACAAACACCATCGACTTTCTCAGCAACAGATTTTTGCTTTACAACTAAATCTCTCAACATGACAAACAAAGTGCAAAGCAACACAGACAACATGGCAAATTCATACATCGGTATAATACACAGGAAGAATGTGCAGTTGTTATGTAGAAATAAATTAAATGTAGAAGAAGAAAGGTAAACATATTAATCAGGAGTGAAAAATTATTTTGAAGAAAAAATAGTAGAAAAATTACCTGTGAGTACAGAAATATTATAGTAAATACTGTGCTACTGAAAGAGCTGGGATTCAATGTGTGAAAATGAGAACCGTTTTCTGACCAAAGAAAATGTCTGCTTTGCGCTGAACACTGATAGCTTGTTTACACAATTATATGCTTTTGTGTGAAATACTCTTTTTCCTCAGCAGAATGCCATGATAGGAGTACAACCCCAATAACTGGCATCTGCAGTGAGTCCTTGATGTCTCTGTTCTGTGGGCAACCAAGTTTGTCTTACTTTTTTTTTTTTTTCAAGTGACCACAAGCACCCCATACCACTTCTAGTTCAGCACAGAGCCTGCAAGGCTCCAGGAGGACCTTCAGTTATCTTCCTCATACAAACTTTGCTGCAGACAACTGAGGCTTTTTCTTGTTTGGTCAGATTTTTAAATACAAGCCTTGATTTAAGTTAATCTCTTGGTTTGGTTTGGTTTGGTTTGGTTTGGTTTGGTTTCATTTGGTTTGGTTTCGTTTGGTTTGGTTTCGTTCGGTTTGGTTTCGTTCGGTTTGGTTCATCCACAGTGGGGACAGAGGTTATAGTAAAACATTTTAAGGAAATTAGGATATTTCCTTACAATTTACAAAAGCATAAACAGTGGTACCAATACTCTTTTTGTTAATTAATGTATCCAAGTTTGGTGAGATTTGTCTCACCTTTATTGTATACTCCATAATTCAGGTGTCTTGAGTTTTTCAAATAGTCTGAAAAACAGAACTTCATTTTTCCAGAGACCAAAAAGCCATACCTCACTTTTCTGCATAACATCTAGTCAACATTTAACTTCAATAAACAGCTCTCAGAATTCTGTCAGAACATCTATTCTGGAAAAAAAGAGAACGAAAATCATGCTAACCTATGACAGATCTAGTCACAGAGAAAGGATCTACTCGTATCACAGATTCACCCACAATTCCCGTAAAATGAAATGCTTTCTTTTATCGTTTCAGATATTAAGATATCCATTATAACTAATAGTTGCCAACCAATGGCTTTTGTGATATAACGTGTGAAATAAGTACTGATGGTAAATACACCGCACGTGAAAAAAAAAGCAATGCTTATTGTTTGCTTTGTGCAATAAAATTTCCTTGGCCAATACAACCGTCCCCAGAAGAGCTTCTGAGCTTGACCTGAGACTACAGAAGAAAAAGTGTGTTCCTATAAGGAATAAATATATTGGAGAATAAAAGTCACTTGTCAGTCAGAAAACAAAAGCAGAAATATTAATCAAAACCATTTATAAATGTATTGGGGAATTAAAAAGAAGAAGTTGACACAATACACATAAGCATACATTATTGATAACTAATAAATTATTCCACTTTGGGGAGACCAGAGAAGAAATTGACTGAAATAGGCCGAGTTAATACCATGCATATGATAATAAATTTTTTGAGAACTTATATATATTTCATTATATGATATAGTGATTATAGAGTGCTATATTGTAAAACTGAAAAAATTTTCTCTATTTCTCATGCATCCATCTCTCATTTTAAGTGATCGCCATAAAAAAAAAAACAGAATGTGGTTGTAAAGACAAGTCTTTTTTCTTCTTTTTTCTGTCCCAGAAACAAAACAAGAATAACTTTATACCACTCTCAAGTGGCTTTTAGGGCTCTGCAGACAACTAAACGTATTAATGATTTGGTATTTATAAGATCTTACTGGAGGACCAGCATAATAAATAGAAGATGAAATGCAAAAATATGCTCCGGCAAAACCTTAAGTCTCCCATGCATCTTATAGCTTTATGCGTTAATGCATTTTTAATACACCTCTTTCCTTTTGTGATTAGACTTGTCAGAACTGGAGCTCCAAGATCACTAACAACTCAGTGGGCCAGCGACAGTTTTTCATAACGAGTCCTCCGTCTGTGTAAATGGAAAAGCTGCTAGCAAAAGAAAAGCCATTAAATTATTATTATATATGTGTTCTGTTTTTATATTTTTACCATCCTATAAAACACTACCATTCACTGAACAACTCCTTATGTATATATAAAAAAATAGGCAGCTGTTTTTCAGCTTCCTACCTATGCTATACTAAATTAGAGATAGCAGTATGTTTGTCAGCTATTTTAACATTCAGCTGGGATTGTGCTGTAATGGGAGCCCTTCTGTTGTTTGGGTAAGACCACAAGTGAGGATTTACTATCCAGGGCTTCTATTCCTGGGTGACAATCACTGAGCGCCTGTCCAAACTGGCAACTTGTAGCTATGACAACTGACCTTCAAGATCATTTTTTCTTTTCCCATTATTAACCATTTAGGTGTTTTTTAGTGTGCCAATAGGGCATCTTCAGTTTCTTAGCACATACCTTGTTGCTTTTAAAGTGAAAACGTTTCATTGCCACGTCAATGAAGTCCCTTCTGTAAATGCATGGAAAAGAGCAATAGTGGTCTCCTTATTCTCTGCATTCCCTGCACAGGGGTCACTTGCACATAAGGAATTGCTTCTTCACAAAAACCAAAGGTAAAGGCTCATGAAATTTACTCCTAAAAGAAGAATTGGTGCTGAAGCACCCAAAGAATAGTTTTGAGGAGGGAAATTTGTGATGTAGGGGTTTGAGTTTTTCCTGTCAAGTCAGTGTTATTCCCTGGAGCAGAGAGAAAAAGGAGAGGTTTTGTGACAAGCTGTACACTTCTCATACATATAGACAGAAGATAGACTCACAGAAAGTGCATGATACTTTTTGCATCTCTGGATTTGTTACTAGGAGATGTATATATATCAGAATAGATTTTTCATATTATATGAAAAGTGTTACTCATATTTCTGCTGCATTGAGGTGGAAAGGGGGAACCAAGGAGGGAAAGAGCAGAAGAAAAAATCCACAGAAAGGTAAGGTTGGTTTTCAGAAAATCCAAAAATATTGACCATTCCAATGAGAGTCAATAAAATATTCACGTGAGAAAATTCGTTAACTGGCCTCCTAACTCCGAAAAAAACCAACTTCTTGACGCTTACAAAGAATCAGCTCCATGTTATCTATGCTGAAGAATGGATCTATAACATTCCCATCTGCTCAAAGCTAAATATATCAAAAAGCAGAGGGAAAAGGCCTTCAGATGACAATGGGTTATTTCACTTCAACTTCTAAGACTGGAATCCAAATAATTATTCATATTTTTATGAATTTCAGTGAGACGTCATAGCTTCAATTATACCTTTACTATAGTAAAAATGCAGGGTTGCTCTGTGTCTGTATGTTTTTGAAACCAAAATTTTTATGAAATGGACTAATCCTGAAATACTTCAAACTGCAGAGATGCAGAATAGATATGGTAAAATCATTAATGTGTATTTTATCAGGAGAGAGAAAATCATGTAGTTACTCACCAAAGGAGAAAGCCAAAACAGTAGTTCTCAAAGATACCTGTATAATTTTCTGGGGCCTCTTCCACTTTGTCAGTGTGTACCACAGCCACTCCTTGCATGGTAGGTGCTCATGTTAAAAAAAAGTGCAGATACAAATCAATGTGCATGGTCAAATGTTATAGGAATATAGCATGCAGAACATTTAGCAAAGAAATAATTAATCTGTCCTAGCAGCCTTTGTGGTTTATTTCATCCTACATGCTGTAGCTGTGTACCACATGTTTAACCAAGTGCAAAATATTTATGTTCATTTTTTCTACAAAGCAACTGAGGGAGAAAACATATATAAAAAAGGCAAATTTGAAAGCAAACTGAAGAGGAGGGATTTTTATAGGATTTCAAAACAGCTAAGAAAAGTACTTATTCCACAAATTGTTCCGAGGAACTGAGAAATAAAAGGGATAAAAATGTGCCTTGCATCAATCAGCTGATATCTGCCATCAGTAAACTTACTTTAGTTGACCTTATCTATTTGAATTTCAGTCAAGCATTTGCTGCAATATTAGAGAGTAGATGGAAAGCAGTAGCAGAACTCCGGTTGCAAGCAAGGGTAATGGTAGTATTGAAAGAAAAAATAGAGAGTGAGAGGAAAAGCTCTATAAAATTGTAGAAAAAACAGTCATTAGTAAAACTTAGTTTCTAAGGACTGAATGTAACCTCATCTGAAATAATTTGGTACAATTCTAGTCACTCAGGCCTGGGGGAGGGAGGAAGATGATGGGTAAACACAGGAAAGAGTAAACTAGAGGATGTGCAAAGGAATGTCTGCTCAGAGCAGATGGAGGTGGTAAAACGGTGTAGTTGGTTCAGCCTAGCAGAATGAAAGCCTTTGATTATCAGTAAGCTCCAGGGAGAAGAAATTACTAAGCAAAAAAGGCAGTCCTGAGACACAGGAAATAGAAAAATTAAATAAAATCAAAGCTGCAGAAACATACGTGAAAGCAAGAAATTTAGTATGCTTTTGCAGTAGTATGAGATCATACTGAAGTGACCAAAAGAAGTCAGCATCAGTCTGAAGTCCCATGTCACATAGGAGAATATCTTGATCACTGTGGTAGCAAAGATGTAAATATATTAGATTCCATTTTATTTTGGCAAATGTACTGAATGAGAATGAGGTACGAAGAGAAATAGCTTCACGTTTCTGACATTAAGGAACAAGAAAGAGTTAAAATATGCTAAAAATGCCTTTTGAAGTATAAAAGTCAATTTCTGAAGTACTTAACTGGATGGTTGTTCAATACATACAGCATCTAGATGTCTATTGTTACAATAGTCCCAAAAATGTCTGTATATACAGTATCTTCAGCTTTCTTCATACATAAGTGAATATGGTTATGATTTTTTTTTTTTTTAAATCAACCTATTTTCTCTATTTCCTTTGGTTTTATTATTGACAAACCAGCTAGACAGCAACACAACAGGGTAAGTAAAGGTTTGTATAATGGTGTAAAACCAGAAAATGAGTGAATTTGGAAGTAGACATCATTCCACATTTTCTAACCTTTGCTTAATCTATTTTACAATTGCAAGTCTCTGGCTTTCTGATGTGCAAAGTGTACGCATGTATAAAAATGAGTTCTGAAAGATTTATATTAATGGCAACTGACATTGTTAAAGGAGAATTGTTGATGCTTTCTTGCCAAAAATAATTAATAACAATTACTGAAAAATTACTACATCTGTTACAGAAAAATTGTAGGAATTTTAATTTGTACCAGGACTAAGCTTCTTTGGTAGATGTTTTATAATTGTTATACTATCTTTACTCCTGCTGTGATAATTTAAGACTTGGCAGAGCTTTGTGATTCAAGACAGCTTTTTTTCTATACTCTTTTACATTAAAACAAAATTCCACGGATATTTTTTGCTAATATAGACTAATCATAGTAATGATGATTTTGGAGCAAATCAAGTGATAAAATGAGATTATTTATATGGCTGCTTTTTTTTAGACAACCATTACAGTGACTAGTCTATATTAAGACTAAAACATCTCTGAAATTTTAAGATAAATTAAGATTAATTTTAAGATAAAATAATGTACCAAAAAAAAAAAAAAAAATAAGGAAAAGAAGAAAACATGCTTTCAATCACAAAATTCTGCCACATCTCAAATTATCACAGCAGAGTAAAGATACTCTTTCCCAAAGCTAGCAGAGCACCTTAGGCAATTTTCTACAGGGAGAGAAGAAAAAAAAGCACACACATACAGACACACACAGTCTTAAACAGTAACTTTGTGATGGTGAGAGACCTTATAACACATTACTAGTCTCACGAGCCTCTGAGTCCTGGGGATTGGTAAATGGACTCTAAAGCCCTCTATTACTAAGTTCCTGTTACGAATAGCTTGAGTTGCTCAGGACAAGACGTCATTACCATCCAATGATTGTTTGGTCAACTGTGTGAAATGAATTGGTGGCCACAGTTCAGTTCCTAGTGGACAAGTAATTACTGCTGCTGTTGACCTGTGGGCTCTTTTTCACTCCGTTACACAGGTACAAACAAGTAACTCTAAGTGAATTGAACTAGTGTAAATGCAATTAGATTCTGGCTCTTTGGTGGCCTTCTGTAAGCCTGTGTGCCAAGTTACATGCAGTTATGTCAACGTAAGCACTGTCCACATGAAGAAAAGTCCAACATAGGCAAAAATGTCCCAGTGTTACACAGAATTAACAGTTTGTAATCATGCAACAGGACAGTCTAGGAGGAGTCTTCACAGTCTACAATATGTAATGAGGATGATGGTGGTTAGCATAGGCTGTTATGTGCACACTGTTGAGAAGAATGAAACACAATATGAATTATACCGAATTCAGAATTACACTGTAACAGTCCATGAACTTTCAGTGTGAAGAAATCAACATCTTAATTCACACAAAAGACACTGTGTATGAGAGTAAAGATATCTTTAAAATATCAGAGAAAAAGGAATATAGGATCTATTTTTTAATCTTATTTTTTCAGATTAGTATATGCACGAATAAAACCACACCCATGTATGCATATTTTGAACCGCTGCCTTCCTGAATAGAAATGGATTTATGAAATGGTAACTTTAGCACTTTCAGGAAGCAAAATCAATTTCATACCTATCAAAAAAATTAGAGGTAATTAGGAAATGCTAGTTATTCAATTCATTGGGAGCAATCTAATGTACTGCAAAAGATGCAATGCAAACCAAGAAACGTAAATCTAGCGAGCACCTCTTATCTTCCTAACTCCAAAGCCCATTGGTGTAAATGCAAACATAACAAGACATTCATAAGTAGACTGAATAGGAAGTTCCTCGCAGAAAGAGTTTTTGCCTTACCATCTTGCGATTTGTCAAACTCAATGAGCAGTTTTCAGGGGAAAGAAACCGATCCTGTCCAGATCGATCCAGTTGTGAACCTGGATTCAAATCCTTGCTCTCTTTGATGAAAAGTAGATATCTGAACCTACACTACCCATACAAAGTGAAAACCTTAAACATTAGGCGATTCATTCATTAATTTCAGTTTACTGCTGTTGGTACCAGTCTCTTTCCAGACAAACAGCTGAAAGGAAGGGAAATTAGAGTTCAGTCTCCCAGAGCCAGGTGGGAACATGAACAGCCAAAGGAGTGCCCTTATTCCTGCATTCACACTTTTTCTACACCACACTCTACCTCTCTGCTTTTAATCTATCAATCCCAACAATTTGTAAGGTTTTTGCCTTGCCCATCATGGCAAGGCAATGGATGGGCACTTGGAATGGAATGGAATGGAAACACTTTTCATATCACATCTTCAAGGGACGAGAAAGTGTGTTCCCCTTACCCGCCACAAAAGGTACACAGAGATTTGGCCACAGGTATCGCAAGCTGCCTCATCGAGACGTGTGTGGAGCTGAATGAGTTAACAGTGCAGTAAGTGCCTTTAGCGTCTTTGTTAATAGGGGTTTAAGTCTCAAGCTTGATGTTATTTGAATGTAGTTCTCTGTGGTTTAATTACTATCATTATTATTATAGATACAGTAGTAATTATCTCTTCTTACTGTCTCATTATGTTTTGATCAATTCACATAAAAGTTTACTGTAAATATATGGTTAGGTAACATTAAAGAAAACATATAATTATGGAATATATAATCAAATACCTTCTAAAGAGTTGTATGTTTTTTAACAATTAAATGCTTTAAAAATAAATAATTAATTGTTTTTAATAGGCAAGATGCAGCTTTTGAAGCAATGAATATATAAAGCTTTATTTGTTGACCTCAAATTACTTTACTCCAGTTATATTGATAACATCTAGGTTTCTCAAAAACCTGCTGGCACAAAATCTTTTCAGCTTTATTAATGATTCAGATGGCAGTTTCTGAAGAGACAAGTCCCACAGAGAAGGAGCACTTGATTAATGACCTGGAAACACTTTTCCTTTTCAGCTGATTAAATAAAATTGACTGGATTTTTACATTTTTATAATAAAATGACCCGCAGGGTTGAGATGACACAGTGAAAGCAGCATGTTCGCTCTTCAACAGATTTTTATTTTGTCACTTGTAAAAATGAAAGGGCTAACCACCCAAGCAGAAAAATGCACTTTATCACCGTCCACTGCCGACATGCTGACAATTGCTGCATACAAATACAAAAACATGGAGGAAACTAGGCTGTGTTTACACTCAGCCTGATTTTGTCTAATGATGACAAAAGGTCTATGACTTCTTGGGGTTGGAGTGATACTATTTAATTATTATGCAAAATAGATTTATAACAACACTAGCAGCAATCATAAAAGGCTTTATAATATGGTCACTTTGAAGTGATACCACATAGCTTTCCAGAAATTTGCATATAACAAGAACTTTGGTTTTCTAAAGCAAGATGGCAGCTATTAAACAACAAGTGAAACTCTAGTACAGTTCCCAGTTAAAATAATTGGAGACATTCCAGTAGCCATTGTAGAATCAAGACTGGAACAACAAGTAAAGATAACAGATGAAATGTATTGTCTCTAAATACACACACTTGCACTCACAACCATAGAATTAGGTGCTATGCCTAGTCTGCCTGACTATGGCTTGGCTTAAGAGCTCTGTTCATCTCTTTCTTTTTGTTTCCATTGTTTCTTTTCTTGACCCTGCCCTTTACATAGAAGCACCTAGCCTGATAAAGCAATCAATAATTTCAGTCTGAGTAAGTGATCAAGAGTGTTTTGCACTCTCTTAAAAGCTGTTTATTTGTCTTCCTAATACCAAACTGTATCAATATCAGTAACCCCTTGTGGATTCAGTGGGTTGATGTACGTTATTTATACCTCATATGAAATCTTATATCTGTAACTTCTAGCTTAACTGTCGCCCTTTAAAACAGAGCCACCTTATCCTGACTACTGGAAAGAGCAGATCGCCACTGTAATCAAGCCCAGATACTGTCTAAGAGTTTTAAATTGACTGAGTCAAATACATGAGTGTGGTAATTGTTAAACACTGTCAATTATAGTATCCCTGAGCCTTAACACAGCAGCAAACCTAGGGTTACATCTAAGAAAACGCAAAAATATACACTGTGTCCAGAGCTTCCCAGAACTGCCCAGGTTACTGTACACATGCAGAGTTTGTTTGCAGCTGCTTCTTCAAGTTTCATTTTAAGCCTAATGAATTTAACAGTCTCCTTTGGAAATAATTTCTCTTAAAGAGTGGATGTATTGGAGCATTCATCAGTTGTCTTCTACTCTGTTCTGTATCTGAAAATCAGAGAAGCTTACAGTCTTCAAACCTGCAAGCGAAGGAGATGCATAGATTTAATAACTAATCTAATGTTTCATTTCCAAGTTGAATCACTTTCATTATGTTTTTACAATTCAGTGTTTAGCTGTAGCATGTAGATATGTGTGGTTAAAATGACTGATATTTCTTTGCTTTCCACATGGGTGTTGTTATGAGGTTAGGCAAGGAACTTGGTAGAGCCATTGCATTCATATTAATGCTGCCAGAAGTAACATAATTTACATGATTTTTGACATCTATTCATTAAGAGCTAAGCTAAGACTTCTATCACAGAATTATCATGGCTCTCGCTTCAGCATAGGGATAATTTGCATATTAAAGAAAATTATTCTTATGTTTTCTAAAACAGAGTTTCTATTCTTTCCATTTTTACATAGGTATGAGAATAGCAATTCTGCCAATGATTTGGCTTAGTTTGTTCTTGTTTCATCTAGGAAGTTCTGAAGTGAGTGTGAATGAAAGATAATGCAGAAATATATGTATAACTCTATATATTTTATATATATATATGATTAAACTAATTTTGACAGTTGTTTAATTTGCCTATTAAGCAAAGTTTATCCAGTTTGAAGTACAAAGGCTATATAAGCCAATTTTGAAATAGTGCTTGTCACGAAGGTCATCCTCTCTCTAAAAAAGTCTCCATCACAATAGAATTTTCAGTAATGCAAAGAAACAGAAGCTTGAGTATTAGATCTCTTAAACCTGGGGAAGATGGGCATTTGCACTCTGCTGTGTGTTTCACTGCTTAAATTCAGACACAATGTGTTCTCCTCTGTTAGACCCCTTCCCATTCATCCACACAGCTACTCCTACTCATGCATAAAGGGAAGTAAAAACAGTGGGGACATAGAAAGGATAAATATTCTTCAATTTTCTTATTTTTCACTATAAATGAAAACCATCATGGTAACAGTACACAAAATAGTGCTCAAATACACTCAGCCTTCCACAAAATTATCTTATCTCACTAACTAGGGCGAGGGGGACCCTTAAACTGGATAAACCAGGTAAAATGTCAGATTGGATGTGAAATGACCATAGCAAGGTACAACTATTACGTCAACACATATATTTCCATTCTTGGCCTTTGGTTAGCCAAAGGAAAAGCACGGAGGCAAGAGCAGAAAAACATGACTTTTAATTGAAAACCTGAAGAGCACAGAGTAAGAAATATTTTCTAGGCAGTACAGATTTCCAGAAATAAGGGGTGCAAGTTATGGGTTGTTTCTAATACTGTATAAAGCATGTTCTACTGATGGAAAGTACTGGGCAAGGTTCATCTCCTGTCAGAGCATGGCTAGGGAGCCCAACCACAGAAACCCACTGCTGCTCTTACAAGATCAAGATCTAGGGGCTGATATTTGTACACTGTAAGTACAAACTGTGGACCTTTATTTCCCCTAGTAACTAGAAAACTGATAATTGTTAATTCAATCAAAGGGAGGAAAACAAGGCATTGCACTTGGCATGAATAATCACTTACACAAGAACAGACTGAGAAACAACTGACTGTATGTCAGATCTGCAGAATAGGATTCAGTGGTTCAGAAACTGCATGTGGGTCAACAGTCTCATGGCATTGCTCAATAGGCAAACACCTTACTATGATAAATAAGAATGTAGCCTTCAACAAAAAAAAATGTATGTTTCATTCTGCTTAGCACTGGAGTGCCAGGCTTACTTAGTGGTGTCGAGAAAAACATGCTTGAATGGAAAGAATCCAGAGAACGGCTGCATGAATGATCAGAGATCTATGAAAAATGGACTTGCAAGGAAATAGCTGAGAGAATACGACTGTTTAGTCTAGAAAAGAAAAGGACTGAGACATAATGCATTTTGAATCTTCAAATATATTCCATAGCTGCTACAAAGAAGAACAATTTATTCCTCATGTCTGTAGCAGATAGAAAAGTTGAAAGGGAGATTTAGGTAGACTACTGGGAAATATTTTCAAACTGTGAGAATAGCAAAGCAAATGAATGATTTCCCTGCGGAGATGCTGGCATGTCCTCTACGAGAAAGGAGGCTTTCTTCTTTAAGAAAAAAATTAAATAAATGTCAGAAAGGAGTAACACAGTATAGCTAATCCGCTCTTGGACCACTGGGATAGAGCTGATGACATTCTAAGGTCACCTCCCAGCCCTCGGGCACCTCCCAGGTTCAGTGACTTCAGCCAACCATCAAGACAAACTGTGTATTGACAGGTTCATATGGTTCTTTGATGTTCCTCAAATGCTACCATTTGCAAATGCTGAAGCATCCACCATGTCACCAGAAATACAATCTTACACAATCAGTACATTTTATGGACAAACTAGACTGAGATACTATCTCTGAAAGGAAAAGAAAGTGAAAAGTTCACAGCACAGAAATTTTTCACCTGTATGGCATTCAAATGTAAGTATACTACAAAATAGTGGCAAATGATTTTAAGGCACCCTAGTGGTTTGGCTGCCAAACAGGTCTTTTAATAAAGTTTATATTAAACACATTAACAAAAATATGTATTATTAGAATTGACTATTGGAATTTACTAAAAATATTAGAAGTTTTTAACCATATTTTTAGGCTCCATAGACAGAGGCGTAACTCTGCAATGTTTTCTGAAAAGTCCTGAGGATCCTGATGCCATGCAAGTTCCTCAGCACACTTAACATGTGGGGGAAAAAATTAAAATCTATACATTTGCTGCATAGAGGCAAAAATTATAGCACTGCATTCAGTTGTATATTTTGGCTTTAAAGTATTACAAAAATCCAGAACTCAAACTTTCTCAGCCTTTTCTTCCTATTTATCTTAGGCGTCTAGATTGAATGCAGCCCAGTGCAGATTACTGATTTTTATTGATGACAGTACAGAACATTTTCATTTTATTGCCTATATGGAAATATCAGACAGATCAGTTTTTTCTCTGTTCTACTGTATTTACTACTGTATCCCTGCTACTTACCTCCAATTTTAGTATTAGACTAAAACAATGAATACTCTTCCAATGCTAAATCAATGAGGACAATCTTGTGCGTTTGACTTTTGGAATAAAACCTATTTGTAGAGCTTTTGCTTGCCTAAAGTATGAGTCAGGTTTTGCACTGATTTCAAATGTGTTAAGATTAACAATATACAATTAATATTTTTAACATGATGAAAACCTGTGTTTAAGCTTGTCTGTGTTTCTTCTTCCTAGTCCCAGTGGCTTTGGTAATGAAGTAAAGGTTTTCACAAACAAAATTCATGCAAGATTTTGATTAAAACGTGGAAATAAGAAAAAAGCAATAAGAATCTTAGTAGTTTTGATCTGGTTTTTTTCATCTATGAAATTTTCCTCCCAGTTTTTGTGCTCAGCCTTAAAAATACTCAACAGAATTTTTTTTCTTGTTGAGACACTAATATTTCACAAAATTGCACAGGTCTATATTATTCACAGAACCATAGAATAGTTTGGGTTGGAAGGGACCTTTAAAGGGTCCCCTGAGCAGGGACATCTTCAACTAGAGTAGGTTGCTCAGAGCCCCGTCCAACCTGATCTTGAATGTTTCCAGGGATGGGGCAACCTGTTCCAGTGTTTGACCACTCACATCATAAAAAATGTCTTCCTTATATCTAGTCTAAATGTATCCTCTTTTAGTTTAAACCTGTTACCACTTGAATTATTGCAACAGGCCCTGCTAAAAAGTTGGTCCCCATCTTTCTTATAAGCACCCTTTAAGTACTGAAAGACCACAATAAGGTCTCCCCAGAGCCTTCTCTTCTCCAGGCTGCACAATTCCAACTCTGTCAGCCTGTCTTCACAAAAGAGTTGTTCCATCCCACTGACCATTTTTGTGGCCCTCTCCTGGACTCGCTCCAACAGGTTAATAATCATCATCATCATCATCATCACCATCGTCAACATCGTCATCTAGAGTTAGTCTGTGGAAACCACAGAAATTTTAGTAAACCTGTCCTCATTTACAATAAATATTCACTATAGAGATCATTTCTGGTAATTGTCATCAGCAGTTGTGCCAAAACTCCAGACATTCAATGAATACTAATTTAATCTGACTAAATTGTCAAGTAATATTTAGGTTTCAACACTCAAAGAGTAATTGAATGCATAATTTCCGTTGATTTCACATTGCTATGTCACTTTTTCATCTTTCACCAGGATATGCATCTTTGAAATAGATCAGTAGAAGGAATACTGTGAACTTTATCTTGTTATTACCTGCAGAATTTCTTTCTAATAACTCTTTTATAAAGACCGATGAAATCTTTATAAATACAAAACAGAAAGCTTTATTGATTTATTTTAAGTTCATTTAAAGCTTTTAAATGAACAGGATGATACTTGTTTGAGCATGTGGAACATTCACAAAATAGAAATCCAATAAAATAATCAAAAGGGAAGAAGAGAATAATTTCTAGCTTCAATTTCTTATTCAACTTTCAGCTTGAGGCTGGTTTTTTCATCTGTATTTCAGTTTTAAAGGTTTGACTTATCAGCATTTGGTGAGTAACAAGGTTAATCTTCCAAGTACAGCACTAAACATTAGAGATTTTATTCAGTTTTAAATTCTGTGCAGACTTGTTCTTACCATTAAAGCATTCATCTGTTGAAACCAAGTTAGACCCCAAAAATCATACAGATTTTTTTTCTGCATCAGGTTCACTACCGATCACTCCTGCCAGTGTAGTGTTGCAATTACCGCATCTTAAATCATGATTGGATTGGATGTGACTCGGTGTGAATAGTACTGAATCTGATCAGCTTATTTGGGATGTGTTCAGAGTATCAGGATGAATTTTGTATATTGTATATTGACATACATTTGACTAAATGTTTTGAGAAAAAGAATTCTGGTCATTGCTAAAAGGAATTTTTAATTTCACAATAGCATCAAAATACATTCAATGGATGAAATATAGATTTTTTTTTCTTTTTAATGTCCCCTATGTTACATAACTGAAATCATAAGAATATAGAGCTAAGGCAAGGTATTCTTCAGTGTAGTCAATCATATTTATTTTAGATGAAACAATTATGAAACAACTAATCTACTTAGCTTTCCATTCATAGAATAATTGTTACTGCTTTCAGTTCCCTCTGTGGTGTCCTGTTTGATTGTACTCAGTCTGCGTGTGTGTGTATATAAACCACACAAACATAATTAAGGCACCTTATGGCCTTATTGAGAGAAACCACAGCCTAGCAGGTACCTGAAGTTGATAAGCTTTCATGTCATACTACATATTTTCTAGTGTTCTCCTCTGGAAAGATCTATTTCTTTTGTCAGTTGGAAGTCATTACAATCTAGAAGTACAATAAATCATTTCAGCCAGTAGACTGGGAATATGCTTTTATAAAGTTTTGCAGCCTCTGTTTCTCTTCTGGTATGTCAAAAGACTAGAGAAAGCGTGGCAGGGAACAGCAAAAGCAAGGTGAGCTGAAGAATTAGAGAGAATTATCAGTAACTGACCACAATTATCACAGAAATAATAAGTTCCCATAGATCGAAAAGCCCCATGGCAAAGCCTTTGGTAGAAAACTTATGCCCCGAGTTGTTTAGAAAGGGAGACAGACCAGTACCATGTTAGTTTATTTCTTGTGTAGAAGAACTTCAGGCTAGTTGAAACTTTTTTGTGTAACACTAGTTGACACAAATTAAGGTGACAGGTAAGGTTTTTCTCCAGAAAACAGAATCTTCCACTTCCGGTGGGAAAACATTGCTTATAAAAGGGTGGTAGCAAGCCACTAATGGAGACACCTCTGCTCGACAGAAGCTGTGATCCCACAAAGTAAGGGATACTTTAAGACCTGCAGAGAAATGCAAATTTGGACATATCACTGGCTGGTGGATAGCTTTAATCAGTTTTCTGCTTACTCAGTATTTCATATCTCTTTCCTAGCTGTCTACCCTTCCCCAGACACTAGGCAGAAACCTTAGGTAATTGATGAAGAGTTAGAGATTTCATTCAAAGTCATGCCTAAGTTTAATAAAATGTCTAGCTGTTTCATGATGCTATATTTCTTGTAACGCTGTTTGGAGGGAGAAGAATGAAGTCAAAATAAAACACAAGAAAAACTAATCAAAGATTTTTTCCTGTGTGCTTTTAAGGATACAGTGGTAAAAGAGAGACGTCCTCAAAGATACAGGGGCCTGAAAATGCAAACAGACCTTTCCCCTATTCTGCTAACTCAGTGTTTTAACAGGACAATTATCCACGCAGTAAAAGGCCGGGGGGGGCGGGGCGGGGCGGAGGATGAAACCCTAAACTGTGAGATGTCCTTTTATAAGGAACTCTACAAGATTGAAATGGGGTGGGGTGATGGAGCTGTTTGGACTCTACACCTCTGGAAGCCTGACTCAAGGGTAGGAGGGTTGTGTTGGATCAGTTTTTCCTTAAAAGTAGTTTTCTTAAGAAGTAGTCTAGTTTTCTCTTTTTAGTCTCTGACTTGGGTTGTTTTCATTTGTTTTTAGAAGTGATACACATGTTTCTTTCCTCTTGTGGAAATGTATAAGTCTCACTATTCTTATAAAAGAGAAATCTATGTTTTAATGTGCAGAATTTATATTTATTTTTGCCATTAATAGGCTTCAGTATCATGTTTCAAATATTTTCCTAAACGTTTATAGGAGTTTGTTTCCATTTTTTTGTGGGAAACATTTTCATGTTTCCAAATTTGTGAGAAATTTAATTTTCATAGTATTGTTTTTCTAGAATTTGATACTTAATCTGATCAGTATTTTTAAGAACAGGCATGCAAAACAGAGGCTCTTTATAAAGTTCATGATATTCTGAGCCAAACTGGATTACAAAGATAGAATCGGACAAAGTGTTGCCTGCTACTATGTTTTTCCATTGGCATTTGGCAGTAGCAAGTTCCTACTTCAAACTATCTGATCCCACATCCGCAGCAACCAAGAGTGAGGGATTCATGTTATGGCAGTATGAAGCATTTTTATATGTGCTTAGTCATAAATGAATGATCAATCATGAATATCAAGTCACTGTAGGACTAGATAGGGCCATGGAAGCAAGGGCAGGGGAGGCAGGGAAGGGATGGGGGTAGGGAGGATTGATACCCAGTGCAAGCTAGAGGCCAACCTTTTATTTGCAGGTAAATAAGCAAGTCTAAAAGTATACCCTCCAGCTCGTAATGTTGTTGATCATTCAGGTTCAGAAGAGCAGGAAGCTAAACAGATGCTTTACAGTTGGAGGTTGAACTAATTCTCCTTGAGAGTTAATAGGCTTAACAACTCATCAAATATGTCAAGAATGTCCCTTATTGCTTTCCAGAATCCTCTATTTTTTATCAAATCTACCTAGCGAAAACTTCATCTTTCTCAGCAATAATTATGTAAAAAGGAAGTGCTGTGCATACAATAAGATGTGTCCATTTCTTGCAGTAATAAAAATCACTGTCTCTTATGAAAAATATTTATACTTTTCTACTCCTGGATATGAGTATTATTTCCTAATAACTGTCTGCTTTTCCTAAAAATTAGTTTGAAAAACACTTTCTCTAGTCCCAAGAACTACACAATAACTTACATGAGCCAGATCACGAGTTTGATTCTTTAAGGTAACTGTGGAGCTACAAAAAAAATCACATAAAGAATTTAGAATGTGCAGAATTTAGTCCAGTAATAAAAAGAAAATATTATTAAATGAAAAAAACATTGCTTCCATTTTAATAGAGATTAGAATTATAGAATTAATGCAAAATTATTATTTTGTCTGCCATTTTATAAAGTACCTGGATTATAATAGGACTTTTGATGTTTGAGGAGAAAGCATACTGCCTATGGAAGAAATTACCCAATTTGCAGACACTGCAACCAGAGACATTTCCAGAACCAACATTACAATCCTTTGTACTAGCAAAAATAATTCTGAATAGTGGGATTTTTCTTTTTGTGCAGGATACTGTTTTCTGATTGAAATATTTTGCTTTGATCACTAATGACAGGTTAGCTAAAAGCTGTTTAAAGATTCTGGAAAAATAATGTATGATTCATACAACTTCCAGAAGCAAATCACCTATGAAAGGTAAGGTTACCTATTCCTTTCTCGTAATTTCAAAATACAGTGCCAAGTTCCTCCAAAAGGAAATATATTCAGCTGCAGGCAAAGATAGTGCAGCATCAAGAAAATAGCTACAAAGCATGCAGATAGCACTCAGAAAGCTTTCGCTTGTGAGTGATAAATTTTTGTTATGACTGTCCAATTAGGCAAAACCTCTTTGAAATAAAAACTTATGTATATGTTCATGTCACTTTATGGCTTATTATTTTCGTATGTATTTTTCTTAATTTCTGCAGTCTGAGAGTCCTTTGTCTTGCAAAGACTTTTATTATTACATCCGTGGTAAGGTCATTAAAGGAATATTCAGAAAATTGAGTTTTCATTAATAATGTATGCATTTCTGTTGCATAATTTAAAATTATGTCAAAATCACTAATTTGAGAAGCACTATTGAAATTTTTTTGGAAGATTACTTGAGGAGTGTTGTGCATCAAGACTTCTAAAACAACATCAACTGTGGAATTGACTAAGAAAAGTCAATGAACATACACAGCCTGCAATCAATTACACAGCCTTCTAACCCCATATACGAGGCCTCATGCAGAAAAGTGTAAACAACATTAAAAAAAAATAAAAATTCTTTATCTGTCTTTAGAGCAGAATCCCATCTCTGCAAATCTGTAATGAAAACAGTATATGACATCACTCGAGGACAGAGAGGAAGCAAGGACAGTAGAGAGACGGCATTGTAAGGGCTGATGAATAATGGGTCTGTTTAGTATTGTACGTACAAAGCAACACCTAACTTTGAATTGAGTTTTGTATTTTTTTACTCTCTTATGAAGAGAAATGTCTCTAAGAGACATTTCACCTTCAGTTCTACGCTTCAAAGTGAATTCTAACATGTGGCATCTGGGACTGTTGTTTTTTAAACAAAACAAATAGTACAATTTCAAGAACGGTAAATATCAACCAGGTCAGACCTCAAACATAAGAAATATGCTCAAAAGAGCATCTTGCATATGTAAATAGGTTTTCAGAGTAAATTCTTCGCTTCTGAATATTGGGCATTTCAGCTATATGCAGCTGCATAAACGAGGACTGCATGGGTCTGGGAGTGCGTTGTCTAGCTCAGTTCTGCAGTCACATAAATGACTCCTTTGTGGATTAAATTTTCCAGATTAGCAAGCAGTACGTACAATTCATCTGTGCCTAAGGTTTTTAATATTCTTTTAAATGACCATTGTCTGAGACAGCTGCCACCAGTATGGAAATACATATGTTAGCAGGTTAAGGTTTTTAGTTTTCAGTTGCTCTTTGACAATATCTTCAGGTGCGGTTATACTATCCTGCCTCAGTCTCTTCCCTCCAAGTTTAATACGCAGATATTTTAAAGATTTGACATTGACCAGCCACAACTGTCTCAATCTATCAGACTAAACAGACTGGACAAACTAATCTTTCAAAGAGCCTTCTGCCATTGTGGTGGTGTCATCTTGCTTCCCCAGAGGGGAATGCTGCTGCCTTCATACATTCTTCCCTTCAGCTGACCTCTCAGACACACTGGCTCTAGCTACAGACTTCTGCTTGAGGAGGACTGAATCAGTAAATTGCTATTTGCCAAAGCTCATTGTCACAGACATGTGAAAACTGGCTAAAATGCATACCTTGGAGGGTAGAGGACTGTATTAATTACCCCATGGAAGAGTTACCTATGAAAGCAGTGCTAGGACAGGTAATGCCGTACTGACCTTGCAGAAATAGTATTTCTCTACCTTGCTGTTTTTTGAAGACCTCTGAAACTGTGAGGTAGCAAAGCATGCAAAATAACTGTACTTCATTCCTGAGAGCGTAGTGCAAAGACCACCAAGGGAAGATCTGAAGCGTTTTTCACCTGAGATTTTACTTCCCACTAGATATTTTTGCTTAAGGGAAAAGCTTGAACTATCACTTATTTCCTAAATAAATATAATTGCAATACCTTCCATATAATGGAATATCGCTCAGAGAAATTTCCATGCTACCATGCAACTGTTGAGCTTCTTAAAGTCCACTAAGTCTGTACAAGATTTTTATCAGAAGTCAAATCATTACTGTCACTAAACTGTTTTGTAACTGCTAGATCTAATATGTGGGTTTTGGCAATAAAACAAAATCAAAGCAAACCTTCTATTATCATTTAAACAGAATGGTCAAAACTAATTGCCAAATTCTGTGATGACTGCTTTTTTTTGTATTTATTTGAAGTTACTCACAGGAGTCTACTGCTTCTTCATAGGTTCATTCAGTAAAATCTGTTCAATGCTTCCTATTTTTTGTAGATTCAATTCTGACTACTGAATTAAAATTAACATGAAAAGCAACTCCTTAATGATAAAATATGCAGGTTTGAGGCTTATTTATACTTACCACTGCACGGTCAGCACAGGGGATGTCCTGGTATCTGGAAATGTAACTCTGGGAAAAGGTCTTACACCTGCTCAAATACTGGTTGACTTAGCTTAGATTTATCTACATAGACTGCTCATGTGCATTTTCTAAGCATTTCTTAATCAAATCATCTAATAAATTAAAGTTTATTTTTACTAGTTAAGCAACAATTTATTATCAAAATTGCAAGAAAATTTATTTTAAATAACTATAAAAAATGATTATTATGGCTTAATTTTGCAGCTCCTTACTTAACAAACAGAAGTTCAGCAAGCATTCAAGCATTCTAGAAAACCTTGTCTTTTTATCAACCCAGCCAAACAGCAAAGAAGGCCGTTGCAACCCGTCTGTGATGTTGCAAAGTGTTTGGTCCAAGCATACTTTCTAGGAAAACTTTTTCCTGCGTGCACATCTGAAAAATAAAAAATTACTTCCTAAGAAGTTGTAGCCCGGACTGAGAATATTGGCAGTACTCTGTTATAGATATGTTTCCTGGCACATTCAGTTTGCACAGTTTATGCTAGTTACATAAATGACCTAGAGAACAATTGTTGTTAATGAAAGAACTATGATTCCTAATCACTGCAATTGAAAATTTAACCTTCCTAGGTGAAAAGTCATTGTTGCTGGGGCAAGGCAGAGAGTCCGTAATTGTAAAGTTGTATTATTGTTATTTCCTCTTGACACATCTCTCATGTCCCTTTCTGCTTGTCAACGTTGCTGGCATTACCAAAACCATATGAGGCTCACATAGAGGTAGAGAAGGTAAAAGGCAAAAGATACAGGGCAGAAAAAGTAGCTGGAGAACTGCTGCATTTCTCTTTGATTCCTACATAAAATAGATGCAAAACTACCATTAAAAATCTTTCCTAGTTCTGGGTTCAATAGAATAATTCACTCAAAGAGGAATTTCTTGCATGGAGAGGTGAAACTATTGGCATGTTCTGTGCAGCTTTCTCCCTACCATGTGGTCATAACTAATGTCAAAACAATAACCTTGTAGACGGATCTATAACTGTTATGAGAGATTAGACAAAATGTTTTCATTCATCCAAATAGTTGAAATTTCCCCTTTTCATTTTTTTTGCTTGTTTATACTTAATTGACAGAGTTGGTAAGGTTCTCATTCTTCTATTTTTACAGTTACAGAAAATCCAAACAACAACTTTTTTTTTTTTTTTTAAAAGAAGGAAAATACAAAGAGGTAAGTACTTACTAATTTTACCAAGTAATGACTATGGGCTCAATTTTCTATGCTGCCTTTACCGGGATCTGGGTGGAAATAAATGCGGACCAGCATGCAAATGGCAGAGAGATCATGGTGAAGAAGTTTATAGATTATTATAGAGAAAGAATAATTGTAAATTATACTGTAGGAATGGGATAGAGAAATCAGTTGAACATTAAATACATGTTGCCTAAATGTTTTGAAGTGAAACCTTCAAAGGAAGGAATCAAAGCTTAATGACAGAAAGCAGGTCAGAACAGAATGTACAAAACCACAATGAACAACTGCATGAGTAGGAGAATAACTACGCTTACAGCTTATGCATGGCATTTATAAAATTGCTTACAATTTATGCATGAAAACTGAGATCCAGCCAGCCTGAAACACCAAAATGTCAAGTTTCTAAGGTACTGAGTCCTGTGAAGAGAAAACATGAACAAATCACGCTCATTTTCAGAATAAGCAGAAACCAAATACTTCTTTTTTACTTGCTCCTTAGACTAAAACAGTTTGTACAATCCTGCCCCTGCTAGGAATTCATAGTAATTTTCAGTCTATTTCTATGATCATTTCATCCAGCAGCTGGCATATAACATTTCTGAGGCAGAGATATTGAAAAATAAATGGTTACTGCTTGTGAAATGACCAAATATTGTTTTCTTCAGTAATGCTTATTATTTAAAATTTTAAGGTATTAAAACACTTTTATAGTATTTTTGACTGAGAAGTCTCATCACAGTTTTTTTTAAAAATATTTATACATTCACATGTGGGACTTGACCTTGTATCAGAGTTGTAAAAACACCTGTTATGTATAAAAACACCTAACAAATCAGTTATAAGAAAATAAGTGTATTAAGAGGAAGGGATCTTTCAAAACAAAATTAATCACTTATTTTCATTTTCATATCTTTTCTTCCTTTTTAAAAAAATATAAGTATAGCTAAATGTCATGTAGGAACTGCACCTTGCTGTGAGAAATTAAGCATCTTCACTGGAAAAAGTAAAAACAATATAACCAAATTTTAAGCTGCATGAATTTAATTTCCTCCAGCAAAAATGAATGTCAGATTTGGTGCAGTGCCATGGAGTTCATTACCACAAAGATACATTTTGATTAACTTACTTGCTCACAAGTATTGTTCTGCTCAAATTGTAATATCAGGTTATAAGCACTGTGCTTTAAGGAAACTAAACAAAGGTGATGTATCTATTTCTGTACCATGTTAGTTTGTGTAGCCTAAATCCTCTTCTTTAAGTGTACTAGAAAACCATAAGCTTTTCATTCTTTCTGTGAACTCCAATACTAGACATTACTCTTCTAAGGCTATCAGGGAAAGTCTCATAAGTGAGTCAAAAAAGTTACAGTTATGATGACTGTACCTGTCACATGGTGGAGCTAAGAGTAAAGCTAAATCAGCTGATGCAAAGTGGTGCAGGACCACAACTGAAACTCTGTTATATACCTGCTGATGTGAAAAGATATTTCTGCATCTGTAATTCCTTTAACCAAAATTTAAACATGAAATAGCAGCTGCAAAGCCATGATTTATTATGTGCATTTCTCTATGCACATGGACGTGTTATAGCGGCACTTTCTGTAGACAAGTGTCTATGCCTAGAATGCATTTTAATCACAGCTAGGTGCTTCCTCTACTATTCCCGGGCAGGAATATCTCTGCCCAGCTAGGCTCATATTTTAGCTTACACTTAATTTATATACACACACATATAAGTCAGGAAGTAACATTCATGCACAACCAGTTTGTTGCAAGTTTCAAATCTGAAAGGCACAACACAGCATCAATACCAGTGTCTCTGAAGGCAGGAATATATCCTTGCAGCACCTTTTTGAAGATTGGCTTGGTTGACCAGGGACAAAAATGAAATCTTCCTCCCATGGATATTTGTAGACACACCTTGTGACAAACAGACATGTACATGCATGCAGTCTCAGTCACAGTTCATTAGCATCCCATATATTAATCTGTTTGACAGTTCTCCTATGCACAAGTATTCTACAAAGAAACAAATGCAAAGACGAGTTGTTACCCCAAAGTGAAATAATATTAGACTGTCCCAAGACATTGACAAAAAGGCACGCAGATCATTGCACTTTCAAAGGAAGTCCGTCTCTATCAGCATCAAAATCAGTGGACTGGGAAATCTGCAGTGTCTAAATGATGTTTATAGTTTTGCTGTTATGTTTCTATTTAGTGATACAACCCATGTGGCTTCCTTCTTCCATGTGTCTGATGTCTCTTGCTCAGCTGAAGTAGCAAATGGAAAAACCTCTGATAGAGTTTATTCTATTTTCATATTGCTTTGTAAATTTAAAAAATGTCATTTTAAATTATTATATTTTGCCCTGAAAGTAGTAAGAAAATGCTCATGATTTACGTAGCAGCAATTAGCTAGCATCCTGGGCTTCATTCTTATCAACTGCTTTTATCTGAAGAGCTGTAGAGTGGGTGCAGAGTCACAGGAAAAGGGCAAAAGTTAAGGAGGTGTTATCTCCTCCATACCCGCTAGCATTAATTGCTGCCGTACGTCCCTGTACGACATGATGGTGTAGGATGGCGTATTGTTTATTATTCAACAATAAAGTTCATTTATACTGTTTCTCTTGATTTTGTATGCCTGAGCTACATAGAATCATAGAACCATAGAATGGTTTGAGTTAGAAGGGACCTTTAAAGGTCATCTAGTCCAACCCCCCTGCAATGAGCAGGGACATCTTCAACTAGAGCAGGTTGCTCAGAGCCCCATCCAACCTGATCTTGAAGGTTTCCAGGGATGGGGCATCTACCACCTCTCTGGGCAACCTGTGCCAGTGTTTGACCACCCTCATCATAAAAAATGTCTTCCTTATATCTAGTCTAAATCTACCCACTTTTAGTTTAAAAATACATTTATTAAACTTACTAAAATAAGTTTAAAAGCATGAGGGACTAAAAGTACTTTCAGCTGATTGTAAGGTCTGGTCTGTATCTCCCCTTTTTGTCCTGGATTTCATGGAAAAAGGACCCATGTGCATGTCAAGTAATGAAAATAATAGGGTGGTATAGCTAGTACAGTCTTGTGTAGATGAAGCCTAGTTTTAAGCATAAAATTAAACTAATGTATGTTTAATTGAAAGAACTGCCCCCGAGCCTAGATGAAGCCAACGTAGGACACATAAGGATGTATGTAGGAGGTAAATCTTGGAAAAGGAACCATTGAGGATGTTTCTCTTCTGGTGTGCTTAGTTCTTTAACAGTAGGTGTTCAGTAATTTAATCATCTGTCTCCGCAGTCTGAGAACACAAATTTTGGCTTTGCAGTGATTCTTGGAGGTTACCCTATTTTACCAGAGCAAGGGAATGAATTCCAAGCATAAAAAGCTCTATCACAGAAATAGTACCATGTTCAAAGTGGGTACCAGCAAAAGAGGGTGGGACTAGTCATTTATCAAAATATCTATTTGTCTTTTTAGATTTCTTGACCGTATCTATCCTCATAGTACTGAAGTCCCCTCTAATGCAAATGTAGTCTATGTTCGTGAATTATGCATAATACTGTCTAATTATTTGTATAGACATTTCCATATTGCTGATCACTGCAATATCTGGGTCTCCAGAATAATTTAGTTTCATTAACCTTGAACTGAATATATATAAAGCTAGCCATATCTGCTTTGACAAGTACAGCTAAATTTTGCTCTTATTCACTTGCTCAATATCCAGCCTTCTAGACAAAGCAATACTGTCGGAAATAAAAATGGTGAAGCAGGAAGAAAACAGTCTAAACACAGTTCAATATGCTCACTGAGAGAGATTAGAAAGGTAACACCTGTAACTCACCATTTTCCATCTCAGTCTTAGTCTGTTGACCATCTTCAGGTTGCTTTAATATACAGTAAACATTTACAGAGACACTTTTGTCAGAAGAGCACCGACTTTGGCTGCTTTACAAGTAAATGTCAGCTCTGAGTTGTCCCAGGCCTCTGAGCAATACATCAGAGATTACTTGGCATCCATGAGTAACTGACCTGTTCCAAGTAGCAGGCTGTATTCTCATTTCTAAAGAATTCTAGAAGATTTCCTTTAAAGCGTTCTAGTGACTGCTAAGAATGGGTTTATGCAAATAAATAACAAATAACATTTTGTGCAG
Source organism: Fratercula arctica (assembly GCA_947846985.1). NCBI lineage: Eukaryota > Metazoa > Chordata > Aves > Charadriiformes > Alcidae > Fratercula > Fratercula arctica. Next base: position 18,556,835 of record CANTUZ010000026.1, read on the forward strand.
AGTTTTCCTGTCAATATTACAGAACTTCTAGGTTACTACTACCTTGTCTGATCTGTTTGTTACGCTCAGTATATTTCAGTAGGTTTTTGTCACAGTTTAAGGGGGAAAAATCCACAAATTAAAGATGTTGGAGGTGTACAGGTATCTATATCTATACCTATATATAGTTCCAATTCATTCAGACTCACTTTACTCAGGATGTCTTCAGTGGTTTGCCTTGTCTTTCTGTAAGCAACAGGAGGTGCTTAAAACATATACTCCTTTTCTACAAAAATAGGGATTTCAGCAACTAAGAAAAAATCAGTGTTATAATGTTGATTCATTGCTATTTTTTTGACTTGAATAATGCTAACTGAACTCTGGACTCTTGTTCTTGTCAAATGAAAACGATTACCCAACTGATTCTGACCTGCTTGTTGGATTGTCATGCGCACAATTATACAAGGTTAAAAATCGCAGACAAATAACTCTGAAGTGTGAACTAACCAAATATCATTTCTTATAGCTAAGCCAAACTTTCAAGAAAGGATTTGGTAACTGGAAAATCTATTTCTGACATGAAACAATAATGCCTTCAGATAAAATAATTTTAAAATATTTTGAAATTCTTCTGGTCCCAATTCATAAACATTTTTTGAATCTCACTTTATTTTTTTTGAAGGATAAAACAAATCATACTATCTATTGCATGCTGCTTAGGACCACTCACTATTGATTAGTAAATGTCATTTTAGATGGGAAAAATAGTGTTATCTGTGAATGCAGTGGGCATGACTTTATGTCACTACCTGCACGTAGTTTTTTTTTAAGACAGACAACAGTCTTCTTTAATAGAGGAAAACAGGAAAAGAATTATTGCAGCATTTTCATACAAATTAAATGTTGGTAGATACTAGGAAAAAAATAAATTTTTAACAGGACAAAAACGTACTTGTTAATACAAATTAAGTAAGTGAACAGGGTCTTAAATGAGAAGTACACATGAAAATATTGCTCAGATTTAGATGAAGTAGGGCTAAAGAGACAATTATGTAGCACTTGGTAAAATAAAAATCTGCTTTTGGGATTTGTAACTTCTTCAAATTTTGGTGAAACATCTAATATTTTACAATGGAAACTGTCAGAAACTTTATTACTACAATTACTCAATTTTGTATTTTTAGCCATGAGATTTTCCATGTCATTCACATGTCTCCAACTAAGTATATCTGTAAAACTTCAGTCAGGTCGGTACAAAGAAAACAATGCTGCATATGTTAAATCTAACTTTTTTTTTCTTTCTTTGAAATTTTTAATATTACAGAAAATTAGAGAGACTGATATAATTACTGTTTTGCGGAAAGCCATAGGTTACAAAAAACACACATCCACAGTTATTTGGAGGGGGGAAATTTAGAGATTCAGACATTGAATTTCATCAGTTTCCACTCACTGCGAGTCCTGGGCTGAGCAGGTCCTTTAAAGGAAAAACCTTTCATCCCCAGTTAGATAAGGATTCATCAATCCCAGTAATCTGTTTCCAGTTGTGATCATAAATTAATATTCAGGACACAATTGGAATAAGTCAGGGACATTTTCTACCAGCTATGAAGCAAAATTATATGTACCTGAGCTAAGTTAGGGAAGCTTTCTCCAGTATGGTAGGCCAGGACACTATGGAAACAATTATGTTATGGTATAAGATTCGGTATCAGTATGTTTTCACTGCTATATGTTTCCTTTTAGTTCATTATCCGGAAGACAATGATGAAAGACAATGAACTCTCAGCTGAGGGTGAAGTAGGATTATACAAGATATGAAAGGAGCTCAGGAAAGAAACATTCTTTTTATGAATTTTACTTTTCCAGAAAATTAATTTTTTTACATCATAAGGGTTCACTGAAAGGAATGATCCTTTTTTAGCACAGAAGTCAAATAGGGCAGACTGACTTAACATACTAGCTATACTGGCACAAATGTGCATACTTCCTTACCTTGATCTTCATTTAAGTGTTGGCATAAAAAAGTATGAACATAAAAGGATGTATTGAAGTAATTCTTAATTAAGGATTAAAGTACAAGACAAACTTGACTTTTAAAAAAGAGGAGTTCCTCTAAAGAAGCAAGACATGGAGAAATTTGAAGGATTTCTTAATAAGAAGATGTGATCTCTTTGACTGTGTTTAATGGAAGATCATATGCAGCATGTACACCAAGGTGCAAACAATGTAGAGAAGATTAAAGTTTTGAAATACAGGGTTTTTTTCTTCTCTGCATTGAACCAAACTTTATGACAAAACAGTACAAATATTCTTAACTTCAATAAACCATCAGTTGTTACTAGAAGGGATCACCCACTTTAGCTTTCTACCCTAACTTTTCTTTCTGAATTTGTGTGTGTGGTAAATAATTTCAAAGTGAACTTCAAACAGGAAATGTCGAGTGAAGCACAGTTATGTTTCTATAAAGGATGTAAAATGGAAGAATTTTAAACACCAAGAAAGATGTGGCTTAAAATAAGAGTTGTTGTCTCTCTAAACCTGACAGCTTTGAACAGTCACACGACTTACAAGTATAAGACCAAATTGTTTGGCTTCTCTCTTGACAAATACAGTGTGTTGTTTTACCTCTTGAAAGTTTGCATTTTTGATTTACAGGATTTCTAATTTTGGATATTTGTTCTTTAAATTCATTTAGGTTCAAAGTGAATTCTAAATTTATTTTTTTTATAACATGCAGTAGTCTGAAGCTTTTCGTTTCCACTTCATAATATAATTTATTCCTAGAACACACAACATAAATATTTTAACTCTCAGGAAAGTATAAGCAAGTAAAAGTTGCAGGGTAGTTATTGTTTTAAAAGGGGTAGATGTGTCAGAATACACTTTATAATACCACATATTGAAACAAAAAAAAAAAAAATTGAAACAAAACATTGCTTTGTACCAGGTTTATATGTACACGTGTATATGAATTCTTGTGTGTGAATAATAGAACCTGAACTGAAGAGAGACTTCTGAGCTACTAACAAAACTAACTGTTGAGATCACCAGATATTTCTTTGTGTGGACTGAAAAGGGACAGCAAAGAACCTACTTGTCCCTGATGTGACAATGGACACGTGTTTGTAGAAACACAGGCAATCTGGAAAAAAGCATCGTCAATACCAAAAAGACTCTATAGTCTAAAATTCTCACCTCTTAAAAACAGGGATAATTTAAAATGGATCCTGATTTTCCCCTGACTAAGAGTGTGACTTGGACAGTAAAATGACCTTCAGAGGATGATTCAAAAGTATAGATACACTGTGAATTTTGCTCACTTCCACTTTCACTCAAAGCCTGTGTATCTCCAGTCATCCATACCATCTACAGTAACTTTCTCCTACTCTTTCTCTAAACTTTTCCAAATAAAACTTAGGGCTCAGGTGGTTGAGGAGTATGCCCATAACCTAACCAGAGACATATCCCTAATCATTCTGATAATTTTGGCTCAGTCCCTAAATTAACTGCACCATAAGCTGGTAAGTATTACTCACAATATTCTTTTGTAAGGCACTCTTCACCATGGAACATATTATCACCAAAAGGCCATATATGTCTGCATTTTATTTCCAAAATCATCTGAACAGCTCCCTATCTCAAGTAATGACAATGATTTTGGATGTTGAAGCATATTTCCAGCCAGCATGCAATTCTAATAAGGCCTTGTAATATTCTCAAGAATCACGCTAAAACCACAGTAGTACTACTTACAGGCCAGACCAAGATATAAATGCAACATATCAAACTATTTTTAGCAGCAGAATGACTGCTGTTTCAAATTGGTGGAAATGTGTTTCCTACCTCAAAGTATCCTGACTTTGCAGTGTAATAAGATAGCCTGCACATCGTAGATCACTAATGTGACTTGATACACCCAGAATACAAAAGGCATAAAATAATATTCAAAATAAAACTTATGAATTCTGAAATGGAATTTTCCACTATGACATTGCAGCACTCCAAAGCAGATCTTTCTACAAATAAGGATGTTTCAATAATTGCCTATTTTCCTAAAACTACGGATTATCATAATAGGTCAGAGGAATAAAGAGAGCATAGTAATACTGTTAAATGTAGAAGAAGTTTGGAGACATCTTTTCTCACTATTGCAGGGGTTTACAACTGATAATCTTCAATTCACTGTCATCTCACAATAGAGAAAAAATATTTCCTTGGCAAAATAATATGCATGTTTTATACTTGATGTGTAATTTATCAAGCATATGGCCAAGAAGCACCGCTTTTGATTGTACTTGCAGACACTTCATGTAATAGACTTATGCCAATATAAGGTTGGAAAAGACTCCAGAAGTTCATCTAGTTCACTCCTTAGCCAAATGGTAAAATCAGATATTCCTATGTCAGTCTGGACAGATGTGTATATCCTGTTCTAAAAAGTCTCAACTGAGGCAGAACATACAACTAGATGACCTTTAAAGGCCCCTTCCAACCCAACACATTCTATGATTCTGTGATTTTGTAGCACTTTCTATATAAAAGAGGTGCCTGGGGGGCATCAGCATTCACCAAAAAAATGATTTTTTTTACTCCTGTCCAGGCAAAAGGAGTTTCCAAGAATGCTATATTGTTCTAAAAAAAAAAAACCCCCAAAACCCAAAAAACAGCCAACAAACAAAAATGTATGGTCCAGCCTTGAGTCTGTTGAATAAAAAATCAGTGCCTTAATAAAATACTCGTCCCTTAATAATGAGCCGGTCTACAGGTCAAGATGCTGGTTAGCATTGGTGGCTGTGAAACTAAAACAACAACACGGTTAGTAGTTTAATTTTGAGGTAAACCTTTAGAAACACACCTCTCCAAGACCGCCTACTGTCAACATCCTGGGTACCATTCATTTTTTAGTAGTTATATTCGTAAGAAGTCTTATTCTTTCTTGTGGAAAGTAGCTACTTACCTATTTTAGCCAAGGGATTCTGCAGAGTTCCTGCAGACGGGGCTTGAACTGCTTAAAGCTTTTGGAAAGTGATCTCAAGGATTCTTCCCTTCTACTTTTGCTGTTGTTTGTTCTTTTTTTTCTCTTTTTTTCCTTTCCCCTGTTGTGAAGTTCATCTATGAGCACTAATTAACTTTTCCTATTATTACAAAAGAGAGAGGAGCAAAGTAAAAATTATTATTTCAGAGGCAAAGAAAATGTCTTACTATTTTACAATTGCATTTTAAAGAAAACAAAAACCACTATTCTTTTGCTGGTTATAATTTTAGAAGGGAAACTTGATAGCAAACAACAAGCAGTTGATCACCAAGTGAGTAATCAAATCCAAATATAAAATTCTGATTCATTCCTCCAGTCAGTGTATTTATTTTGTCTTTATATTTCTTGAAAATATAAAAAAGAAAATACTGAAATACTGGTACAAAATGTATCCATTTCAAATCCACAGATGAAGGCAAAATCTTTTTATGTTTTCAGATGACCTTGTTGGCCTGAACAGCCAGGATATCTTGTTGGCTGGAGATTAGGGTTTTGTTCAATAAAACTTTTACAGTAATTATCAGCAGCTTAATTACATTTTTAAAATTTTCTTTTTAGTTCCCTCAGAACTGAAGCTTTTACTGGAGCTAGTAAAAGCCAGCAGGGCAAAAGGTGAATGCTGAAATGGACTGTAACCTATTTTTTTTCCCCAGTTAAGCACAAGCAACTTGGGTGAACATAGATTGAAGGAATGACATCTTGAGGTCCTTTCCAGCTATAATTATTCTATGACTATGAAATGAAATTCAGCAGCTAAACTTCTATGGATTTGAAAACTTCCGTTCATGATCAGATTAATCTCAAGGGAAAGGAATGGAAATGGATTTGCATGCATTCCCATTTGTAAATCACATATGTCAGGGATCTCAAAATATCTTTCAGTATGCTCCAATGTTACATTGGCTTTTAATAGTAAATTCTAATAAAGGGAAGAAATGACTGGATCACTCCCAGGAGATTTTGCCGACAACATGAGGAGAATAGACAGGCACAGAAGTTGCTCAGAAGACATTTTTTTAAAATATTGCTCATTCAGATCTTAATAAGGTGAAGTTATCATAGACAGGATAGAAGACATATTTCCTGGTAAGAAGAGAAAATAAAATTTTGTAGATGCATTAAATGGTAAGTACTCATTTTTTTTTCTATATTTAGTTAAGCACAGCAAGTGTGATTTCTTTTATTCATATCTAATTGAACTCATGATTCAATAATATTCATTCTGTGAAATTTTGGTCAAAACAATGCTGCAGGTTAATTGTTAATGTATGGAACAGTCATGTTTAAATTGCTACATGATACAAAAATGCATCATTGAAGTATAAAACGTCCCTGCAAATGAACACATGCATCTTTAGGCTTTTTGCCTTAAAAAACATGCCTAGGCAGAAAACATGTTTGAAATGAAAATGTTTCGCATGTACGGGCAAACACTTGTGTGCATATCTCTGTGTACATGAAAAAATTAATTTGGTGTAGGTGAAAAAACTTGAAATGACCAGCCAGGGTGTTACTCAATGGTTCTAAGTTAAAAGTTGACATTTACCTTACTCAGTTTCACAATATATCACATTGACAGCAATCTCAACTTTTAATAAGGTCTTATCAAAATGCACAATTAATAAACCGGGAGAAGTTTACTAAGAAAGACAGTGATTCTTTTTCAATGCCCACATAAAACTAGACTTCTCAATTGAAAATCCCAGTTTGTTCCCTTGGTGAAATGTGCTTTTTAAGTCATGAAGATGCTAGAATTTAAAATATATTAAATTTACAAATTTTTTTTAAAAAAATTTGAGTTTCTGTCCCCTGAGTAATTCTGATCTTTAGACACTGCTTTTCAAGCTGATTGGGACTACCAATTCACAGAAGTTTTCACAGAAAAAGCAGTTTGTCAGTTTAGAATTGAAAGTGACTTTTAATCACCGTGCTGAAGTATTTTATTGTGATCAAAATATATCTGTACTCTTCCATTTTGGAAATGATCTCTTAATTAGGGCTGTTCCAAGTTCCTCACAAACTGTTTCTTTATTAAAACATAGACTCATTCTGGATCAGGCCTTCCAAGTCAGAGTGTGGTTTTAACAAGAGTTTTAAACTTCATGCTTAGTTTTTCGTCACAGAAGAGAATGGGAGAATAAACGAAATGTATTAAAATTGCCTAAAGATTCAACTGACTTGAAATTAAATGTCTTCTTTTTAATTTTTACAAGAAATTGGAACATTCCATTTCAGATTTATTAGAGTATTGTAAAATGCCAACAAATGAGATAGTTGTTCAATCTGTTGCCTATTCTGCATTGCTGATTAGAGAATACATTTTCTGTTAATAGCCACAGTAACCATGCTGCTATATACCTGATACAGAAATAAAAAAGGGTCTTATTTCTAATGAAGTTTGGACAACTATCAATTCCCTACAATATTACTGGTATCTAGTTTCTATCCCAGCAAAATTTCCATCAAGAGTCTGCAGTGGAATGTGATAAAACACACAAAATACGGCTTCTTTACTGAGGATTGTATAACAAGATCTGCCTGAAAGGGAAATATGATGGTCTGGGTTTCAGGAGGGGGCAGATGGGAGAGACTGAATAGAAATTAATTTATATTTTAATGAAAAAGTTATTTTTCCCAAAACCTGAAATATTTACTGAAATTATTTTTAAAGTTCTATTAAAAACAAGGTGAATAGACACATTCCCTGTACAATTTCACCTTTTGAAAAAAGCAAATTTCTCAGTTTTCACATTTTGTTTTATTCTGATGCTTGTACAGTATTATTGTTGTGACATCTGAGTACCATATAAACCATTGAGCATTAAGTTTTATTTTAATTCAGTGCTGCAATATCACTCCTAAAACACCTACAAAGGAAAGAAACATTAAGTGATTTCATAAGCAGTCTCTAATATCTCACAAAATAACAAAACTATTTGATTAGCATGATAAATATGCAGCAAAAGCATACTCCTAAATGGTGCCAGCTGGCTATAACTGAAATATTATTCAGTCTCTCATCTGAAGATATAGTGATGGATAAATAATGTTTTCTCCACAAAGGAAAGAAATAACAAAGAGAAACTGACTGCAGTTCAGCTCTTGTAAAAATGAATGTTGTTGGATCCCACATGCACTAGGTCTTATTCTGATTTAATAAAACGTTCTTACTGGTGTTAGCTTTGTTGCCCCCGGAGTGCTGGCTGGGAACTGCAGAGCATTGCATGCATCACCAGAAGCCTCTACACCCGTTATTTTCTTGCAGAATTTCCCGAAGGTTTGCGTTAATGTTACAGGGAAGAATGCTAGAAAGCAATCAGGTATCAGAAAATTGGCACTGAGACATTAGAGTGGTCTGGCATATTTTAAGTTGATGACTATGCAAAATGGAAAGTCAGATTTAACCTCAGCCTCTGGCTAAGGTTGAAGGTGAGGAGTATTTTCTTGATATATACAACCTAAAGAGACATCTGACTAAACTTTTCCAGGCATAACAAGTCATGTTCATTTTCAGTCTTTGCATCCACTCTTCAAATGATTTATGGAAAAGGACACAAACAAAGCAAAATTTGAGTAACTGTCCATTGAAATCCATATTCTGACCACTAGAATTAACTGTCTTCCAAAGAAATCTCTGTTCACGTAGGGAAGCTGTTATAAACATGGTGATAATTTGCTTAATTATTATTTTATATTTATTATTATTATTATTATTGCTAATACAGAGCACTTACAGTGTATCATCAAACAGATTTGAAGCAACAAATCTACCTGAATAGCAAGAAGCTCCAATATCCTTCTTTAAGTAGCAGGCTACAGCTGACTTGGGAGTAGGTAATGGAGAGTGGGAAAAACCAAAGCAGAAAGGTATATTTATGTCATCCATCATCTCAGCAGCTTGCGAGCTTTGAAGAGCTCCTGGTAGACATTAAATTTGCTTCTCCCTGAGAAAAATATTGAAAGAGTTAACATTTGCTCTCTCTGAATGAATCCAGCCTGCTGCACAAGGAAAGAATAGATATAGGTAACTTGGATTTTATTCATACAAAGCATCATATTTTAGGAAGATATAAATTTCACAGTAGACTGTAAAGCATTTTGTTTTTTCAGATAGTGGCTTAAAATTCTGAATAATGCAAAAATACATACTGTCACATACAATATAATACAATAGAGTTACAGCACACAGAATAATTTATATATAATTGTGACTCCAAATCTGGAATTTTCTTGCCAAACAAACAAAACCCCATAGTGACAAGAATGCAGTAAAACTTTATACCTTGTATTTTAAACCCCACATCTATGATTGGACAAGCTTCATGGTAAGTCAGTCAGCACAGTCTATGATTTTCTGTCTTAAGCAGAATGACAGGCAAATGTCACCAGCGGTGCAGGTGTTCATTAATGTACAGCTAAAGCCATCGCATCGCAACCTAGAAACAATGCAATGCAAAAATGAGACATCTGAAAGCCTGTGTAACCTAATGAGCACATCTACCAGGAGCTGTTATTCAAATAAAGAAGCAGTTCATTAGTTTGTTATTGCTAGTCCTAAATGTATAAAACTCTTCGAGAAAAAACAAGGCATGATAATCACAATCTGTTTGAGTCTGTTGCATCCAATCAAAAGGACTTGGAGAGTGCATGTTGGTGCTGTGAGACTGAGGAATGCAAGTGGAGGCACAGGGTCTGAGGAACCCTCCACAGCCTATTTTGAACCTGCTAATGTGCTCTGCTCACTTAATGGCATCTTATAAAACATCTGGTCTCAAATGCTCAAATATTGATTCAGTATATGGAAATCTGGTATTACACTACTGCTGTTTCTAGGAACAGCTTATATAAACAGATCTGACATGACTGTGCCATATGGTTTTATTTCTGGAGTGCTTTGACTACATTTTTTAGGGGGAGGGGATGATTAATTGGAGTGATTTATAGGTCCCCCTCGCTTCCTTCAAGGTGGATGATGACTAAGCTGTAAAAGCCACAAATTTTGGTGTCCAGGTTCACAAGGGTTTTCAGTTAATGGTTAACTGAATGACAAATCTCTGTCGTGCATTCACGTGTGACTCCAGTGAGTGGGTGATAAGGCCTAAATCCTCCATAGACTACAATGTTCAGGCTGAAAAGGAAGTATGTTTTACAGGCTCTATGTGCTTTTACCATGCCACATTTACCACACATTAGTGAAGGCAAATACAGGGAAATGAGAGGTTTTGAAGAGACAAATAGGTTGTGGCCCTTTTGCAAACATCAGTAACAACCTGAATACTGTACCTGGGTAAAGAGTAAAGCTGCAGGCTCTGGGTTAGGTTTAAAGTCTAAGGAATTTGATCAGTTTGAAGACGCTGTTTGTCCTGACATTCCTCCCTCACCAGCCTGACTCTCAGGCCCTCCCATCTCAGGCTTTCTCACAGAACTGACATCTTTCTGTCAAAACTCTTTGTCTGGTTACTGAAACACACCAAACATAGTGTTTTATCGGTAGGCAGATCTGGTGATATCTAGATAGAGGATGTGCAGAGTCATCTGGATACTCCTATGTGACATGACCTGGGGTGCGGGCAATTGGGTTGGAAGTGACAAAGGTGTATGCAACTGCTGGACTGGCTTCCTCCATCTTTGTTCCACGTTTCTCTGTCACAAATATCGGAATCCTGAAAAATTATTTTGTTCAACTGCATTTGACCTACTCCCTATTCCTTCCACAGGTCTTTTGCTCGCATGGTTTTATGGGTGCAGTTCATCCCTATGCTTCTGCTATGGAGTTACCAGAAGAGGCAAGAAGACAGTAACCACCTGGTAGCGTTAGAGAGACTCACGGCTGTGCAACCATCTCCTTACACATATTGCAAATAAACCATCTCTTAAATATTTGTACCACTTCCATACTTTTGATTAGTTGCACTGTACCTATGCTAGAAACACAGCAAATTGTCTCTATTGTTCATCATTTGGTGCTGCTAATTATACACTCCGTACTTACCTATTGTCCTCCTACCTATGGAGTTTGTCAGGCATGGGGGTGGGGGGAGCAGAAACCGTGTTACGTCCTGAGCTGGGTAGGCATGCTGGGACAGGTCAAACCCTTGGGTGAGCTGTCCCTTGGTAACCCCTAGACACATCCATGAATTGTTTAACTTTCAGACCATGTAGGTCCTAAAAAACCCCAGAATACCAGATTGCAAATATGTAAATTACTGCATCAGATCAGCCTGGCAGTCCATCTTGTGAAAAGCTTCTTACTGTAGAAATATCAAATGTTTTAGAAGAAACAATCCTGCAATAAGCAGTTTTCAATGCTTAAACAAAGCATTTCAGTCAGCTCAGTGGCATTTATGTATTAGCAGGATGTAAGAAGTTTTGCTGACTCATTTTGCTTGAACTGAAGACTATTTCCTTGTCTTACCTTGGAAAGACAGGTTTATATAATTGATTCATTGCTCTTAAATTTATAAGAAAGGTTGAAGAATACTTCTGAGTGCCTTGCTGCTGCTCACCACTTCAGTATGCATCTTTTGCCTTTCTTGTATTAATATTTTTCCTGAGGAAAAGATCTCTTCCCTTTTGTTTGCTGGAATATTTTGTTAGTTTCTTTATTATTTCCTACTTGCCAACTAGTACTATGTACTTTTCAGCCAGAAGTGATAAAGGCTGAATACAATGTTAAATATGAAATGGCACTTGGCTTGCACATGGTGCTATGGATTGTAAAGCCTCCTATATTCTTCCCTAAGCCTATTCTTCCTCTTAGTTATATGATTTTTAAACCAATGTTAATGCATTCTCGCCTTTTTAAGGTGACACTAAACATTGAACTGGGTTTAAAATGCAAAGAAAATGTTACTTATTTTCATACCTTCTGTATTTTAATATCTTGACTATAAACTTTTATTAGCACAAGGCTTTGTTTTTCTTGTTTTCTCTTTTCCATTGCCTACCATTGCAGCATGGAAAACATATAGATGTTCAGGGTTTTCTCCTTCCCTACTTTAAAAACCAGTTTCCAAGTTGTTACAGAGTCTGCTGATTCGCTGTATGTGCAGGTAGAAAAGAGGACCTCTACTTCTCCATTAGGAAAGCTCTCCTCTCTCAAGGTTGAGGGTTCAGAAATGCCAGTCTCTTGACATTTCTTCCATACAATTGCATGTCATGGGCAAATCCTTCAAACACAGTGATACTGCTTCTCTTCTGCTCCACTAGTCCGTGTCTGACCAGCTGTATCTGGTGGGGCTTTCTGGACTGAGAAGGAAGTGATGAAACCAAGCAGGGAAGCTGATAAATCTCATCTGCACACACCCCCCCCCATCCCAGGGTGGCGGTCTGATGTAGGATGACGCGCTCTGCCAAGGGTGACAAATTTGAGGTAGAGGGAGAAGGACAAAACAGAAAGGTGGACAAGTGGTGTCTGATGCTACGGGGTCAGGACAGCTTTTTAATGAGTGTATGCCACCAGAAGAAGCCTGTCCAAGCCAAGCCTATTTCATCCTTCGGTTATGCATGGTGGCTGGATGTTTCTACAGCTAAGGGAGGAAGAAAAGCAGTTATATTGTTCGCAAGGTTTTGCAGGATGTTGTGACCAATCTGGACAGTGAAATAATATGTGAGAATCCGTAGGCCATTGCACACCATGCATAAGAATTAGCAAAGCATGAAGGAAAGCACAGTGCTGACTTGAAGGGCAGAAAAATCAGATGACCATGGGCAGTCTGGGTGGAGAATGAAATCCTCCTGGGAGACTGAATTCCTGCTGAGGTCCTGCTGGCTCCTCTCTACCCTCTCAGCAGGGTCCAGAGGTCACCACTGAGCTTTCCCTGCCCTGACTAACCCCACCAGGGGCCCACCCTCCCCCTGTCCCACAGCAGCCCCAGCCAGGGCCGTCGGTCTGGACTGGGGCCGTGCTGTAGGGGTTCGGTGGGACTCAAGGAATCAATGCACCCCAAATGGTACCTGCGTTTAGCTTTTCAACTAAGCACCAGCTCATTAGCTATCCTCCACAAACACAAATTATTTTGAATTAATATGAAGATGTCGCTTCTACCAGCAGGAGGCTCAGAGACTTACCCACAATTTAAAATATTTGGAGAAAGTCTCACCTTTTCTTTTTAGATCTATGCTACTCATGTTACCACAAGCTCTCAACAAATTCCCTCCCTTCCTCTTCTCTTGGTGTTTGTATGTGAGTTTATGAAACTTTGTGCCTTTAACCTTTGGTCTCTTCTTCCTGAAATGCTCTTCAACCTCTAATTTTCTGATGCTTTCCATTTCCAGAAATACCATTCCACAGGTATTTCTGCTGCTTCCGTCTTAAAGATTTTGTTGCTGCATGGTGCTGGGCCTGTAGATATGGCTCATACTGTGGCTGTCTGCGTGACCCAGAAGTCCCCAAAAATCTTAGAAATGAGATTTTCAAAAGATAGGGAGGTAAACAGAGTTGACTATAGGTAATAGATGTGCATGCATGCAAGGAAGGAGCATGAAAATACATCATTTAAGGCATTTAAAGCTCCTGATCTTCTAATGATATTCAAATAGGAGGATCTTAGGCACCTTAATTAGCATAATTTCAAACAAAATTAATTGCACCTGAGACATTTCATATGTTAAAAAGAAAGCTGCATTCGAACGGTTACCCTTTAAAATTAGGCCCAGAAATTCTCGTGTGGGCTATGAAAAGCAGATGAGCCTAATCAAACCCTTACATCTCATCTCAGTATTCTTTAGAAATTCGTCATCCCCTCATCTTGATTTGGTTTTAGCTTATGTACAAAACCAGCTGGAGGCCTATTTTTTATATTTGGTTTAAATGTGGCCCAGGGGTATATCAATCTCTCCAGACAAATTGATTTCAAAAGAACGTAAGTGTTTAGTCAATATCTAATGGCGATTATTCATGGGGTTTCTGGTACTATCAATTCTAAATGTAAAATTTCCCGTCATACGGGCTTGAATGTAAATTCCAGCCAAGGCTCATTGCTATTTAGATGTTCAGGATTGATAATACTCAATGCAGGACTGGTGATTTTAATCTCTGTGGTTCTTTTCATACAGGCTTTTAGAAAACACCTCCTTTGGCTATGGAGTATTTCATTGTACTCTTCCAGAATATTTCACACAAAATGAGCATAAGTTCACTTTTTTCGGAAATAAGCTGGTATCTGATTTTTTTTGTATAAGAGAGACTGTACAGAGGTAAACTTGTACATAAAAGAACATAACTGACAAAATCCTTTTATTGCATGAGTTGAAAGAACACTCTCAAACTTTGTGTATCGTACAGAAGAAAACAAATAAATTTGAATGGCTGGCAGACATCCTTCAGTACTTGCCTTTTTAATATCATTGGTATTCGCGTTGTTTTGCTGGTATGACTTTCAGCTTGTAACTACAAGGCAAAAATGTGAGTTCTGTGAGAAATATCAAGACAGGTTACATATCTGGTGAGGGAAGCTTGACTAGTTCAGGAGTTCATTATTTATTCTTGGACTGAGGTCCCAGCCATTGCACAGGTCACCCACTTGAGCCCAAGTTTAGATAACATACACAATATATAAACAGAATACAATATTCACACTCAGCCTTTAGAGTGGCTAAGGTGATGACAGAGGACAGATTTAGGCCTACTTTACTCCCAGAGGTAAACCCAAACTCCCTAGCATTTTAAACTGGATACTATATGCATAACACATGTTGACAGTAGGAAGTTTGGCTTCTATGGTGATAAATTTGTAAAATATCACTTTTTTTTTGTCTTTGAAAACACAGCTTAGTTTCATAACCACATAGTATGACAAGAAAATAAATAGCTACCAACAACAAAGCAAGCCCCAATTCATGACAAACTGCTCTCCCATCTGTTCTTTAGTGATCAGGCACAGGGGATCCCAGGAAGGACATCAGCACTGATGCTTCGTATCAGAGCTCTGTTCTCCAGATCAAGGCTCTGTTAATGATGATTATGTTTCTGGGTACTTTTTCTATGTTACAAATACCGTCGTTCCTCTCCATAATGATGGAGCATTAGACCAGCAGTGGAAAGTTCACCTAATTTTAAGATCAGAGACCTAGGAGGCTCCCTGATCACAGGCAAGGCTCTGCATCCCTGTGCTACAATTCTTTGCTGTAAAAATGGGAGAGTTGGACAGACCTTGTTTCTGAAGCGTGATGTAAAAGCCAACTGACAACACTTCTGAGAAGCTCATCTGTCAACAGCAAGGTTTATAACAAAAATTATCATATTTCTGAATCCCCACTGGAAAAAACAAAGACATCTATAAATATTCAAGGTTTCAGATCTTGTGTTTCTCATGCAGTTACTGATACATTCATTTAACATCTTCATTAATTTTCCTTAAAAACTAGTGAAAATCATACCTGTCTGGAAAATAACATTTAAATTTCACTTGAATATGGAAAAAAAGCCCCACCAGCTTCCTATACATTGTCTCCAAACTGCCTTCTTTCTTTGCAGGCTACATTCAACTTATAATTACTGTACCACTAGCGTATGCAATATATAATTTATTACATTGTGTACCAGAATGTAAATCGTTCAATAAGTTCTGTTTCTCGTCTAGATTTTTTGATGACTGTGAGCTCCCAAACTGCTTTAGGAATCAAGAGATTTTACAAACACCATAAAAGTCAGATTCTCACAGTAATTGATTAAAAGAATTTGAAGTATAAGTGAAAGCACATAGTACAACAAATCAAAGTTATACAGTGGTGTAATAAAATAATGCTTTAAAAAGAGGAAATGTAAGATAAATATGAGGAAAGACTTCTGCCATTGAAGTGTTTTATGACGAGAAGAAATCTCCTAGGGAAAGCATGGAATCGTCACTTGCATGTTTTCAAACCATGAATGCACAAATTCTTCATTAGATTATTGCATGGTATAATTAGAGACGTCATTAAAAGGTGCTTTCTATTTTCTGCCTGCTATGTTGGCTAGTCAGAGAAGGTATGTTTCTCAGTGATTGCGGTAAGAATTATGTAAATTTCTTAAAGTCAAATTTTTCACCCCTGTGTAATCTACTTTTTGAAGTTTACATGAAAATATAGGCAAATCCCAGTGTAACCATATATATATAGTCTATGGTATTTATAATTACTGTGAGAAAATTGTTTTATATTGATTACTTCATGAAAAACAAATGAAAATCATAGAATCACAGAATGGTTTGGGTTGGAAGGGACCTTAAAGATCATCTAGTTCCAGCCCCCCCGACATGGTCAGGGACACCTCCCACTACATCAGGTTGCTCAAAACCCCATCCAGCCTGGCCTTGAACGCTTCCAGGGATGGGGCTTCCACAACTCCCCTGGGCAGCCCATTCCAGCATCTCACCACCCTCACAGTAAAGAATTTCTTCCTAATGTCTAATTTAAATCTAGCCTTTTTCAGTTTGAAGCCATTACCCCTTGTCCTATCACTACATGCCCTTGTAATAGTGTGTGTGTTGTGTGTGTCCCATCTCTCCTGTAGGCCCCCTTTAGGTACTGGAAGGCTGCTGTAAGGTCTCCCTGGAGCCTTCTCTTCTCCAGGCTGAACAACCCCAACTCTCTCAGCCTGTCCTCATAGCAGAGGTGTTCCAGCCCTCTGATCATCCTTGTGTCCCTCCTCTGGACTCACTCCAACAGGTCCATGTCCTTCTTAGGTTGGGGGCCCCAGAGCTGGACTATGAGTAATTGCATCAGAGTGAACACCATATTAATAACATGAGAAAGGCTCCACATCTTTAAAAACATTGTCATTAACAAGCTGTCCTCAATGTTATGTTGTACGATCTAGTTAAAACAGAAGTCGCAGTTAAGTTTTTACAACCTTTACTGTGATTACATTAATATTTCTTAATATTGCTACCTTCCTATCCTAGTAAGAGACAAAGCAATTGCATGGAACAACTGAATGGATTTTCTGCACAGTATCTGCTAGTTTACTGGTGAAGTGATTAAAAATTTTTACTATTTCTTTCCCACTACAATAAATTTGAATGAAGTAGTTTGTTATTATCTAGAAGGAAAATCCACGTGCAAAAGCTGTGCAGAGGAAGACGTGCAACCAGAAAAAAAATTCACAATAAGTCTGACCATTTTTGCCAGTCTTCCACAAAGAGAGGAAAAGTTCAAGGAAAATTAATGAAACACTGAAGGCAAAATTATATTAATAATTATATTTTATATATGTAAGGAAAATATATCAATAGGTACATCTCATTTGAAAATTGTTGCTCCATTTTTAGGTGCTTTCATAATTAGTAGCATTTTTCTGCACTGTGAGAGTTAAACTGAGTAAACTATGTTGCTCCTGATAACAAGGATTATAATATTTTCTGCATGAAAAAAATAAGAATTACACTCTCAAAATAAATTATATTCTATCATATATGCTACATCATGACCCAAGAGAGGTGTGTTACTTGGATGTGACACTTCCCGGGTAGTCACAGAAGCCTCACCTCTGTGTAAAGCTGTCACAGAGGTTCCTGTGTCACTCCCAGGAGAAGCAGGGCACTGTTGAAGTGTCACTGGAATCTGGCACAGTCCTCAGCTGTCCCCTGGGGACATTCTCCTCCTTAAACTTGTGCTGGAGGATTCAGTGGCATACAGACAGCTCAAGATCACAAGGTCGCAAACAAGGCTTCAAATCAGCTTTGGAGGTAGATACACAGTACAGTAGTTACGCACACCAAAATATATGTACTCAGCAGTGTAACTGTAGCAATCTGTGGGCAAAGAATGAGAAGTACAGAGTTTTATCGGTTCCAGCCGAAATTGTCACCAATGTGATATAAATTTGTGTGAGTAAACATCAGCCAGTGGCAGCCTCAGTGTTTGTCTGAACACATAAATGTGCAGCTAAAATGTGGTTAGTATTCAAAGTAACCCTACATTCACAAAGGGTTAAGGTTTTGAGAAGGTCAAGAGTATGGAAGTGGAGGCAGTTTGCAATGAAGTCCTTGGAACATACCTGAAGCACTTGTAGATGTGGCAGTTCAGGTTTAGCTCTCATTTGACACCCTTCCAGATGCTGCGAGACGATGAGCCTCCATCAGGACAACACGCAGGTTGCTCTCTTAGACTAACTGGCACTGCAAGCAAGGCTAGGCAGGAAGAATAATGTTGAGCTTCCCTGAAACTAACGTGAAGGCTGTAGCTGAGGGTAGATGTCACGCACGCAGAAAAGATCCTGGAGTGCCATGTTCATAAAGAAGAAAAACAGCCTGCTGGGTCAGACCAGTAAACCTTCTTCTACCCCAGTTTTCAGTCTGATGGTAACAATACAAGATGCTACTTTGGGAAAGCATGAAAATCTCACCACTGCTGAGGGCCATGCCTCTCATAATTCCCCAGTATTAGGCAATAATTCCCCTACATTTGGCAATACAGCCCTGCTTAGCTCTTTTGTTGTCCTTTTAAGGATCTGCTTAATTTGTCTAAACTCTTTCTGAACCTGCTAGTAATGCCCATCTCCACAATCCCTGTGGCAGCAAGTTCCTGAAATTCACAGACTGCTATATAAAGAGGTATTTTATCTGCTTTAAACTGATCTCTTACAAGCTTCATAAATTGCCCCTAATTCTATCGTCATGGGATCTGATGAATGAAATCATTCTACTTTCACCTTATCCCCTCTCTTCATGACTTCCTAAGTCTCAATACTTGTATATGAGCTCAGCAGTTACGAGATTCAGAATCTTTGACTCTAGGATCTTATCTAAAGGCTACTAATGAATTGTCTTGGGGTACATTTATAAATTAGATACCATCTTAAATTACAATACACATTTGTGAAAGAAATATGATAGGATAGTTGTAAATAGATGCACATCAGATGATAAATGATACTTTACAACAAGAATACTGCAAAGACGGCAGAAGGAATTCTTCAATGTTAAATACCAACAGTAAGATATTTTTATTGAAATAAGATTACTAAAAAAGATTAAGATTTTAAAACATAAGAAATGTCTGTTTCTGTTGTTCCTCTTCCCTTTTTTTTAAAGAAATCACTTTAAACTGAGCAATTTTAAATGAGTTTCATAATTTTGTGATTTTAAGCAATGAATCATTTTCATCATTTTTTAAAATGAAAATTTAAAGAATATATTACAACAAATATAAGGAAATAAAATGGTATATAAGAATAATAAATATTGAAATATGTTTTTCTGTTTGTGTGTTGGATAACATATGGGGAAGGGCTGGAGTCTGTGGCATGGGATAAAAGCATCAGAATTTTAAAGGATCATGATTTGCAGTGATAAGTTCAAATCATGGTAAATACTGATTCCCACATCTAATCATCTAGAAGGAGTACTAATCTCTTTCTACATAGAAGTTTAATTTTTTTGAGGAAGTTCATTTAGGCCAGATCTCATGTACACAGACATGTGTTTATTAGTCTGGCAGAGGTTTTTGATACCTTTTTCCCTGTTAGTTGAGTCAAAAGTAGAGATGAAGGGACAGAGAGTGAGGAAGTCTGACACAGTCTGAAAATCATGTGCTTGCGCTTATGAAGAAGCTGTAGGTTTGATTAGAGGCCTGGTGTTTCTCTCTGTTTGCAGGGTCAGGCCCTATGCTGTAAATACTTACTTCATCATGGGGACCCAGTCTTCATCTGTGTTTGGAAACCTAAATTCAGAAGCAGTAAGGAAGATCGAGAGGGTCAAATTTATACTTGATGTAATTCCTTGGCAGTAAACCAAGGATAAATTTGGCCCATGTGTACAAACAGAAGTAACTAAAAATGTACAAGTGTTACAGAGCCAGATAAAGCAGCAAGTCAAGGGAGAACAGAGGGCATCAGCTTGAGAGGTAATCAATATGTGTGGGAGGCTGGAAAAGATAAGCAACACCAATGTCAACAGAAAGTCAGAAGGTGGGGGGGAACTATCACAAAGTGGTAAAATAAAAACTTTCTCTTTCCCTCTGCATCCATCAGTGAACTTTGCCTTTCATTAATTATTTAATTGTTTGGGATTATATCATGCAATTGAATACACTAGTATACAAAAGCGGAAGCTATCAGGAATATTTCAGACTTTTCTTTAGGCTGGAATGAAGCCTCAATAGCCTATGTTAATGGATGAAACTTGGTTTCAAGTTCTGCTTATGCCCCACAATCCACAGCCTAAAAGGAGGCATTGTTAAACACTGTGTACAGTAAAGGCAATGCAGCTGGAAGAATCGTGTGTTGCCCACAAAAGGAATGGGCAAATAGAAAATCAAGACTGTAATTGCTCCTGTTCCAATGTCAGTAATTTCTAGTACATGAAAGAAGGTTTTTCATGAATGAATAGATATCTAGGCAGATCCCAACCATGGTACACATAAGACCTTGTGAGTCCAGATGTGCAAACATTAAATGTTTGCTGGACAGGGGAAGGTTTGGCCTGGATATGCCATGCTTATTTCAAGTCAACAGATTTCTATTTATTTCCCCAAGTTGAGAGTGTGGTATGGAGTGTCATTTTGGCAGTGGAAAGGCCAACTTACAGAGAAAGAGTCACTACATAAAATGAATATTTGGATTCCCTGGTGCCCAATGTTCTGTGCAGCCACTTATTCACATGAAATGAGGAAAATGTAGATATAAACAAGATATCGACTATGAGAGTTTGCACTCCCCAAACTCAAAGGTTGCTATGCTTCTGTATAGCATAATTTAGGGCAAATACAAAACTGATCTTTGTTTCTTTACCTGACAGAAAGGTTTAAATACATCCAGATCTTGCTTCCTGCCCCAGGCAGTTTCAATACACATGCACCCACTAAAACAGTGTTAGGGAATTCTCCCATTATTAACTGAATTTTATTTTGATACTTTAAATGTATAATCTAAACTACTTCACCTTTTAAATAGATCCTCTCCTTTTTTTTTATAGTATCTGACCAGTGTGTTTTCTCACATATGAACTAAAATGATTTAGAGATTATTTGTACTGTTTTTAAAAGTGTATTAGCAAAAAAGCTATAGTGCGTAAACTGGAACAGATAAGTCTGCATTATAGCTGACTTTTGAGAAGCTTCAACAGTAACAGCTGTTAGTGCTATGGCAGCATTACCACATCCTCCTCTTTAAGAGCTTTGTCTTAACTACAGGATGGATTTATGTTCCCAGTCAAACTCTTGGTCCTTTGAGTTCCCCAGCCAGAGGGACAATTCAAATGCATTAAAGTCTCTGTTTCGTTGTTCACTCAGGTCTTCTTCTAGTTAAAGGAGGTTGTGGTGCACATGTAGCATCCATTGAAACACCTCCAGAAGAACAGTGCAGTCAGCATGGGCTGCCAATATGAGAAAATCACTCATAACATTGGATGACATGCTTTTCCTATCTATCACTAAACAAACTGCACTGACATTTTTGGCATTCACACACAGGACACACTGACATTTTGGCATTCATTGTAGAAATGAACTGAAATGCAGGAAGGTTTAAAAGATGCATTTTCTATAAGTGTCTTCACGTGCCCAGCAATATCAATGTTAGAATAACTTAGTACTAAGAAGAGCTGGGTGGACGGTTTACTGCTGCTCCTGTCTAGATGGGTGCACACCTTTCATGTGGACACAGCAGAAAATGGTCCTACATGAAAAAATCTTAAACCTGTGTTCAACATGATCAAGTGAAAATGTCCTCCTCGGAGCGAAACTGCGATTTTGGAAGTGACATGAAAGCTTTTCTCTCAGAGTATAAGCATGGGTTAAATTCTGCTCATCTGCAATCCTACTTATGCATGAAAAAAGAGTGGGGAATATGGTACATCGTGATTAATTGCTGCATATCCGCTTCTAAACACTGCTCAGCACTTCTTTTGTCTTGTATACTGTTTATTTGATCCTGAACCTGATTAACTACAGGGTGTTATACAAAAGGCAGAAAGGATAAATGGATCCTGAATTAGGCAGTCCTTTGGGTAGTCATCAGGCTGATCCTGACTGGCTTCAGGATTAGACACTGAAGGTTCATTTCACGCTGTCTTTAGAGGCAAGAGTTTGTGGTGACTCATAGTGTGTTTTAATCATTCATCTTTATCTTAAATTTTGACATTAAAAGGGTTCTTGAGTCCAACATGCTATTCTAAGCAGTCAACATTTGTGTTCTTTGTAAAATAAAATGCTTTATAATATGCCAAATTGTGCTTATTTTTTTATTTTTTTTCAGTCAACAACGTTAATGCTTAAAGCTCCTTATGTGTATATTCAGACCACTCAAGGCGCTTCTGAACATGCTTATTCATACCTCTTTTTCTACACTTGGAGTCCACATCAGTGCTCATTCTTTTTGAATAACTACTAATTCAGAGTAACACAAACTATTTCCATGACTCATTGATCCTGCTTTGAACAAAGCTAGTCTGAGATACTGTCAATAAAATAAAAATTTTATCATAAAGATAACAAAAAGTGTAGAGGTTGTCTGCTTGTTTTCAGTGGACCTATGGATTCCACTTGGTGGAATCCAATCCAGTACACTCTTTAAACTGTAGGATATCCAAGATTATGTCTAGAAGATAAGAAAAACAAATTCACATTTAAATGCATAGCATTTCTCAAGGATTCTGACTTGCCACTACAAATTTTTGAGGGGGTCTACAAATCTCCAAATAGTAGGAAATCTCTAATATTTACAGATGAGGTTTTTGAAATATTCACTGCTAACTTAATTGACCTCCTGTGGGAAACAATCCCACTGTGACTTTTGTCGTTGACTATAGTAGGAGCAGAGCCAGGCCCGAGTGTTTTAAGAACTATATTCTAGTATATATACATGGTGGTCATCTTTCTATCAATGTTTTAACTTTTTTACCGCAACACTTAAGAACTTGCTAATCTAACTTAAAAGTTCTTCTAGAATATTGCATATCTGCTCTGGAGAACACAAGTGTGTTAAAAGGATTACTCAACAAGTCATATTTGTTACATCAGCAATGAGTAGTTTGCCATGTGACTGGTGCAGCAGGCAAGAAAGAGACGAAAAATCTTTGTACTGGCAGAAGAGAAGCTATATTTACTACGGGATATGGTAATCTAGAGTGTATTATTTTGCACTTTGCAAGCACTTAAGATTCACTTGAAATTCAAACTGTACAATAAAGCATCATTATTTATAAATCAGAAAAACAATGGAAGCAAAGCAAGACTTTCGATCTGTTTATTAACATTTCATTAGCATCAGTCTTAGAAAAATTAGCAGCTAAAATTCAAATAATTGGTTTTATAGAGCTATTGGCATCAATTCACTTACCAAAAAAAAAAAAAAAAAAAAGAATTATTACACCCAAAAAATTCCTGTGTAACTATTGCATTTATAGTGTTATGTGAGCTCAGGAATAGGGTCGTCTTCTTTTTCTTCTTTTTCCTCCCCCCGACCCCCCATTTATTTCATTTACCAGAACAGGCATATTTATCAAAGACAATTATAATTTGTTACACCTTAAACTAAAAATAAGATACCTGGCATCCAATTTATAGCTTTTCCTTTGTTTCTTTTTCATAATTATACTTTTGAGTCATTTAAAATCCCTTTTGCAATGTTGAATATTAGGAAGGCAGCACAGATGCTGATTCTGTTTGCAGTGGCCTAAAAAAGAAAAGTGCAAGCTTTAATCTGATGTCTAGGCTGCATTAAAAAAATTGGATTGAAAAGGATTAGATTAGATTAGACCTTCTGGATTTAAAAATGTTAAAACTCCATTTATGCTTTAACATAATCTCCTTCCACTCTCTGGAGCCATCAAGCTGAGCTCTGTCCCTTGCAAGTATTTTTTATTATTATTATTAAATTTGCTTCTTTTTCATTTTAACATCCTAGTTTCATATTTGTAATAACAAGAAATCCTCTGAGACAGATCTAAAAGTTCTTTCTGACCTGGTGAATGGAAGGGCAGGCACTTAAACCTCTGGCTTTTACGATGATTTTATGTATTTGTGCACAGTCACAAATGTAAATATTAATAGGCAGTTTTTAAAAGCCAAATAAGAGTGAGTGCTTTTAAGGACTTTAGAGGCTTGTGAGAGAGTGGTGATGTTTTATAGTAAAACAATTTATTTACAATGCATTATTATGAAAAAATGCTCAGTTTAAAAGGCAATCATGCGCTTTACTAAACCTGAAGTACCTATTACCTACAGCATCTGTAAATAAAAAAGGTATTATAATATTTGCAAGCTGCTGCCTGATACTTCAGAATGCAGATTGGATTTTACTTCTCATAAAAATAAAACCAAAATATTATTTGGGGGTTATAGGACAGCATCTCTCAGGGGCAAAATGGAGGAATAATAATATCCTTCCTGGGATCAATGCAACCTTTTCAGTGATGATGATGACTCTACTGCTGAATTTCTGAGCATTCCATGCCATGGGTGGGACTTTCAGTTTTTCCAACATCACTCCCTCTGTACTGAAAATATTCCAGGCAAACCAAAGATATCTAAAAATATAAGATAATACTATGTGATATGTGACAGAGATTATAGAATCATGGAATACTAACTAAGACGTGATTATATCAAACCATTTACTCCATTTCTGTTCAGCAATGGTGGATGAGCCCTTTCTATTTGTCCATAGAGTTCTGATAAGTCATGTGATGGTACATACCACCACATGTACCTTATTTTCTGCCACTAGGCACAGGCTCTGGATAACACCCACAAGATCCGTTATCATTATTTGATCTAACCTAGTGATACAAATTACTAGGTGCTGCTGTCAGAAGGGTGATGTTTACTGAGCTCGGCTGGAGATTCCTTAATTAATTCAGGGTATCTGGTAGGACCCAGCAAGGAAATAGTTTTGCTCTAATTGGTGAACCCCACTGGGGACCCTGGTTCAGGATATTAAAAGCGAACTGTCCAAACCAGTATGAGTCATTGTCACACCATCATAAAATGAGCAAATAATCTGATCAACAACCCCCATTCTCAATGTAGTCATCATTATTGCTTCATCCAATAATTGAAAAGATGTTTAACACATCCATAATAAAGAGTAAGGGTCACTGGCTAAAAAGTTTTGTTACTCAATTTGCTATGGTCTTTCTGAGGCTCAAGGCTGTCAAGAAGGTGTAACTTGCAGAACACCACTTTCCCTTACTACCACCAGAGAATCTGAAATATTTTATGACTTTGGTGTTTTTTCAAATCTTAATCTGTTTGTTTTCATACGCTAACTTGACAGTTGCATTTGAGAACACAGATGGTTTCTGTTCATAGCACACATTCAGGTACAGTACCGGAGCCAGATTGCCTCTAATAAAGACCAGTTAGTTTTCAAGAGTTCATTTTCATTATCCCTCAGATATGAGTCGTTATATACTGCCTACAACTTCTCAGCTTCTTCAGCTAAGAAAGAACATAATTTTTTATGTTATTTAGTGCATAGCTATTTAGGAATCTTGCTGGATATATCACCAAAATGTGAACAGAACTACAGTGGGCCCATGAGGAGGTGTAATCTCATACATAAAATCCAGCTAGCAACTAAGAGTAGTTCCTGTCAAGAGAGTCATGATTACTCTCCCTGTAAAATGTATAAAGATTTGTGAATAACCACAGGAAAACTGCATCACTGTTCATCCAAACATGAGAAAGAAAAAGTGTATGAATTAAAGACGACTATGGAGTATCATTAATTTACTTATCCAATTCATTTAATTTAGTACTGGTAATTGGAAAATTGGGACAATCCCAGGTGCACTGGTCCTAGGAAATTTATTTCTTGTCAGCTATTATTAAATCAGAGAAACAGTGAACAGTTGCTACCAAAACAAACAAACAAACAAACAAAAAAACCAAACAAACAAGCAAAAGCCCAATGAAACCAAAACCAAAAGCAGTCTAGAACCCCCTTATTTAGAGGCTAAAGTGATTTAAATCTGGGATTTGTCACCTTCTCTTTGACTCTGCAGTCAAGGTTATTACAGAAATGAACCATCGTTAAAGGGGGAACCAAAATACTGGCCTAAAATTAACCATTAGTCCTAACAGCAAAGGCTCTGGAGAGATCTGGACTTCAGGCAAACGGATCACACTCCTTGCAGTGAGATGGGAAATGTGGGTCTTGGATGAAATGCAAGCAGAGAGAGTGTGGTAAAGAAGGTCGAGAAGATTGTGCTACTTCAGGGAGAAGTATCGAGCCTACAGTGCCTTACTCACAGTAGAGACAGACATCCACATGTTTAGCCAGATTAATTGTCGCTAGTTTTGAGCTTTTAGGACTTGTATTAGGTTTTTTTTCATTGCTCTTGAATGGAGCAATGTCAGGATTGATATTCATCAGTTTAAATTGACTTAACATAAAGAAACATTTTTATAAGCCACATTGATATTCCAGTAAAAAATTCCAATTGTTTTTGTATTTCAATTCAATTCTGAATTGGTACAAAATTCAAAATACTGAAACTTCAGTTGGAATAGAAAGGTTAGAAAAACAAATGAATAAACAACACAAGTTAATAGCAAGGCACTGCCTATTGATGATTTTGATCTAACTATATTTTTTTACTATTACAATTGAAATTGCAAGTGTTCCTATTTTGTCTTTATTCTGATCAAATTTCACCTTCTGTAATGGAGCAGAGTTTCTTTCACTGGCAGAAATACCACAGTGGTATACTACTTTCTCCCAAGATTCTGGGTAAGAAGGGTTGTAGCATTAGCCATCACTGAAAATATCTGTCAAATGATATAGTAAGAAATACTGGCCTAGGGTACAATTCACTAGCTCAGATACGTCTTATGAAATTTCAGCAATTATTAAATTGCCATTAGAAAAAAATTTCAAGGTTTTAAACTGGGCAAATGTAGTGTGGAAGATGTGATTAATATTATAATTACTTCTATACTATTAATTGTTTTTGAAAGTCATTTAGAGAATTGTACTTCATAGTATTTTGCAGGTGAAAACTATTTTCCAGGTTATCTTACTTTTTTTCTTCTCATATTTGATTAATTCTATGATCATCACTATCGTATATTTAAAGTATACTAAACTATATTGATTATCTATGTTCTAAGTAAACAACAGCATAAAAGTAGAATAAATAACTTCATGAAATACCATCAAAAAGCTATAATTCTGCTTTCCAGAAAATATTATATTTATTGCTAACTCATTATTAAATCCTAAACTGACATGATTATTTGCTCTGATAGCCTTAAATGTATCAAATAGATAGAAAGGTAATATACAAATATACACTAATATCAGTATAAAGCACTGCTATTCTGATTTGCAGCTTAAAAATATTTTTAAGAAATTATTGGAAAAATTCTATCTTGTTTACATGATTTCTACAGCCCAAGTCAAATAATGTACACCATAATTTTACATTTAGTATTACTGTACAGAGTTTATAGAACCAGAACCTTTACTTGTGTATAATCTTGGGGCTGTGCCCTACAACAAACTGTGAGAGACTGTGAATAGCTATCCTTTTGACTCATCCTTACAGTAGAGCAGCTGGTTGAGGACTGTAAAGTTCAGCAGCTTAAAAGGCTGAGTAGGTGTTTTCAGATAAGGAAAACTACAAAAAGAGGGAAAGGAAGACTTACAGAAGTCTCAGGAAATGCCTGTATCTGAGGACCTTGTGTGCAAAGTCTGAAAAAGCTGTATGTACAACTTTCCCTCAGGGCTCTTTGTCGCCTTTTTCATGAAATCTCAACCTTGGTCACTGAAGTGGGGAGAGGCCCTTTCACTCCTCTTTGTGAGTGGGTCAGTCAAGCGCAGAATGTGGCACCTAACCTAAGGAGATATTTTCATTTTCCAGCTCAGTGGACTGTTTAGGCTGACAAGGCAGCATAAGCAAATTTCACTGCTGTAATAAACCTGACTCCTTCCCTTGTACTCCCACTAGTTACCCTGAGTTAAGAAGCTGAGTTTAACCAGCTCTCAGAAGGACCCAGCCTGAGAGGCAGACCGGGACCACAGCTAGGAGCAGTAGCTGGAGGTTGCAGGGGAGCAAGACTTCCACCTTTCATCCATGGAAAACCATAGGATCAGCTGAGCCACCAACGAAAACAAAGCCTTCATCTTGCCACCCTGCTCAGTTAAAATATCTGAGTAACACAGAGAAAGGAAAAAATTCCAGTGAGAATACTGGTATCTGAAAAGACTCCAGAAGTGTTCAAAAGCCATGTGCTCTACCAGAGAAGAAGTCTCCCCAGGATGAGTAACCCTAGGTGCACAATGTGCCCTAATATAAAAGTCTGTAAGTAAACTGCAGGTCCAATGGAAATGGATAAGAGAAGGAAAGAATTTTTTTTTCCAATTTTATCTCACAAAAGGAGATAAAACAAAAGAATTTTATTTTTTTCCAATGGTTTTAATGTTCTTAATAAGTTGGTGTTTTTCGGGTTTTTTTTTGCTTTTTAATTTTTAATCTTAAGTGAGACTTCAAGGTAACTGAATTACAATAAGTATTTCCTAAATATTTGTGTGGAGAATTTAGAAACCGGAGCACTGGGATCCTTCAGCAAGCATCCAGCCTCTCCGAAGTATGACAAAGATAGTAGAGGGCCTTCTCATTTCAGCTGTCTGAGCCATATGGAGAGCTAGTATCACAGAAATCAAATCAAAGGAGGAAAAAGTATCTTCAGTCAATGCTGATCATCAGGAAGGATCCCTGGAATGCTGTAAGACTGTGGGGAGAACACTTTGAATGCCTTTACCACTTGCATTATTTCTACTAAATGCATTTCAGCATGGGATTTTGTTCCATGAGAAAATGGCAATGGTACAAGGTGTGAATCTTAGCACTTTTAATTAAATCTTTGCCAAGGGCAGTCCAGGGTAACTTCACACAATCAGTCTTATTTTAAGTTAATTTAGTAAGGAAAAAGAACAACTAAACTGAAAGACATAAACTCAGATGACATACACAGCCTTTCTCCATGTTTTTCTTTTTGTGTCAATTTACAAGCTAATGCATGTGCAACTTGTTCTTCCGGACAAGTCTTTCATCATCTACTTTCCAAATAAACCTTCTTTGCCTGTAGTATCTAAATGCCTCTTTATAATTAGAGGAGTTTTAATTGCATTTCTATCTTTTATGTATATGTATTTATAGATATATCAATATGTGTATATAAATTTTTTGCTGAATTTTCTGTACCAAATACCACTATGATCAGTTGGTATGTAATGCTCTCTGAGAAAGATCTCATGCTTTGGACTTAAGTGTGTTAAATTAAAATATAATAAAAAAATACATTAATCACATTTTAAAACTGTTGTAAATGAGAACAGTGAAAAATACATCTTATATTTTGTCCTGTGACTCATTCTTTGGCAATAATTCTTCAGTGTAAAGGATTAATGTACTGAAGAATCAATATGCTTTCAGACAGATACTACATCAGTGTGTTTCCTTTGTTGGTCCATATTTTCATTATTAACAGTTTATGTCAGCAGTGGCCTCTGTGTATCTGGGGGTTTTTTTAATTTATTTGATCACTGGAGCGTTCTTGACCGCGTGAGGGATCTCAGGTAGCACGACAAAGTAAGAAACCAAAATTAAGCCTAATATACTGCAATTAAGATTGCCAAACTAAATCACATAGACTGGTTGATGGGTTTAATTGGATTGCTTTTAGTTTGCAAAGATTTTTTTGTTTGTTTTCTACTGTGTTAACAAGCTTGACTGAGTCACTGATTCCAATTAGAATGAAATTGTACAATCCACTATTTTTAGGCGGTTTATGTTTTATCAAATGAATATTATCAATTTGTAAAAAGTCATCAATCCAGAGGTAGTTTTGCTTGTTAGAGGAACTCCTTGGAATCATTGTTCTTTAATAATTACATTGGAATGGAATCACAATTACAATGAAGTGACGTTGTTTGTAATTTAAGAATGGCTGTTCCTACAGAGCAAAGAAGCACGCACTTTCACACAACTAATATAACAGACTTTAGGACGGTGTTACATATAAGCCAAACCTGACTTATATGTGCGGATCAGCCTCCTAATTTCAGTATATCCAGGGATATCCCGTGGCGTTCCTGCGAACAGTCGCAGTGCTCACACCACTTTGTATTTTGGCAGAAACGGACTGTGGCACAAGACCCTTTGTTGTTCCTCACGCTTTGGCAGAGAGACTACACCTTCAGCCCCTGGTCTGACTGCAGCATGCAGGTCTTGCATCTGATGAACATGTTCACGTGCCACACACAACTACCAAGTCAGGGTCTGCCTTTTAGCCACAGCACAGAACTGCAGCCACCTCTTGCTGCTGATGGTGCCCAGACTCCCACTGCAGTGGGGCTGGAAGGCATGCTGCTGGGCTGGGCCATGCCAAGAGCTGCACTTGCCACTGGTTATAGCCATTTGAAGTGTAGGGTTTGATAGGATAAACAATAGTTGCCAGTTTCTCATTCATGGGAACTGTTAAGCTCATTCAGAGACAAGGGTGTGCCGCGTGGGTGATAGCACACTGATGCAAAATGAGGTGTTTCCAACTCAGTAGTATAAAAATAGCCTTTATTGGTCAGTGTTAGGCTCAGATCTAGTACAAGAAATTGTCTATCAACCTGTATGACAACTTTCACTCAGTAAAGACAATAAGGACTACACCCTTTAGTTTACTGTTTCACCAAGTCTGTGGTGATTGTTTGCCAAATCTTGCCCACAGTGACCAAGTGGATAGAAAGCTCAGTTTCTCTCTCTCACTGGCCAAGTAGAGATGCTCTGAGCTGTTCTCCCAAAACGGCGCGAGGGTAACTGTCTGTCATAGCAGTGGAAGAAGGGCTGAATCTTTGTCTCAGTAACAATTCAGTCCCTGATGAGTTGTTGGGACAGTTCAGATATGTACTGCTCCCTATCAAAAACATTTCCAAGATTATAGTCTCTTGCCATTCAAGAGATGAATCCTAAAATGCCCCTGGTTCCAAGTTCTGAGCATAAATACCTATGCCCTGTACAAAAGTTCTGACAGATATTTTTGTTGTCTATTTTTGCTGTGATTTTTAGATTGATTTTTCTGCTGCATCAGAACTTTGACATTTGCTGTACTTCATTGCTTGTTTGGTGGGGTTTTTATTGTTTTTTTGTCCTTGAGTTTACCCTTCCGAATCTCCCAGAAGTCAGAAATCATTGAAACTTTCCATTGCATACAGCTATTCATGAAATAATAAAGTGTTTCACTTTGTGCCCTTCTGCACGTCCATTAGTTTTGATTTCACAACCTTTAACAAGAGATCAATGGATTGAAGCACCAGTGCCAGTAAGCCTGCCTATCATCTTGCATTTTGCAAAGATTTTGACAGGAGTAAATAAAATTGTTTCTTAACTCAAGATGAGCTAATTAGCTTCTTCTGCTTATTCCAATCGGATGTGTGGGTTGTAAGTAGTGCACTTATAAGATCTAGTCTGTCTATACATAAGGCAAGGATTGCCGTGGTTCTATCTGCAAGAGCAATGATGGTTATTTCAGCACACCACACTCTCATAAGAAAGATCCCTTGCCTTCATTTTCCAGTCACTGAGCTTTTAAAGAAACACAAACAATCCAGTAGGCAGAAAGAGGAAGGATAAAGACAGATATGAAGGTAGAAAGAAGTAACAGAGAGAAGGGGAACAAAAGAGTGAGAAGAAAACATAGAGGCTCACACTCCAGTGGCATTTGTGAGAGAAGGGAAATGCATTCTAGAGTAGACACAGTCCTTTGATGTACACACTTTTCCCTTAGGCATAGGGGTATTGTGAAGTGCAGAAATATATTTATACTTTTATTTTGCAAAGCTTGTAACCCATTGCATGTTCCTAGAAAAATTTCTTCGCCCTGCTTCCTTCCTTCTTTCATTTCCCCTAGTAACTTCGTCAGTCTTAAATAACTAAATAACCCTAATGAGATTACATAAATTTAAAATCTCCAAGTTGCCATCTAATCCTAAAAGCAAATAAAGTCTGGAAGGTGTCAGAATTTTCAGCACAGAACTACAATTTCAGCACCTACTTTGGGAGGTTCCAGCCCTGGCAGAGTCAAACAGCTCTGTGATTAGCAGAATTAAACACCTCAAGCCCTATTAGGTTCTACGGATGAACAAGCCTTTGTGCTCCCACAGACCTTCATCTGAGAGATATGCTCAGAATACAGAATATGCTCTAAAAAATGTAGTTTAGTCGTGGCCATAGCAGTGTCTAGCATGAGTCAGGGGCTTAATTGTTCAACTTGGGCAGCAGCAGGTTCAATTTCTTTTTCAGCATGAGGGTTCAAAACCCTAGAGGTAAACACTGACCACCAGGAAACTGACTTTTGACTCAAACCTTGAAAACTGTCTTCTTTGCATGGCATTATACAGAAATTAGATGAGCAGAAGAACTGACCAAGTTGTTTGGATGGCCCAGTGAAAAGGACTCCAGTCCTTAAAATAACTGCTACAATTTTACATGCATTGTTATGCAAGTGTTTGGAGACTGTCTTGAGTAAAAACATGACTAAGATTATGCAGGAAATAAGATCAAAATGAGAAACATTGGTTTACAAAAAAATACCAGAGAAGAAGTCATTAAATTTGTATCTATTATCAGTTTTCTGATGAACTATCTAACATGTGGTTTTATTCTTTTTTTCAAAGCATTTGTTACTATTTTGACAATACCTATATTCTTGTGTAAATGCAATATACAATTTCCACATATTAGATTAGCAAGATTTTTTTTTTATCACTCCCACAGGATTGAAATTTTTATACACAGAGGGATATACTGCAATATGATTTGTGCAAATTTCGGGATTTTTCCTTAGTTTCCAATCATTCTTCAGTGAGTTTTAAAGAAAAGCACAGACTTCAGAGTCATCACTACCTGTCCTAATGAATTTAGTTGAAATACACTGACATAATGGAACAGATCATTTCCCACCAAAGCTAACAGTTTTCTATTGACTGCAAAATGGGGGAAGACCAGGCTGTGTGATACTTGTTTTTATTATCTCCGTACAAAAATTGTTCCCATTCAAAATATTTTCTGGGTCACTCAGTTTCCTCTTAGGTCCTTTTTACCTGCTACTCTGATAATATTTAATTTGAAGTTGTCCTAAAGTGGTAAAACACTATACTGAAGGTTACGAGGTAAACTGATTCAGCAAGCACATGAGGATATAAATCAGAAAACATAGTTTTCTAAATATACCTATATTCATTGAAAATCAGATACTTAGAAAATATCTCTAAGCAATGATCTTTTCCTAATGAGTTGTACTGGATGACCTAATACGTAATTCTTTTTTGTTCAGTCCTAAACTGTTCATACAAATAAAACATCAATCGATTTCAGAAATAGACTTACCAAGCAAAGAATTTCACATATAGTCCTTATGTTTCTTTACACCATCTTCATAGTATTTGCAGATAACATGAAAGAATTAAAATTTCTTTAAATCACATAAAATTTATCAAAAAAAATGTACTTTCTCCTCACTTTAAAACAGGAAAAACATAGTTCCTAGACTTAGGCATAGCAATATTGGACACTGATTTCCAAATTATGATGTTTCTGCTCAGATTTTTTTTTTTTTAATATACTAAAAGCAGGAGAGGATGTATAGCTATTTCTGAATAGGAAATAGGCAAGTGAACTGCATGTATTATCTTGGATTTACTACTTCATATGCCTGCATATGTGGAGTGACTACATTTTTGAGATTTGTACATGCCAAACATTTGTAAATCTCAGGCAAATGCACTGAACTGGGCAGTATCAATGTCAGTAGTTGAAGTCCTTTTAGCCTCTACTTCACCACGGAGTTATTAGCTTGAGTTTCCAGTGTTTCTGGATAATGAGTAGCCAAATTAGAAGTGTTCGTTTAGATAAAATTTATAGATGAAGTTAGAATCATAGACTAATAGAATGGTTTGGGTTGGAAGAGACCTTAAAGATCATCTAGTTCCACACCCCTGCCACGGGGAGGGATAAAGTTGATTATTGTAAAAGTATCATGTGACACCGAGTGGCTGCCATCAGTCATGAGTAATGGAAGATGGACATTTCCTACAGAGCCATCTGCCATCATCCTGTCATCTGTCACTTTGAAAGAAAAGCACTTACAAGATCAAGGAATGGTTTGCTAATATATATCACAATTGGAATAATAATTTCTTCTTCTTTGTTAAGGCCATGTTAATGTACTCAGCTGTACTAAAACTACTGATCTGGGAAAAAAAAAAAAAATCATAATTGTTCAAAATCCTTAGGAATCCCCAGCAGATTGCACTCAGTGAGCCAAATGATGTTCTCACTTACATATTTATGTAGACAAAACTGCTTCACTGAAAAGCACTTGATTCCTTATACCACAGCGTAAGGAAGAGGCTTACTTTGGCCATCCAGTTTAAAGTATTAAATAGTAACATTTGCGGTTCAATATTTATATTAAAAAAACAAGGGCACGGATTATCTGAGAAAAGAACTAATTCCTTTTACTTTTATGAACTAATATCAATAAGTGCAGCACTGAAAGAATTGATTCCTTCCACAATTGACTGCCATTTCAGTCTGTGCCATGGCCAGTTTCACCTTTGTTGCACAATATAAGCTGACCCCAGTTGCATTTCTTCATCACTATTGGATTTGCTGTCTTGAAGAAAGTTTCTTTTTCTCTCCCTATATTGTTTGGTGACAGAAGTTATGCCTAATAATTTTTCTGCCTTGCCTACGTGTGCTTTTTTTTACAATTTTCCTTGCCCCTTTGTACCCTTTCCTCTCCAAGGATCTGACTGACATTCACTGATCTTCTAACTATGTGTTATGCTGAGCATCCTGGTAAGCTGAGAGGGTCGATAGAGTCAGTTTTCAGAGACTCAAGAATCTGCTCTCAGTATATGCGCTGCTGCCACTTCTCCATTCAAAAGGGTTGGAGTATGCTTCTGCGCTATTCACGTGTATTAGCCATGACCCAGGTTTTTACCCACGTCATACCTGACAGTTTAACATCAAACTCTCTTGTGAAAGTTATGCAGATAACAATTACTGTGAAAAGCAAAAGGAAGCTTTGCAAAGGAATATATCACAACTCAAATTCTTAAAAGTTATATCCATTCATACTGGAGCAAATATCAGGGAATTTTTGTGTAACACAAGAATAATTATGAACTCTATATCTTGAAACTAGTCCTAAAATCATGAATACAACTTAAGAGCTGAACGATCTCATATTTTACAAAGTTTGATTACTTCCATAAGAATTGCTAAGACTGCATATGAAATAAAATTTAAAACTAAGTTTAGTTGGAGATGGTCAGAATAGTGAATCTGCAATGCAGACAAGAGGCAAAGGGATCAAATTTCCCATAGTGCCTGCACAGCAAAGACATGTATGTGACTTCCTCCAGGTCCTGTGGGGGGTAGTGATCCTTTTTCATCTGCTTGTTACTGCTTCTCTTCTTCTGTGCACTTTCCCCTGTAATATGACAAAATTATTGGGTTTGCTTCCTGCAAAACCTCTGAAGATCTGAATGTGTAATAGGTCATCCCACTATATAACAACTGTCATTTCAGTTTACATACTAACTATATGCTTATGATCCTGACCACAGGATTTCTGAACTACCTGTTTCATCTTCAGCCCTCCCACCTCTTGGGTCACAGCAAGAATATTGCCTTTGCAAGAAGCCTAAACTCTGCTTGGGTTTGGTCTTTCTTCAAACACCTCTGCCATAGCAATAATCTGTGGAGATTTAAATTTACTTTTTAATGCCAACTTGATAGATACTCTTTTTACTATTCAATTTTCTTTATTTCTATATTAACATAAATGATGATGTATAACTCTTTATTTATCAGTTACATGGACATAGTAATAAGAAACCTTGTGATCCCTGGGTGTCCCTCAAGCAAGAGGAGCACAGTCACTTCTTAAAAATATATAATCTAAGAAAATATAATCCATAATCTTTTTTGGTGGAAGCTGTGAAAGGACTATTTAAGATGAGTAACACTGCAAGAGATCACACTGGGAGAGACTATGGTCCAAAAATATTTTTGTTCTTTTGAATGTCAAACACATCTTGATTAACTACATGGAAGCATAATTTTTAAAATACTAGTATGTTTTTCAAAACAACAATTTTTTACACCCTTGCTTTTCATACCTAACTTTGCAAATTGCTCCACATTGCAAGCCCTCACCCAAGCAAATAAAACCACATTGTAAAAGTAGCTGCTTTATTGAAAAAAAAAAAAAAAAAAAAAAAAAACAAACAGTGAAAATTTGTTTCTGTCTTTATTGGAAAAAAAAAAAAAAAAAAAAAAAAACAACCAAACAGTGAAAATTTGTTTCTGTCTTCCTGGAATGGACTTCCAATGAATCACTATTCCTTCTGGATCATTTATGGAACCAGCTGTTTACTGATGACCTCAGATATTCTTCCTGTTGCAGATTTTAAGCTTATCTACTAGTCTTTTACATATTGCTAATACCTGTTTGAATGTCACATACAGTTCAGTTACACTTGAGCATTCATGTTTTAGTATACACTTGTCAAAAGGAAGTAAAAGCATCATGTAACTATTACAGCATCTTCACAGCAATGTTTTACTGAACCTGTTTCCTAGTTGTTTGGTGCAGCTACCCAAAACATAGCCTAATAGGATGGTGAAGCTGTGAAAAATAAAAATGAGTAGTTAGGTATAAATCCTTCTGCTTCTGACTGTGCCGTGGACTTGTGTGATTCATAGCTTAAAGCCCCTGCTGCAGAACTGGCTACAGTTAGTGGATGCATCTACCTTTTCTTGTGACTAGAGAGTAATGCCATAGGCTCAAAAGATATCACAGGAAATCCTGCAGACTTCAGGTGGAATAGAGAGTACTTAGCTCACCTAGAAATCAGGCCTATTATAAGTCAGGTGTTGGGTACCTAAAAGGTACAGTATCCAAAAATTATGATTGCTTTTGAGAAGTTACCCTCTATTGCCATGCAGCAATAAAAGATTGCTATGTAGTACTGTGGGTGCTCTGACACCTTGGTCAAATTTATGAAGAATATTTTGATCGTATGAATAGGATAGTAGAAGATATGAAAATAATTATAAGCAACATTGTAGCTCTTATGACTAGCTATTTTTTTCATTCTAATAGTCTGTATTTTGTTTTCTCTGATGTCTTCCAGAATTAGTTTATTTAAAAGGTATTTTTCTTCCAGTCCTTTATCTTTATTCTTAGGGGGTTGGAGTTTACAACATTAATTTAGTCTCTCTCTCTCATGTTTTTCTCATCTTATTTTAGTAGTACCAAATTTTCCTCAGGAACGAAGCTTTAATGTCTTTTAACGATGTATCATTTACAGAAGAGTGCTCTGGTTGTAGCATATCCACTTCTGGTTTAATTAGACTGCTGCTCTTCTAGGTTCCTTTCATCTTTCAAAATATATCCTGCCATTCTCTATTTTTTCCTTGCACTTCTTCTATCTGGTTTCTAATTTTCATGGAAGTTGAAGAGCTTGCCCACTTTTAATGTTCTTTGGCTTCAGAGAGCTTGTATACTAGCTCACGGCTAACAAATGCTTGTAACACACACACATGCTCAGCAAGCTCAGCTATTTGTTTTTCCACAGAACAAAAGAAAAAAGAAGCATGCATCAGGGATAAAGGAGAGGTTCTTTACAATAAAAGAGAGAGAGAGTTTGAATTAATTGAATTATTTATTTGGTAGTCCACTCTTATCTATACTAACATAAACTTTATCATGTTTCTTTAGCCCTGGAGAGTGGTCATATGCTATAACATTAATGAGTTTCTCCACATTTTTGAATGCGCTTTGAACACAGTGTTTATGCTAATCTCCCAAGTGTCTGTCGATCACGATCTTCATTTGCTTAAGAACATCCAGAGTCACACTTTTTCCTCTCTTTCATGGTCAAGATGAAGCATCTGCTGCCTGCCATCTTCATTATCATCATAAAGAATGAGAGTTTAAAAGCTAGAAGGCTAGCGAAAGTGTGCAGCGTGCACTTGAGAGATAAGTGTCCTGGAAAACTGGCAACCCATGTGTACACAGTTTTTTCTGGGCTATCTTTCCTTCTCTTCACTTACCTTTTTTTTTTTTTTTATTTCAAAGAATTAGCTTTGGTAGCACTATTGTACAACTGATTAGTGCAGGCCAAATAGGTTGTTTATTTGTTTGTTTGTTTGCTTTTTTGAAACTGAGACCTTTTATTCCATCTTCATTTAAAAAAAAAAACCAAAAACAAAAACAAACAAACAAAAAAACCCAAACAAACAAAAAAAACCCCAAAGTCTCATCAAGGAAGGGGGAAGAACAGCTGATTTTTCAGTTCTGAGTCTTCCAAATTTCAGTTCTCTGTGATCTTGGTGAAAAATCACATCACAGACATTTCAAAGATTGTTAGCATTTCTTAAAGTATTGATGGTTTCACTTCACAAATTAGAGGGGGCTGACTAAAGATAGTTTAATACCCTTAGAGTAGTGGCAAACATAAATCCACTTGTTCCCACAACACTTTGTTAATCAAAGGCTCATATTCAGTTGAAGGCAATTTACTCTAAACTTCTGTGTTTTTATGGTAGAATAAGCAAGATTTAACACCCAGAGAATCACATTACTTTACTTATTTTAAAATTATTGACAGACACTAAATTACTGAATTAAAACTGGCAAGTCTGGACAGCTGTGTTAGACCTTTGGTCAGTGAATCCAAATTGCCCAGTTAAAGTCAGGACTTCACTGCATTTTGTACAAAGATGCAGTAGGAGATTATTTAGGAATAAACACTGTCTAGGGGGGGAAAAGGCAGAAAGGTGGAAGCAGTCTCTGCTTCACAGAAAGGGAACTGAGGCAGAGATGTGGTGATTTACCTAGAGTTACTCAGAGATTAGCAAGAGAATGCAGCAACATCCTGCATCTTAGTGTGCTCCTCCCTATAGGGACATCTTTACAGAATTTTTCATGGCATGTGGAAAGAAAACAAAGGCCTAGAAAATGTGGAGGGCAGTTTTGCACAGGTTATATAGGAAGGAAAATGTCTCCCAAGTCTCTCACGTTTTGTTCTCTGTAATTCTGGAATGACTTCTACGTGGAATTTCTATGTTTCATAGCAACACTTAAAATTATATCTGGCCAGATTTTTTTCCCCCTCTTTTTATGCACAGTTATTGAAAAAAATTGTTAAAATATTTTATGAAATATTTCCATGATTTTGGATAATCCTTTCAGAGATACCAAATAACTGCAATTTGTTTCTGATAAAAGACACACCGTAGGATTGCTGCTTTCCAAATGCACTCTGTTTCCAACTATAAATTGCTACCAGAATTAAGGGGGTTGCTGTCCCTAGATTTCAACTTTAATGTGTAAAAAGTCACACTGTTTTTTTACATATAAACTAGGTATAAACAAATCCCTTCTTTAAGTTAATCTTATTGATAGTAGTGCTTTTCATAGCTTTTAAAAGTCAGTCTATAAGTGTCATAGGTGCTCTAAGTTTTCAGAATTGAGAATAACTTATTTTTTTAAAAATATTCTACTTTTCACTTGTGTAAAATGAGTGCTTATTGAAGATTAAAAAATATTATTAAAGGTCAACAAAGACCTCCAACATTTAAGTTTCAGAAATGCTTTCAGAAAACCCATATTGAATTAAAAAGAGATGCTGTGATTATTTTTTTTTTATTATTATTTTTATACAAAAGAAAAAATACTATCCTGCAGCATTTGTAACCTAGTGGAATGTATGAAAAATTTAAAAAAAAAAAAAAGACAGGAAGTTAAGTCAAATTTGTGCTGCCTTGGATGTCCTAAGAATGTGTATCTTCTGTAAATGGAATTGAAGATCTTTCTTATAAAAGTGGCATTTTTGTTACGTAGAAGCTCAACCAGTATTCAAAAAGTATAATTCGCCAAGATGTTATGTTTCAAATTCTACCCCTTTTTCTCATTCTTGGATGGGGCAGAGGGTGGTAGGAAAGGGGAGCAGGAATTCATTTCACAGAAGTATGTTATAATCTAAAGAACATTACCAGCCTCTCCAGAGGAAATCTAAAGGATGTGCACCTTAAAATGACACGTCATAAGCCCTTCAATCTAAACACCTTCGTGAAGCTTACTCTTCTAGTATTAGAATCTACAGTGTTAGTTTATCCTGATGCCCTGTTTTGCTCTTTGTCTGTAACTGATAGAAAATAATACAGCTTTGGAGTGGCAAGGATAGTTAATGTTGTTAATGACTCCCTTGCACTGTAGTGACAGGGCAATCACTACATAGCATAACTTATCTCTAAGCACTTTATGAAACTGCACTTTAGAATTGATTTTTATAATCAAGTAAGGAAAAAAATATAACCATCAGCAAAATCTGTTGTTATATTTAAGTGGTCTTACCAAGTGGAATGCAATGCTACAGATCTGCGTACAGTGATTCTCATTCCTTGTTTCATCATATATTTGCTCTTGGCCAATGCTGGCCTCAATTTGGGTCATGCTGACAATTAGGATTCACATTTTTTTGAATTAGGATTCACTGCTTTTTCAGCCATCACAATTAATTCCTGGTTTAATCTAGTTTCTAGAGCCATATATTCTCTTCATCAGTGGCCCTAATAATGGTATCTCTTATTAACATTATGACGATTATGCTTTTATGTCTGGTCAAGAGTCAACCCCTTTTGTGGGCAATGTTGGAGAACACAGCACTTGTCTTACTCTTCTTGACAGGTTCTGTAGAGGAATAAACACCAATGGCCCCTCACGTGCGCTTGCATTCTTATTTTGGAGGATGCAAAGAAAGCAAAGAAAGGATCACACTCAGCTTTTGAGACTTTCCACATTGCCGTCTACCTGGATCAAAGCAGCAGACTTGTCAGTCACAAAGCAATAAGGGAACTGAGTTCATGAAATGGGAATAGCTAAGAACTATCATTAACGATCTTCCTAAAAAGTCTGACACAGAGCAAGTGTCAGACTTGCTGTTGGCCCAATGGATAGGTGAAATCTTGCAATCAGCATTGAGGAGAGAAATGAAAAGGAGAGAAGAGCTACTTACGGTGTCTTGTTACCTGCATTGTTTCAATAAATTACACTGTTTCTTTGTACAGATGGTAAATGTTATCACATCTACAGCTCTTAACTATGCATCCAGTGCTGATGTTCATAACATGTCTCCTACAAGCTTAAGGCTGAACGATTTGTCATCTCATTAAGCCCTTTGGAGACAGTTATGCCTCAGGGGGCTCCGTCAATCAACAGCAGTAGAGAAGAGCTGCATTTCAAATTTTCTTATTTATAGGACTTGAATAAGCAATGAAAGTGGGTGCAAAACACCTTTAAACTAAATATGCAATCATCATCATAACTTAGAATCTGAACACATGACATTCAAAGTTGAGCAAATTGCTTATGTTTCAGAAGACACACCAGAGTTAATCGGCAATCAGAGACTGCTCAGCTGGTACGCAAAACAGGAATGGGGGAGAAGGGCAGCAAAATGACTAGGAAAATGGTGGAAATGAACAACTGAACGAGATTGTTCAATCAGTAATATCACCAGCAAAAGGTGCAATAATACAGTTGCCATCAATTGTCTTGTGTACATCAGCAGGGGAATACCCACTACAGCGTGGTTATACTCTATCCCAACAGGTATGGAAAGGATACTGCATATAATGTGCTGTGTCGGAAAATGCAGAACTGGCAGGTCAAGGCACACGGTGTTTTAAATTACTACCATACACATGTGATACAGGGGTGACCAAGAGAAAGCTGAAGAATCCCGCTTTGTGGGATAATCGACTTGATATTTCTGGGATTGAGATTTCAGCTTCTTCTAGTGACATACTTAATTATGTCTGTCTGATCTTTCAGGTCACAGCACTACGTCTTTCAGGCCGTGGGTGTCTGGCTTGTGCAAGACCATTTTCATCTGTATTTTTAATTCCCTAACTTTCTGTGTATAAGAACATGCTAAATAATACAAGATATAGAATGAGTCCTTTTGTCCTCCCTGCACTTGGTAAACATGTAACCAGAGCAAATATATTATGCAGAGCACAACCCCCTATGTGAAAGGCAGTGTTCAAACGCAAAGCCTTTGCTGGTGATGACCCTTCAGTGCTGCCAAGCACTTCCAACCCTTTTTCATAGTTCAGTTTTTATTCTGCGTTAATATGGCCATGCAAAAAATGGGCTGGTCAATGCTTTTTATTCCTGCACAGTTCTATTGCATGTGGTTTGCAGTGTTGAGGTGTTGAAGTCTGGAAGCAGTGGGTCATATCGTCAGACAATATACATCACTATAGCTCTAGGGAAGTCATTAAGAAAAACCTTTTTTACCGAACAGAGAGCAGTACTCCTTACCCAAAATCTGTATCATGTGGATTGTGATTTCTAAATTGACGGTAATAAGTTTTCTACTCAGCTTTTCTTCCTTTAAGACCTAGCCCATCTTAAATCACACATGTGGGTATCCTTACAATTTTAAATACTGACAGCTGCCATTTCTGTTATTGATTTGATCCTGCCTTTATTCTGCCTCAGTAAACTATTCTTGTGGAAATTATGTTTTATGACATGTCTTAAGAACACACAGGACAGTCCGTGCACATTAGTATAGTTTCTCCTAATTTGCAAAAATCAGGCCCACATCTAAGTGATTAAGTGTGCAAAGACCAAAACAATTTTTTTTTCTGTAACTATTCAGTATTTTAGGCTTTGGTGTCATAAATTATGTCTGAATTAAGTTTGTAAATATTACTTCTTATTTAGTAAAATGCTTGCAGATCCACTCAGTATGAAAGCCTTAAGATCACAATTAGTCAGAGTTTTCTTAAAATCAAAATTTCAAGAGTTAAAATGAAAAATGTGGGAAGAAACTCTATTATTAGTATTGGAAGACATACTTTCACATAAAAGAATTTAATATCAATTGTTCTATTCTGCAGGAAAAAAAAGTATTTCCTCATTGCTGAATGTTATCTTCCAGTAAAGAAAACATGAATGTGAGACGGTCTGCTTTGGCACAGGCACAGCTCCACAAAGAGACATTCTAAAACAGGAACTGAGTAAAGTACTTTTTGCTGGAAATATTACGCAGCTGCCATAGAGGTGCCTGGAAAACTCCCACTAATTTCAAGAGGAGCTGAATTTGGATGTATGTTTACAAATCATTGCCAAGAAATTTGATTAAGGAAAAATATTGGTAGAAAAATGTGTTTAATACAAATGTCACCAGATGAGGAACACAATTATATTTTTCAGTAAAGGGAAAAACTTAATTATTACATTATTTCAACTGAAAAGGATTAACTAAAATAAATTAAATATACAGGAAACATATTGAACAAGTGCAGTACATATAATCAGAATGTGCCCCATTTACAGGTCATTTACAGTTTGCTGGAGATATTTTTAAAGTGTCTATAGTGCATATTT
This sequence comes from Fratercula arctica, assembly GCA_947846985.1. Classification (NCBI taxonomy): domain Eukaryota; kingdom Metazoa; phylum Chordata; class Aves; order Charadriiformes; family Alcidae; genus Fratercula; species Fratercula arctica. Next base: position 18,600,249 of record CANTUZ010000026.1, read on the forward strand.
AGAAACAAGTTCAATAGAGTAACAAACATATAAAGTTTTACACTTTACTGTCTTATAGGAATGCATAACAGGCATAAAGTTATTCCTTTAGAGGAGTTATATAAGTATTAAACAGTTGTGAAAGAAAAATCAACCAGAAGTTAAGAATAAATACACTGAAATTGAAATACATGAAATTGCCCTGCTTTAAGACTGGAATTTAGCCAGCTGTGAAACAGCCTGGCAAAACATATTAAAAAGTCAGCATTAATTCACTGTTTAAATGTACATAAATTAGACTCATTTTCACAGTCATTTACAGATCTACTACTGCCAGGATGTATGCTGCTGTATGTTAGCATAGCTTCAGATATCATTAGAGTAAAATTATTACCTTTGGGAAGATGGCCTCTGTACTGCTGCAGGACAATTACTGGTCTGGAACATAAGTAAATGGCATTGAATAAATTATTAAATATTCTGGAACATGTACATTTAAGCAATGGTGAACATGTGTTATATATTCTTTCCAAGGAAACTACAGAGGACATCTGCTACTGATCTTAGCTATAAAGCATAAACGCTCAGCTAAAGTTTTTTCCACAGATGTGTCATATGGTCTTCCATTCAATACCCATGTCAACCACTATGATAACCATCAATCATCTTAATAAATACTATTATTTTTTTGTTTCTGATGGAAGAAAATTATTTGCCTTGGATGAAACAGTAAAGCTAGGGAAGTGGGCATGGAAGACACCTATACTTGTGCAAAGCATTTGACATTGTTCTGCATGACATCCTTGTCTCTAAGTTGGAGAGACATGGGTTTCACTGATGAGCCACTCACGGGTACCGAATTGGCTGGATGGTTGCACTCAGACAGTTGCAGTCAACGGCTCGATGCCCAAATGAGGACCAGTGATGAGTCATGTTCCCAGGGGTCGGTACTGGGACCAGTGTTGTTTAACATCTTTGTTGGTGATATGGACAGTGGGATTGAGTGCACTCTCAACAAGTTTGCTGATGACACCAAGCTCTGTGGTGAGGTTGATATGCTGCAGGGAAGGGATGCCATCCAAAGGGACCTGGACAGGCTTGAGAGGTGGGCCCGTGCCAACCTCATGAAGTTCAACAAGGACAAGTGCAAGGTCCTGCATACGGGTCAGAGCAATCCCAAGCACAAATACAGACTGAGTGGAGAATGGATCGAGAGCTGCTCTGCCGAGAAGGAATTGCGGGTGTTGGTTGATGAGAAGCTCAACGTGAGCTGGCAATGTGTGCTTGCAGCCCAGAGAGCCAGCCGCATCCTGGGCTGCATCAAAAGAAGCAGCGTGGCCAGCAGGTCAAGGGAGGTGATTCTGCCCCTCTACTGCACTCTGATGAGACCCCACCTGGAGTCCGTCCAGCCCCATCCAGCCCTGGAGCCCCCAACATAACAATGACATGGACGTGTTGAGGCGAGTCCAGAGAAGGGACACAAAGATTATCAGAGGGCTGGAGCACCTCTCCTATGAAGACAGGCTGAGAGAGTTGAGGTTGTTCAGCCTGGAGAAGAGAAGGCTCCAGGGAGACCTTTCAGTACCTAAAGGGGGCCTACAGGAAAGATGGGGAGGGACTCTTTATGAGGCAGTGTAGTGATAGGATGAGGGGCGACAGTTTAAACTGAAAGAGAGGAGATTTAGATTAGATATTAGGAAGAAATTCTTTACTCTGAGGTGGTGAGGCACAGGAACAGGTTGCCCAGGGAGGCTGTGGATGCCCATCCCTGGTAGTGTTCAAGGCCAGGCTGGATGGGGCTTTGAGCAGCCTGGTCTAGTGGGAGGTGTCCCTGCCCATGGCAGGGGGATTGGAACTAGATGATCTTTAAGGTCCCTTCCAACTCTAACCATTCTATAATTCTATGATTCTATACCCATAGACCATACTAAACCAAGCACACAAGAAAATTTCCTGATGCCTATACTTCTCTACATGTTGCCTTCTCTCTATTACTGTGTTCCAGCTTACATACAGTACTTAAAGCAGATCTGATAGCGATTGACAGGAGTTTGCTAACTATGTCATTTTTTTTCTCCTTTTATTATTTCAACTTGCGTAGGTAACATTCCCATATGGAAATCAATTACTACCACTTATTTTTTAAAGTTTGCACAGTAAGTTTCATAGCTCCCACATGCAGATCACATGCAGGAAGTAATCATCACCTAATACCTGGCATACTGTTTTGCCCCAACTCTCTCTCTCTCACACACACACACACACACAAACACACAGACACAGACACATGCACAGAGACCAGTATTGTGTCTGAGATGGGAGAATTAAAATCATTACCAACAATATTGTATGCCCATAAGTAAAGCTCAAGGGTTTTTTATTAAAACCAGCAAGCAATAGGTTCAACGCTGCACTAAAAATAGTAGGCAAAACCACATTGCAATGTCCTCTGAGTAATGTAATATACTAGAAAACCCCTTCAAATATTATTTCAATCACAGATATTGGATGATGAGCTCCATTTATTCTTCATGTTGTCTAATGGTCCAACTATCAGAAAAGGAATCCAGGTTCCTTGCCAAGACTGAGATAACACCATAGTATGAAAATATGGCCTTCCGTTTACTTTTCTCCACTGTAAGCACTGAACATTTTTCATTCATATTCAGTAAGGAAGTACTCCCCAGGCATCCAAACCTCACACCCTGATTCCAGTTTGAGATTTGATTATCCACCTTAATCCCATTAGACACTGATCTTTTAAACAGCAGGAAAATTGTTGACAAAACGCCACAAAGAACATTAAAATTCCATTCACAGGGGGAATTTAATATTACAATTAGTTGCAGTAGCAACATAAGCATTGTAATTGTTTACATTTATTTAACTACTGAGTGAGAATTAAAAAACATTGAAGGAAATATCAAGAGCAATTGTTCTATAAATGAAAAAAGGGAGGAGGAAAGCACAATTTCAGTTTCTAACCAACAGGCCTAAGTTCCATTTGTTTCTAACTTAGGTGTTGTTGATAACTTTAATCTAGTTATTAGAAAATAGGATTTTTTGCTTCTCTGCTTAAATGAAATACATGCATTTCTTTTAGAGTTATGTCTATCATAAACAATCCCTTAAACAATTTTGTGGTTTAAGGAAATCTTAAATTTTCCATCATTTGGGGAATCAACCTGGTAGCAAATGCCTAAGGCCCATTTACAAAGCTGACTGTACTGGAGGGGATCTCATCTCTGCTTCCCTTTACTGAATCCCTTTACTCCAAGGCAGGTGCATCTAGCCCTACCTCTTTCCTGCCAGGTGTTTGCCTATCCATTTGAAACAACCTCTAATGATAGGGATTCCACAGTCTTCCGAAGCAATCAGTTTTGGTGCTTCACCCTCATTACTACTTTGACTTGTCTTCCCAACATCTAACCTAGATCTCTTTTGCTACAGTTTAGGCCATGACCTCTTTTTCTATCCATCATGGTTATGAGCAGTACATTTCTCCTTCCTCTGTGCGTACTTGCAGGTCACAATGCTCAAATGATGGAATGGGCAGACAATAACCTCATGAAGCTCAACAAAGGCAAACACAATGTCCTGCCCCTGAGGGAGAGTACCTTCATACATCAGCGCAGTGTGAGGCCCATCTGTCTAGGTAGCCAGGACTTGGCAATCCTGGTGGATAATGCCTTAAAAATTAGTTCGTCCTTTGTCTAATCAGCTCTTTCTGGCGATGTGTTTGTGTATGAAAAGGAGTTACTGAGTAGACACAGATGACTATTCTGGGAGATGCACAGTGGAAGAAGAAGGGGCAACAGTTATGAAGCTGAACAAGGGAAATTCCAGCTGGACATACAGACCATTCTTCCCTATGAGAGTGTTTAAACATGAATGGTTACACAGAGAGGTTGTGAAATCTCCATTCTTGCAGGTTGTGAAACCTCAGCTGGACAAGGCCACAGGTGACCTGCTTTAAGTCTGAATTTATCCCTGCTCTGAACATTTCAGTTACGAATATGAAGTTCTAATAATAACCTTCAGCCGACTAGTAACAAGTGAATTAACATCCAGAAAATTCAAATGCTTTTGAAGGAAACATATAATATTAATACACTGGAAAGCAGACAAAAGCCAATAGACTGAGAGCCTTTAACATGCTGAACAAATGCACAGAATTCAATTTACCAACATATACATATTCCAAGGTATTTTACCCATAATGCACAATGTGCCTTTTGACATTAGCTTATAGTTGTACCTTCTATCCTTGCTAGCCATTGCTACACACTTTTCTATGAAATGTCTTCCAATTCTGCAAAAGCAAGCCTTCAACATATTGTGTCATTATTTTCAAGATTCTATTCTAAAAAAAGAAGTCACATTTAACTAAACAAAAGAGGTTTTTAATTAATTATTTGCTTTTATGTGGCAGTTGAATTTTTTTGCTTCCTTATTTTTTCATGTTTTAAGACTGGCTGCTTTGACAATGAGCATCCATGCAAACAAGTGGAAAATGCAATAGTTGAAAGGAAACTCACAAAAGCATTTATAAGTGTGTGCAAGTGTGAATGTAAGAACACACATTCACAGAGATGAGAGTTAGTAAGCCATCTTTAGGAGGATTATTAATGTGAACAGGAAAATATTCAGTAAATTATTATATTTTTCAGATTTTTCTCTGAGAAGAAGCAGCATTTTGGATCTAATGTATTAACTTTTCAGAAGAAAGGCTTAACATCATCCCTGTTTTTCCGACTCAGCCTTTCTGAAGATGTATATTGGTTCTACAAACCCCCCACTGTACTGTAAGAAATCCATGCCATACTGCAAAAGATTTTTTTTGTTTGTTTGTTTCCTGCATGTATCTTTGGGTTGGAGAGGGGTCACTATTTATTTTCATACAATGTTTTCACTATTATATGAGAGGAAAGAAAGAAGAGGAAATCGAACATGGGTGTAAAAGAATCTATGAGAGATTTTATTCTGAATTGCACAGATTATTTTGTTGTGTCGATTCTAAATTGTATTTTACCAGACCTGGAATAAGATAAAGGAGAAGTCCATCATGCAGTCTCTTCCTCCTGTTAATATTTTAAAAGACACGTATTGCACAGATGAGGCTTACATCCCTCCCCTGAAAAATCCTTTCTGATCATAAAAAGTGCTTTAAGATGCGAATATAGGAAAGATCTGCATCAGTGTGCCATCAGTGACCACTGCTGACCAGAAATGAAAAGTACCAGATAGGCAGACATTTGCTGCCCTCTTTTGGAACATGTAAGTGAAGATTCAGCAGATGATTCGATGTGTTTTTTTTTTTATCAGATGTTTCCATTTACCGCATTGCTCATAATCAATCTATTTTCAGTCGAATACTTGGCTCACTGAATTAAAAAATCATTTTGGGTTAGACATTTAAACTTCCATCAAAACAAAAAAAAAAAAAGATTTGGAGAGATGGATTTTTCTAGTACACGGGCCATATGGATACACTGAACACATTCTTTAGTACCTGGGTAATTAAGCATTTCTTTTAGTGGATAAATCTCACATTTTTTCTGTTAATTTTAATAAAAGGGGTTTTTTGCAAATGTGCGAAGTGAGTGAAGTGTCCTTGAAAAATAATAGAGTTGGTCTTTCTGTTGTAATAGTAAAAAGAACTCATAAAGAGTGGTAATATGTCTTTATTAGTAATAACTCTTTATTCATTATTTATTCTTTATTTATTCTGCCTTCATTTTGACCTGACAGACATGTAAGTGAATATTAGAACTAAGAATCAAATGAGATGCAGCATAAGGTTTTAATCTGAAACAATACAGAAGTCTAAGTAGCTTATCAAAATTGTCATCACCTACAAACACAGCAAGGAAATTATCGGCAAGCTATCACGGACCCTAACTGGGGCATTAGGACAATAGAAACAGGATATAATACCCGTCAAGGTCATCGGAACTGTGCTAGAAAAAACAGCTGTTTGAAAAGAAAGCAAGAAGTGTTTTGAAGCAGTTATGTTGCTAAAGTAAGGAGCTTCTGCTAAGCAGGACAGGTTGCTAAAGATAACATTACTGTATGCACAAAGAAAAGTCCATTTACACTACAAACAATCACTGTACACATAGATTAATCTGTACCGATGTTTTTTCCTGGATTTTTTTTTAATCATGATTGTAAAAGACAGACACCATTTTCACTACCATTTAAGTTTTTGGACAGGAAAACATGAAGCAAATTAAATTACTCATTTTTATTCTTAATAAATACTGTTCTGTAACATTTTTATACATGGTAATTGTTTAAATGCTATGCTTTCATTAACACACTGTGTGGTAAAAACAGAATATGGCAATTCCTATTGTGATCAAACTCTCTATAAAGGCAATTCTGAATAGACTTCATTAAAATCTCTTCCCTATGCTATGTGACAGGAGTCAGCCCTGAAACCAGGCCCTGAGTCAGGTATTCTCCGTGTTTAGGTAGTAACTATTGAACTTTCATGCAATGCTGTTTTATGTCTAGAACAGGCTCTATCAAGCTCCAAATTAAAATTCTGATAGGAGTTTAAAATTTGTATCTCATTTGTGATCTTTCTGGTTCTGAGTTACAGAATACAGCTACTGGGCTGTGAGACTCCAGAAAGAATTATATTGCTTGGTGTGATTTCTGTCATTGAGATTACTAAAGTAATTTAAATGTTTTATCAACACCATCAGATATGAAGAAGAGGATTTTAAGCGACCGTGTATCTTTTAGAAGGTAACTTACAAGGTGACAAATTTGACACGTTCAGTGCAATGGCTCTACAGCCTCTATCCAGTGAAGTATCATTAAACAAAGCACTTATATAGTACCTTTCTAAAGCAGGGCTTACTTCATAGAAGGATGTTACATAGATACACAGCTTGCTTGGATTATATACAGTGTGGAAGTATTTCTTCTCCCTTACTTACCTGTTTATTAAGCTTTCAACCTTAGAAAGCTTTTGGCTGTAAAATACAAAATTACAGTGATACATTACATGTTTTTGCAATATAAATATATCTCTCATTGCTCAGAAGGTCCCAGGAGACAGATCAACCCTTACAATTACTCTGTCATTTTCATTGTCGATTCTGGACTTAGTGGGATTAACAGTGTATTTTTCTGTCCACCTTAAAAATTTTGAACCATTTCGTCTGTTCCACATTTTGATCTTTGCCACAGACTTTTTTGTAGCTACTAGCTATCAGGCTTAATTAAACTTGAACACCCATCTCCAACCTGAGAATATCCCTAAAATGTTGTTTAGGAAATCTGAAGCATATTTTTATTGCCTACCCTGTTAGTGTTCACCATACTTAATTATGGTTCTTCATAAAGTGTACATAAAGAGAGGAGCAGAAGCAATCCTGACCAAAATATATAAGGCCATCAACAGTACAGGGCTTTAACAAATCAGTGGATTCTTGTACTTCTTGAACAGTGCTTCCACATCTGCACTGGAAACCCCCAAAAAAACGCTCCAAAGAAACTCTTCTATAGATTCAAGTGGAAAAATCCAGTCTACCTAGTACATGTGACACTACACATGACATCCTATGTTTCTCTTCATACACTAAGATTATTTTTTTCTATTTTGACAAAAAAGAAAAAAAAAACCAAAACGTATTTCAGACTGAATTATTTTTTCAAAGGGAGACTATTTCAGATTGTTTTAATCTGGTAACCCAATTTCATGCTCATTATTCACAGAAGGATTCAGAGAATGCTGGACAAGTCTCTGTTATTGTCTTTAGAAACTCAGTGAATAATGTTAGTCTAAGCCTGCAGCATAAAAAAGTGTATTTTACCTACCATAAACATGGTTCTGTCTGCTTCTGATCTAATCCTTAAAGTCAGCGGAATATTTCCAAACATTAAGAAAAAATTAACTCATTTTAAGTGGAGCCTGTAATGATTTATCAGTCTGTCAGCAGCCAATATTAGAATTCTACCAAAGCAGATTTATCAGATGCTATAATAGAAGACAATTTTTATTTATCTTTTACTTCCACTTCACCTGCAGTACAGGAATTTGAAAACTTTCTCAGACATAACTAGAGTGTAATTTCTGCCAATGGTCCTTCAAAATATGCAATCAGTCATTGTCATCCATAAACTATGATGACTTTAAAAAGCGGTATATGGGGAAGAGAGTTTAGGAGCCACAGCACTGATGATCTTGGACAATAGATCATTACAATGTCCTTCAAGGCTATCAGTGGAATGGCTCATCTACTGTCTCTACAATTCCCCATATAGCTATTCAGTTGAACTGATTGTGATAAAGAATTTGTACAGGTGGCATTAGAGTTTCCATAAAAGGTCTTAATAGCTTATGTTACAGTGGCTGTTACTAACCCTATTTTGAACAGATCTTTCCAGCTATATCTGCAAAATTCGTAGTTACACAGCTGCATTTGTAAAAAGCCTACTTTTGTGTTTGCACATAAAATCTGAGCATATGTATTTCTACACTTATGGATTTGTGCTTTTTCCTAGAGGGATGATGAATGTCGTAATTACAGCAACAGCATCTACAGCTAGAATAGACTTAATATTAACCTGACGTGTTCAGATTTTACTTCCTTTCCTCCATTAGACAAATATAATATGAAACTTTTAAAACATGTAATAACTATTATACCATATTTTGATTTATGTAGTCCATTTCAAAGCTTTCCCTGTTCCTATCAAAAGCTTCCTTTTTTTTTCCCCAAAGACATTAATTGACTTCACAGTTTAATTTACTTAAACCACAAAAAGGCTTGCTCCCTGATTGCTGCTCAATAGCAACCAGATTTCAGAATTCATGCAGACATAAGGATACCATATACATGAGAAACTTGCACACCTTAGCTCTTTGATTAGCATGTGTTCATATCATGAGGGTCATGCCTTTTAGTAGTTTCAATAACCTGGCAGAAGTAAAAAGGACATATATAATGCACTTGCAGGGGATACATGATGAGTGCTGTTTCATCATATGTGCAGTATGCGCTGTATCTCTCTCTAGAGATCTTCAAGGGTTTAGGATAATAGGAAGGCAAAGAGAGACAGAGAGAGGTGAACCACAGCTGTCACCTTTTTTATTCTCAGTTCTAGTTTTCTTAAGGGGTTTAAAATTGTCACTATGATCAAAAGCCTAGCACTTAAGACAGCCCCCAGGCAGCCAGAGGAGAGCAACACTTTCATGTTTAGTGCCTCCTATCAGAATTCATAATATAGACGTGTCCTATCACTTCCACCATTGCAGCATTTCCTAAAAGAGTATAACGGATATTAGCAAATATGTATGTCAGTGGGTTTCCTGGAAACCTTCCTGCCCACTAAAAACATGTGAAAATATATGCCAGTATACTGAGGAATACCATTTACATGTACAAAACCTCTGAATGTCTAATTCTGTCCCGCTGCACTCTGCAATGGAAACTTCATAGGATTTTATGTTCCTCTAATCCAGGAAACAAATGTACCCACAACATTGGTTGCTATTCCAGTCCCTCTACATTGGCAACCTGTCTGGCTTAGAAGACTTATCTGCTGACCATCCTGCTTTGAGAGACAGCTACCCATCTCCATATCAAGCTGTATCTGGATATAAATCATAGCTCAGGCTAAAGAAGCCACCCAAGCATGTTACAGGAAAAAATCTCTGAGACATTTGCTAAAGCTGTTTGTAAGAACCCTTCCTAGCAGTTGTTGACTTTGCAGTTTTACATTGAATACTACTCACTCTGACAGGGTTCAAGACAAAACTCACATTTGTTTTGCAAACAAACATAAAACAAGAAAGATGGATAATAAGGAAAAGATTGATCAACTCTCAGGTTTTTTGTCTTGTATTTCTAGCCTACTGTCAGAAAAAAACCCAAATGTTAGGACAATATTCCCAGAAAGCAAAAGTTTTAATCTGCCTCTGAGCTGAATGCTTTCAGACAGAGGGGAAAGGCAAGCTAAGAAAATGACTAATGTCAAGAATCTGACCTGCATAAAATTCTTCAGAAAAAGATGACTTGCGGTAGTTAAAACTCTTAAAAGGATATAAACTTTTATCAATATCATAATTGTTTTCAAGAACCTTCCTTGAAAAAATTCTGAAAAGGAGAAAATTACAGGCAGCCAGTTTTAACATGCTTGTACTTCAGGTGACTTTTGAGTACATGTTGACTATGTTGTTATTCCTTGGAAAGCTTCATCATCAGAAGCCATAGAACATGCATCCCATGGAGCGAAGTAGCATTTATTGACCTTTCTGATGGCATTACTCATGGCCTAGCCTTGGCCACTCATCTCCTGGATCATTCTGAACAAATCAATTCAGTGTTCTCCTCAGAGACACAGTGACAACATTACCTCCTTTGGGAAGCTTTCCAGCATCTCCTGATGGTAAAGAGACTGCTATGTTCTAATTTACACCCTCACCAGAACCTGGATTAATTTTTTATTGATTCCCAGTGAAAGTAGTTGTTTGGGACTTCCAGCTTTCTTTCCAACATTCTTTCAAATTTCAAGTTACTTACACTGAATCAGATAATACATCTCTCCGTATGTCTGTACAGTAACCGATACTGAGATATTTACAACCTGATGGAGTCAAATGACAGTAACGCATAAGGTTAGTGATGATTTTTGCAGTCCCGTATTAGGAAAGAAAACGGTTCCTAAGACTTCTGATTTTCAGAGTAATTGTTGCTTAAACAAAGCAGGCCTTCCCATTTCACAGACATGCTTAACTCCTGTCTTGGAACCACAGTTTGGATCATGATGGCCTTTTGTCAGAGTAAAAATCCTAGAATTACTGTGTGAAAACTGTTGGTGAAAAGGAAATTACAGTAATTGAGGTACAATGTCTATTTCAGTGCCATTTGATTTTCTGGTTTGTATGCATTTGCTAGAGCTAAGTGTTGTGGTATGTGGTGTCCTTATTGACTTATTTCTTTCACAACATGTTAGTTGTGATGTGATATAACAAGTTATGGCACAGTAACCCACTACAATCCGGTGAAACATGGTACATAGGAAACTTCACTGAAGTGCTCCTTTTCCCTTCTACAAAGCTCAGACCGTCTGACACTTTGAGTCATCTCAACTTGAACAAGTAGATGACATTGCAAGGCAAACAGGTCTCTAATGTTATTACAGGATTTGAAAAGGCAAGTACATTCCTCTAATTCTACATAGACATCCAGAAAAATTAAACTCTGAAGTAATGTGTTGAACAGCCAAACTGTAAAACTTCCACCTTGTTGAAGAAGTGATGTCAGAGAATTTTCTTGTCTTAGACTGACATTATACAACCTTGAAACTAATAAATATCATGAGAGAAAAGTTCTGAACCTGTCTTTTCTGGGCTCCATCATGGTAAATCACAAACAAATATTTCTATAATAAAACATATATTTGAAAAAAATCAATCAAATTGTATAGTTACCAATTAGAAAGGCCTCACAAATCCATCGCGTTGAGGTAACTGTGTGAGGAAATGAGTGACATAACTGTCATATCCTTTGAATCAAACTTCTTATGAGTATATCAAACTTCTAATGATTTTAATAAAGTACCAAGAGGCTTATGTATTTTCACTTGATTCAAAATAAATCTATGGCTCAGTAAATCTGGGCACAGTTTCCTGCCCTGCTCTAAATTCAAGATATATAGGCTCTTGGTGCTTCAGTTCTCCATTGTTAAAATGGAAGTAAGAGTCTCTTCTGTCCTTGTCAGGATAAGCAGGGTCTAAAGAACCACAATTTCGCCCCCATCCTACTTGATGCAGCCCCAATTGCTCCAGACAATGTGCCCTCAGTGTTAAATGGCAAGGAATGAGCATAGCAGTGCTCAGCCTCTCCCTTGCAGAATCTTTCTACCACACTGCATGGATGCAGGACTTACATAAAACCAGCGCATGGCCTACTTAAAAATGAAAGCCAGGGAGATGCCCTTGTTTAGGTCTAGCAATTGCAAGCCAGCTGGCATGGAGCTCTTAATCATTGACAAAATACTGGTGTGTCTCTGACCACTGAAAACATCATGAAGTTGTTCTTTCTCTAGTTTTTCCAAGCCCTAAGTGATTGATCCTAGCAAAGCTAGGATCCATATTGCAATTACCTTCTTTCACACTTCTATCAGTTAATTTTGATATTGATTAATTTGAGTTTCATATTTACCTTTTGTAAGGAGAAAAACACAAGGAAAAAATATTATTACTTCTTTCCTTATGGAGTGGGTCAGCCATTCATTCTTCGAATATTCAGCACGGCATTTCTTTAATTTTCAAGAATACATTTGGATCTCATTATTGAATTCAACCATCAATTATATGCTATTATTTTAAAAGCACTCTTTTAGCCTGATATATTATTTTTATAGTGTCATACATAGAACAAGACCCTACTGTGCTAGGGACTGCAGAAATTTACCACAAAAAAGATGACATTTATGCATGCACAACTACAAGGTATATAAAGAAGGAACTTGTTTTTAAACTTATTCAAAATCCCCCATTACAAATATCTCTTTTTGTAATCCTTTGAGAAAGAGGTCTTCCTTTCAATTCTCACAGCCTGAAAGCATCCTGGACACGTGAAGTGAGTGGAGAAGTGCTCATCTTAGCATTCTAGACAAGAAGAGGTCTATACACACTTTTTGCATGTAAGTTGAAAGCAATGTGAGGTGCATTAGAGTGTAAATTCTAATGGAATTGTGAAGTTTAAAGCTATTATACCTGGAAAATACCCAGGGTACCTATGGAAGCCCTTTATCCCTATTCATTAATATTGCTGCAGTAGCATACGGTCTAAAAATCCCAGCTGATGGTTCAGAGCCTCGTTATGCAAGGCACTGTACATGCAGTGCTGGAAAAGCTTCCAACGGAGACATGTGAGAGGCTACTGGCAAAGCTATAGGCTACAATAAAAGACAAAATGGGAGAACTGGAGTAGGAGCTCTAAAGAAAGAACATTGTGTCATGTGGCCCAACTGTAAAATAGAAAAATTGCATGTAATTATTTCCCAAGCTGAGTGTGATGATGTGAAAGGGAAGAACTAATGATGATGCACTCTGCTTGTTAGAGGTTTTTCCTTACAGGAGCTCAAGGTTACAAGAAGTGCTCTTCACTTGGATTATTTTTTTTTTCTTCCTTCCCCTAGAAATGTGATGGTTACAAATAAATTCTGTACACAGGGAGTTAATAACATTCCAAACATGTTGTGAAATAATTCTAGTTACTAATGCCAGACATACAGTCTTGGCAATATTTTTTTTCCTGACTTCAAGCATCCTGTATTGATTGATTAATTATTCTTCCAATGAACTAACAAATATTGACCTTATAGAGTTGAGCAGCATTTAGCCAAAAGTCAGTAATCTACATCGATCACTTAATGGAACATCAAAGCTCAGCATCTCTGACAGTTTTATGTCATTCAGCAAAAATCTGTCTATGCTTTGATGATACCTTGACCTTTCTTATTAGGCATCTTTGGCAGAAAACTAAAAGCAATAATAAAATTAAACCTGTGGATAATGCTTTGCTATCTGGAGTGAAACAGTCACTGCTACAGGATGCTCCCTGCAGATTTACCTACCAGCAGGGGTAGCATTTCTTTTCTGAACTAAAAATATCATTTTCTCATCATATGATCGGGCAGCATGATAGACAAATGTAATTTTACCACATCGGAGTATTAGGAAAACAATATGGAGAAAACGCTGGTAGATGTATTAAAAAAAAAAAAAACACCACCACATACACACAACTTTAGAATAGAACTGTGAAGCCTGTAGCCCTCTAAACAGCTAGGTGTCTGTCTATGCAGCTGTCACAGCAGCAATTTAATTCATCTTTGTCTGTGCACAAGACCTATTACTCACATCCCTGATCAGGTACACATAAAACCCTTGCTAAGCTTATTTACCCTGCTTCTGGGGTATGTTTTCTGCCTCTAATCTGCGTTTTCACACAGAGCAAACATTACAATCACTGACGACTGCAAGCATAGACATACCCTGAGGGTACTGGTGGGGTGCAGTAGCAGCTGAATGAGGAAGGTTTCTCACACAGCTTCCCACTCCAGAGCAGCAAAGACTCCTAAACCTTCACTCTGCACTAGTGCCTAGCACCTCAAACCAGATTACCTCACTGCTTCAAGGTAACTCATTGCCAGTCATTAGAGTGGTGAAATATCAATAGCTGCCCCAATACTACTATAGTCAGGAGTAAGCTTCATAGCCACGCAAAACAAATTTTTTCTGCAACCAGCCCTGGATGACAGGAGGAGTCATACATTGACAAAGAAAGCATCAAATTTAAGCTGGGATAGAAGGAGAAGATAAACGATTATCACCTTAATTTTTTTAACCCCAGCAACTGAAGTAGTTCCTCCCCTTGCAAGAAGCAAGTCTAGAAAATCCCCTTCTTCCAGTTTTCACAGAGAACTCTCTCTAATTTCCTTCTCTTTATTACTCATGTACCACTTGCCTAGAATAAGGTGCTGTAGAAAACACCTTGGCAACTGGCATTTACTAACCCAAGTAACTCGTGAGAGTCAGGTGACAGCTGACATGTTTCCACACTTTGAAACCCATTGCTTCACTAGGCTGCTTTACAGGCAAAAGTAGTCCAGCCATCCCTTCCCCTAACTTTCAAAACTGTTATTTAGAACCCAATCTAAAAAGGGTCAATATACAACACAGTGATATCTCCTGTTTAGTACTGTTGAAGAAAAAGATATGTGAGTAGGGTCCATCTAAATTATGAGAACTATTGCGAGTTCTATAGAAAGCCAAAAGAGACAAAGCAAAGACTTTCAGTCCCAAAGTTTGGGAAGGTTGTATGATCACAACAATCTGGTTGTAGACAGTCCTGATTTTCAGGAGTGCCAAATAACCAGCAAGCTGTTAAAAATTCATCTTACTGAGAGCTGAGATTTTTTTTGAAAATGATGGCATTCAGTGTTTAATGCAGTCACATATACTTAGAAAACAGAACTAATTTCCTTAGTGAAAGTCATTGGAGCAAAAATTATTTCTATGTAGCCTGTAAGTGTTGCAAGGAAATTAGCACTTCATGAATATCTACGGTAGTATAGAAATCCGCTTTCTACACTAAACAAGTACAAAAACAATCTCACCGTTTCCTACATATTAGGGGATAATTGCCTCTTACAAAACCTTTTCTAACGGAAGAAAATCATAGAGAAATGAGGTGTAAATTCATCATACCTGTCCATCTCCCAGCATTAAAGGAGGATCAACTCTAACTTAGTTCATTACGCATAAATCCTTTGGGCTAAACACACATTCAAGGATAAAACATATAAAGAAGACTTAGTTTCTGCCCAAGCCTTCTAACTCTTAAAGAAAAACAATAATAAAAGAGAAAAAACACCACTATTTTTACAAAAATTCAGAGATATTCTGTGTTCTAGTTGGTCAAAATCAAAAGTGTACTGCTTTTGATATTCAAATTCATTGTGTATGGAGATATACAACTCCCCATTTGTTTGTTTCTATTACATTTAAGTGAGACACCTTATTTAGGAGTTCCAACTGAAATGATGGCATGGAGTAGAACTCTGGAAAACAGACAACCTGACTTCAGAAATCGTCTATAATCTAGAATAATACCTAAACACTTTACCACACACCATATAGATGAAATTGTATGTTACTATCAGTATGTGGAATAAAGGACACTATTTGTCTACTGCCCTACAACAGACATTCACGTCTGCACATTCACACACACACACTCACACACACACACACACTCTTCCATCTACAGAACTGAAGAGATACATTATTTAAAACCCCTTCCAAGTGATGGAGGTTTTTTTTTATCACCCTGCAATCTATAAAATTTGCTTTGTGCGCAGAACTATATTGAGTAGGGAACTCTGTCTAAAATAATTTGTGTTGTTTTTCTTTTCTTGAGTGTTAATTTACTTTTAAATATTCTAGACATACCCTCTTTAAAATGGTACGTTCTGTTTCTATTTTACTGTATTCAGCAATCAGTGTCGATTACCCTTGGTAACCATGGCAACAAGCCAGCTAACTGTTCTTAAATCTTCATTTGTCCACTACTTTTACAAAATACTGTACAGCTAAGAATGCTTTCTTACTAAAGACATAGGGAAAAGCTGGAAGGGAGAAATGCACAACCTCCTTTAACTAATAGTATGGTGGGAATATGTTCTGTAAAATAAACATTTATTCTCTTTGGGATTTAAACATTCCTTAGGATCCTATAGTAATAGCAATTTCAGAGTTTTCAGGATCTTCAGGATTTTGGTATAGTTCCTTTCTTGTCTGTACTTTAAATCTTCACAGAGGATCTCAGGGATCTTTTCTGATATTAAGAGTTTGCCTTCTGTAATTGTTCTGCTTCTGGATTACAAGTAGTAGCCTAAAATAATAGCTTGAGAGTCTGGCACAAGCGTAGTTCTCCTCTGATTTCTTTTGACAGCCTCAGAGGTTAATAATCTATACAATGATACAGAATAATTTTAGCTGCTTCTGTGATTCTCATGAGCTCCGGTCCAGACATAAAAAAGAGACAGTCTTATTTGTGTAAAGAATCGTGGACTTGGGATGGATAGGATACATCAACATGTAGAGAAACTGAAAAATGCCATCCCATGAACTGAGAAGACTGGAGAAAAGGTTGTGTTTTCCTATAATCATGTAAATCTGTAATGAGTTATCAATAAAGCAACCTTCAGGGAAGGAAAAAAAATGAACAATTGTGTGGGTCTATTCTCTTTGGAGACAATAGAAATCCCATTTCCTTTTCAAATAAAAAGCACTGAAAAAGGTTAGGGGTTTTTGGTGGGGGTTTTTTGTGAACTCCTTAGGAATACATTATTTTTCTGTCACAGATGATACAATAAATTAAGCAAGCTTTGTTGTGATGTGTGTGAAAAATTTCCTTATCACAATGTTTTATAAAAATTCATATATGCTCAGGGTAGTATGTGTTTACATACAGCAAAGAGAATGCCGTCCAGTAAGCCGTCCACCTTTTACCTTCCTCTTCTTCAGATATCTGCTTCCAGACTCTCTCCTTCTCCCAGTCCTGCACTTTCTACCACTGTGCATTTCTCTAACAAATGTTTGGTTTCTTTTCATACAGTGAGAAATATTTACACACACGCACATGCACCCCGGCTGCCTTTTTTGGAGAAAAACTGTTGCCTTCTGCACATGAACCTACAAAATGTCAGCTTGCAAGATAAAGGACTGACAAAAATGACAGTGAATCGAAATTGGACTTTCAGAATGGAGCATTTTTTTAACGCTAACCAGACATAGCTATACTCTATCCCTAATAAATCTTGTAGAGTGCTTTGGATTTGGTTAGTAGAAACAGCAGTTGTAGTCGTAGTGTCTCATGATACTTTTGTCTCCACAGGCAGAGCCATAGCTGCCTGGCAGCCCTATGCATAGTCATGTTTTACCCATACAACATAGTCAAATGGGGAACTCTGCACAGAAATGGGGCGCACTTTGGGCATAGGCTACTAATAGACTTGAAGATTTGGTCCCAATTATTCTCTCTGCTTTTTTGGATTTTTTTTTAAACTTTCTGCCATGATTATTGAAAGTAGCTGTTAAGTCAAGCGATAATTGCTTTCTTAGTATAAATCCACATCCTATGTCTTTAACACAAATATGGGCATGCAATAGGATGTCATAAATTGCACAGCTGCCATGATTCTGCTTTTGGTAAATATTCAATCTAAGTACAGTCCAACTCTGAATGAGCACCCAATTCTTGTGAAAAGAGAGACTGCCTGCCTACTACTCCAGTCTTCCAAATCACATTTCACTAACTCCTTTCCAAATGTAAGTGTAACCATGTCTCTCATAAGACTTTGGTTTCATTTACCTTCATCAGAAATGCTTTCTCTGTGACGTAAGGGTTAAAGAAAAACATATTCTGATAATATATAATTCCTATTTACTAAGATTTCTTTTTTTTTTCCAAAGGAAAGTAACTATCTATGATGCTGTCAGGCCTGTTACTATTACTGTCCTGCATTTGGTAAACTGAAAGGAACATCAGTGTTTCCCATCTACCAAGTGCTCCCTTATGTAATGTTTCAGGGAAAATTTTAAAACTCCAGCTGGTCTATAGCTGAACCTTTTTCTATCACTGCAGCTGAGATGAAGGCATGAAATGTAACGGCAAAATGTACATTGGTACGAAGTAAAAGGCCACTATAACACTGCCATTGTCATACCATTACAAGGATTTTATAATGTACAGCTACTGCTTTTCTCAATTGACATCATATAGGGCTCAACTAATGGAAAGAGACATGGAACATAATGCACAAACTAGATGCTGGACAGGAAACAGTAAATGGATCATGAATCCAGCCCCCCTAGCTAAAGCAGTCAAAACTCTGAATAGCAGAGAGACTAATGTTTTTAGCCATTTTCCCTTCCAGACATAAGCCAAAAAAACACAGCACTGAAGTGTTTTCGTTATCTGGCTGCCCACCCTATCGTGAAAGCCAGCCAGCCATGCTCAAAAGCATTTGCTTTTAAATGAATCATGGCAATACAATAAAGATGCAACATGCAGATTAAGTTCAAATCAATGACAGAAGCCGGGGCTCACATCACTATGTTCCAAAGTGCAAAAATTGCTCACAGTCAGAGAAAGTTCATCCAATAATGTGCCACAGGGGGTGAACAGAGAGCAACACGCTGAGTTCAGTGTCATGGCCTTGGTGCTACTGCTGTTCTCTTAAGCAACTTTTTGGAATTTAGTAAACCTGTCGGCATTGATAAAATTTTCACCCATACAGTGTGGTGGCTGTTTAAAGCAGTAAATCTCCTGCTACACCTTTTTAGCTCTTCGGCTAAGTTACATACTGTAATCATCAGGCTTCAGTTCTCCAGTACATGAATAAAACGTGCTTTACAGCACTGCTGTTTTTGGATGGTATGAAAAAAAGTCTTTATTTAGAAAGAGACAATAATTGCATCGTTCTCCACAGGCTGGAAGCTTGTGAATTTTAAAAGAACTGTGGGGTTTACCTATAGTTTTTCTCAAGAGCCTGCAGGTTTCCTCCAGTACCAGAAATTTTTTTTTTTTTTTTTTTTTTTTTTTTTTTGCTCTACAAGCACATCAGATTGAGCACATGAAATATCAGTTTCTCTTTAAGCCTCTCCCTAATGCAATTGCTGTAGTCTGGAAAAGACAGCGCTGGGAATGAACCAAAGACAGAACTCCACAGTCAAAACCAAAGTTCTCAGTTGATTTATTTAATAATTTTTGTTGACTGACATTATCTATATCCAAACTCTCTTCCAGGGTCTTACAACCAGAGTAAATACAAATCCCATTTCTTCAAATTTAAAATCAGGCACTTCAATGCTAAAGACCTTAGTAAATTGCTTGATTTTTCAAAGGTGGTGAGAACATAAAAGCTGTGTCACACCTGATTCTAACCAGAAAGTTTTCAAAAGTTGGACCTTAACTAGAAGGAAGTAATGATCTAAATAGAAATAATACTGGCACTGCTGGACCATAATGACTCTCATATATGCTGCATTTTCCCAGAAGCTATAAACTGAACTTTTTGTTTGTCCCTAGAGCTAATTAGAGGGGAGAAAATGCAATTCTTTTTGTTAATAAATCTCTCTCTGAATGTTTTCATAATAAATTAAATTAAAGATAAATAGCACCATCATATTTCTTTTAAATGTATGTTTTATTTTCCAAGAAGGAAAATGGGTCTTCCAGAAAGAAAGGAAGGCTTTTTCTTTCAGAAAACTACCATGTTTTCTTATGCTTCTGAGTAATTTGCTCTGAGTTTACGCATCTGTATTAGCCCTTAGCCTTCCAAAACAAATTATACACAGTTTACACAGTTATATATTTGTTACACAGTTACAATATATACACAGTTATATATTTGCCATAGCATGTTTGGTTTTTTAATGCTTGTGTTAGTAAATTTTACGCTTGCTGAAAACGAAAGTAATTTACCTTTGCAACTTGCATTTACATTTTTCTTAAGTTATATTTATGGCACATTTTGCAGTCTGTGTTTCACTGCAATCTGAAAAGAACAAATATTCCTAGTATTTGCAAGGTTTTTACATTTACTTGTATTAAAAAAATTTCCACAATGCACCATTTTGTGCTGCTTTGGAGAACTCAATGGAATAGAACTTCCCTAAAATATGTCTTTCTATATTCTGTCTACTCCTTTATAGATTGTTACTAGTTTGAAATGTATAGCCATTTTGTAGTATTCAATATAAAGAGAAAAACCAAATTGTGTTTCAAAGCACAGAGTTCTAATTGTTCTTTTAAAATTAAACTGTAACACGTACACAAATATTGTATAAAACACTCTGGCTGAACGCTGGCTGTGGTAAGGGAAAGCCATTTGAGAATGGTGATTCTCTAATTCGTAGACAGGCCACTAAGGGGCGGCAGCATCTGATTGCAAATCTATGTATCGTTAAAACCTGGTAGAAAATTTGACTACAGCTTTGTGGTTTATAAATTCATAAATATGAAAGTATATGATATAGTAGGAATATTTCATTCTTCAGATTTAGATTATAAGTAATAATGGATGGCTTACAGGCTCTGAGCTGCATATGTCATATTGCTTATAAATAAGGTCTGTAAGACTTGGAAGGCTTTAATCCACAAGTAAAAATAATAAATAAATTACTTAATAAACAAATTAAATAAATAAATAAAAGAGAAGGAAATCTTTATAAAATGTTAATAAACAGAGGATATGATTCAATGGCATGGAGGTATAATTTCCTTTTTTTTCCAAATTATATTTCAGAATGTGTCAACTCAGATCATATTTTGTTATGCTCATGCATAAAAATAAACAATCAAGATTGGAAAAAGGGATCAGTTTGTAGACTTCTCTGCTTACAGACATGATCTTTCTTTTCTTATATTAACCAGAGTACCTAATATCTTGATCCTAATTGCTGTTTGCTAGAAAACTGTAACTGCTTCATGAAGACTTTCTTTGTTTTCTCAGAATTGAATGCACTGTGTACATATCCTCCTGGGATTTAATGATCACTATGAAAAGTCAGGACATATGGCACTTTATTCTTTCTGCGAGTACTGGCCTAATTTCCCCTTATTAGGAATGCCTTATCAGATTGAGATGGAGTCTAGCCTCACCACTGAAAAACACCTGTAAGATAATTTGGAGTCATATTACTAATAAAACTGCAGACAAAGATTTCCTCCCTAGAAAATTAGCATTTCCATCCGTCTCTGAATGAAATGACAGGAGGTAACTCCTCTGCATATCAGATATGCCAGGAAGAGAAACCCTACTGCCGTAAATCTGAAGAAAACCCAGGAGTCACCACTGAGATAATTGAATCAGGGTTGATACGATCAGAAGAGATAAAAACACATTAAACAAATGAGGATATTTTACAATACACTACATGATTTAAAATTCACCTTTTTCCAACAGAAGGTGAATCACGTAGCCTGAGTACGGATGTTATAGTACTAGCAAAGTTTTAAATTTCAAAGTGTAATTAAACTAAGAGGAAACTGCTTTTGAGCAAATGCTGAAAAAAATAATTTTAAAACCTTGTGCATCTTTTGTGTTCCTTCTTTTCCCACTTTTAAAAAAAAAATTTTAATAAATTGACATAAAGAATTAAAAAAAACCCCACCACCTAAAATTAATCTACACTTTTTGGTAATTTATGATTTTTTTTTTTTTACCTTTGAAGGCTGATCTCCCCACCCCATTTGCCCTTATTCTTGCCCTAACCAGTTTCAATGAATCCATAGACTTTTTGTTACATTTCCAACAGAACGTACTTATATTTTACAGACTAAATCCCTCTTCTTTGTTTTCCAGTACTGCCATGCTTTATAATGTCATTACATTTATCTTTTGGTGTTCTGGCCCAGACTGGACTTTCATAAAACTCCTGTCATGCACTTGAAGTTCCCCAGCTGTCTGCTACCCTGAGTTTTCAGAGTAAACCCCTGATACGTGGACAATGCAGGCACAGAGAAGGGTAGCTTTTTCCCGTGCTAGAGATGGACATCTGAAAAAAAAAATAAATAAAAAAAAAAACAAAAACCTTTCTCATCATTCAAGAGGCCCAGTACTCCTTTGGATCATCAGAGTTTTGACTGTTCCATTTCAAAGTGAGGAGAATCACTAGAAGATGGACAATGTGTCAGCAGGGGCATAATTGTAGCGAATTGTAGGAAATATCTTGAAGCATCTACAATATTCACACAGGCTGCCCTCAGTTTCATTGTCTCAGCAGACTGGCATTTCCTTTTGGTAGCTAACCCTGCACAGATTATAAAAGTGAGGACAAAAAGGGGAATTATTTGGCTTATAATTGTGTTTCTCTGAAAGCATCAGCCTGGAGATATCTAAATCTTAAATCTTCTTCTTTCTTTAGAGGTTAAGTTTTAGGTGCTCCTTCTTTTCTGCTTGGTGAGGGTTTGGCTGTGGGGGGTATGGTGTTTTTTTCCTTTCAACCAAATACATTTCAATTTACATATACACTAATTGCTGAGGAATTAGGATGTAAGAACTGCTGGGAATTAGGCTCATTATTTATAGTTCTAAATAGTTTTTACATCCTGTTTCTATGTGGTCCTCAGTTAAATCCAGAAGGAGGCTACAATTTCACAAAAATCTCATCTTCTCATTCCATTCTCTTCTTAAGATGCAACAAAGGCTGAGGCAGAATTCTGATTTCTTTACTTATTATATTGCATATTGTTTGTATACGTTTGCAGGCCCAGCTAGCTACAGAACAAATTAATTTGTATTCCTAAAAAGCAAATGCAAGGACAAAAAATTATCATGAAAATTCAATAAAATGTGGTGTTTTCTTAGGCACAAACATAGCACATTAGTGTTCATTTGCAGAGATAAGAACATGGATTGGCGAGGAAATAAAGAAATCCAGCCACAAAATTAAGCCTGTGATTGCCCTCCTTTGTAGTTACTTATGTCAGAAATAGTGATTCAGAAATAATAGCTATATTGTCATGAAGCTGAGGTACCATAATATAAAAGTATCTGTACATTGATTGTTAGGTGGAAAGAGTAATTACCATTAGCATTTCTTTTATCCTTATGGTTATGTGAGTTATTGATAATGAAAATGTAAAAAAATAATGATAGAACCATTCTGAAATGGTGTAATTACATGATTATGGACATCAGTGGAACATACTTGTCCTTCTGGAACCTATTCCCAAGTCCTTTTCTCATGATATCACTCAGGTCTCCAATTCTGTGCCTGTCTGTGCAAATTTAGACTAGTTAATAAAAGAATTTAGTCTGTTAAATGACAGATGGCACGGTTCATATGCATTTTATTTGCTTTGGGCTTGTATTACAGTGCAAAGGGTGGAGTGATGATCCAGGAAAGACAGTGATCAAGAGAAGGCTTGTATCACTGCTATCTGCTGCGCAGCTTACATCAGAGCTCAGAATTTCCCAGGAAACAAACTTTTGGAAGCAGATGATAGATCCCATGAATTCTCCTGGCAGGTTGCCTGTAAGCTGAGAATCCCTGCTTCAAAGATCAGTCCCTTTTCTAAAACAATGTACATTCAGAGTTCCTGAAACTTTTTCATCATCTACAAATACACTACTTGTCTGCTATCCTGCCTGCAGCCTGGTCACACGCAGGGCATAAGCAGGGCAGCTTATGCACACCTACAGATCTTCATGCTAGAGAAGTATAGGTGTCGGGACTATGTGTCAATCTGCCAAGTCTCTCTTTAATTTTGCTCATATTCGGATAAAGTTCAGATACAGACTGCCCTGGCACATTTGACAGATAGTTACGCGTCAGCAGAACAAAAGGAAGGTGTTGGGAACTAATGATGCAGTAGATTAAATCCTACCTTTTTCCTCAGGTTAGTTTGTGTAGTTTCTGTAGTGGCCACCCAAGAAGCGGGAAAATAAATCAAAATAAAACCCATATAAACTTACTTTTTCCACTTGCATTTTATTCTGGCATTAGCAACTTGGGTCATATAGTCAGGATATTTCTGAGACCTCTTATCTAAATAGATTAATAAAAAGATACTTTGATGCCACTAAGTACATATTTTGAAGGAAATGGCACATTTTGAATACCCTGTTATGTTTTCCATGCAGATAAAATAAAAAGCAGTAAGTGCAGAAGGAGGAAGATGTGCATTTCCTTGACACTTCAAACACCTGAATGCACACACACAGAGAGAGAACACGAGCACTTGAGAAACAGGAATGAAGCTGACTGCCAATTGAAAGGGAAAATAATCATTTGGGATTTGCATTCCAGGCAAAACAATACATAGAAAAGGAAAGGAAAAAAAAAGAAAAAAAAAAAAACACAAAACCAAAAAAAAACCCACAAAGAACTAAGACAGATTACAAGAAAAACAAATCCCCAGTTTTTTCTAAATACCCTGAGTACAGAAATAATACCAGAAGTGATTATGTGCAAAGTTGCTGAGTATTGCTGGTCTGATCCACCTTAAACTAACAATTGGTCTTTTTACACATTATTCATATTTCACCATTGCAATGAAGACTAAACTGCAGTATAACTAAAGACTGGACTGACATAGATTTAGAAGCATAGTCACCAAAAGGAAAGAAATTTGGAGCACACTGCTCCCACCATCACCATATTGAATATATATAACTCTCTCTATATATAATCTCTCTTTAAATATGAAGTCTGTTTTCAGGTTTGGTGCTACTAATCTATCTAACAATACTGTACCATACAGCTATTGTCTAAACTAACCAGTATATGCAAAATATTTTTTGCATAAATTTTGGAGCCCAAACTTTCAGAGTTCATTGTTAAAAATGAAAGTATACACTGTTCCTTGCTAATTTACTTCCTTTATTTAATATGCTATTTTAAAGTAGCAGCTTAGACCTTAAATTAGTATACAGATATGGGTATAATCATGAACAGCCTATTACTTTATCTGTAACACTGGGAACACATGCCAGTATTTCCATGTAAGCCATGGGATTCAATTCATAAATATTTAAGAAAAAAATCAACCTTGAACACTACTGAAGTAAGTAATCAACCTTCCCTTTCTATAATGGTTTTCTAACGCTATTTTTAATACATCCTGTGAACTTAAGGTCCAGACCACATTTTCCCTGATTCAATTTGAAGATCCAAGGACTGAAGTTTATACTGCGTCTTCATCACAAGCCTCTGTCAGAATCACACCAGTTGATTCTTGCCAAGTACAGAATTCTATGAAAATTTACAACCCAATATCCTTTTGCCAGAATAATCTTCCATGTGTTCAGTCTTGACACCTTCTAAAAAGAGTTAAAAGCAAAATAGCATATTGAACGTACTTGATAGTGCCTTTGAGGAACTTATCTCTACTGAAGGGAAGATACGACTATGTTACATGCACAGAAAGTGGAAGAGAAGGAATACAAACAACACTTCCTCTGAAACGGTCTAAATTGTCTTTCCCGTTACTTAGGCTGTCACAGGAGTATCCACCACTCACTAGCAAAAAAAGTGCTAGAGTATAAAGCTGTTTGTCTGCCTGCATTGCAAGAGTATTGCAAGTCTCCTCTTCCCCCATCTCCCTGCCCCAGAATAAAGAAGAACGAACTGAGAAGATGGAAACAGGGAAAAGACAGGAAAAATGCACTTGTATGGAAGTTTGCGCTCAGCTGCATGAACACAAGTCAGTTAACTGAGCTGAGAAATAAACGAGTGACAGAAGTCAAGAAATAACACAGAGAACTTCATGCTCAGGAGGAATGACTGAGCTGCAGATAAGCTGAAGCAGCTTTTAGCATTACAGGTTGGTCACACTGCATGCATTAAAAGACCTCCTCTGGCACAGAAAAGCAATGTCAAAACAGGCACACGCACTAAGGGCAGAAGGAGCACACTAACAGTAAATCCGGTGTGCTCTAACTAAATGTCAGAGCTAAAGGTGATACTGAAATAAAATTCAGAAATTTTAACGAACCATTTACAGTTAGTGTAAGCTATAATATTCTATAATGTTCTTCATCAATTTAAAATAAATTACAATATTTAAACTTGGAATATACCTTCTACATTATTCACATTTCGGGACATTAATATGGGCCTGTGCTCTGAAATCCTTTACTGACTGTCCTTTATTAGGTACTCAGGTGAAGCTATCGTTGATTTCAGTAGGACAGAGAAAGGACTGAGATATTCTTCCCTCTTATTGACTTCCACTTTCTGTTCTGTGCTAAAGTAAGACTTCAGGATTTGGTTTATTAAAACTGTTCTACTAATGCACATGAATGTGTTAGGAGCTCAGCACAAGAATTACTGCGTGAAATTATAAGGCTTATGTTATACAGGAGGTCAGACTAAATTATGATAATAGTCCCTCTTGGGTCTTAAAATCTATGAACTATCTCTGCCTCCATCCTAGTGTAGACTGCTACTTCATCTAGTCATCATCATATTTCCAGTAGGGTCTAGCACCTGAGATTTCAGTGGAAATCAAATCTCCTTTCACCTTTCTAATGTAACTAGATAATTACACAAGGAAAGAAAAATTTCTTCCCAAGGCTTGTAGGCTATCATACTATAAATGAGAGTAAGGTACTTGTTTTCTTTCTTCTGTAATAATGTTTTAACACACTAAAAATGTATCATTACAGTACTGTAATTCGTAAGTTATTAACACATGCAGCTGCATCCAGTAACCATTTAGTTGATACTAGTGGGGCATTTATGAACCAAACCTTAATTGGGAGTTTTGGGATGGAGGAACATTTTTAGTAGTGAGGTAGCCAAGAAAAGTTCATCCACAGTTCATATAACCCTTCCAGAAATTTATATTAGAGCACAGTTGCACAGAAATGGCAGCCTGAATCTGAAGAAGGGTATCTTGCCTGGTGTATCAGTGTCAGGAAATCTTGTACCAATTAAGAATGCACAGCTTTGCTCTAAATATTTGTGTGTACAAGTATTTTTTTAATTTTTGCTCTATTTTTTTATCCAGTGTTGGAGTGCTGCCATATCACACCCTCAAGATGAAGTATAAAAAATGCTGAAGAGAATTTTATCACTTATAAAAATGCAAAGATGGCAGTGAAACAGTGAGATCCATATCCATAAAAGAGGCTAGGAAAAGGTATGAGATGAACTGCCAGATTAGTCAGTGAAACAGGGAGAGAAGCGATCATCTGAACTGAACACAACATCTTCAATCCAGAGTCTACTATTCTTTCAAGACAAATTCAGGATGGGCAATTGGCTGTGCAAAGCCCTTAGTTAATTCTCTCAGCATTTCTTAACCCCACGGTTTAAAAAAAGATATGAACCCAGCAAGCTTGTTCAAATTGCGCAACCCCAAACATCAGAGCTGCAGTGCAGCAGTTCCTATTTTTTTCCTGCATAGAGTCTTCTTGAAGTACCCTGATCTGCTCAAACCACTGCTGCTGTGTGAGGGAGAGCCCATTCTCTACATTCCAGATGGAACCTATGCCATACGTTCTCTGTTAGAAACCCTGTCTTTATTATTCTTTGTTTTCCTGTTTCTCATAGTGCAGTACTATTCAGAGCAGAAGTGTTCTTGTATCTGGAATGCAAACTTTGGTTAAAATTGAAATTGCTGCTTTTGCCTCCCTACATTTTTTGCTGAACTCACTGAAAAATCTGTGATCTAGAAACCACAACCAAACACAGCTATCAGGTGTCAGGAAATGTAATTGGACTGACACCTGCACACAAAAGAGACTGGAAGGTAAGGACGAGATGAGAGCAGCCATCTGGGCAGAGCGAGCCATTTGCATTCTTTGTATAAAAGCTTGTGATGCTAGGTCACAATTCCTAACAATTCCTAAATTCATAAAGTTCAGTGAGATCTGACTTCTAATTTCTAAAGCACGTTTGTAATTGCCAGGAAGAAAACATTTCACTGCAATAGAATCTGCATAGCTGTACCAGGAGCCAGCTCTGAGAATTCGCAGGGCTCCAGGCTCCTTTAGCACATTTCTGTTGCTCTCTGTACACCTCCAAATGCAGGGCAAGGAGTTCTAACCACGCCTTTCCTTTGTGCAAACAGGGTGATTATGACAAAAGAAAGGGAATATCACAGGAAAATATATTTATAAACCTAAAACTACACTTCATTAACCTTCAATAATATATACACTTCTCCTATGCCAAATGTGTGCTTATATCATTCAATTACTTTTTTTTTTCAAAAAGACGTCTGAAGTTAAATATTTATTTTCAGATGTTAATGACAGTAAAATGTCCCATTTTCTCCCAAAATCTATTAAGTGTGAGATTACTACAATTTAAATGGACAGATTTGACAGCCTCTCTTTTTTTCCCCTTGGACTGTATAATACAATTAAAACTTGGATTACCCATCTAAAAAAAATGTATTTTGTCTGTGTGTGTGTATATATCATTTTTCAATCTGATACATATTCTAATAGTGATTTAAGGTCTTTTGGGAATTTGTATTCCAAAGATTGGTTGTGAGACATCAAAATTACTTTTATATTTTGAAAAAAACGATGCATGAAAGTATATCAGTATTTTCTCTGTATATACATAAGTATAAATATATATGTATATACTGACACACACACACAGAATCACACAGGTGAAATCCATATTTCCGTAATCTCCTTGACAGACCCCAGAAGAAAGTACAGGTTTACTAAAAGTGAACGTATTTAAAGGTGATTTAATAGTGATGTACACAGTTTGGATACTAAGAAATCAGCATATTTTAGCATGAAAAGCTGCCTACCAATATTCAAGAAGACATAAAATAAGATCACCTATTCTTTCCAATGTCAAGAGAAGTAATTCTGCATTCCAGTACACCCAAACTGAACTAGACCACTTCACTGCAAAGCGCCTCTGAAATGATCCCGTCTAACAAGTGTGTACAATGAGTCATTGACCTGATCATCTTAGAAATCCATATGTGCTAATGGAGAAAAAAGACTGGGATTTAAGTGGGGAAGTGAGAGAGATGGCCAAGAAAGCACAGCTGCATGAAATATGTAATAAGGAGCCTTGGTCTCTTCTGGAAACCACAGAATCAGTGTGGTTTCTTTCTGCTTTTAGCCCAGCATTCTGGGAGAGCTGCCAAAAGCAAAAAGAACTGCAGGAGGATAGTGAGGCTGACTGGAAAGGAGGAAGACAGTTAAAATAAAATGGGGTTTGCCTCTGAGAGGGAAATCTGCAGAGCACATAATCTGCTGGTAGGGTCATCAAATGATGAAGGAAATTTCTTGGGCAAATAGCATCTCTCCTCCCGGATGGAAACTGGCAAAAGGATCCCATTTCCTCCCCAGTAAACAATGGCCAGAATTGTTGATTTTCTAGTCTCTGTCCTGGAACCAGGATTTGGCAAAAAATAATTTTGGAGAGGAAAAGCTTGGGATAAGGATCTGGAATAAAGACAGCCAGGTGTTGGAAGGAGTGCTTCAGGAAAATGAACTGGAGCAAGCTGAATTTGGGGTGAACAGCTGCATCACAACTGATCGTGAGGAATCAGATGGGATGTGTGACGGACAGGCCTCTTGACTGCTGCATGCGGTGTGCTCTGCTCTGAATACACACTCCATCTTAGAGGCAGTAAATCTCTGCATGGGAAAGAAAGAGTTGTGAGGAATGGATGTTGATTAAATGCTCTGGGAGGCTGTAGCTTCAGCAACAGGCAGAACAAAATCTGCATAACTGAATTAAGCACCATAAGACAGGTGATTATTTCAAGTAGGGGAATGCAGGCAACGGCTTCATTGAGCAGGAGGAAGGGCAAAGTACCTGGAACAAATTGATCACGATGCAGGCCATAAAAGTACTGCAACTTCTACAGCATCTCTCTTCCCAAATGGCAAACTGGGAAGGTACTACTCTTCGATGCCAAGCGGTGGTATTTGGGCTCCCCTGGAATCAGGATTTGGTCAAAAATAAGGCACTAAAGCAACAACAGAAAATAAATGCTATTAAGCAGTCATGCGGTTTCATCTATTAAAGAGATTATTAGATTCTAGAAGGTGATTTAGAAAACATGGTAAATTTTAATTTATTTTATATCTTTTGTATATATGGGTGGAGAAGGGTCTCCTTTTTTCATATTTTTTATTTCATTCCTTATTCCCAAGCCAAAGGCTGAATCACAGCTCTGTAACAAATTGTGCAGCACTGTAGGATTGAATCTGCAAACTCTATTCCAGAAACACTTAGTATGTGCATAAATCAATTTTTTCTCTTAAACAAAAACAACTTTTTATGCTTCACTTGCAGAAGTTACATTTAAATAAATTCTGCAGAGCAGGATTTGGAGGAGAATTCAGCTGTTAATAAACAAATGAATATTTTTAAATAATGAAAAGTACATTTTATGGGCTAATAGATAATAGACCACAGGTACTCTTTGAAGAAAAAAATCAGATAACTTTTAAATAATAATTTTTAAATAACCATACCTAAGGTAACTGCCAGAATTCTGATTTTTGAAATGTAGATACTGGAAGTGTGTGAGTAGGAAAAAAATCTATTAACTATAAAGAAACAACTCTGATTTAAAATAATATTAAATGAAATTAATAACTGTACCATTATACCCAATGTTAAAAATGCTCATAAGAAGTTTTCCTTGTTCATAATTTCTAGCAATTGTACCACAGTGGCAGCACCGCTCAGAGCAGAACTCCTGGCAGGGAGGGAGAAGAGGAAAGTATGATGTACCTGCGAGTGACCTTGAAGATGGGGGCTTTTTTCATCCAAGTACTTCTGACAATCCTTCTTTGACATGAAACTTCTCTAAAAGCACAAGGCTCTCTTTTCCTATGGTGTTTGTCAGAGAAAATTCTGAACACGTTTTTAGCAGTTACATTGTCTAAATTAATAATTTTAAAGTATTCCTTTAAAAATTAAAAACTTTCTTAGTCCAAACAATCCAATACTCCGCTAATTTTGGTGACCAATTTCAGTTTTTTATTTCCAATTGTATAACAACCGGCAGTGCTCTTATCTTTACTTAATTAGCTTCGATTTCTAATGTTAAATTCCTGCATTAGATTAAAAAGGCCATGGTAAGCCACACGCTGTCTGTAAATAAGATGAGTCTGTTGTGAAAGGTTCATATTCAAATGCACACTGTTGATGACTAGGAAAGCTGTGGGTAATCAAGGCTGTAAATCTGTCATTGTGACATACAAGCAGTGCTTAGCACCACACTTAGTACAAGGGCAAATATGAAAGTGGAAAACTTGAAGATGACTATTGTGAAGAAAACAAGCAAATAATTCCAAACACTAATTGGAGAGCTCTGGTTAGTTTAGGGGAGTTAAACCCTGCATCTGAAAATTACCAACTTGGATTCACTACAGATACTGAAAAATTCTGTGGTAAACCATTTGTCTGTTGAGAATCGCTGTCAAAATTGATACTGCTAGATAATTATCTCATCAGAATGAGTAAGCATTTCGGTTGGACAGATTGGACAGATACTGAAAGGTATTTTGTATCTGAAAATCTTTGCAAATGGAAGGAGTGAATTTGATATGATGATATTCATGAGTCATTTTTATTTATGACATAGGTACACCTGGGCTGGGAGAATTTTGCTGTTTGCTCCATTTTTGTGCTTGAGATAACTGCTATCTTCTTCTACTAGTTTTTGAAGATATGAATACTTATTCCCAGATTGCCAAACAGACTGATTTGACTTTTATTAGAGTTCCTGCAATACAGGTAGAGTTGAGAAACGGTAACTGGAAAAGCCAGTTCGGGCTCTGTACATGCCACGTAACCGCATTTTACATTTACATGGAGTCATGTTCAGTGGCTGAATGAACCACACAGTGCGTCCTCTGCTAAAGAAACTAGAGAAAACTGAGATTTG
This sequence comes from Fratercula arctica, assembly GCA_947846985.1. Lineage (NCBI taxonomy): Eukaryota > Metazoa > Chordata > Aves > Charadriiformes > Alcidae > Fratercula > Fratercula arctica. The sequence continues at coordinate 18,632,165 of CANTUZ010000026.1, forward strand.
TGCAGAAAATCTGTTGTTCTCCAACATTCTGCTACATTTTATTACAGGAGTTCCACAAAAGATGTTATGATTTTGTGTATCATGACAGCAGTGAAAATCCTAGCAGTAACACCCACTGAATCAAGTTGTTAAGGCTGAAATTTTATGACACCACAAGAATTACCTGTAGTAAGGTAAATCAAGAGAGGTAGAGTTACTGGGACCTAATAAAATCCTTTAATGTCAACCTACCCCTGGCAAACCTATCCTTTTGAGAGTATTCTCTGGTCTTATTTTACTTTCCAGCACCTTTGAGTTGCTTCATGAGTTCATATGTGACTTTCTGCGGCCCGTCCACTGGCAGTACAAAGTATCAAACAGAGGTAATACAAAGTACCTACAAAATAATAAATGAACAAAAACATTAATTAAAACATCCATTCTCCTATTTATCACACATTGTCTATAAACATACACGAAGAAATTACTTTGGAGTAACTGCTGAAATCCCCATGATAAAGACTATCTCCCACCTCAACTAATTTTACTGGTCTCAGTGACGCTGAAAGTCACAGTCTCAAACTACCTTTTTTGCTACTGCTATCTCACATAGTCAGTTTTACCAAAAACTAGGATGACAGTGTGCTCATATTGTTGTTTGTTCCAAATTAGTGGTCCCTTCATAATTCTGCAAGCAAAAGAGCAGGAAGCAGCTGTGAGTCATTTTGTATTTGCAGTGTTGTAGACAGAAAGAAGAAATGCCAATCAATTATTCTCTATCCAACTTTTGATTTACTTGAGAAGAGGAATGAACATATCTGGGCTTTTAATAAAAACACCAAAGTGATTTGAATACCACATGTCACTTATACAATTCTCTAAAATTGCAGGTTTGGTATTCACATTGAAGAGAGTACATAGGAAGTCTTGCCATTGAAATATTATGAATAAATACTTCTGCAGTGACTCAGTTTTGACTGTCTCTGATGATTCAGTACATTGATGCATATGTAGAGAACAAGAAATAGGTCAAAGTCAAAGCAGGTCTGTTCCCAGGAAAGACTCCTGCATGGACAAGGGAGCATGAATTTCTTCAGACCAAATAAGCATATGCGATTTCCATCATAATGACCATCTGAACTAGTCAAATTATAATTTTTGTGCCCATTTCTAGAAGCAGCATTATTGTAGGCTGAGCTCTTAGGACAATCATACTGAGATTAATTCTTTAACCAAATTATCTCAGATCTGACAATTCAATGATCAGGTCTTCCTATCTCTGCACATCTGTCTGAGGAAGGTACTTTATTATCACCAAATGTTATCTTAGCCTGTCCTGAGACTCTGAGTGTACTTAAGTGATACTGGTGTTTACAGTGTAGTTGCATCCCTAAAACAGCTGCAAAAGAGTGACAAGACAGATCAAAGCTCTGTGGAAGTTCTTCAGGTAAAGTTCCTAATCACAGACTATTAAAAGAAACAAAATCCTGTCTGACTCATGGAGCAAGTGACCTGTAAATGATGCTGCTTCGTGAACTCTGTGGACAGTTCTGCATTTGCCACACACCTTTTGCTTCAGAAAATTTAGGTCAATTTTCTAGTTCTTCAATTTTTTTCTAGCAGATTAAATTGGGTCACGTTCCTAGAGAAGTGGGTCATTTTTCCCTGTAAATAAACAGTTTCATGCCTGCACATCTTTAGTTCAAAGGCTCTATTGTTTGTACTCAAAAGTGCACAATCCTTTTGCTTAGCCAAGAGGCAGTGATATTTTTTTTATTTTTTTTTACAAAGGGCAATCTTTAGCCTGACCCAGTAAGAATAACACATGATGTTTTTCAGTACATGACAGTGAAAAGTGTCCCTTTTCTGTCTTCCCATAAAAACACTGACTGGGGACAAAACCCTTAGCCAGTATTGATTGATCTGGTCCACTGACTTCAACAGAGACATTCTGATTTGTATCATGTGGGAACCCATGCTAAAAAAAAATCAGTGTCCAGTGCATAAACATAGAAAAGTTTTTTCCAATTTTTTAACACACCACAAAAGATTTTCCTCACATCTGTTCAGGTGAAAATAAGGACCTTTAGGGTGATAACATTGTGCAGCTCTCTGGCAGGGTATTCTACCTGTAAAGATTCAAGCCATACCAATGATTCAGCAGACAAGGCTTAGTTGATTTATACAGGATGGTTCGGTTAATCGTTATAAGAAAAAAAAATAACCTAACAATGATATAATCCTCTCTCCTCATTTTCTTTTCAATATTTAGGCTTATCAGTGTTGTTATCATTTATGTCATCATGAACATGAGAACTCCCATATTGCTAAGTTATGATAAGAGTTAGATAAGAGTTGCATACTTGTCTAATGTCCATAAATATAGTCAGCCATTTAAAGTTCACATATGCGAATATTATGTAAGGTCATTCTTAAGACAACCTTTCCCCAATTCTTTTTGTTCTTTTCCACAATTTGTTTCTAATGCCTAATGTCTACAACAATTTTTTTCTCTGTGTTGCTAACTTTTCACTGTATGTCTCAATGAAAATCTAAGGATTGAAACTTTTTTTTTTTTCAATTCACAACTCTCTTGCTCTCAAACTGACGTTACATGCATGTGCCCAACAAACCCCAGAACATCTACTGTCTTTATAATTAAATTCCTCTTCACTATTATTTCTTCTTTATGAAAAGAGGAATTAGTTGACGTTAAATACAAACAAATCCAAGTTTATTACTATCTCAAATTTCAGCAAAGATAGGTAAATTCAGCATTTTAAAACAGCAACAATTATTGCACAAGTAATTTATTTTTTGTCATAGAAATAATGTTTATTAATTTTTATTTTGTGGGAAATCTCGTCCCATATTGTTGATATAATTTACTTTTTTATCTTCAGTGCTACTTTACATGCTTAAGGAAAGACCATATAATATATTTAAAGTGTAACAGCTGCAGACATAAATGTTATTCTTACTCTTTAGTCACAAAGTTAGTCTAGTTTTAATATCCAATATAATTTCTCTCTATATAACAGGCTCATAGAGTCCTTCCAATCTGGTTTTCTGTGGATTTTGGAACCAAACCTTTGAATAGAGATGTACCAACACCTGTTGGTTTGGAAAGCCCTTCCAATATGTGCTAGAATTTCCCAGCTTCAGAAATACCTCCAGAGGTAACTCACTGTATTTTCAAAAGAAATTAAAACTATATCCAGATTTGACAGCATTTCTTGGTTTGCTAGGGTTTGGTCATAGGTATCACAGAATCACAGAACCACAGAATGACAGGGGTTGGAAGGGACCTCTGGAGATCATCTAGTCCAACCCCCTGCCAGAGCAGGGTCACCCAGAGCGGGTTGCACAGGAACACATACAGGCAGGTTTTGAATGTCTCCAGAGACGGAGACTCCACCACCTCTCTGGGCAGCCTGTTCCAGTGCTCTGCCATGCTCAAAGTAAAGAAGTTCCTTCTCATGTTTATCTTTGACTGCATGAAGAATAAAAAAAAACCTATACTGTTGGCAATGTTTTCTAAATTAATTTGAAAAAAACTTCCAGCAGCTTCACTGTGTCACTGCAGTGATTTTATTCTTAAAACATTTGCTTAGCTACTGTAATGAACAGGAACACAATAACTAACATCAGTGAATCTCTGTTTCTGAAATGCTTCTCAAGAGAAACAAAACTGAAATTAAGCTCTATTCTTTGACAAAAGAAGATTGTAGAAGAATAAAAAAAATATCCAGTCTACCTTCAAATAAGTAAACAAGTCCTTTTCAGATTGATTTTATGATACTGATATTCTTATATTGATGATTTTTACTCCATTTAATTATATCTGAAAGAGGAAAGGTGGCAACATCTATAAACATAAGTAGCTTGTGTGGATTAGATTGAAGTGGAATGAATAACACAGCACCTCCTGCAGAGATCTGTGCTGTGCAGCCTCAGATGATCACCCACAAATACAGACCAGGACAGCTGTGTTCTCAGATGAGGTCCTTGATGAGTGTTTTTCATGACATACCTTTGTTTTCCTTGAAAACATGGTTCTATATTAGTATAAAATGGATTTTTCAGTTGTCTCATAGTAGCATTGGACATTCTCATGTCATGGCTAGATTACACATCAGATATATGACAAACTAAATGAGCCAAAGAGACCAAATCTCATTCCAAAAGTATATGAATCAGTATTTTTATCTCAAAAATGACAATTGGCACCAATATGAGAAAACCAAAGAAACAAAAATCTGCACACAAAATAGAAAGAAAGGGAAGCTGCACAGTACTAAAGGCTAGAACCAGGTTCTCTTCCAAACTTAAGGGTTGTACATTTCTATTCACCTAACTATCAACTAGCAGATTGAAAAGGCATTGATATGAAGATACCAGCTGTTCAACTGGATGCAGTGAAACAGAATATAAATAAAGTAGAGGAAGGAGATAAAATATATCAAATTGAGAACCCAAAATTTGGGCAAAATATTCTTCAGGTTTTTGGTGGTGATGTATCAGAAAGAGAAATATAAATTCTGAGACTCTGTTCACAATGACAGTAACTGTAAATGAAAAAAAAACATAGTAGTGGGAGAAAAAAGAGCTAAGAAGTAGGACTGAATAAGAGGTACTTATGAAACTTTAAAATGAAGTTCTCAGAATTCTTTGTAAATGGTGGATAATGTGTGGTAGGAACTAATGGGTATGGGACTATATTTGCAAAAAGACAAATCATTACTTTGTTTTCCCTTCTGCTTTCAAAACTGGAACAAGACAGGTAATAATCAAAGTAGCCTCAGGATATGAGAAAAGGAAAAGGAAGAAAAAGTAGAATTGTACAAAAATTATCAACAAAGCAAGAGGAGACTGAGATATCAAAGGAGCAGACTGGGATGAACCCATGACCATAGAACAAAATTTTCAAAAGTTTAGTGTAAGAGACAAGAATACTGCTGGTAACCTAAGAAACTGAAGAGCTGGTGTAGGATAGATTTGGAAACTATGTAACGACATTCCCAATTCTGAAAACACACCAGGACTATCCACCAGTTTTGGTAATATTTGTTAGGTTTATGCCCCTATCAACACTATACAGCCCAGTGTTAACCAAGACCACTATTAACCAAAATCAAGTTATGAAAATAATACTAAATCTCTATTTAACAGCCTGCCATAAAATTTATTTTAATAGTACTTTTAGTCAACAGTCTTATCATGCTTTTACCAACAGTGTGATCAATATGAGCATTATATCTAGCCTACAATTTCACCCACCACTTCAAAAGCTTCATAAATCATCAACTTTTGTAACTTCTTGATTACCTCCTAATGTTCATACAAAACAAGGATAAAAACAAAAATCACCCTCTGATGAAAGCATGCTGAGCACTTGAAAAACTTTTATTAAATGATATCCAGTTAGCAACACCCTGTTGGGCCATCACTGTGTAGTGATGATTATGGAGTGCTCTTTCGCATAAACTGAATAAATCTCATAAATTGTTGATGGAGGTGCTTTAAAATATCAGCTATTGACCAACTTTACCCCAGCAACAGAAGAGAATTGATTTAGTTTGCCTCTCTTCTAAGAAATTTTATCCCTAGCCTGGGGCTTGGGGATTGTACAGCAAACAGATCAATCCCATGTACTTTCAAGGGCTGAAGAAAACTGTTCACTCCATGTCTGGGTTTCCTGAGAGGTCTGCATCTTGCTACCTGATTTAGTGATGCTTGCCCACAATATGACAAGAAAGGGGGATGAGAGTAACCCATCTTTAACATCAAAGAGAGTTCAGACAGGGATGATTAAAGCTAAAATTGTCAGGCCAGGTTTTATGATGAGGATGGGTATACAGCAGACGTGTAATTGAATTCCAGTTCCACTCCAGCCCCAATTCTCCCTGTCCCTTCCCTGTGCTGCCTTGATTGTACCAGGGAGCGTGCAGAGACAACAGGCAGTGCTGCACATGACACTTGTGATCTCTGTGCATACAGACAGGTTTCTTGGGCAGTACAGCTACACCCAGATTGCAATCTGAGGGCAGAACAAAAATAAAACAGCATTTCAAAGGAGATAATAAGACCAGAAATGCCTTATGTTGCTGTTCCACCTCTACAAGGTTTACATTATAGATTTGTTCCCCAATGTTTTCTGAACTTGCACAAGGTATGGGAAACATTTTTATTTGCCCAGAGCTCTCAGTGAATTAAAAGTGCAACCAGCATTTTACTCCAGTTCCTGTTAGACCTTTAAAGAAAATTCTCTTCTGCTACTTTTTAATCACTATTGCAGATGAAAAACTGAAATGTCTCTAGAGCTCTTAATGCTGTTATGCCTCTCTCTTTCACATCTCTGATGCTCTGTAACCGTACAGAAAAAAAAAAAAAATCCATGGACAAATACTACTCAAAAAAAGTTTGCTGTTTTAAGACAACTAAATAAAAACAGGTGAATTCAACAACAGTAAGGAGTCTTATAACTCATCAATTGTCTTTCAATAACATGGTTTATTACATTTAGGTAACATCTCAGGAATACAGAAAGAAATCCCTTTTTGACACTCCGTCTATAAGCACATGTGAAAAGGACCACTGGTTTCCTTGGGGCTGCCAGTGCCTTTGAAATTTACAAACCCTACCATTCTGTGATCTCAGTCCCTAATATCACATAAGAATTTAGTACAACCCCAGCTAATTCTTGTGCTTATCCATAAACTAAGAATGTGTTCTCAAATTGAAAGAAAAGGTTTACCAGCATATATGGACCAGGAAACATTCAATACAAATACAGTTTACGCATGGAAAAAGTAAAATGTAAATGAGACAACGAGACAGGGCAAAAAGATGGAAGTCATTTAATACCTGACTGAATTGTCTCACGGGCTCTGAGGCAGATGCTGAGGGACCTCTATAAAATGCTTGCATGGAATTGTTTTCCTTATAATACAATCCACAAAAGTCAACTTATCCAGTGGAAAGTCTCCTACATGAGGCAATGAGAAACACCTTAATAAATTCCCAGATGAATGAGATGCACGTTGAATTCTTTCATGGCTGTTTATTGACCCAGATATGGCATTGCCTAGAGACTTGCTGCTCCTGTCTCACCCAGCTTGTAATTTTCCTTTTGCTCCCATCTTACCACAGAGGGTAAAATCAGACTTGAATTCAGTTTTTCGGGCCTGTGAGCACATAGGACCATGATTTTCATGATTACCTTCAATTTTGCTGTATGTGGAAACCATTGATCCTACTTGAAACTGCTACAGAAGTAACACAGTCTGGTACTATAAGGTGGTTCTTTCACTCAGATAATATTTTTAAATAAAGTGGCATCTCCAGTGTTATATCATCTGATTCATTCTTTCTACATTTACATCAAAGTTCTCATTTAATCAAAACAATTCATAGCTTGCAAAGGTCTTTGTCCGCCTTCCTACCAGGCAGTTTAACATCCAGAAACTCCAAATCCTCACTAAAATATCTTGGGAAGGGAAAGAAAACCAGCTCTACTTTTCTTCAGGAGCTCCCAGATAAGGGAGTAACCCAGCAAACAATTAGTTTTAAATTTTCTGTACTCCTTGAGCTCCATTTGCCTCGGAATTAATCCTTCTTCTCCTCCATAAATATGCACCAGGTGGCTCAGGAGGACTTTAGGAAGACCTGAAAAGGCATACTACAGAAGACATGCAGTCTCATATTCAGGAGGCACCGAGTATTCCTTTATGAAACCTGCTGTTTCTGGGCTCTTCTTCCAGAAACTACCTTAATGCTGTGTGGGAGACTTGAAAGGATTAAATTGATTGCAAGTCAGAAAACTATGTTGCAGGACATTAAGGGAAAGATTCTCACAGAGCTATGCAGTTACACTGTTAACAGAAATGGAAAACAAAACTAAATGTTTTACTGACCTGAAGGCAAACAGGTCTGGTTCTGAATTATAAGGAAGGAGTAAAGATATGGCACAAAAAGTCATCTGCCATTTTTCATGATACAGCTGCTCTCAGGGAGAAAACAGACAACTCACATACAGAGGCAGAAAGCCTATTCTCCCAAGCTCACTTCTGCCAAAGGAACACCATGCTATTTGCTGTAGAAATGCTGCATTTCCTTTCCTACTCTCTTAGTGAGACTTTTTTTCTATTGCTTTAAATGTAGCACTATGTGTAAGGCAGATTTCCTCAGCTATTTGTATATCTCTATGACTAGTCTCTTTTATCCTTGGAGAAGCCATAATATCAAGTTCCTAGCAGGATCACAGTGAGGGAAGACAAGGTTTCGGGTTTAACAGGAGGCCCAGGCATATGGGGAGAGCATTGAGTATATCTGGTACAGTTTTGTCACTTCTTGCCAAGAGTCAGATCAACCTTTCCGTTCCTTATTGTAGGCATGGAAGGAACAGAAGCCCAAAAGTCCTCAGTGTGCCTGCAATTCAGGAGCAAGAAGATTCAGCTTGTTGAAATGCAGCCAAAAGTTGGCTAATAATATACAGCTGTGTACAGTTGACAAACCTGAAAAGAATGGGTTTACCAATGCAAAATGTAACGGCTAATCCATTTTTTACCAGTACGGTCTATACCAAATATAGGGTTCTTCTTTCCTACTATCAATAACTAGTTTAAATCCAGCATCAGTTTAAGAGTTTTTAATGGTAAAGAACAAAACACAATGAAACTTTAGCATGCTACTTAAAAAAAAAAGCAGTGCAGAATATAGTCTGAATTAAAATTTTCGATGGCAAGTACTGAGCTTCTGAAAAAATCTACTTTGTCATTTCAGTGTGTGAATAGGAGCCAAATTCTTTGGAAAATGTATTAGGATATTACCTTTTAAAAGCATAAATCATGTCTTGTTTAGAATATTCATCTAACAAGCCAAACTGGAAATTATATTTTGTCTGAATACTCTTGCTTTAATAACTGCACATAGCATGTAGTGGTTAAGTCATTCCCTCTCTTCTTTGCACCAGCTGGTTCGAAATAAGCACATGCCTACTTTCACTTCACAATTTTTCAAAGCATCTGTATTTCAAAGCATCACAGACATCTGACATCTGTATACATATACAAACTCCATTTAGAGGTAACAGTGTATGCAAGTACCTCCTACACACCCCTTAGTAAAATTCTTCCCTCTTTAACTCTTTAACTGAAGGAGAAGGGGAGGATCGCTGTAACAAAAAAAAAAAACAAAAAAAAAAAAAAACAAACCAACCAAAAAAAAAACTGAACAAAAAAAGGCAGCTTGGGTGATACTGTATTTCAGAGTAAGAGGGGTTTGGGACACATAGCTTACATGCAGAAAAAAGTTTCCCAAAAGCTATGAATGCTTTGAGTACGGGCCAAGGAGGTTCATATATGAACTTCCTCAATGCTCAGAAATTTCAGAATCAATAGTTTCGGATTGGTCCATTTTCTTTTAGTAACTTCATAGGCACTATGTGTCACAACGACAAATAGGACATCACTGCATGCTCACAACTTTCAGAAATAAGCCTAAAGGCTGAACAAGTGGTCCTCCAATTACCCATGTACTAAAATTTAACTGTGGTGTTTTCTATTTCTTAATGTTTTCTTAACATGGATTCTCATTCCCAAAATTACTCAGAGCTTGTCATTTTATCAAGAAAGCTGTGCTCTATCAGAGTTGCGGATGGCGACCTGTAAATGCAGCATGAAGTGTTTTGATCTGTTACTCCACTTATCCTTACAGCCTAGGGAGAGTGCTAAAGGGAAACCATTATCTGAAAAGGTGTCAGGTCAGTGCAGAACTGAAAAAGAACTGCTCTGAAACTTGTATCAGAGAAATGTAATGCTTAGCCACAAGAAATTCTTTAATGTACATATGACATTTGCCCCCTGGATTCATATTGGGAACGAAACTGACTGACGTTTTCTAAACATTCCAGAAACTCTCTCCAGTTTAATTCAATGCACAGAACTTGCTCAGGAGGGAACAAAACATTTTTCCAAAGTCTTTGCCTGGCACTGCACAAGGGAAAAAAGAAAACAAAAACAAAAAACCAAACCACAGCCTTAAAGGTCAATACTCCCATCTTGTGGCTGATGAAGAAAACGCACATATCTAAATACAAATGGAAAAATTATTTCCATGTAGATAGTTTATAAAGAAGAACTTACTTGAATAGAATTTTCCTTCTATGTCATAATTAAATTTGGATCTTAGAACTGTCAATGTTCTATTCAGAAAAGGAAGGATGTGAAATTTTTTTCATCCTCACTTAGCCACAAGACATGGAGTTTCTGTAGCAAATTCCTAATTGCAGAAAGTTGGGAGGATGAAATCCATTTTTGCCATACTTCGAATTCAACAGCTCCAGAATAAAGGCAGGGGTGTGATGGAAGTCCGTAGGCCAGTGGAGCAGCAGGTAGTACTAGAAGTTAAGGATACATGATGCAGCAGAAAGAAGCAGTTCATTCACAGCACCTCATTGCAATTGATACAACTCTGATTTCTGCAATCCTATAAGCCTCAGAAGCAGGGGAAAATCTCACTTTTCCTGGGTCTTCCAAAGGATTTTTATTCGTGATTTATTAGCTGTCTGCATAAGACTGAAATGAAGAACACGTGGCTGAAGTGCCTCATTAGAGGTCCTATAGGGGTCCTATGGTAGGCACCCATGTGACCTATTTACTTAGACAAACTATTGCTGAATGAACTTGTTTCCTCTGTCATTTCGCTGTGTCCATATAAGTCCTAAGATCTTATGAATCCTGATTCTAGATTAGCATCTCAAAGTGAAAACAGTGATAATTTATAATGTGTGCTAATGCCAACACCAGTCTGAGAGTGCTTTTGCTCTGTTTGGTGACACTGAGCTATTTGCTTTAATGTTTGGACACAGCCAATTCCTGGGTAATGCCAAACATACAGTTTCAGAAGATAATGCTCTCAGTGGAAACACAGCTGGAAGCATGTTGGAATGGATGAGAATTACAGAGATGATGAGTCAGGTGGTATCATCTTAATAAGAAGAATCAAATATGGAAGGGAAAAACTTTTTAAAGAAGCTTGAACATCATTTAAACATACTGGCTCACATAAAACAGCTAAATGGGCCCTGAGGGGATGCACCCGCTAGGGCTGAGGGAGGTGGCATATGTTATTGCAAAGCCGCTCTCCATCATCTTTGAAAGGTCATGGAAAACAGGAGAGGTGCCTGAGGACTGAAGGAAAGCTAGTGTCATAGTAGTCTTCAAAAAGGGCAAGAAGGAGGACCCAGGAAACCACAGGCCAGTCAGCCTCACCTCCATCCCTGGAAAGGGAATAGAATAGCTCATCCTGGATGTCATCTCTAACTGTGTAGAAGAAAAGAACGTCACTGGGAGTGGTCAGCATGGATTCACCAAGGAGAAATCATGCTTGATCAATCTGAAAGCCTTCTGTGATGGCATGACTGGCTGGGTGGATGAGGGGAAAGCAGTGGACATTGTCTACCTTGACTTCAGCAAGGCTTTTGACACTGTCTGCCATAGCATCCTCATAGGTAAGCTTTGGAAACGTGGGTTAGATGAGTGGACAGTGAGGTGGATTGAGAACTGGTTGAGTGGCAGAGCTCAGACAGTTGTGATCAGTGGTGCACAGTCCAGTTGTAGGCCTGTAGCTAGCAGTGTTCCCCGGGGTCAGTACTGGCTCCAGTTGTGCTCACAATATTCATCAACAACCTGGATGAGGGGACAGAGTGTACCCCCAGCAAGTTTGCTGATGACACAACAGTGGGAGGAGTGGGAGCACACCAGAAGGCTGTGCTGCCATTCAGCGAGACCTAGACAGGCTAGAGGGTTGGGTAGAGAGAAACCTAATGAAATCCAATAAGGGCAAGTGTGGGGCCCTGCACCTGGGGAGGAATAACCCCATACACCAGTACGGGTTAGGGACTGACCTGCTGGAAAGCAGCTCTGCAGAGAGGGACCTGAGAGTCCTGGTGGATGACAAGTTGACCATGAGCTAGCAATGTGCCCTTGTGGCCAAGAAGGCCAGTGGTCTTCTGGGGTGCATTAAAAAGAGTGTGGCCAGCAGGTGAAGGGAGGTCGTCCTCCCCCTCTACACTTCCCTGGTGAGGCCGCACCTGGAGTACTGTGTCCAGTTCTGGGCTCCCACAGGGAACTACTGGAGAGAGCTACAAAGATGATCAAGGGAATGGAGAACCTCTCTTATGCTGACAGGCTGAGAGATCTGGGTCCATTTAGCCTGGACCCAGAAGGAAGACTGAGAGGGGATCTTATCAATGCTTATAAATATCCAAAGGGCAGGTGTCAAGAGAATGGGACCAGGGTCTTCTCATCATGCCCAGTGACAGGACAAGGGGCAATGGACACAAACTGGAACACAGGAAGTTCCATCTCAACATAAGGAAAAACTCCTTTACTTTGAGGGTGGCAGAGCACCGGAACAGGCTGGCCAGAGAAGCTGGGAGTCTCCTTCTCTGGAGATACTCAAAACCTGCCTGGATGCGTTCCTGTCCAGCCTGCTCTAGGTGACCCTGCTCTGGCAGGGGGTTGGACTAGACAATCTCCAGCAATCCCTTCCAACCCCTACCATTCTGTGATTCTGTGAAATATATAGAATGGGAAGATTTGGGGAACATTAAGGCTCAAACTTATAAACACTATGTTTTGTTCTCACCTATCTCCCCATGGGACTGAAATGAGACCACAGACCAGTCTTTTGACTTAAAAATGGGACTACTTGGAAATATGTGAACCATACATGTAGTAAGGGGTTCTGTCTGACCAAGTTGGAAAGAGTGAAACACAGCGAACTCTCTTACAGGTTAACAGCATTGACACCAAGTGAAGAGGGCCTTGACAGGAAGCTCAGCATTCAAGAGAGATGGTAGATGTAATATTTCAAAGAAAAAGATTCATGAAGTGCACTTTCAAAGACAGCAACAACCACTCAGGAGGGCTCTAATTGTTCCCTAACAAGCCTGCTGGCAAAATGTGTCAACAGAAGTACTCAGGTAAGGTTCCTAACCCAGGAATTACAACTCCTCAGATGAATGGAGTTCTCTGTCTGCAAACTTGCTTATAAACCAGACCCCCAAAACAGTGTAAAATTATGAGGGAGCACAAGATTGAAGTTCGGGCATGTCAGCTTCAGATGAATAAAATACCATATTAATAGGATATAGACTGCAAAATGAGAGAAAAGACACAAGAAGAGCAGCACCAATAACATCTTCAATTCTCTACGGTACCCTCTAAGTACACCTGCCAAAACACCTCAAAGGGATTAGCAACTTCAGTTAGTGCTTCAGTTTGTTGGTATGTTTTAGTTTGAGCAAAAAAAAAAAAAAGAGTCTCCCTTTGAGACAGAAGCTGTTCAGTGCTCATTGAAAATTGTGTCTGATAACTACTGAACTGGGCATGAGGGATGTTCGCCATACTGAAACATGAGTAAGGAGTGTACCCTTGCAGTACGAAGATGAAACATATGCTGGGCTGTATTACCAACAGTGTGGCCAACATGACACAGTGACCGTGCTGCTTTACTAGACACTTGTGAGGCTGCATGTGGAATAGTGGGCTTAGTTTTGGACATCTCACCCTGTACAAAAGAGATACTGATAGACGTGAGTGAATCTGGAAGAGAGCCAGGCACTAAGATGATCAGAGACTGGAGAACATGCTGTCAGAGAAGCTGAGGGGACTGTGTGTGTGTGCCTGAAGAAGAGACCTAACTGCAAATTCCTCTGCTGGAAGGTGCGTTCTGGCCTCCTCTTCTGAGAGATGTATAAGGAGAAGAGATAATGGTCAGAAGGGAAAAAAAGGGAAATTGTAATTGTATGTTAAGAAAAAATTCTTCTCCGTGACAGTGCTGAAACACTGGAAGACATTGCTTGGAGAGAGTGTGTAACCCTCTCGGGTGTTGCAAAACTCAATTGGACAAGGCCCTGGGCCACCTGATCTAACCTTGGCATTAGTCCTGCATTAAGCGAGAGTCTGAAGTGACTTTGGTTTTGCACTGAGGCCTGACGTGAATTCTGCACTGAGCAAGAGGCCAAAGCAGAAGAGCTGTGGAGGTCCCTTTCACCTAAATTTTTCTATGACTGCATATTTTAAGAGTTTAGGCATAATGCTGTAAGAAATACCGTAAATAGAATAGAACTTAACTCATATAAGGAAACATTGTACGTAGAAGTCATTGACTTGTCTACGATACAGATACAGCAACCTCAAAGGCAATTTGCACAGCGTCTCTGCCAGTCCGATGTAGTATCCTAATCCAACATGATGACCTTAGTCCAATGTGACAGATGTCAAAGATAAACTGAGGTTAACAATTTACTTGCTGACTATAGGCTAAGAATGCTACTTTAACAATTAAAAACTGGTTTTGTGGTCAGCAGAACTACTGAAGCTTTGTTTCAGAAGAGTTTGTATTCTTTGCTTCCTTGTACTATTCAACACACATCTTCCATATCCTCACCGGGGAAAGAATCAGCAGTACTGTGGCTGGTCTGTAGGACTAGCCAACAGCCATCTGCTGCCAAATAAAGGGTCTAACAGTTGAGTTCTGCCTCCATTTTGTTCTGGGGGCACAATGACCTGGGTTCCACTTCCCCATCCAGCTGCTGTGCTAGTAACATTGATAGAAACACACTTATTATTGGGACTTCTCCCTCCTCTAAATGTGATTAAAATTAGCTAGCAATTTCAAATCCTAGGGTGTATGAGCAAACTGTTGATTACATAAGCCTTGTTTTCTAGGCTCAATACAAGTAGTGATATTAATGTATATTTATTAATTTTAATCATAGCATTAATGCAATAGAGGTAAAATACAGCTGAGAAGAAATTCTGACCACAGATTTTTTTCTTCCTATGAGAAATCAGAGCAAAACGGAATTCTTCCATGGAACAGAGTTTTTCAAAATATTACTTTGGGTCAGACAAGCTGTATTTATAGCCTGTCATTTATTTCCAGTGACAAACAATTTAAACTGAAGAAGGCTGTGTTTCATCTTCATATAGGTAGGAAATACTGAAAGTCCAGAAAAAGTCAGAATTCTTTAACTCCCTTCAAGCAGCTTTTACAGTTTTTGTCATATTAATATATTCCTATAGAAAACACAGGTTTTCATGAATAGTTCTTCCCACAGAAATCTTTACATCAGAAAAGTACTGTGCAGCTGTAATGTGCCACAGATAAATAGATTTTTCAGGATGTAACTGTTCTTAGAGGGAGTAAGTGTTATAGATATAATTGTCTTCAGCCTGAGACAGCTCCTGAGGACATATCTTCAAGATTTATGTGCACGAATTTCTACTCCAGTGATTGTTGAAATATAGATGCCAAGTGGGGATATACATAATGAATAAATAGCACCCAACTGCTTCCTAGAACTACGGAATTCCAAAAGGCTTCCTGCTTGCTGAATTATGTTACTAATATGTTACTAACTTCTTATGATAAGAATAGAAGTTGAATTTAATTACTAAGTAATACCATAAGGTTTCAGATCTTCAAGTGCAACATTAATTCTACATTAGTAAATAGGAGTGTTGATACCGATAGACAGTGTTAAAATAATTGTATTACAAGAGGCTACATTGATCATATAGAGTCAGATTGTGCTTTCATGCAAAACATGGAAGCAAACCTGATCCAATTACTAGATCACCTATCAGCTATGAAGTCAGGATCTTAACAATTCAAAGAAAAAGTTTTAGGTTTTGTGAAATCTTCATGTCTCTGTTCTCCCCACGTAGGTGTTTTTCTTTTGGTTTTATTTGAGGTTTTTTTCCCCCAGAGGAGGAAACAAGTGCATTTGGTAGAACTGAAACAGACAACTGGCAATGTTTGCTCCTCCCCAACATGCTACTGGGGATTTTCACGCTTGTTCACTGTTTGACCTGACATTTCAGAAAAAATGAAATGAAAAACTGTATGCCCTCTTGCTTATCTGAGACAGGATATTGTGGGTGCTGAGTGTGAAGCAGTACACCATAGCTGTCTCTTTAATAATCACATTAGGCCACTGTTCACAAGGTCAAAAATTTTCAGTCTGTCAGAAGTTAGGTATCCAGCAACTCATTTTTAAATATGCCACTCACAATGGCAGAATGTCAACAATAACAGTGGAAGCACTTTTTCACTATGCAAAGATTATAGTCTACGAATGAACATAATTCTTGGAAAGTGGGAAGCCTTCAGGCAATGGACATAACTGAAATGAGTACCCCAAGTGGGTGGCATCCTAAAAATCAACTGTTGGGTATTTTAGCTTTTTTTTCTTACCAACTCATGATTGTAGTTTCTCTTTCACCTTTTGTTTTTTTGACAGATATATAAATTTAGCTTTCCATTTTCATGACTCTGTGTTTCTTAATAGTAATGAAAATGTAAACAAAATCTTTCAGGCGTGATTCATCTCACCTCCTTTCAGCCTTGTAGGCTTTCTATATAGTCCATGAAGAGAAACAGACACTTTTAAGACATGATTCTTCTGACCAGTTGTAGACACCTATTTTAGAATGACATTAACCACTACATTCCTCTGTGGTTATTTCACAGAGCTTAGGGTAGCTTAGATGCTACGTAAGTTTACCTACCTGAATGCTAAGGAAACTTTGGACAATAATTTCCATTATCCATATAAACATAATGTTATTCTTGAGATTAGTAATTTTACATTATTTGATGTAAAATGGGGCTATTATTATCTTACACAACTGAGCCTTTGAACTGAAAAAATGACAGTTTGTACTGTTCTACCCTTACGCGATGTGTGGGCTTACATACTGTGTAATTTCTGTATCATTATGGCAGTGTCTATGTAGGAACAAAACCAGGACCATCCATAGTGAAAACGACACTCTATAAATACCACCTCTACACAGGCAAGAGAAGTGAAAAGCTGGAGAAAAAAATAAATAAATACAAGCAATATGCACTGTAACGTTGCAGACCGCATACACATGGTTAGGTACAGAAGGCAGAATCTAGACAAGCGAAGGTGGTCTAAACAGATAAGAAAGGTATGAAGGGACCGAACCACCCAGCTGATTTTCTCAGGGAAAAAAAGCAAGTAGTCAGAACTCTAGAAAACACTAATAGTATTTATAGATCTGTTTCTGCTCTGTTTAACCTATGCTAACAGTTGTTTTGCCAGCTTTGTTTTCTGATTGACTCCTCTCTGCTCTTTCTTTACAATATCTTATCTGCTAGATTGAGCCCATTATCTGGGTCCTGATTTCACAATGATATCCAAGACTGCACAGACAAGACTGTATCTGAGTCTGGGATATTCCAGAGCAGTGGGATGGAATCATCAAGTCCCCATTTCAACTTTTTTGTTCCAAACTCAGCTGTTCAGCCTTACCAATTCCAGCAGCCACTTGGACAGATTTGGTTTATAATTTCGGAGTGCATTGGAAAATAAATGATCAGAACTCAAATATTTGCAGACAGTCCTATATACAATAGAAAAAAGCTGCTCTCTGGTCAAGAATCAGCTGGCCAATTCTTGGCCATTGATGATACCAGGCCAAAGGAGGAAAGTGGACCTTCTTGCCTACCATCAGCTTAAGAAAGAGTTAGAGACTTTTTTTATAAGCAAAATAAAAGCCATTCTGACTGGAAATTATATACATTCTTCTCTCAGAAAGTAAACACTCATAGCTGTAAAAAACACATAAACACTGTTTTCACATACAATAGTCACATAATGCTGCAGTACTGTAGACTTCTGGAAAATCTTTCCAGACATTATATTGTTCTATTTCTTATCCTACATAGCCAAGGAACTCAAGTCAGCAACAGCTCCCTCCATCTTTCTTTTCTCTTTTGTAATACATAACTTTCATAACTAGTTCAAATTCAAGCGTTGTCTTACTGTTGCCCAGTGACATCCACACACAAAAAATTTCTGTCTCCCTTTAACGAACTCCTGGTGTAGACTGAAGAGAGAAAAGTTGTAATACTATGTCAAAAACTAATGAGGCATATAAACTTCTATACTAACATGTCCCATCAACCTAAATGGGATTAATATACACATTAAGCAGTTTTTGATCCAAGCCACCCAGCAGCTATGTTTTAAGGAAGACATTTATTTTGAAAGTTTTGAAAACAACAGTTTCAGATTCATGGACTTGCTGTGTTGTCATGCCAGTTTGAGTATTTCTGGTATCCTGCCATTATCAATAAAGTTACAGCTACACATTTCCTATAAGAAAAATAAATAAGGTTTTTTAATTGTGGAGTTTGGGCCACTTTCAACATTACTGACAATAAATAACTCTCTTTGTCAACATGATGTAGCTATTAAAAATAACTTGGCATGTGATTTGATCAATGGTGGTAAACAGCATTTGTTAATTTGTACTAAATCATGTACATGCCACTCCCCTCTAAGAAAATTTGTTTTCTATATTGCAGAAGTATCTTGACACCGAAAGTAAGCAGAGGTAAATATGATTCCATAGCAAGGTAAAGACTATAATTTGTGTTTGTCTCCTACGGTAAGATGAAACAATAGTTTGTATGCCAGCTGAACATCGCCTCAGTATAAAAATATAAGAAAATGTTTACAAATTTATATTCTTGTACAAATATGGTGTTCAGTGTCTGCCCATACAAATCTACAAAACAACAGAAGGCTTCTGTTTTACATGATATTGTCATTCCATACCTAAATGACTTAGTTGTGACATGAATGGAGGATTTTTTTCCTTTTCTGTCAGCAGCTTCCCTGGATATCGCCACTTCCTGAAACAATTTATGCTACATAACGTTTCCTTAATTTCTTACTATCTGACATTGATCTATACTTACTTTTGAATTAGATGTGCTTCTGTCAATATAGAGTGGGACTTTGTCCTTCAGTTTCAAAAGCAAAATACGTTCAACATTTAAAGAACGAAATAACACTGAAATGATTATTTTGGACCTTTAATGTAATTTTGAATTGGTAACTCAAAAATGAAGGCCTTTATCTTCCCTTATGTTAAACAGATTTTCTAAAGCTTTCTCTTTATCCAGCATGATCCTTGATATGTCTTCATATATTAAAAAATGCTTGCAGTAAAACACTGTTGAGAAGTTTAGTTAATATGTTTTTATATAAAATAGAAGGTGAAGATAGTTTATCCAGGAAATCTTTTTCAGTACAACACTATTTGGAGATTATTAAAGAATGGCTTCTCTGCATATCTGGAATATAATAAACAATAACAATTCAATGCAGTAATTTATAATTATTGTCAATATTAATACAAATAAATTATTGCTCGAGAATATGGCTTGAAAGTTCCTGTTATTAAGGTGCTATTCTGTCTTTATTTTTCTCTATTTTGAAAGCTAATTGAGTTATTCAAAGTGTTCCTGCTAAGAATAGCTAAAAATACCAGGACAGACCTAAAGCTGTATTCAATGACAATCGGTCTTTTGAGGTCATCCGAAGATGGTCTAGCAAATAGAGCTATACAAAGTATTTCTCTAAATATCTGCAACAGAATGAGATCCTGGATATTTGAACTACCTTAGTGTTGTTATTATTATGGTAAGTCTGAGGCTAGAGACTATCTCACTATTTCTATGCTATTTAAGTATTAAGCCAGTGATGTTTTAATGTGACTCTGTCTACAATCAGACACCACAAATCAGGAATTCTGAACACTTAGGAATTTAAATAACATTTGCATAATCTGTTCAAAATTATGTCATTAGAAAGGCCCAGAGATTCTAAGTTTCAGCATAGTAATTCTTATGATAAGTCATTTATACTCATTTTAATTAAGTTAGGGTAGGAAAAGTTTCAGTTAAAATGGGTTGTACAGTCTCTTTATACTACTAGACAAACGTATGTCTGGGCACATGATGGATATCACACTACAAAGCCCTCAGGAAAAGAGAGAAGAGACTAACGGAAGAGTTCAGCTTTCCAAAATCACATCTTTCTCACATCTAAAGGTCCACAGGAAGACCTTTTGAGAAGTGTTTTGAAGACAGCTATGGGTCACTTATTCACAAAGACGACGAATGCTTTACGCTCTGCATCGCCCACCACTGACGAAGAAGTTTGACACGCATGTCACTGTAAGATGATTTCTCTGAACTAAATGCCTTTTTTATTTCAAGAAAAGAAAAAAATATTCAAAAGGAGAATATGTAAGAAGAGCTAAAAAAGAGTATCTAAGGTTGGATCTACACAATACTGGAGCACACAAAATTCTGATCCTGAAGACATACAGTTTCTTTGTCATCTAAACACGAAAGTTGTCACATTTTTTAGTTCTCCAGGATTATGTATGACATTGTCCATTGTCTCTGGACTGCTCTCATCAAAGTTTGAAATATGTTCAGGCACAAGAACAGCAGCAGCGCAGATTTCCCCTCCATGCTGTTTCTATGCTTCAAAGGGGAGAAAAAAGAATGAGGAAAAAAAAAGAATTTATCATCTCCGACACTCAGTCTCTGGTACAAATGAGTTATCTCTCCTACTGCAGGGGGGTCTAAAACTGAATACAGTATTCTGGATGCAGTTTAACAAATGCCAAGTGGAATGAGTACCAGTTTAATGTAGAATTTTATAAATTAAACCACTGAGGATATGGTATTTCAAGTTACAGCCACAAGGTAGCAGAAGAACTTTAATTTGAGCCACTTATATGATGTAATGGATGTCCGAACAGATAAGAAAAGCATATATCTAAAAAAAGAAACCACCACACATAGCTTTCTCCTCCCACCCTTAAAAAACAGCCCCCAGACATTCCTTAATGACATAAATGGCAACATTCAGCTGTGCCTGGAAGCTCAGTGATGGGAAAATCTGGGTGATGTGTAACACAATATCATTAAAGACAAAGACTTAAAATTTGTATTTCACAACCCATGAACTACAGGTTTTTTTCTCTCTTTAAACTCTTAAGAGGGAAACAAAGATTTTGGAGCTCAATATCATTATCAATCAATCCTGTTCTAGACTTCTAAGGAATAGTAACTGCCTTACTGTCTGTGCTTGTGCAATATATTGCAGAGTGAAAAATACTTCTATTTAGGTTGACTTTCTCTTTTTAATCTGTTTTAGTTTGTACTTTACCTAATGTTAACTATTGCACTTCAAGGGCAGGTTTCCTCAAGAGTCTAAGCTCTGAGGCAATTCAGATCTTAGATGACAGGAATCATCTTCTATAAGTATTTAGAGACATATTTTAGTCCCCATGCAGAACACTTTAAAATGCAGAACACTTTAAAATTCTTCACTTTCATGGACAGAGGACAGTTCTGCAACAGGTCTATTAACATTGTAACAGCTGATACAGGATTCTGAACTTTTAACTTGTAAACTTGTTAAACATTTTTTTTCCATATTTTACTAACTTCTTGGAATCTTCTCCAGTTCCCATGATCTGGAAGCGAACAAGTAATTAGCTTCAGTCTGGCATCAAACTGCAGAGGCTGACACAAACCTCTCACCTACAGGAAGTAAGAATTACTGAGAATTTTTTACTGATTTTTTTCTTATCTGCAGCTTCTGGGCATAGCCATATGGTCCTATTCAATCTGATCCTGGTGGTGATGATATTTTATATGAATTATATATAGCATAAAAATCTTTGCATAGCATTTGGGCACAATGGCAAGCAAAGACTTGGGAAGCAGAAGGGCAACAGAAGGTAATTAGAAATCTAATGTGAGATTAGCTCAAAGAAAAGCACTAGGGAATTAATTTTTAATTTATTACTTGCCTAATACTAATATTAAACCTGCTGGCAGATTTTCATGCAAGAGATCATGTTAAAGATATTTTATCCATCTTTGTTTTCAACATAACCAAACTCATGTTTGGTGTCTGATTACAAAAGCAAAACAAAACCAAAAAACAATAACAAAAAAAGAAAATCACAGTTCTACCTTATAAAGAATTACGTACATTAGAATTTTAATGTCAATGTTTTTTTGGCAACAAATCTTACAGAGGAAAAGGGAGACTTCTTTTCTTAAAAAAAAAAGGGCAAAAATTTTCTTCAGCTTTATATAATTTCTTCATGTGATTCCCCATGGATGTATGAATTGCTTTTGATCCACTGCTTACATGGAAGATCAGATTAAGCACTTTCGTAGTGGCAGGGAGAGGGAGATTCAGGGCTGAGGATTCCTTACTTCAAACTCATGAGTCTTGATACGTGGTAAACGTCACTGTTGTGCCAGAAACCAGGAAAACACTGCTTCTTTGCACCTCTAATTACAATAAGCTGAAATTAATACTTGAGCTTAAAATTAAATGTAGGCAATTATTTAAACCTTTTCA
Organism: Fratercula arctica; assembly: GCA_947846985.1. Lineage (NCBI taxonomy): Eukaryota > Metazoa > Chordata > Aves > Charadriiformes > Alcidae > Fratercula > Fratercula arctica. Next base: position 18,654,432 of record CANTUZ010000026.1, read on the forward strand.
TCCTGTGTTGTTGATTCACTCCTGCACCACGCTACACAAAAACTTCAGAGAGAATTGAAAAGTTTTGTCTAGTCATTTACTTTCCTTATGTTGTCACTTCTTTACAGAAAATCAGATATTTAAGTTTTATCAAGGTTGTCCAAAAAAAAAAGGAGAGTGTTAGAAACCCTTCTTTTATTGCCTGGTTGGTAGGCAAGAGAGATGAAGTGGTGAAGTGTTACACTAAGCAGTCTAGGAAATGGGGAAATAACTTCTGATTAAATGCAGATGCTGAACTAAAAGTTGCTGCTAATCACAACCACTGGATCCTGCTTTAAAGAAGGAAAGAGTAAAGACATGACCTCTTTCCACTCACCATTTACTTCACTGTCACATAATTCCTCATGCATAAATACTACAGTGAAATAACTTCAGTCTTCTACAAATGTTTCTACACATAAGCAGGGTATTACAAGGACAAAATAGAATGACTATTTGTAAAAATAGAATAAATCACAAATAGAGGAATTAGCATCATGAAGCAGCAGAAACTTAGTAGACATTACAGATGAATAATTGAAAAGTGAATAAAAGGAATCAATTTAAACATACAGAATGCATAATAAGCATTAAAATACAACATATTTCAAAAGATATCAACATAATGCTAAAGTACAGAGTTAAATATAAAGGTTTGTGCTAATAAGGCCTGATTGTAAAAGAATCTATATTTTGTAATGACTAAGAGGCTGATCCAAGACCAATGAAAATCAAATCAAGGTTCCCATTGATTCCAAGGAGTTTGGGACAAGCCTTCTGAAAAGAATAAAATTTTGCATTTCTTTCTTGCACATTTTAAATATTAAAACTTAATTTTGTAATGTTTCAGCCAAACAAACTAAAGCAAAAGACACACAAGCTTTTCTAGAATTTGTTCCTGCATATACAAAATGAACAAGTACACATTGCTCCTTTGAAATGCTCATAAATCAAAGAGTTCTCACCCCATAATGCATGGCACTGTTTATAATATCAAGGCAGAAAAATTGCTGAAGGGGTCATGGGATGCTATCAGAAAGGCATCCAAAATGATATATGACTGAGCACATGTTTCGTGTTTGGAAAACCTTCAGTGTGCTCTACATGGAAATGAGGGGGTTACATATTTGGAATCCAATCTCACAATTCAATCTATATGAGTGGACCCTTCTGCCTGCACTGATTTTCACTCTAAGACAATTGGGGTTTGTTCATATATATTTCATTTTAGGCTGGAGAAATGTTTCCTTTTAGAAAAAGCATATGTCATGTCACCAAAATTCTCTAATGCTTCTATTTTAAATGCGCTGGTGAAGACACCTGGTATTCAGAGAACTCTTATTACCCACTCTGGGCAAATGAAGCCACTCCAAAGCAGAGGATTCAGGTTCCCATGTGAAAATCTTACTCCTGAGCACTGTCAGTTTAAGCTTTCCTGATAATTAAATTATGGTTCATAGGGAGACAGACAGTGATAAAATGAGATCACTATTCTTTCATGGAATATTACATCAGAAGAAAATGAGGGACTACATGTATTCATGGTATATATTTCTTTTCCAGGTAAGGAATATTTTATACATTTATATTTTATATATTTATATTTTATATAAAATGTATGATAAATTAAAAATATTTACTGTACTTAGTAAATAATAAACTTTGATTCCTAAAACAGGAGAACATTAGAAAGCCATCCTGGATGACAACAAAAGTCTGTCAAACCCAGAACCTAGTCTCCGGCAGGGATCACAGGCAGATATGTAAGTATGAGTAAGAACAGGACAAGAATATACATTGTTTCTCCCTAAAACCTTCCAGTCTTCAAGTATTTTCAACTCTTCATGAGCTAGAAATGGTTTATATACATTTAGTAATCTTCAATGAATTTCTATTCCATTAAGTTTTCCATTTTCCTCCTGAATCTATGTAGATTTTTACTATCCACAGCATCATTTGGCAGGGAGTGGCACTAATAAGCTACCTATTGCATAAAGAACTACTTCTTTTATTTGTTTTGAAACTGCTTCCAATACGTTTTCACTTGATCTTCTCTCCCTCCTTCCATCATTCCCCCTGTATCCTACAGCATTATATACAGCATTATCTACAGACTACAGCATTATCAAAACTGAATTAATAATACATAACATAGCTGCAGCACAGTATCTTATTACACACATCAGCTGTTAAGGACTGATTGTTCCCATCTTTCAGGTGTAGAAATCAAGATAGCTAAACTTTATGCCAATGTAAATATATGAGAATTGTAACTACCCCTAAAATTGGCTGCTTCTTAATCTGTGAATATATACCAATTTGTAAAGTCTATAATGAAGAAATGACACATCTGCTTTGTCAGGAAACTTTCCGACTCTTCTCCTCTTATTTCAACAGAAATGTAAATGAAAATACTGTCTGCAAATTCATTCTGCAAAAGCATAGCAATTCTGTGAATGATCGTCTCACTCCTCTATCTCAATCATTCCTAGGAACAGCACTGTATGAAGCAGAAGCCTGAGAGACATTAATTAATGTGGTGAAGTGGGACAATCTCCAAACCCAAAATTACAGAGCTTGACATCCACTGCAGAGGTTGGATCTTGCAAAGAGTAGGACACCGAGCCAAAGCGTACCAGCCAAGGATCAATGACCACTTGGTTTGCTTTCCCAAAACTTTGTGTTGCTATTTGATTTTTACAGCACTGTTGCACAACAAACAAATGTACTGAGGCCATTTCAATACAAAATGTGTTTAACATATAATTTTCCTAATGTTTGGAAATATTCTCCATTGTTTTGAAAAACAGCGTACGTGGGGAAAAGATAGCATTATATACAAAATCTGAGGGATGAGGCACAAAAAGGAAATATTTTGTCACACCACAAGAGCTAAATGCTCCTCCCTGTTTGACTGTATTAAAATTCTCCACCTATACCAATAGAAATCAACTTTCATTAATATCTGCCAAAGTGCTACTTTGAAAAACAGCAAGATAGGATTTGAGGTTAATTTTATTTTGGGTTGATCCAGTTTTATTTTGTTTGTACAGTTTTGTCTCTGTTTTATTATACTTTGCTCAGTGTTGGCTATTTAAACCAGGTTGCCTTGTTCTAGCACACCTAGCTTAGAAATCTCTTGGTTTGATATCATGTTTAGCAGCTGAAACTGTTTGATCTGGCAGTGCTAGAAAACTTAATTTAAAAAGCAGCAAAGATGAGTTAGTCTGCTAGAGAGATTAGGGTCTACCTTCTTACACATAGCCAGCTCCAGCTCCCGTTTGGGGCCAATGGGAACCTTTCAAATCACTTCAGCTGGAGATAGATAAATTTTTCTCTCAAGCAAATCATCAGCTTGGGAATCTGTGCCTAAATATGGACTTCATGATGAGAAGAATGTCTCTAAAGCTGAAATCTGACCAAATTGTCCCCACAGATAGAAGCAGACAATTCTGAACAGTCCTTAAAAGACTTAATTTCTGAGACATATTTTCTGTCATTCAAAAGCTTTTGTATTTCTATTAATTGCTTCTGATATTTTTCCAGTAGCATACAGTTATTTTCACAATGAGATTTTTGTCTTGGCCTATCCCAAACCCACTAAAGCTAATGAAACAACCACCCAAATTCTCCACAAAATTCCCATTTTACTTTTTAGTAACTTATGCATTAAAAAATATTACTGTATTCTGAATTTTTCAGGCTTATATACAATACTGTCTGTTGTGGAAACATTTCACTTTGTTTACTACATTCTTTTATTGCTGTGCAATTTTGAAACATGTTCTTGTGAAAATAATTAATGTGAAGCCACTGCAACAGTGATACATATTTTCACAATGCACCTATTGTTTTTATAAATAGAAGTAAACCCCTGATTTGCTACCAGAAAGGATAACATCTCTCCAGAAACCCTCAACTCCAGTATGAATTCTAAGTGTTTGTCGTGACACCACTGATCCTTAAAACAACCAAAGCAATTTTCAATAAATCACCTTGTTATAAACTTCTGCAATCTTAAGAATAGAAATTAAGACAGAGAAAACCAAATATATTACAGCTTCACTGTTTGACTCAAAAAAAATAGATCTGACTGAATTTTAGAAAGAAAGTCAGTGTTTTGCATCTCCTGTTTGGCTGAATGCTATAGCATAAGCAAACAACCATCTAGTGCTGAGAAAGTGAGGAGTCTCCCCACTGTATCTCCCCACAAAGCCCTGTGGAAACTACAGAAAGTTAGGCTGGGATTCTCCAAAGTGTGTGAAATCATGACAAACTAGTTCTCATTAATGGAAGATTTCCTGTCTTCTTAAGGTGGAAAAAAAAAAAAAAAAAAAAAAAAAGAGTTGTAAATAATTTATTAGCTACAATTAGAATTCTTTGTAATAAATATAAATATCCTAACTTTCCAGACGGAGAAACTGAGGCATAAATTGAGTTTTTGCCAATATCCACCAACAACTTCCTGTTATAACCGTGAGATGTACGAACACCCACTGTGCTATTTATTTTCGTCAGTGCTGCCTTCCAGATGTACACTGTACTGATTTAATTTCAGAGGTTGGTTGTCATCTCAATCTTCCATGTATATCTTCTAAAATATTAAGTAAAGCCAGTGCTCCATTCCCAGTCTCATTTAGACTGGCTTTGCCTATTATGTATCTGCTAAAACCTTCCCTATCTCTCCTGTCACTTCCTTGGGAGATCTGTAATGGACCTGTCTGTCCTGACATTTTCACAGGCTTCAGACATTCTAATTTCCTGATCATCTTTGTTGGCAAGTTCTTATTTTTTTTTCAGTATTTCTTCTTCTCCCCTTAGGGAATGAGTGTTTTTACTGTCTGTCCCTATATTCTTTTGGTAGTTCTATTTAAGTCTTTTTATAAATCTAGCTATGTATACTTCTTCCTGTCAGTATATCACATCCTAAGGTCTGCTGTCTCTTTTAACTTATCTTTATTCCTTATGTAATGAGGAGAGTTTTGTTTTAGTTGGGCACTTATTTCTTAAATATTGTTCATTTCTGATTGCATTATAATTGTTTATGGTCAATCTTATAACCTCCTGTATTCGTTGTTTCATGCTTCATATTTATACCCGGGATGCTTCTTTTTCACTTCATTACTTTTCTTTTTCACTGACTGTAGCTGTTCCAATTTCATTTGCAGTAAACTAATCATAAGCTACCATGTGTCACCTCAGTGATACTTACTAATCATAATATGTTTATCATCTCTACTTTATTACTTCACCCAGGATCTTCTGTCTTCTTCAATAATTCATCACACTCAGATGCTACAGTTTTATTAGCCCAAAATGTAACACAATTAGATTATTAACCTCTGCTTTAAGACTACCCTACAGCTGCCTCTCCAAACAATAATGTTATTCAAAAATAAGGGCCCAACTCACCCTCAGGTCAATTTGGCCCTTGGGTAGTATTAATTAGGTCAACAAGGTTGTGTCTTAGCTATAACTGAGAGCAGAATTTGTCCTTGTGCGAATGTACAAATTGTCATGGGTTTATGTCCCTATTTTCTTTGTATTTGTAAACACATTTTCATGTCTGTGATTGCCTGTGCTAAAGGTTCAGTTGGCCTTTTCAGCTACAAAATTCAGGGTAAGAGAACAAAGCTCTTTGAAACATGTCCTCCCTAGCTGTTTCATCAAGAAAGCAAGAATAGGCTCTACATGGTAGACCACAGGGACACTTCACAAACTTTGTATATTTCTTGTCATACTGTCAGCATTTTGACACATGCAGTGCCCTTTCCGTGCAATAAGCCTACCAGGTTTTTTCCTACTTTTTGGCAGCCCTTTGTCACAAACTCACTTTTAACAAGGTTTCATCAAAAAAAACAGTTAGGACTCTTCTATGAGAATCTTCACAAAGCTACAGGGGGAAAAAATAGGCATTCCTGTGAGACTGTTCGTTGCCCGATTCTTCTTAAGGGTATCCAGGAAAAAACAGCTGGCCTTTGAATTAGCTCTTACTGGTCAGAAAAGAGAACCACCATTTCTCAGAGAACTGAGAAATGCCTACTCAATGATTGGCTGAAGCACAAAATAAAACTAAAAAAAAGAAAAAAAACACACAAAATAAAAACAAAGTTAGGAAAGAAAGAGAGAGTAAAGGAGAAGCATCATTATGTCAATGATGAAAGGAATGCTGTATACATATACAGAAAGTATTGCTCAGTGTTTGCTTTAGTTCTAATATTCCTGAACTAAATGTCTTTGCTGGCCAGTCAGAAAGATCTGGATCATGGGCCTGATGCAGAATATCAACTCTGTTGTTATCATCCTCTTATATACTAAGTTAAAATCCCTCACGGAAATGCTATATCACGTCTCCAATAACAGTTTCCAATGGCGTGGTTTGAATAACTGCATCTTAACATACGCATACCGCGGAATCAGTTTTGTAACTTGAAAAATGTGTGATACAATTCATACTTGTTTAGTGTGCTTCAGCTCTCACAGTTATATCTTTTGAATTTAGCTTCTGAACATGGTTTTCCAGGTTACAATGATGTAAAAGGCAAAAAGTTTGCTTCTTCCCTTTTTAATAGCAACCTACAGTAATAATGGTTTAAATCTTTCGTTTCTCCACTTTTTTCTTTGCAAACTCCTTTGACTGTTATGTTTAAAAAAAAAAAAAAAACAACCAGTCTCTGTTATTATTATTTTAGTTATGCTCCTTTTTAATTGATTGCTAAAGTACCCCATGTTCAATTTATTTAATTTCGTTTCCCATGTATTCTTTTGAAAGACAAGCATCTTAAACCTTTTCAAATACTGAAGCCCTTAACTGCCCAATACCTGTCTCTACTTTCTGACTGTTCCCTCAAAACTGTCTTTTTTTTGTTTTTCATAAATCTGTCTGTTTCACTACTTAATATAGTTTTCTTTCTGTCAACCATTTGCTTACTTTAGATAATTCTTCCTTCCTGTTTTCATTCATTGTATATATTACCCCCTTGTGTCTTGACTTCCTTTCCCATTCATTAAAGACTACCTGCATGGAATCCAACTATCATTTAATTCAGTACAAAAACCACAACTTCCATTTAGCTATTTCCCTCAAAATAATCCAAGCAACTCGTAAACTTCATGTCTGCAACGTCAAGTTGACTATAAATCCTTTCAGTGCAAATCTTTTCATTTATTTACATTGGTAATGCCATTCACTTCATAAAAAAAAAATGCAAAAAAATTTTAAGAAAAATACTTGTTTTCTTCTCCATTAAACATATAGTCATCCACAAAATTATTTCTACCACAAGCATTATTTTGTTTTTGATTAGTGTTTCTGTTCACCAGGGCTCTTAGGAGCCCTGCTGGAGTCCCAGCTCTATGCTGTTTACAAACACAGAAGAAAATCATGATCCTGGCTGAAAATGTCTTGCAGTCTACAAGGAATCAATGGATGGAAAGAGCCAAATGAAGCAATAACAGGCAACAAAGATACTGTCTTACCATCCTAAGCAATGGTCTGCATGTCAGCAACATGACAATTGCAGAAGCTTTTGTAGACATCACAGGGAGAAAAAATACGATGGGTTTGGCTGGAGATAGAGGCATTCTTATCTTGGGAATCTCCTTCCAAATACAAATGGCAGGACTAGAAAAGATCTAACAGTGCTGGTTTGAAAAGTCAACAACGGAGTAATGGCAGCTGAAATCCTGGGGCAAGTGAAGGTAGGAAGAAGAACTCCAACTACGAAACAGATAAAATAAAGGATAAACTGCTGTAAGGTGTTGCAGGGGGATCAGTCTGCCGTTATTACAGCAGGAACTCAAATGCCTGATGACCAACTTATAACATTCTGGTTTTCTTCTGGAGGATGTAAGCCCTAGTTAAATAAGAGGGTAATAATTAGATGTGCTATTGACAGTTTATATGTTCCAGATACACATGTTCAAAAATAACAGTCTCAAGGCTTATGCAACAACTCAGTTTTATGTAGATTTAATTTATTCATCAGAGAGGCAGAAACAACACTGGCAAATAACACTGGGTTTATCACAACCCAGTGCTGCATGCTATGAAAGGACAAGACTTCACGTTGCAGCCAGCCTTTTCTTTCAGAATACATTCCCTTTCACTTGTTTCACACAGTGTTTGCATGTTTCTCGTGTCTACCCTCTTTAAGGAAGCATTTTTATGTTTTCTCTTTCATATTGAACTGCCTGTCGTACTGCAGCATTTTTATTTTGTTCTAAACAAAGACACACAATTTTGCCCTGCTTCAGACACATCAAACCATGACTAGTTAGGAATACCATGAGTACGCTTCATACTCAGTAAACTGTGAAGTATTGTCAGTGCAGAGGCATCATATCTACCTGAAACACTAACAGTTAGGAACCCATACACCTCTCCTAGTCTGTAATCCAGAAAAGAAGTTATCTTCTTGTGAATCACAGTTCCACAAGACCTTAGTTCATTTCCTGAATTTTCTGCCTGCAATCCTATGGTGGTTCTTTTCACAGAAATTCTTTTCTTCCCATTGTGATGACCCCAATATTAGCAGCTAGACAGCAGCTTGCTCTGTGTGCAGGTCATTGTCCAATTAATTGTATATGGTTTCTCAGACAAATGTCCTTTAGAGTGTTTGAACTGGCAACACTATTCTGACATTCTAACAATCAGAAACGATTTCCCTGATGATCTGCTTTGTTTTTATTTTGGGAGGGCCTTGCTGTCATTTAACCTTTAAAGGTTACAAGGGACTTTCATAATAGGATTATGTGTGTGATTACTCCAGAGGCTTGTCCCCAGGAAAAAGCCTTTGTGCAAGTTTTTTGATACCTCCATGGCTGAATGGTTTGCTCTGCAGCTGATTGCCTAGGATCACTCCGATGTCAGACTGCAGCCGATAACCACAGGAATTTTCTGTGTCCCTTTACAGGAAAGCAAATCTTGCCTCCTCCCCTCCCCATTTGGAATGACTGAGAAGAACCCTCTAATAGAGTGCACAGAGATTTCCTTACCCATTATGCTGCACTGCAGGTTTTCCTGTAGGAGGGGTGCTTAGACTCACTTCTCTTTGTTTTTAGTCAAACCATCTGTAACAATAGCAGAAAGCTGATGAAATAGCTGAGAGTGGGGAATGACTGCTGTTTGTTTAGTTTTCTGGCCTGTTGCAGTGTTTCCTGCACAACATTAATCTTATGTTTCCAAGATGCGTAATACACAGAGCAGCATGATCATGTAAGCACAAACAGTTTTCCCACAAGATGTTCAACTGGTATTTTCAAAAGGTCCAATCTGCTTGCTTTCAACTTTTGTTGTGTTTGGTTGAAGCAGGAAGAATTCAGCACCCTCTCTAATTCTGACCTCTAAAATCTTAACTGCAGTAGAGAAAGTTTTAATAAGTAAAGAAAGAACAAAAATAACTTTGAACCTCACACCAGCTGCTGTCAGGACTTGGAAATGTATATGAGGTGGCCATATGGCAGCTGCAAACAAGAACTTATTCTTCTGATCAGTAACTGTAAAAGACTGATACCTCACACCCCAAACCCAAAAGGCTCCACTTCATTCATTTTGCTCACAGCATTTTTATCTAGAGTCCAGCCATTCCATATGCAAGTCTAAATGGAGCTTCCCAGCCTCTCTTAAGTTCCTGTGGATTGGCACCTAAAATATAACCTACCACCAAGCCAATACTGGGAACATCTTTTCCACTACTCTCCATGCTTTGAAATCCATCCACAAGGTGCTTCACAAGGTCTCCAAGGTTTGTTTTCTTATAAATTTGCTACCTGAATACTAAGGTCTTTGGTATCATGCACAGAGGAAGGAGAAAGAACATTTCTTTTATTTCCCCTCCTTTTCCCTTGTGATCTTCTTATGATTCAGGCAGTGGAGCATTTTGGAATAAGAAGTACTTTTCTTTTGAAGCATATCTCATTTTTATCATACTTTTTTTTGCTCATTTTTTTATGACATAGCCTTATTAAACTCGATCCCAGCCCTTACTGTAGTGGCTGATTCAATATCAAGGAGAAAAGGATTCTTAGGCAGCCATAGTATCATTACAAAAATCAATCTTAGTTTTTATTCCAAATTCATTGTCACGTTTCTGAAGTTCAAAGAAAATGGCTAGACCAGATGCAGCCTAAATCTTGGTCATAACATCTACAGCACAGGCTATGAAGAACAGTCTTTCTTATGTTTTCATATTTTGAAGTAATCATTTTATAGTGCTTGCAGAGTTATGTGAAGGACTGACTCAGGGCATCATCTTTTGATGCATTCCTACATTAAAACGTATGTTTAGTTTATGAAGTAATACCATTTGTTAGGTTTAGCAGTGTCACAAAATCTAAACAGAGTGAACTCCCAACAATTCTTAGATTTTCCAGGTGCAGTTTGGAAAGAATCTTCTCATGTAAATGAAATCTGCTTTCATTGGAGTCCTGATGACTAAGATGTGCCTAAAGTTTCCTTCGGTAATGTGGAGTATGTGCAGCACACTAACATCTACACTGAGAAAATATCTGGGACAGTTGGAGACATGTCCTCACTCACAAAGGTCAGCCAATGTGAAGGGTAACAGCTATTATTTTGGGCTTTCAAAGACTGGGAAGTCTGTACACTGTTTTTTCCCTTCTCTCCCTAGAGAAAAGATAAATACCAAATGGGCCCAGCTGAGATCTGTAAACTTAACAGCTTGAGATGGGGAATAAATAATCTTGGATCAGTGGTCACCACAGACTTTTGCTTGAAGACTAATGTAAGGGCACCTCTTCATGTGCCCCTGTTTTCCTTTCTTTTTCCCCTCAGGAATATTCAGCTATGGGATTGTATGTGGCCTCTTGTCCTGCATTTAATATGATATTTATTTCTTAATTTTTTTATCAGAGAAGTAGCTTTACATTCCTTTTATGTCTCCATTGCAGCCTTGTTTGTAGAGGGAGGCTTTCTAGCTATTACACTGAATTAACACACCTCGTCCTCAGTCAAACCCAGAGACTGGCCTCAGTTTGGGTCTGTGGTAGCTGTGACTGCTCTCAAGATTTACTTTCTATGCACATCAGAACAAAAGATGTGTCTTCTTACATTCATGCTGTTCTTAATACTAAAATTCATTGAGCTTTCAAGTGCTCCTACCATTAGAGAAATCATGAAGGTTATAGTGGAGGCTGTGTACTTTCATCATCCTCTTGCTATTCAAGAAAAAAAATGTTACAAGTAGATGGTCCAGAGTCGTCATTTTGGCGTGTCTTGACGCAGATATTCTCATAATGCTTGCAGCAGCAGTTTCCCAGGGAGACATTATTTTAGCTGTATATTTGCTTGTAAACTCAGGTGAATGTGTATAATGTTGAGCCAGGTTTGTGGGCAGGTTGGAGAGTTTTTGTGCTTTTTCAATTAGGTGAACCATCCAGATGCAGAAGGTTCATTTTTGTATCATTATGTAGACACGACTTCCAACAAAATGAATAAGGAATTAAGATTTTGTTGTGTGAACTACACCTCCAAGATCCAATAAAGTGCCATGCAGAAAAATCAAGCTATTATATCCAGGTAAGCAAAGTATATTCAGTCTGAGAGAACAAATACATTAATGAGTATAGGCAGCTGCCAATAATCCTGCCTCCAATCCAAATTGGAGACTGACTTGCAGCACAGCTTTGTTTTGTTTGCAGGTGTTGAAATAAAGGATCTTCTTAAGGTCTGACCTTCAAACTTGTCCCTTTGCCCCTGCTGAGATGGAGCTGAAGAACATGAAGATATTTCCAGAAAAAGAAAGAAAATTCATATTTCAGTCTACAGTGGAAAAAATGTTGCTGATTTAGTGGCTTAAAACTAGCTTCACGATTCTGCCTGTATAGCACTGCCTACTTGAGACTTTTAACTGGAAAGTTCTTGTATGACATGAAGACTATTTTTGACTCAGTAGAATTACCAATATACTTAACATTTAGCCTATGTATAAATGCTGTGTTGGGTAGGAACCTTAATATCTTAGCTCCTGAAGACAGGCTTTCAAAGAGAAGCCCACGATGATAGGTGTAAACAAGGGCTTAACTGCTACTTGCCTATGACATGGGGTTTCAACTCATAGGTTTCTCACCAAGCTGGTATTTCATTCCATTCCTTTAGGTTTTGCCACATAGGCCACTCAGTAACTTTTATTTTCTATGACCTGGAAGCTATTGCATAAAAGACATTTCTTCTGGGAATGTCATCACATGAAGGAAACAGAGGTTATGGTTGTTAGCACAGATACCTTCCAAAGGAACAGGAAAGAAAGACAGCTGTGGTTTCCAAAACCCTCACAACCATCCCTAAAACTGTTTGATACATTGAGAGAAATGGCATGCACTTTTCAAAGGCATACACAGAGACTCTCGTACTGCAGCAGTGGAAAATTTCTCTTTGCGTAGTGCACAGGTAGTCATTATGAAGCTAAATACTCATAATAGCTTCATAAAACAATTACACTGTGTTATTGTTACCAAGTGACTTTGAGGATTGCAAAAAAGAAGAATGGAAAAAAAAACCTTACTCAAATGCAAGCTCAATCACTTTTTACACAAAAAGCACCCTCAGGAAGAAAGTAATTTATATTCATATGTATTTTTTACCTGTCATTCCTTCAGCTTGATGGATGTCAGAATACTACATTTTTAGTAGACTTCCAATTGCTGGAGAACTTAAATACACCCTGTGATTATATGCTGCAGGGACGACAGATGAAATGCCAAATGGCCATTGCAATGCTCCTGGCAACACTATTCTCCCTTTGTGGCAGAAATTCAGGTGCTTGTCTTCAGCTGCAATTAGCATTTGATGTTTAGAATAGGCTTTGGTTTCTCTTTTTCCCTCCCTTTCCCATTCTTTTCCTTTTTATTTAGGTCTATTGATACAGTCAGAGCACTGCATAAATTATCATTTCAGCCAGGTCAGAAAACAGGTTTCTTACTACATTATTTGATGCTATGGAATTGTTGATCCCTTTTCTGTTTACAAAGGGCATGGCAAAATTTCCAAAATCATAACCTTATAAAGATATCTAGGAAGTACTGGCAATGTATACATAAGAAAGAGTGAAATTAATATTAAATTGACTAGCAGTGCACCATTATAATTATCAATAATGGAGTAACTAAAAATAAAATGTTGCAGAATCTCATAGCCCAGATTAAATATATATTATAAAGTAAAAGTGACAACTGTTTTCTACTTACAACTTCTGAAAATTATTACATAGAAAAAGTACAGAAAAAAAACCTATTTTTTTTTGTTGTTCATAAGTAAAAAAAGAGCCAGTAGATGGCAAAACAAGCATCTGTATTATCTGTATCTTTGTCTTTGGAGATATTATATGGACCCTTGTATCTGAAGAAATAAACAACCTTAATTTGATTTTCAACTTAATTCCTTGGAGATATATGAATTACCTTCCAATCTAGCAAGACCTGACATGCTACTTCAGGGCAACTGGAAATGTCAACTGCAGCTCTGCTGGACAAGTTATTTTGTACTGCAGTGATACATATAACAAGGCATACCATATACACGAACGTCAGAGCTGTTCAGTTACCATTGGATAGGGCCTAACTCACTGTAGAAGTTCCGCTCAAAACCTTGTGCATGTTCTTAGAAGTTTTATATCCTATATCAACTTACTAAAGCCTTAACAAAAAAAAAATTACATATCTAATTCTGTATGAGTCCCCTAAAGTATGTTAGCTGGATGGTAGTTAACCATAATCAGGGAAAAACATGTCTAATCAGAAACTCAATATAACTTTTTACTGTTTGCTGGTCTGACAGCATAGTCTAGAACGTTTTACCTCCCCTGAGAGCACCTATACTTGGTAACTAAGGATTTACCAAGTCCAGGCAAAACACAATAAACTGAATACCATGTTGATTTCTCCACCACTTCAATTCTCATTTTACTTTTAATGGATACCATTTTGGAAAAGCTGAAGAAGGTAGTGCTTTATAGAGAGTGAATGTTTGAAATACAGCTGTCATGTAAAGCAAAGACTACTAATGTTAACCATGAGGTTTAAGATGTGGTCAGACCTTCATACTCAAGAAGATGAGGACAGATATAATTGCCAATCTTCTGTAGGTTTTATATATCCTACTCTGAACCAGTTGGTGCTGGTTACAGACTGTACAGTAACATGAATTCAGTGGACAACTGATCTGATTTAGCATGGTGGTTCCCACATCCATTTTCCTGGTCTCTCCATTTCTATTGAAAGACTGAGAATAAAAATTGTAATACTTCCTGGGGATCTGTATATAAACAAACACAATGATGTATGACATGACAAATCAGGGCCCCTTCTAACATTTCAAGAATTGCATTAGCGTCATTTTTCTTGCAGGATAGGATTCCTCTGTAGAATATAATAGATCAGCCAGAATCTAAGAAACATTAGGGTATTTTTAGAGAAATTAAAAAACACTTGAAAAAAGAAACCATACAGTAATACCAATAGTATATCATTGGCATTGACTCAGTAAAAGACATTTTCTGTTAAATACTAAAGCCTTCATCCAAAAAAATCCCTGTTGGAATTCATGTAGGTATGAATAAGGACTACTGCAGGGTCACCATTAATAGTTCCACTATATTAAGTCTTTTAGATATACGCTGCGCACCAATATGAAGCCTAGATATATTCAACAGATGCCCGGAGTACTTCTATTCAGGATGTTCTTTATTCTATTCCCCATTCAAAGTTGCAAGGAACTGCACAATCATGTAAAGTTCAAAGACCAAGGAGTAATTGTGTCATATCTGTCATCTCCTGGGCTGACATTTTCAAGATGGAATGATGAGCATGATTGATGAATATATTATTTCTGTGAACAAAATACAAATCAAAAACAAATAAAATCATACCAACCATTTCACAAGAGTACCTGAAAATCCTATACCAAGTTGGTTCCTGCACTTCCCCATCTCAAAAGCCTGACATTGTTGCCCAGGTCTTGTATCAGCAGCTCAGTGTATAACAGTAGGTATGGGAGGCAGGGAGACAGGGAAATACATAAGTCATATTTTCTACAAAAAATGAGACTGTCCCCTCACAGACACTGAGTTTCCCCTTATACGAATGAGGATACATTGATATAAAAGCATTTCAAGGCAAAAGGAGAATCTATTACACTATTCTTCTAAGTAGATTTGTATCTGTATTTTCTTTGCATTCCCAGGAAATGAAACTCAAATTCCTGACTAAGTACTTTCCTACACACAAGCCACATGATGTGGTTGTAAGTCAAGCACTGAAGTTGTTTAAAAATAAGGGCAGAATACTGAGTTAGTAAGGCTGGCGTACACACATGCTAATTTACACAAAACTGAGATTTTAGAGTAGATCTCAGTTCCTCCACTCCCATTCCAGATAATGCAATGCTACTCAAGTGCCATTGTGCTGTTTGGTTTGGTTGTTAAATCTCCAATTCAGAAAGTTTTTTGCAACAGGTAAAGAAAAGGAAGCACAAACTATTGTAGATACAGTCAGTTTCCCTGATGTAAAGTGTGGAAGAAAACCAGTTAGGAATAAGTCTACTTCTGAACATTCTTTTCTGCTATAGATTGTAGGGGACTGACATGAAAAGAACGAACTGGTCCTGGCAATTTACAGTAACTCTCCACATTTTTATTACATTTGAACTCATTTCTCAAGGATACGTATTTTGACAGGGCTGCAGTAAAGAAAATGTCAAAAAAAATCAATTTCCAGTTATTTTAATAAGATTTAGAACAAGTACAAAGAGCTTAGAAGTAAGGACAAATGCACATCATCCCAAGCAAACTAGACATCTTGCCGTGGCTTAGAATTGTGATGCCTGTTAGCACAGTGGAATTGATTGGCCTCTTCACATGCAGAAAAATTTGGTATTTAGATTACATACTATTTCCTGACAACAACGACTTCTGAGAATCTCACTGTTACTGTAATATCAGTCAAGATTCTAGGAAATAATGTTATTCAATTATATTAAAGACATAAAAAATGAGTCAATATCTCTGGATTAGGATCATAGCTGAGTCTGTCTCTGCAAAAATTATAAATTTACATGGACTAAGAACATAAACCCAATGTATTTTCATGAATGATAAGCAAAACATTAATTCAAGTAACTTGAAGAGCCTGTTGATTCTTTTCCTTCTCCTTGAATGCAAATGCCCAATAAGATGATGGTCATTTGTTACCTCTGTTCCTCTTCATGCCAATCCTAAACTTTCAGGCTACACATTTCTTCCCTTATAGCACTATTTCTCTCTGTCTTTCCTTCCTCGCCATTTTTAAAATGTAAACACATAGTCCTTGTACCAATCATGGTGAAAAATTCACTCTTTGCATTCATCTGTTGATCTATTCAAAGCCCAAATAGTACTGAGCAACTGTGTTCGTATATGCTTGAATAATGTTATACATAATGCATTTCAAGAGGTAATGGATGACATTAAACATCTTTGCTTGCTTATTCTAGCTGGTGTGCAAAGCTGATCATGCATTACAAAGCTGATCATATTTATTTTGGAGTGGTTAGCAGACCACGAATAAATGTTAACACGAAGCCTAACCTTTCAATGTTAAAAGAAAAAATCTCAACAAATTATTTAAAATCACACCAGCAGCTCAGACATGAGATTTTGCATTTTGATATTCATATCAAAGTACTTTTGATGTGTGCAACATTGTTGCTGGTTCATCATAGTCAAAAATGACAATGTAGGAATAGCATTATATGAATTTGGGAAGTTATGTAGTCTAGGATTTTATGTTCACTTAAGAGTATTCCTGCTTCTAAGTTTTTTGTTATTGAGGAAACACATTTTATCAGCTTCAATTCCTGACATCTAAATTTTTAGTTTTAATGTCGTAAGGGGAGGCACCACTTGACCATGTAAACACTCATAAACAAGGCAAATGGGAAGCAAGGTTGTTCTGCACGTGGATCGGGGCAATCCCAAGCACAAATACAGGCTGAGTGGGGAATGGATTGAGAGCTGCCCTGCCGAGAAGGACTTGGGGGTCACCTGGCAATGGGTGCTTGCAGCCCAGAAAGCCACCGCATCCTGGGCTGCATCAGAAGCAGCGTGGCCAGCAGGTCAAAGGGGGTGATTCTGCCCCTCTACTCTGCTCTCATGAGGCCCCACCTGGAGTACTGCATCCTGCTCTGGGGCCCCCAACATAAGAAGGACATGGGCCTGTTGGAGGGAGTCCAGAGGAGGGACACAAAGATGATCAGAGGGCAGGAGCACCTCTCCTATGAGGACAGGTTGAGAGAGTTGGGGTTGTTCAGCCTGGAGAAGAGAAGGCTCCAGGGAGACCTTATAGCAGCCTTCCAGTACCGAAAGGGGACCTACAGGAAAGATGGGGAGGGACTCTTGATCAGGGAGTGAAGTGATAGGATGAGGGGTAATGGTTTTAAAATGAAAGAGGGTAGATTTAGATTAGATATTAGGAAGAAATTCTTTCCTGTGAGGGTGGTGAGGCACTGGAACAGGTTGCCCGGGGAAGGTGGGGATGCCCCATCCCTGCAAGTGTTCAAGGCCAGGCTGGATGGGGCTTTGAGCAACCTGGTGTAGTGGGAGGTGTCCCTGCCCATGTCAGGGTGGTTGGAACTAGATGATCTTTAAGGTCCTTTCCAACTCTTACCATTCTATGATTCTACAATTCTATGAAGTGAAATTGGTAACAGTAAGCCTCAATGACACAAAGAATCTTTTCAAGCTGTGATAACATGATTTTGCCCTATCACTCAAATTAGCAAAGTATTATGGGTAGAGGAATATATGAAGGAATAATTTCACTCATCACAGAAAGGCAGTGAACTCTCTACTTTTAGCAGCTTTTTAACCGCACAGAAGAACATTGTACTATATTGCCTCTTTCATTTTTTTCATCTATTCATCTTGTATACATTGAAAGGTTTACTTTATCCATTGTCAGTATATAAACTCATCTATGATTGATATCCAAGATCAATCTATTTTTTCTGTAGTTTGTTTGCCCTGTGTTTCAGGGTAGAGAGGCATTTTTCAGAAATAAGGAGATACTGCTGGATTGTTTTCATATATCTGAAAATATTTTACTCAATTCTCTAGATCTGTTTAATTTTTACAATGTTTCCTATAGTTTTGTAGTTTTAAAACACCTATTTTGCCTATGGCTTCATTACCTCACTTTCTATTCTTTTGTCCTGTTCCCCTGCTAGTTTGAATGAAGCCTTTACTATTCCTCCCCTTATCTATCAATCTGTTTTAATAGTTTAATATTTGAATGACTTTAACAACTATAAGTCAAAAATGGGTAATTTTATTGCTCGTATATTTCTTGAAGACAGAAATTTTGTATCTCTAAAAAACACTTCTCTATTAAGAACAATATTTAGTGGACAGCTGCATAAAAGACTTTATTGTCCAGCTGATTAATAATTTCTGATCACCCTTATGTTTCTTCCTCTTTTTCCATTTTCTCCAGGATGCAAATAGTTGTCTTCTATGGAAAGTTCATTAGTGTTCCCACCTCTGTACTAGTACCACAGTGATGTAAGATCCTATCTCCCAATCTTACATCCAGTTTGCCACAGCATGTAGTGGAGCAGAACAAGCCTCAAGGGCTTTTCAATAACCAGTATTCTTACACACCAGGAAGACTTCACAACTTCTACGTTAAAGAAGGTCTCCAATTGCTTTATGCAGTCATGTCAGGGACTAGAGATCTGACCCAAAACAGACCACTTCTTAAGCAAGGTATTTTGAAGAATAGCTGAGTATTGCCTTCTATTCCTCAGAGTGATTCTGGCTGTGAACCTGTAAGTGAGGTGTCTTTACTGAAACAGAGAAATATATATGTTCTATTGAACACTAAAACAAACTCTGTTTTTCAGATCTGGGGTATGGCAATAGCTGTTGTAACTCCTGACAGAATTCCCTCGCCTTACGCTTTCCAGTTAATGGAAGCCAGGAAGCACTTGTAAGAAATTTAGTATTTTCTGCAGTCTGTGAACCGTTACTGAATCCAAGTTTTACATTCCAGTATATTGCTGTTTAAACCTTAGTAATGGTCTACCTGAACAGGCCAGTCTTGTGCCCAGCAGTGTAGTACTTTTGTACAAGTAGCTGAGAGGGGTCCAGGAAGTTCTGGAGGTGGGAGGGAGCCTGGGAAATGTCAGTGAAAGTTTTAGCAGGTTGCGATAGTTAGTAGAGGTCAGGGTAAAGAAAAGGGCTGGGAAAGCTTGAGGGAGTCTCTGGGTGCTCAAGATTTCAGAATGTCTCCCAAGAGGGATGGGGAAGACCAGAAATGAGTGAATTGTAATTTCAGAGAACAAAGTGGGTTTTATTAGGGTTTCAGAGAATACTCAGGCATCATTCCGTGTTCAGCATTACTCACCTGTGCCTCAGCCTGTCCCTCAAAGGGAAAAAAGGTGAGAATTAGGTAATACATTACTATGAGCAATAGTGCACTAAAACTAAAGACAGTGTTTAAGACATTTCCTGATTGTTTTCCTAATAAATCTGTCATTCATACTGGAATTGGACATTATCTAGCAAGTGAGCACAGAAACTCCTAGATTTTATAACTGAGGCTAAAGGAAAAAGAAGCTGTATGTGAAAATGAAGACAACTAAGTAATGAAAAATATCTTTGTTTATCAAATCCAACTCTCCTCTTAGCAACTGAAACAAGAGTTGGTGCAACTCAGCAGGTACTCACAGTTACATTATGTTCCTCACCTAGGTTACAGGTTTGATCCAAAAGTCAGGATGGGGCAGAAGGGAGAGGAAAGGGACAGATTCCCTAGATGTCAGCATTCTTGGTATCAGGCCTACTATATTGTAGTGACAGTGAAGAGGAAATACTGAAAGAAAAAGTTTGGCTACTGTGATGGTTTACCTGGAGACATAGTCACATTTTCATGGCAAAACTGGAAAGTGACAAACCCACAGAGGCCATCAATCAATATAGCCCCCATTAATGTCAGGGATTATGAAAGTTGCCTAAGAATCTGACCTGAGAACACCTAGAAGTGTCAAAAATATTTGACATGCTATCGACACTATTGTCACTCCAACAGTAATGATAGCAGTCATTTTCCTCAATTTATTTAATGGCTTTTTGTCCCTTAACTCTATGCTTCATTGGCATCTACATTTTAAATGACATTACATATTATTATACTCAAGTAGTATATATGTGTTTTAAAACAGTTAAAAATAAATAGATACATCTATTTAAAAAAAAAAAAAAAAGAAAAAAAGAAAGCTCAGCATTCAGTACTAAATCTTGCCTCTCCAGGTTATATGAGCTGTCATTACTCTTATTAGCAGCAATGTTCCTGCTCAGGTTAAAAGATCTTTCCTTCTGACAGATTAAAGGCTTTGTGATATTTCTCCTGCTGCACAATCCAGATACTGGTGCTTTTTTCCTTTTTTTTTTCTTTTTTTTTTTTTTCTGCTTTACAGGGCCTCTGGGCTCTGAAGTTTCCCCAGGCCCAGAAAGGAAGCATTACTGTTTCTCCTAGCAGCCTGACATGCTCCTCCACAGAACAGGGACTCCACAGCCCCCAGTCAGCACTTCCCTCCCCAGTCAGAAAAAAAGTATATTTATACATAAGTTACATTTAAATTACATTTTGAAAATCTCATGGTAACCCATTTCTCTGCCTTCTTTCCATACTATGCTAAAAAGAAACTGGGGAAAAACAAAAACAGTGATATGAGGCAGGCAGGATGTCACCACATATGTGGCATGTCCCCAGAATTCTGGGTCCCTCCTCTCTCTCTCTCCGTCTCCCCCCCAACATTTCTTATTCCTCAGCTCTTCATCTGTCAAACAGGAACTTCTGCACATTTATATCATATAACATCCCCACCTCTTCCCTTTCCTGACCGAAGCATGTACTACAGATCACAGAGTCATTGCTGACCCAACCAGTCTGTGGTTCAGAAAGCCTTACATCAGCCCTTTTTGCCTGACTTGAGAATTTTCCAATCTGCAAAACTATATTTGCAGAGAAACATGGTTGGCATAGTTCACCAAATCTTTAGCCATCTATTGTCCTAAGGCATTTCCTCTAGATTAGGCAATTATAAGGCTTAACGATTCATTTTTGTAGGCATATATAGCAGCCTCATTAGTTCATAGTAGATTTAGACACTGAGGTACTTCTTGATATCTGTGTCACAACATCAAACAGAAACTCCCGACAAGTTCTTGGACTGCACCAGGTTACTTTAGGCTAAAGGACAAAGGATGGAACCACTATTCATCTCTGAGCTGAAGGAGAGACAAGGAGAGGGTGAAAACAGTCCTTCTAACACCCCTACCCAGAAGTACAGCCAAAATTTTGCAACACAGACTCCATCCAAAGGAATGGACCTGGGCTTTCACCACTATTGGCACAACAGCTGTCCTCAGGCTTGGTACCTTCACTGTTCCTCATGGGAGACAAAACCCTCTCTCCTCTATTCAGAGTGGTATTTTTTTGATGGGTATTTGGCAAAGAACAGAGGTAGAATAACTTTACTTTTTCTTTTTTTTAAATGTTAGACCTAGCTAAAATAGAAACAGCCTGGCTCTCCTTTAGCTCCTGATCTGTTTCCTTGGGAGCTAAATCCTAGATTTATGATTTCTTCTCATTAAAATGGCCTTCTGTTTTTTATCAGCAATATTTAGAGCTGTGTATCCAGATCTGAAAAGTTTTACAATGCTATGAGAAGGGGGTTGGGAAGACAAGCATTACTACTTTGTTTCAAGCTACTGCACAGACTTGGAAAGCAAATATAAATGGTACATAGCATATTTCTTGATTAAATACATGTATTCTTCACTGAGATGATGCTGCCCGCCCTTGCAGTTAATTTCACTAACTCTTTTAATTACAGTCTCCATCTGCTGGAGCGTGTCCAGAGAAGGGCAACGAAGCTGGTGAGGGGTCTGGAGAACAAGACTCATGAGGAATGGCTGAGGGAACTGGGGTTGTTCAGCCTGGAGAAAAGGAGACTGAGGGGAGACATTATCGCTCTCCACAACTACCTGAAAGGAGGTTGTAGAGAGGTGGGGGTCAGTCTCTTCTCCCAGGTAACAGGTGATAGGACAAGAGGAAATGGCCTCAAGTTGCACCAGGGGAGGTATAGATTAGATATTAGGAAAAAATTTTACACTGGAAGGGTTATCAAGCATTGGAACAGGCTGCCCAGGGAAGCAGTGGAATTGTCATCCCTGGAGATATTTAAAAGACAGGTAGATGTAGTGCTTAGTGATATGGTTTAGTGATGGCTTTTGTCAGTGTTAGGTCAATGATTGGACTTGAGGATCTGAAAGGTCCCTTCCAACCTAGGCAATTCTATGATTCTATGATTCTATTCCAACTGCTGCTGTGTTATTTGTGCCAGTGTCCTGCCAGAAATAAAACTGAGTGTTAAAACAGCAAATAGCATCACCAATGAAGCAAACTACTCACAAAAGAACCCGAGCAAGTATATTACTTTCAGAATAAACAAAGAGGAACCACCATCCTGCATTACAAAGTTGTTGCATACAGAGAACTCCAGCAAGCTTACTTTCTCTGTTCTTCTTCCAGCAATGAATTTTTAAATACAAATGACAGTTTCATGCAGTTTTGTGGTACTTATCCCTCAGTTAGCTCGTGGTGAACATGGCTCAGGCAACATTCAGATAATTGTTGTATCAGTTCTGTCCATCACTAGATCACTTGTCCATACAAATTTGGACAGAATTGCACAGCTAGTAAAATCAACCAGTTTTCTCTTGGAAGAGTCACCATCTCTCCTGATACGCAGACTGCTCCTTGCTGACAGTGCCTACAGCAAGCAGTAGAGCTGCAGGTTCAGAATTGAACACATCCCAAAGGAAATATCTGCTTCCATTATCTCATCCCTCACTGTCTAGCTTCTGAGTATATCTGCATCAGAAGTAGTATACCCTTGCCTAGGTCTTCTACCTGCAGAAGGCATGGTCTTGGTGGAAATGCAGCAATCTTTTATAGTGGAAGGCCTACTCTTACTCCATGTCCACAAGCTACTCCAGGTCTGTCTGTGTCTGACATAGGATTCTCCACATGATGCATTCTGATATTCCTCAGCTCCTTCAGGTTCTAGGCTTATGGGATCAGAAATCACATTCGGAAGTGGCTGTATGTAAGGACTCTGGAAAGAAGGTAACTAGTCTGATAGTCCTCAAGTTCCTGTATACCCTTAGTTGTATTGTTGCCCACAGTTATCAACTCTAGTCCTAAGAGCAAACCTGAGCAAAGCAATCAGAGGAACAAAAGCTAAAAACATGGGAAGACCACCAAACTAGGAAAAACTGAAGGAGAGGAAATGTGAAATTTGAAGATTGCCCCTGAGCAAGCTCCTTACTTGGAGAGACATGAAACCAACATACCAATAGGCATTAAAAAGGTGATTTGATCACTCAGAATCTAGTAATCCATATTCATCCCACTTCATTACAAACTCATTTGGGGTCAAAAGGTTAACAGTGAGCAACACAATTAAAAAGCCAGGCTAACTTTTGCTCAAGATACTTCGCTCATACAGAAATTATGCTTTGGGTCAACCAAGAACACCTGTGGTTCCACTTGATCCCTTCAACTTGTTATTGTGTGACCTGGACATTATAGTAGAGGTGACTAGGGAGCTCCAGGAAGCATAGTGCAAGCTATGATTGACAAAGTTCAGCTTACAAGGAACCTAGATTAGAAGCATCCTCCCATCAAAAAAGCTACATACAAAAAATGTACCGTAAAGCCACAAAAAAGAGGCAGCTAAAAGAAGAGGGAAGAATGTGTCCACAGAAGCGATATTTTTCACCTGTTGTGGCAGCCAGGTTACTTATAGATTCTGAATATCTTTTTTAAGGTTCCTGGTTCCCAGAAGTTCTCCTCCTACCTCTTTCCTAGACTTCATTCCTTTGGAATCTTCTACTGCAGATATTTCTCATTCTAGTTTTCTTCAGTATTCATAGAATCATAGAATGGTTGCAGTTGGAAGGGACCTTAAAGATCATCTAGTTCCAACCACCCTGACATGGGCAGGGACACCTCCCACTACATCAGGTTGCTCAAAGCCCCATCCAGCCTGGCCTTGAACACTTCCAGGGATGGGGCATCCCCACCTTCCCTGGGCAACCTGTTCCAGTGTCTCACCACCCTCACAGGAAAGAATTTCTTCCTAATATCTAATCTAAATCTACCCTCTTTCATTTTAAAACCATTACCCCTCATCCTATCACTTCACTCCCTGATCAAGAGTCCCTCCCCATCTTTCCTGTAGGTCCCCTTTCGGTACTGGAAGGCTGCTATAAGGTCTCCCTGGAGCCTTCTCTTCTCCAGGCTGAACAACCTCAACTTTCTCAGCCTGTCCTCCATAGGAGAGGTGCTCCTGCCCTCTGATCATCTTTGTGTCCCTCCTCTGGACTCCCTCCAACAGGCCCATGTCCTTCTTATGTTGGGGGCCCCAGAGCAGGATGCAGTACTCCAGGTGGGGTCTCACGAGAGCAGAGCAGAGTGGCAGAATCACCCCCTTTGACCTGCTGGCCACGCTGCTTCTGATGCAGCCCAGGATGCGGTGGCTTTCTGGGCTGCAAGCACCCATTGCCAGGTGACCCCCAAGTCCTTCTCGGCAGGGCAGCTCTCAATCCATTCCCCACTCAGCCTGTATTTGTGCTTGGGATTGCTCTGACCCATATGCAGGACCTTACACTTGTCCTTCTTGAACTTCATGAGGTTCATATGGGTCCACCTCTCAAGCCTGTCAGTGTCCCTCTGGATGGCATCATTTCCCTGCAGCGTGTTGACAGCACCATACTCTTGGTGTCATCAGCAAACTTGTTGAGGGTGCAGTCAATCCCACTGTCCACATCACCAACAAAGATGTTAAACAGCACCAGTCCCAGTACTGACCCCTGAGGAACGCCACTCATCGCTTTTCTCCACTTGGACATCAAGCATTGACTGCAACTCTTGGAGTGCAAGCATTCAGCCAATTCTTTATCCACTGAGTGGTCCATCCATCAAATCCATGTCTCTCCAACTTAGAGACCAGGATGTCATGTGGGACAGTGACAAATTCTTTGCAAAAGTTCAATTAGATGATGTCAGTTGCTCTTCCCTTAGCCACCAATGCTGCAACCCTGTCATAGAAGCCACCAAATTTGTCAGACACAATTCACCCTTTGTGAGGCCATGTTGGCTGTCACCAATCTTGTTCTTATTTTCCGTGTGCCCTAGCATAGTTGCCAGGAGTATATGCTCCATAATCTTGCCAGGCACAGAGGTGAGACTGACCGGCCTATAGCTCCCTGGGTATTGCTTTTTTCCCCTTTTTAAAAACGGGGGCTATGTTTCCCCTTTTCCAGTCAGCAGGAACTTCATCAGACTGCCTTAGCTTCTCAAATATGTGGATAGTGTCTTAGCAACTTCATCTGCCAGTTCCCTCAGGACCCACAAATGCATCCCATCAGGTCCCATGGATTTGTGCATCTCCAGGTTTCTTACATGGTCTCAGACCTGGTCTTCTCCTACAGTGGGCAGTTTTTCATTCTCCCAGCCCCTGCCTTTGCCTTCTGCAACTTGGGCAATGTGGCTAGAACACTTGACGTTGAAGACTGAGGCAAAAAAGTGGTTGAGTACCTCAGCTTTCTCCATATCCGGGGTAACAAGGTCTCCTGTTTCCTTCCAAAGAGCTCCCACCTTTTCCCTAGTCTTGCTTTTATCACTGATGTACCTATAGAATATTAATTATATATATTGAATACTAGTCAGCTTTCTTCACCCCCTCTTCCCTCCAGGACTTTATCTTGAACTCCACCATTTCACGGTTACTGCAGCCAAGGCTGCCCTAGAGCTTCACATTCCCCAGCAGATCCTCCTTGTTGGTAGAGAACAAATCCATCATAGCACCTCTCTTCATTGGCTCGTCTATCACTTGGAGAAGGAAGTTACCATCAATACATTCCAGGAACTTCCTGGATTGCTTATGCCCTGCTGTGTTGTCCCTCCAACAGATATCAGGATGGCTGAAGGCCCCCCTGAGGACCAGGGCTTGTGAACATGACACTGCTCCTGTCTGTCTATAGAGGGCCTCATCTATTCAGCCTTCCTGGTCAAGTGGCCTACAGCAGATCCCCACTATAATGGCATCTGTCCCTGTCCTTCCTTTAATCCTGACATGTAAGCTCTCATTCAGCTCCTCATTCATTCCCAGCAGAGCTCCATGCACTCCAGTCAGTCATTGACACAGAGGGCAACACCCACTCCTGTCTGTCTGCTGTCCTTCCGGAAGAGTCTGTATCCTTCCATTACAACACTCCAGTCACAGGAGGCACTCCAGCCATGCCACCACGTCTCCATGATGCCAATAAGGCCATAGCCCTGCAGGCATGCATACGTCTCTAACATCTCTTGTTTATTCCCCGTGCTGGCACTGGCATTAAACTGGTAGGAGTGGGATGGATTGAGGTTCCCTTCTGCCAGCAACTTTAGTTTAAAGCCCTCTTCACCAGCTTGGCAAACCTATTACTGAAGATGCTAGATGCTCTTCCCTTTCTCTGACAGATGGACTACATCAGTCCCCAGCAGACATGAAAATTACACATGACAGCTGGTCTCAGAGATCATCCCACATTCTTCCTCACAGAAGCTCTGCTGTACTCCACTGTGATGTCACTCTCCCAGATGCAGCTGCCCCGTATGGTAGAAGGGCTCTCTTTGGACTCCAAGGTGTTCACTATTGCTTTCTTCTCAGGGTCTGAATTGATTCAGATACCTAGTAACTCCAAAATACACTATTTCAGTTAGACAACAAAATGACATTTGTTCCTAAAAATGACTTTCCATCCAGATATTCCTGCCACATTGAATTATATCTATAGTCCTCAGCTGGGATCATGAAAAATACTTGGGAAATGCAATTTACTAGTCTGCACTGTCATAGAGCTCAGACTTCAGCTCCAACTGAGTGGCAATGTTTTTTTGTCAGCATTGTAGTGTCCAGATGTTCTGGCCATTTGTTAATGGCATTGAGGTGGAGAAGAGCCAGAATCAAAGAAATGGAAGGCCCTTCCACATGCATGTCCTAGTGAAGATGTGGGATAAAAGCAGTCTGAACAGAAGCGGTTCTTTTGGGTAACATATCAAAGAAATTGTCATGAGGCAAGGAAAAGTCCAGGTTTCATATATACTCAAACCATGAAACAGGACATGAAACCAAGCCAATCTATAAAAGTGTGAGACCCTAAAAAGACATTTATTAGAGTATTTGGCTACAGTTTTGTTTCTTCATCCTTCATAAGCACCAAGGTGCAATTTACAGACGATGAAATTAATCTTTGTGCTAATACCTAAGCACCTTATAAATTTAAATTTCACTCGGTATGGGAGAATTTCATAGTAGCCTTTATAGCCACCCGAAGAAAAGACTTAAGATTTTGTGGGATGAAGTTAATAGGAATCAAGTCCCATTGTAAATTGTGTTGTTTCTTTTGGATGAAGAAAACAATATGTGCAAGTCTTTGTAGCAAACACACAAATCAATATGGAAAAGTGAGAAAATTTCATGTAAAATCCAGAAATTTTAAAATATTGTGTTGCTTCAATAATCTTAAAGTAATCATTTATTTATATCCTGTATAGATAAAAATTAAGGAAAAAAATTGTATTTGGAGTTTAGTCCTGTAGTCTTTGATTACTAAAACGATATTTACTCAAGTGAATAAATCAAATTATTCTGAAAGGACTACTTGCATAAGCAAGAAGTAATTCTTCCAAGTATAAATGCTCTAAGAACAAATATGTGTTAATTACACTACAGAAATTACAAGGAAGTATATTGTTGTTGCAAGCTTGAAGGCCAACTGGTCTTTTCCACACTAGGACTGCAAAAATTACCTTGATCTATTATGAACTTTCTTGCTAAAAGGAAACTAGAGGTCATCACTTGACTCAGCACAGAGAGTTCCCACGCTGCAGTCAGCAGTCAGCAGTCAACTAAAATGTTCTTATTGCTCTTAAAGTTCATATGCTATTTCAAATTACTATTTTTGAAGAATCTCAGTATTTTCAACTATGTAGAAAGAGATTATTGAATTATTATTACAGTTCTCTAGAATTAAAGTCCATTTAGGGATGAAACAAAATATCTGCTTATTAGCATACCCATGCTCCTAAGGCCGTGACTTAACAGGAAGACTGGAGGCTGGAGGTCCCATTGAATGTTCCCTTAAATGGGAAATGTTCAGACCTGTACTGATATTGGCAGAAATAACAAGACCAGTTCTTTAAGGTTTTAGGGCATTGTTTTTTGGTTTGGGGTTTTTTTTTTCCATTGAAAAATGAACAAACGAACAAAAAGAAGTCAAAACCAACTAAACAAACGAAAAATCCCTGTAATTTCATATTGCAGTGGTCCTTAAAACCACTGTAATTTCCTACCAAGCTCTGAAAGAAATCATCAGGTAATCATCAGCCAAGCTGTAATAGATACAGATGCTTTTTCCTCCACTTTTGTGAGGAAGGCCACCTGAAACTGTGACAGCCAATGCGAGCTATTGAAAGAAATCTAAAGCACGTCTTTCTTTGTAGTAATATTACAACAGAAACCGACAGTTTCTGAACATGGGGCAGAGCCCACACGTGGTTGCCAGAGTGGAAGCAAATGATGCCAGCCCTGAATCCCTACTCATATTAAGATGGAGATAGAGGTTTTTGTCTGAAACCTCTGTGTTTAGGGACAATAGTTGTCTGCTCTATTGGGTGAGAACCCTCACAGATAGGGTATTTGACCTCTGAAATGTGCATTTTTTGCTGAATATGTACACTGATTTCTGAAGATCTGTCAGAGATTATAGTGATACGTGGGTTGGCCATGAATCCCTGTACTCCAGTCAGAGTGGCGTGACAAACTCATTAATAGGAATTTCCTACTATATAGTTCTCCATGGAATTACTCACAGAGGGAGTAAGAAAGGATTCTTACCTGAGGATTAAGGAGTGTAGTATTTTACCATATCAGTGTCAGGAAAAAATCTTTTCAGATCTATCCAAGAACTGAAACAGAAAAGACAATACTGCAAATTCTTGATGTTCAATGAGGAAATTCTTTTAATTCCAGTTCAAATCTCCTGCTTGGCTGCTTGAAAACCTCTCAAGCTCTCCTACAGTACCTCATTCCATGGCAATCCAGCTTCTAACCACACATGGATTAAATTATAGTTGCAGCCAAAACCTCAGCAGGTACATTTTTTGTCTCATCTTATCTTCAGCCTATCTGCCAGGCTAGAAACTTGACAGTAAATAAAACCTCTAGTTTTATTTTATAAATCACTGCAGCTCCCTTCTTGGAAGACAAGCAATGAAATGTCTTTTTGCATCCCTGAACATTGAAGCACCTGGGAAAAGGTGTTAAATGGTTTTATACTGAATGCTCAAATGTGGAGGTATTCACACAGTGCTTTTTTAGCGGTTAACAGCATGTGTTGTATCATTTCAAGAACTTGCCCCACTGTTTATTTTGGATGGGAGGTTCACTCACATTGTGTTAAAATCATGTTAGTTTATTCAAGGTCATGCATTGTTTAGCTACTTTCACTTCCAATTTAATTAACTTGAACAAAAAGAAACACACCCAAACTTAGGAACAATTTCCAAGAAAACATTAATCAAATTTTGATAATGAAAAAAGGATTTGAAGAGGAGAAAAAAGTACCCCAAGGCTAGAGAACTAGAGGAGAAGGAAACAAGCAATAAACAAAAATGCCCATACATATCAAATCATGATCTAGCTGATACTAGTAGATATCTTCCTCATAATAACAACGGTGATACTTCCATATTATATATAGACATAGAAAGTTAACAAAAAAAATAAGACATCACTTCCCCTACCTTTAACCATTTAAATGTTATACTCTTAACCTAAGACGGCAGGTAGGCTCCCTCTAGAGTTGATGGATAAAAGAGGGTACAGGAGAGCTACTGTACCTGTTCTGAGAAAAATAGACTAGATACAGCTAGGGGAGTACTTCATTTCGTGGACTGTAAAACAAGCCTTGACAAATGGCTTAGATTAGACAGACACAATTTAAATCCAGAAGATCTACTTTAACAAAATGCAGTGGCATCACTTACTAAGGAATCCACTCCAATACTGAATTTCAGGATCGAGGCTGTTCAGAAATGTAACAGAAATGAAGATCAAAAACCCTGTATCTGATATGCACTGTGTTAGTGCTAGATTTTATCCAAGGCTGAATCCAATTTATTTGTGCCTGACTTTCAGATCTTATGTCCTTTTTCCAGCCTTCAAAGGATCATATTTTTATTTCACTTGCTTGCATATGAGAATCCTGGCTTCTGTCAAATAATTTTATCATGTGAGATAAAAATGAGATGAGACTTTATAGCAATCAAATAGTGCACATTTTAGAGATAATTGATTCTTAGAAGATAAAGAATTACCTAACTGTTCAATAGAAAGAGGACTTTCAAAAGTTAAACTGTCATTTTGGGGAAATAAGATAAAAGATGTTCTCTGACTCAGTAAAAAACAAAGCCAGGGAAATTTCATTAAACTGATTTTATCTCTTACGGCAGATACTGTACAAATTTAATTCAGAAAACCGGTTTTTATATTCCAACCAGTATGAAAAGCTTGAACTGTCTAGTATATGACAGCATGAGATGCAAATACATTTATTCAGTGATCTGGCACTGAATCATCAGGCACTCTCCGCACTGACCTCTACACATTCTTTTAAATTGACCTATTTTTCACGTAAAAATCGTCAGCGATTTTTTTAAAGAAAAAAACCGAAACCTTGACCCTCCATTTGTCTGAGATAACTAAAATGCTTGCAAGTATTAGACCTGGGATAAAGAACTGTAGTTTCAGAGATATCATACAATGCATCGTCAGGAAAAGGCGTGGATAGCTTGCATACGAAATTTCCTGAAAACTATGTTTACAAGGAATTTGCTTTGTTATAAAGCTTTTACATCCATTCCACTTCTTATTGAACACTGTTCTTTTGGGAATATACATCTCTCGATGATTTTGTTTCCTGCAGCAAAATATAGTATATGATTTTCCCTCAAATATTTCTGTTCTAGGTAGAATTTAAGCTGGTATGAAAATTTGCATTGCCTTTCATAGGTGGGAAAAAAAAATCTATTAATTATTATAGCATCTGCTTTTATACTGACCTCTGTAACAGGAAATAGAGCACAAATGACCCAATAAAACTGGTGATAAAAAATATAAATAACATCTTGCTTTCTTGCTATTGTGTTGGCCTTTCTGCAGTTCTGAATGGCCTGTGCCACAGTGTAACTCACACTGTCCCACTGCAGAAAGTCACTGGAGGAAATCTGTGTGTTTATGTGAAAGTTACTGTAGAAAGAAGCTGTTAAGACGGACCTGAAAATTAATTTCATAAAACTACTTCATCATCTTATTTTTATAAGCAAATAGTACACAAATGTTGTTTAGAAAGATGATACAACTCTTCACACTATATATAATTATGTATTTGACTCATAACTGAAAATAGAGATTACAGTTATACCTCTAATTATAGATGTTGTACTTAAATAGTAAAAGTACTCCAAATTCAAATTGTGTAACTATTAAAAAAAAACATACTATAATGATACTGTTGAAATTATCCTTTCTTTTAAATTCTAGATTCTTTCTTGCATTTTTTGACTTTATAGTGTTTCACTCCCTATTTCACAGTGAAAAAAAAAAACATCGACAGAGACAAAACCAGAAAAAAAATCATGTATTATATATCAATTGACAATTGTATTTCAAAATAGCATCTTTAAAATTCTAGTAGACGGAATTGAACATTCAAAGGGTCTGATTTTTCTTCAATACTATATGTATAAATGACAGGAAGTCAATATCTCTTCAAAATTTTGCAATACAGTCCTACTTTCCACAACATTGTCTGGAAAGTCGCAACACGTTTCTTTCATTAGTGTACCAAACTCTTTGTTAACTTTGAACAGATAGCTTTGCTCAGTCAGTTCCAAGACGTTACCACAGAATACCAGTAAACTTACCACAGGTTTTATTCTTTTAATTGGGTTACTTGTAAAGGGAACAAAATTATTTCACTTTCAATATGTAACTGAAAGTTGATTTAAGACCAAAAAGGTTTATTGGTTTTAATTAATTTTTTTAAATATAAATGAGGTTAATTATTTTTAACCTAAAAAAAAAAAAAAATGCTGTCTGAATAACAAAACTAATGGAAAAATCACTATTTTTCTGTAAGTTTATCTTGTAAATCTCTTTCCCTATTGTGGCACTCTCAACTTCCCCTTCTTTCCCTTTGCCCACATCTCCTATCAAACACATTTCCCATGCATAAGACCAACAGTGCTGTTGCTACACTGAACTTTTAAGCATCGTAATTAGCTATCTGGTGTAATATCTACTGCTTGAGCAAGGCTCTAACATCATCCTGCAGGAGAACCAGTAGAAAAGATGAGGCTCTAATTTACCCCTACTGGTCTGACTAATGCCCACACTTCCCCAGACTTGTGAGACCATGCTCAATCCTCTGCTTCTCCCTCAAATGAAATCAGCTGAAACTGACTGAGAGGTTCAACGATTACTTGGGGAAATGGCACATATGCAATCAAACTGATAAACCGACAGAATAATTGCACAATCTTCAAATCTAGAAAGGTGGTTATAATCAGAAAATTAAAAGCTGTAAAAGGGACATGTCATCATTTGAAAACACCATTTTCTTGACCAAATGGGATAAGCATTGTTACTCAGCATTATTCTCTTGCATTTTAGAAGGGCCCTTGTAAGGAAAAAGATGTGAAAACAAAACAAAAAAAAAAAATCTCCTTTAAGGAATACAATAAAAGACTAGGCGCTGACTGTGAATTCTATGTAAGCCATGTATTCAAGCCTAATAATATAGACCAAATAAGCATGTAAAAGAAGTCGAATGGAAAATCTGCCTGGTGGATTTCCAATGCCTTTTCCATATCATGACACCTTTATTCCTCTTCATTATTAATTCTTTTGGTTTTTTTCTTTTTCTCTTTCTGTGACAGGAGAGCTCACTGCCAAACAACATTTGACCAACACCCATGTATTCCAAACAATGAACCTTGATACTATCACCCATCACAAAGATATGTGAAAACAGTATGTTTTGTAGTCTATCTTAAAGCAAGTGGATTTTTTTCTCCTTCCCTAACTATAGTGACAAATCTTCCTTTGTCATCAACATATGCAGAAAAGATTGGTAACTACTATAGATACACATCGAGCACATTTTAAGTCTGACTTATCTCCCTGAAAACACCCACTAGCATTCTTTGAATAAAGCATGTCAGAAGTGGTTTCTTTCTTGTCATGATTCTTTGAACAAGGAAATCCCCATGTATTTATTATGTAGGTCACAACGTAATAGATTTTCTCCCTACCAATAAACACATAATGAATGTTTCGCAGTTACATCAATTGTGTAGGTGGAAAATTAGAAGCGGAAAACCAGTCCTTGTAAGCCTAGCTACCTTCCATATAGTATGTACATTCCTTTTCAGAACGCATGTTGACATCCGGTCCCTAATGTAGCCATCAAAAGATTTCTCATGGATTTTTCTAAATTAAGGATTTAATTCCCAGGATAGATTAATCTCTTTGGTTTATATGTCTACAGTGTAGACTTCTATATCTCAGCTATCCACCAGAGTGCCTTATAGATAATAAAGAGAAAAAAGGTGTTTCAGGTCATGAGTTATCTAACCTTTTTTAGACCTCTTAAAACACAACCTTTCACATACTGGGAAAGTCTTTTTCTCTTCACTGATTATAATAAAAGCCTGAAATGACTAGTTCAGATAAAGATATCTCTGTTTACTCAGATAAATTTTACTCACAGGACTTAGTTCAGCTGCAGGTAAAGACAGCCAGTACTAATACATTCTTAGTGAACTACAAATAGCATCTGTCAGTGTAAAGTATATACTTCTTTGTAGCTGTATTTCCCTTCTTCAGGTAGAATGGTCACAGTTTTCCTCTTGCAACATCATTTTAACTGTCATTCCTAAGTAAACTTTATCATTCAAACAAACCAATAAAAGAAAAAATAAATAGAATTTTAGTTCACAGGGACTAAGAAGAATCCTTTGTGTTGGATGATATGACTATGCTATGACTATGGAGTTCAGACTCCATTTCTTAGGAACTCAGTTTATGAGGCCATGACAGGAGAAAATGTCAGAAATACTCAATATTACATGCATGCCTGTTAATCTATTTCCTCAGCTGATTTAATAGGATTCTTTTACATGTGGAACTCTAATAAACATTAACACAGGTTAAGTTAATGTTTCAGTTGTGACTTTTTTTTTTATGCTGGTGACTGGATAGAAAAGAGTTTGTTAACAGGAAAATAGGTTGAGTTCATAATAAACACAGGACTAATGATGTTACTATTTATAGTTTAACTCTTTACCTCCCACTATGTAAGATTATACTGCTTTGTCCTTTTCCTCACAATATTCCTTATATTTTGAAGATATTACAAGACTTATCTTTTAAGTTCCTCTCACTTTCCCTCTTAAATTTCACAAGACCTACTCCAATCCAATCAACTTACACTTGTACTCCAAAACAACCATTATATCTTTAAATTTTGATTTTGCATCGTGCTTTCTAAAAACAGTCAAAATACAGTCATTACTGTAACTCAGTTGTTAACAGCATAAAGCATGTTGAGCTAGCTTATGGATTGGTTGTAATATTTTTGTGTAAAAAGCTGCATTTCAGCAAGAATATACCATGCCTTTTTATACTTTTAAGCACATATTCGCTGTCATAAACTGGCTGGTGCTTGCCTTCTGAAATCCATGAAAAAGTTGAAAAATAGACCTAAGTCTGTTATAAACTCACTGCCTTCTTAGACAAAAGTCATTGGCAACGTTCAGAGCAAGGGTTTTAACAAATGGATATAAATGGATATCAGTTCTAATTTTGTTCATTTTTAGGTTCTCTAACTTCTCCTTCAACCCTACTGGCTTGAGTTGAAGCCCCATCTGAAAATTCTCAGCTCTGTTGGAAAAGGGGGTTGGATAGATCTCAGATAAAATAATTTAAATTTGTCTATTAAACTGGTGGAATTGTATTTTGTCTAATATTATGTAAATGCATTTAATACTTTTATCTGACCTAAAGAGAATATTAAACCAGAACTGTGCGCTCTACAGTAGGTCAGACTAAACAACCATGATAATGCCCTTGGCCTTAAAGTCTGTTCACTCAGAAATAAATTTTTGACCATCTCACTGGAAATACATTTTGTCCAGTGTGATAGGTTTTCTTAGACATTTTGCAGGCATAAAGATGTGGAGAATATCAATAAAATATGTCTTGAAACACATGCAATAAATTACTTATGTAACATAAAATAACAGCAGACAATATGATATGCAAAGTATCAAATCAAACTGATTGAATAACTTGGAACATTTTAAAATTATATTATGTATTGGATTTTGAATGCCTAAAGAAAGTACAAAACTGAGTACTTAGCTAAATTTAAAAACTTTTTTTCCCCACAAAAGTAGTCTCTGAAGTCCAAACAGTACTAAATAAATGTAAACAATTAATCTAATATAATCTATCAAGAAGGGTTACATCAAATTATAAGAAGACAGATTTATTATATAATGTTACCATTACAGTG
The DNA here is from genome assembly GCA_947846985.1 of Fratercula arctica. Classification (NCBI taxonomy): domain Eukaryota; kingdom Metazoa; phylum Chordata; class Aves; order Charadriiformes; family Alcidae; genus Fratercula; species Fratercula arctica. Next base: position 18,690,194 of record CANTUZ010000026.1, read on the forward strand.
CTTGTATCATTATAGGTCTTACATCATTATACTACTTACTCTAATTCTACTAAATGCATTAACTTACTATCAGTCTGATTCACAAGACAATCCCTTGCCAATTTGCCAGTCAAGTTCTGTATGCAGACAAATTTTCTAAAAAACAGTAACTTAAAAAAAAAAATCATCAAGTTCAGAATATTCTTGACATTAATTCATAGCTTTATTGGTTCACAAAAAACACATGCTGATACCATGTACAAAATTTCAAATAGCAAACTGGGTTTTGTTAACTGGAAAGCTCAGTCTTTTCAGAAAATATTACTATGTTCCTACACTGCTATTATGTACCGAGCTGCATAAATTCCTTTGCCGTTGTACATATTACTAATAACATTAAAAAAATTTGCTCTCAAAGATTCTTTCTCTTTTAGTTTGAGTGACTTTGTTTTGACAACTAGAAACCCTGTGACTTTTCAAGGTTCTCTTCTCCACAGCTTTGCTGTTTCCCATGTGAAACGCAATGCTAATTCAGCATTGTAGTCGCTATGAATCTTGTTGTGATAGCTGCAGCTAAGATGGCTCTTATCTAAAATTAGATACTGTGACTACAAGGCACACCAGTGTGGTGATCGCTGTGGTCTAAATCCCTGTCTTTCTGCATGTCTTTTTTTACCTTGTTACTTAGGAGGGTCTCCACGCTGCTCTAAGTACTAGCTGGCCACATGGCTCAAACACACAAATATAGCTAGCTTAAATGTAACTAAAAAACCTGCTATAAAATAATTCCAGGTGTGTCTACATGAGTGTTAGGTTTTGAAGAACCCACAGCAATTTATTGTCATTCAGACAATTATTCTATCTCCCAATGACCCCTGCCCACCCAATAGAGGAATCGGGAAAAACAAGGAAACATGAGGGTTGGAATATAAACAGATTTAATGGAATAAAACTAAATAAGTAACAATAATAATACTGAAGAATCAATATTGATCCTGACACCACTATAAAATACACAAGGATCATACTCAGCCATTCTATCAGTAGAAGCTGTGCACTCCCCGCAGTGGACAGCAAATGTGGGACGCTGTGAGCCCTATGGCTTCAGGAGGAAGGGAAGGTCTCAGGTGTCCAGCAATGGGGCAAGAAGTTCTCAGGATTGCAGCCATCAAGGGAGAGAAAAGTACTCTTCAGCAAACTTTCTAATTTACACTGAATGTGACGTTCACGGTATGAAATAGTCCTGTTGGCCAGCTTGGGTCAAGTGCCCAGGTCTTGCTCCTCCTCATCCCCACACCTGGCAAGTCTTGAAAACACTGAGACCCTGAAACCCACATACCATAGCTGGCTATAAATTAAATATTTTCACAAGTTCAGACACTTGAGTCTTCTAAAAATGCAGTTTTCCCAAGAATTAGAAGACGCTTCACTGAAAAGCAAAATTACTGAAAGAGAGATTAATCCTGTGTTGCTCAAACTAGGACAATGAGTTATAGGAATCACTACAGTACAGACAGTGTAATCTACTCAGCTACATGTGAAAAGGTGATTTTTACGCTGTACAACTCGTCTTTGTCCAAATTCACCACCCAGTTCTTACCCTCCTCCACAAAACAAGCAAAACACTTAAAGCAGACCAGCCCATATCTCCATACTGCCACAAGCCTCATTTTCCTAATTGGTACAGTCCATCTAGCAGCCTACTTGCATCTACACATACCAGTATCCATGTCATTCAAGAAGTTATAAACCTGAAAGCTGGGATTTATGTTTTCGTCTCCTTCTCAGACCAATAATCCAGGAGCCTAGGAACCACATCTGATAAGGTGCTACAAAATGCAGCTCCTGGAACTTTGTGGTGGCTGGTCCCAAATCAGTTTACAAAGTGGGCTGCAAATGTTATGTGGACAAGCTAGTGAGATACCAAATTTCGACCATTCCTGGAAAAATTATCTCATCTGCAGAATACTTCAAAACCTCCACAGAGACCTACCAAAAATATTTTTCTTCTAGCTTTTTCAATCAGCTTTACAGGAGCCACAATAACTTATCTGGGAATGGAGGCAAGAGGTTCTTAGAAGAAATAAAGTTTTGACATCTGTGAGACATGTATTCCACCCTGGCTGAGTAAATTACTTTCAGAAAAGGCCATGAGACTTAAACAGGAGAGGAAATGGGAATGAAAACAAACATGGTCAAGGATATAACCATTCGTGTTACTTTAATAAGAGCACTCAGAGACCACTCATGAAAGAAAACAAATGTTGTTCTTCTAGGAGTCAAAACTAAACTACATCCTGGTGACACAAGACCTTTACATTAGAGCCTGGAAGGCTTCTAAAAGAGTTGAAGATCCCAGACAGATAAATGCATGTTAGGTGCACAGGTATTTGAAAATAGTGCCAGACTGAGTTAATCAAGAAACTACAACCTATGAGTTCTGGACAAGGTCAAAAAGGCTAGTTGGCTGCAGAGTTTGGGGGAATGTTCTCCTGAATTGCTCCACAGGGAGTTATTTGGATTGCTGAGCTAGCTTTAAAGCCCCTGCAAAGGGTGCTGACCTGAACCAAGGTCTTGGCTCAGAGCCCAGCCCTATTGGAGAAACAAGATTTCCATAGACAGTAAACACAAATTAATCCAGACATAACACTCATATCCACTGACTCACCATTAAGCACACTATTATTAATAAAATTAACTGTGCCTCTGGCAGATACATTGGTTATTTTAACAATCCCATTGTCATCCCTTGATGATTGGACTCTGCTACATTCTAATAAAATATCTTTGATGAAGATGACACAATTTCTTCTAAAAGAAAGCATGTTGCATAGTCCAGAGAAACAAGTTGATTTTTTCATGCTTGTTACACTGGAGAATACCTTGAGGATGAAGGAAAATTGTTTCCTTAGACTTTACAAATGTGTATGAAATAAGATTTTTTTTTTACTTCCGCCTGGGTACAAAACCCAGGTCATTCTGATGCTGCCTCTGTTAATGCTGTATCATCTGAGGCTGCACTACGCCGCAGTAGAATGCTGCACAGTGGTCCATGGGTTTCCTCTTTATGACAGTGATAACCACCAGTTGTGAAAATTTCCAGCTGAGAACTTTCTCCTTGCCCCTTGAGTTTTGAGCTAGTTCTGGTCTCTAAAACCTGTTACAGTTTCCTGTGAGCTGGAGGAAATATCTGCATCTTTCTTTTTTCAGATTATACTTTTACAGCAAACAAAATTTTTAGACATCACAGAAATGGCATAACAATGACACAGTAGAGTATAGCTTCTATTAAGTTATAGCTTTGTTGCTGATAAGCTAGAAAGGAGAATGATACGGCATGAACAACTTTGCTGCGTTTCACAGTAAATGAGTTTTCAGGCTTAAAAATTTTGCTAATCACAAACTCCTATTGTCAGAGAAGAAATTCCTCTTTCATTATGACTATATACTTTAAACAATTTCTGAGTTCTAAAGTTATATTTGTTATATCCAAGGATCATTTTACAGAAATGGAACACAGCTGCATAATTTTCTTATCAGCAAATATTACCACCATTTGATTAAAATACTATGCGAAATCTCTCTCTTTAAATTAAATCCCCATGATCTAGATCCACTGATATTAGCAATTTCTAAATTAAACTGGGTACTTAAAACCAAAATTGTGATCCAAAAATTATTCTGTCACCTCTTCTCTGAACTTGGAGATAACTACTCTGGGTGCTAACATGTTTGAGTCCATAAGGGTCTCAAGACATTTAGCATTTTGGTTTTGCATGGCTAGAACTGTGCTTTGAAAGCAGTTTGGTGTCTGGATCAGACTTCCAGACCAGACACTCTTTCGCTCAATTTTCCTAAAGAGGCAGATCCTGTAAACACACTCAGAGTATGTTTAGCACAAATTGATAGTATTAGTCTCCTCACAAATGCACTTGCCATCGCTTCTTTTAAAGCACAGGTGTAAGAAGAGATTGTGTTCACCTGTGTGGTTTAACACCAGCCAACGATTAAGCACTACACAGCCACTCACTGCCCACCGTTGGAATGGGGGAGAGAATTGGAAGGGTAAAAGTGAGAAAACTCATGGGTTGAGATAAAGGCAGTTTAATAAATAAAGCAAAAGCTGCGCACAAAAGCAAAGCAAAACAAGGAACCAAGTCACCACCTACCAGATGGCTGGTAGGTGTTCAGCCATCTCCATGAAAGCAGGTTTCCATCACGTGTAACAGTTACTCAGGAGGACAAATGCCATCACTCTGAACATCCCCCCTTTCCTTTTTCTCCTCACAGCTTTATAAGCCGAGCATGACATGACATGGTATGGAATAGCTCTCTGGTCAGTTCGGGTCAGCTGGCCCAACTGTGTCCCCTCCCAACTTCTTGTGCACCTCCAGCCTACCCGCTGGTGGGGCTGTGTGAGAAGCAGAAAAGGTCTCGACTTTGTCAGCACTGCTCAGCAACACTGAAAACATCCCTGATAAAAGTATTATCAACACTTTTTTAGCACAAATCCAAAACATAGCCCCATACTAGCTACTGTGAAGAAAATTAACTCTGTCCCAGCCAAAACCAGCACACTGCCTTTTCTGTAATGGCTTATTGTTTACAGCATTAATTGGATTCACTTCCCTTCCTAGTCTGGACAGATTCACAATGCCTTACACTCCAAGGAAAATGTCCCAACTTTTGAGTCCTTTGACCAGATGGCTAAATTGTTGTTGTGGTGATAAGAGAGCGGTCTCTGGTTCCTTCTCCTAGGACCATATCCACTCTATATGATGCTCAGGACATTCCCATGTGACTGAGTGGATCCAGACCACCAGAACAACCCAGACACATTTAAGGCTCTCCTCCTGGCTACCTGAAGGCTGTTTGGATATGGTGATGGAGTACGCAGCATAGTCTTTTGTCACCCTTTTTCATGAGGGCCTGGCAGCACCTCTTTCATCATATGATCACACACATGCCTATCATATCTAAAAGGCATGATATGCAAAAGCACAATGTAATGGAATATCTGCATTGTACTCATCTGACAGGGCATACACATGTGTATGCAGCCATGCGACAGACATGTTAACGCATTCATTAATTGAGAAGAGCACATCTCATGACATGAAGAGCTATGTAACTCAGCCTGCATGGGTAAAAAAGGCTCACTGCTTCTATATAACTCACTTCTAGAAGGTTCCTCACTCCGGCCTGGAGGTGGCCAGAGATGCCTCTCTGTCTGTGTCTTTCCCTAAAATACCTACACCTGAAAAAGAAGTTGGATTTCAGGCTTACCGATGTGTTTAATAATCATCTTACCTCTGGGAATCCCAACATAGGATAATAAAACCCAATATGGGCTTCTATATGAAGCCCAGGACTGCCTTCTGACCAGAGCAACCTAACCACTATGATAAAACCATAAAGTGTTTCAGACCACAAAACCAAACTGTCCACATGGGCAGGCAGGTGGAGCAGTGGGATTTAGATTATAGGTTTTGGAAAAAATTATCATAGAATCCATGAAACAACGAGTTATAGCAACCTCCAGAAACTGTAATCCCAGCAGGAGTCTGGTTTGCAACAACCGCTTAAAAAGTAGCAATTTGTTGCTCATTGTAGAAGGATTGTTGCAAACTTGTAATTTGTCTTAAAATCACATAGTTAAAAAAGGTAATCATTGCAAAAGCTGAAGTTTCTGCCCTAAAGGGATATTTTTCTTGTGTGTATGCTGTTCTGTTTGGCTTGGGGTGGTTTTTTGGTTTGTTTGGTTTTTTGGCCTTAGGGTTTTTTTGATTTGTTTTGTTAGAGGGTTTTGTTATGGTTTTTTGTTTTGTTTTGTGTTTTTAATGCATGCCATAAAACATGTACTGGCATCATGACCAGGCTCATGTTCCTGCAAAAAGCAAGATTTTATTCCTGATCATGAAGTTCAAAGGAAAACCTGGGCAGTGATCTGTATTTAAATGTTGCTTTTGCACTAACTGAGTAAAATAACAGAAATGGAAGAGAAATGTGTGCATGCATCAAGGAAAAAGGGGAGAGTTAATGTTTTTGTCTATGTAGAATAGAAAGGAAAAAATAAAATAAACTGAGTTTTCACTATGGTTATTGCAGTCACAGCTACCTTTTTTCTGTAATCAAACAGTAATAAGTAATTATATTACGCAGACCAGCTGTGAAGGCAATGAATGCAGTGCAATGCAATACATTTGCATTGCAATTGTAAAACTCTGCAGATTATGTAATTATTTTGAGAAATTATTGTCATCTATTAGTGTCCCTCCACACCACGCTCACAATAAATTATTCTTTTATAAAATTTCATAACTGAAATCTATCTGAACAATAAACAATATTGGTTATGCAACATACCATGAGTAGCATGTTAAAAAAAAAAAAAAAAAAAAAAAAAAGTGTGGGTAGAGGGTAGAAAACCCAAGGTGATAATAAGAATCAATTAATCCTCTGCCCCTAAATTCTGACCTCATTTCAAATAACTTCACCTATATAATGCAGTGGAACTAATGCCCTGATGGATCAACCTTAGCTGGCATGTTATATGTACCTTTAGTCAAAAACTTATAAAAATATTGCAATTTCTACTGCAGACCCTTGATTTTGTACAATAAAATTTATTTCTTTCATCTCCTCACACTTGAAGTTACAAGTCACATTCCCCTCAGACTCAATGCCATAGCTCCAATGACTTCATTGTGCCAGAAAAACTGCTTCAGCACAAAATTGCTGAAATACTCAGGCCAGAGAGATCAGTACCTCATTCAAGTTGAATAGATAAATCAAATTGTGTTTTTCTAGCCTTATTTGTAGTGTATACTTTGAAGAGATATAGATTTTTAAGTCTGGTAATGTACTACAGAGCTCAAAGATATATTATTGACATAGTAAATAGATAAATAGATAAGTAAATAAGCAAGCAGGAAATATCCATGTTACAGGAGATAAAATTGCAACTTAAATTGTAAGAAGCTGACTCAAAGGAAATAGAAATAGCATAAGAAAAGATGAAAAGAATAGAGGTATCATCTGCAAGAGTCTTGAATTCTATTCTAATATAAAAATCCGTCTACATGAGTATAAAGCGAAAATCATAAAATAAAGAAATTAGTGGAAGATTTATAACAGTAAATGATACTATACAAACTCATCTCTTCATGGTCTTCCTGTATTTTTGTGATACAGCTAGTTTTGATCTCTACAAATTCAGGACGAATATTGAAAAAATTGCATCTGGAAAAAATGCAGAAGGAAAAGCAGCGTGACTGAGGATGTGAGATACTTTAAATCTCTTAAGGAGGAAACTCAGATTGTTTCATTTCAGTAGGAATACAGACAGTATAGTAATTTGGTTCACAACTACTCTGTGATTCTTGGTACATAATCCAAAAATAGCCAACAAAGATGACATAAAAGATTGTAGAGAACAAACAGAACACAGAAGACAAAGGGCATTTTCCATAACATTTCATACCAACATTAATTAAACTAACACAAGCTGCAAAACAAAAATATTCTTAAGATCCCATTGTACAGCAAAAAGGATTTTTGGCACATTTGTACCACTGGTTAATACAGATGGAGCAGAAACATGGGCATTCTCCAGGAATATCAAGTATCAGCTAAAAGCTGAGCTGTAAAACATGAAAAGATTTATGCATAGAGTATTGCTGGAACCATATCAAATCCTACAAGGTCTTAGTTCTGGTACTTGAAGAAGGAGCCCTTGAGTATTTCAGACATAATAAAAATAAGATTACAGGCCCACAAGTTCTGCCAAGTGAATTCTAGCATGGTCCCAGCATCACATAGGAAAAAATGGAGACTATGGAAATGAACAACAGAGTAATCAAGGTGAAAGACATCTTGGAGACTGTGAATAAGCAAGTGTAAGAAAAAAATGTAAATGTAAATTATCACTAATCTACAGTACAATGTAAAGCATCAAAGATTATAATAAGAGCTTTCAATGACAAATGTTCACTTAGAAGCTATATGAATAAGCTCTGTAGTATTTTCCATGCAGTGCATAATACAGTGTAATAACAACAGTGAACATTGCAGAAACAAGTTACGTGTCTCTTACAATTAGTGATGTTGTCAGACTATTCCTTTAATGGAAGTAAGTTAAGCGTGCTTCTGAATATTTGAAGTTAAAGTCTTGCATTACTCATTGCTGTCTTGTGCTATAGGTTAGAGATCCTTTTTACCTAACAATCAAAACAAAATTGCTCATATCCTCTATAAGAGTGGAAGGACAACTCCCATGGAAAATGAGTTTATGTACATTATAGTCTCATTAGAAGACTGCCTGCCTTTGAAACTATTTGAAAAGCTTTGGTTCCTGTTCCTTCACCCCTCAGTTTTGGGGCAGAACATATTTCCACTGGTTTTTTGCAGGAAAAACACCCTCTTGAAGGGAGAAGAATTGGGCCTTAATGATATTTTTCTTTTTTGTTGTCTTTTCACAGCCTACTCTTCCAAAGTCTTTAAATTAGTCTTTAATCACAAATGTTTCTATCAGATTCCATGGGACTACTATTATTCTATAATGCGTATTCTAAAATATTTTGCTGAAAGTCAACTGGGAGGCAGAGTTCAAAATGACAAATCATGTTTAATTTATATCACTAGAAAAAAAATCCTTCCTCAGCATACTGTGACACTTTACAAAGGCATAAAAGAATATGCAAAACAATTATAGTCTTTAAACTAATTTGACCTTTTTTTTTGTTTTATACATTATTATAGGTTTTTTTATATTTTCTATACTACTAGGATCCACTGAAACTAATAATATTTTTTACACAGATATTGAAATTAACTAATATCTTAACTACTTCTGGGCCTGAGCACACCTCATCTAGGGCTTCCTAATATACATGTGTTCCTTACTACTAATGTATAAAACTTTAAACTCCAGAAGAGTGTTCAGCAATATGTTATGAACAGTTGCCTGAATGGATGCACCTAAAGCAACAAAAACTGTGAAAAAAAATGAAGCTCCTATGCACAATAGGAGTTCACTTTTGTTCTGAATTAGTTTGGCATTCCAAAATAAATAATGGTCTGTAAGTCTGTAATGTATTTTACTTTTTTGAATGTGTGCAAATTAATAAGAAATGCTATCTCACTCCAGCGGTTCATCTTTTCTAATGTCTTCCTTTTGACATTGCCTGATGCAAGATGCATATGACGCCATGAAAAAAAAGAAATAAATAAATAATAATAGCAAGAATAATTTAGAAGAAATAAGAAATAATCCTACATCAGGAATATTTCTTTGTATTCTCAAGAAACATTAATTTCCGACATGATGTACATTCCCTACATACATACCAACTGTCACATATACTTCAAACAGGTTTGAACTGATTATTTTAATCCATGTGAAAGTCCTTAGGTTCCCTGTTTCTTCTTCTGGGTGTGGTTAATTGTATCACAGAAAGAAATCCTTCACCATGATTTGAAAGCAAGCTCAACTTCTCCATGTGCATTTAGTTGAAGTATAAGGACAGAAAGGGAATATAAAGGCTTGTTTAAAAAACAAAACAAAACAAACCCCAAAAATAAAAACACACAGCAAGTTACTGCCACCTTTTAAGCTGCAGTAAAACCAGCAATAGTAATACAACTCACTTGCAAAAAATGAAATTACAGCTTTTTCCAAAATCTCAGTCTTCTTTTACTTTGAATGCCATTTTGGTTTCGTTTAATTTTATGCATAAAACCTTTAACTGGAAAAATGTGTCTAGTCTTTTAAACTGGTGCCAACAGAGCTCAGATCCTCATTCAGCAAAAGTTACACATGTGCTGCTTTGAATAGTCACACTGTGGTAATTAAACATATTTTATAACACGTAAAGATAAGCATATGCATAAATTATTACTGAATGAGGACCTTTTCTGTGAAACCCAGCTTTGAAATTGTGCAGTTTTCTAAAATTTCCACAGATCTACGAGAAAAGGTGCACCCAAAGTGTTCTCATAAAATTAAGACAGAAGTTGGAAGATGTATTTTACTATTATAGTGGTGATTAACAGCTGTACTTTATTAGTCTCAGAGGAACTTAGAAAAATTCCACTAACTTCCACTTACTCACCAAATTCTTTGCTCCAATTCAAAGAAAAAATGGGAGATTTTTCTAGTAGCACCAAAATCTCCAAATCCTTATAGAGTATTTTGATTTCTCTTTTTTCTTGCTTGAGGCACCATGGCTTCTCTTGTGTTATGAACAACAAAATGATCTTTCACCAGGTTCAGTGTGAGAACTCATACACTGCTGAAGGGATGTCACTCCACCTGAGCATCACTCTGGAAAGCACAAAAGTCCTGTAAGCTGCTGTTTTACTGAGTGTTTAATGAACCCTGAAAATCCCTCTTCACAGGCCTGAATCTGGCTGATGATTACCTTTGCAATTTATTCGGTTATTTATTAATGAAGTCATTCAGGGGGCAGGGAAAGAGGGGGAAGGGATGCCATACAAATGTTTGGTAGTCGAGGGCAAAGGCAGTTGTCTGGTATTTCCTCTACGCAGCAAAGCACAGAGAGACGCAACGACTCGAGGGGAGTTACTGCATCCCCAGAGCCGCTGAGAATGGGGAGGGGGTGGCTGGCTTCCTCCTGCAGGCAAATGACCGGCCACAAAGTAAATTTTTAAGGCGTGATGTAAGAGAAATTAAACTTGACCAGCCAAGCACACCCCCTATCTCAACAATGTGTTTCTCCTGCTGAGAAGGTCGAAAGAGGTGGCCGTAGAGCATGCCCAGCTCTCTCCTGCCATAGTGGGAGGGGGGCTGACTGGAGGGAGACACTTATAAATTAATTATGAGCGGGTAGATGTCCCTTTAAGGTCTGCTGCGCTTTCCAAGGGCTACAGCCGGAGGCTTGGGGGTGGGAAAAATTTGGCTTTATTTGTACATCTTAGCGCTAGGCTAGTTCTACGGGGAGGTTTCCAAAGCTCAGAGGTCTTTGGGGGGTGGGAGGAAAGTTGTGTGCTGGGGGGAGGAAGCTAAGTTCTTCTTGATGCGAAGAAACAACGTAAAGACTGAATAACAAACAGGAAATGCCTAACTCGGCTGCAGGGCGGGCGGGCGGCGCAGAGCGCTGAGCTCCGCTCGCAGAGCAGCACCGCCGGGCGCCCCGGCGACAGGACCGATCCCGCCACCCCTGCCCTCGCCCCGGGCTCCCGGCCCTGGACTCGCAGGAGCCCAGGCATGGCTGCCTCCTACTGGATACTGACAGGTGAGGAAAAGCCCCCCTTTCTGTCTTGCTTTGAAGACACGGTGTCCCGAAAGTAGCTCTGCTCGCTGCGGGAGGGGGTGAAGCTGTCAGGGGCTGGCACCCAAGGGACCGCGTCTCCCCGTCCCCGATCCCTGTCTCGGGAATGCCCTGCCTGGAGCTGCCCTCCAGCTGGAGCCCGTCAGGGACTTCTTCGGTTTGTCTCTCTCTGGGAACTGTAATCCCAAAACCAATCTCAGAACTCGGGGGAGGGGGGGCGGAAAGGTTGCTAGATGAGGATGAATGGGTGAGAAGAAACACTATAAGTGAATCTGGCTTGGGAAAAGAGGTGCACCTGGCAACTTTTTTTTTTTTTGGCGATGGTTTTTTTTTTTGTGTTTTGTTTTGGTGCTTTTGGGGTTTTTTTGTTCTGTTTTTTGTTGTTGTTTTTTTGTTTGTGTTTTTTTTTAAACTAGGGTAGCTTTTCTGTTCTCCCCTGTTAAGCTTTCAGATGTTCTGCGTGGTAAAAGGGAAGTGAGGAAGCGGTTAACTGCACACAACTAACTTCAGACAGATGAGTTCACCCGGAGATGGAATATATAATATTTCCTTTTAGGGTTTCATTTCTTGTTATGGAATTAATTGCTTTTCTAGTAAAACAAATACAGCAAGTAACAATATCCCCCTAGCTAGTCAGGTTGTAGTAACATCTTGGACCTGAAATGAGGGGAATCCAAGAAGTGGGGAAGAGGGTAAGGCAATGCTGGGACTCGTGTGCTTGCAGACTTTGACACTGCGCTCCCCAGCAGCTCTTGCGCTGGCAGCAAGCACACACAGTGAACCTGAGGCGGTGCAGAGGAAGAACTCGGTTTCACAAGAATCGTCAAAATGCAGGCGGCAGCAAGTGGGGAAAAGGCAAGACTAGGGTTTTTCCCTCTTCACTCCATACTTACTGTGCAAGAAAGAACAGATACAGAAAAATGTGAAAATCTGAATGTAGTACTTTGGTGTGCACTAATTATCCCTTCCTCATAGGTGTCTTTATTACATTTAATACACAGTGATATTGGCCAAAATATGCTTTCGTTTGTGTTCCTTCACAGAAGGAGGCTTTGTAAAGTGGCAACAGTGTGCCACAACTTCCCTTCAGGGTTGCAAAATTGACACTGGTACTGCTGACAGATAATTCATCAGTAATGACAAAAAAAGTTTATTGTCAGATAAGAAAACATCTCAAGGATGGGTCCCATCCAGATCTGTCAGGGTCTTATTAGTTCTTGGTGTGTTTTTTGTTTTTTTAAAGTTGGTGTGAAACAGAATAGGCTTAGAAGTAAGAGAAGGCATTACAGATACCAGGAATGGGATCCAAATTTTCTCAGATAAGTAAGTGAAGTACTCCTATATAATCAAAATGTCACAAAAATAAGGACAAGTTTTAGAGCGACAGTGAAATAAAAAATAAATGCAGATCAATTACATGCTCCTCTTCCTTAAAAAGAAAAAAAAAAGGCAAATAATCTGGCATGCATTAGCAGACAAAATTAGCACCTCTAGAATAAAGGGGGTGCATAGAGGTGTATGTTTGTGTATTTTATTGCAGATTTATTCTTTTTTAATACAACTTGGTGAGGTTTCTGAGAACCTTGAGTACAGGAAGTCTGACAGATGCAGACAAACAGGCAGAAGTGTGCAGAGAAGCGACAAGCCTGATAAGGGCTGAGGAAAACGATCTATGAAGAAGGACTGAATGAATTAAGCTTGTTTATCTAGAAGAGAGAAAAGTAGGGGCAGTGTTGAGCATTTCAAATGTATGTTTTTACCAAAGTATTATTAGTGAGACTATTCTTCCAAATGTCAATGTTTTCTTTGTTTTGTGAGAGCACTCAATCATGACTTTCTGTATCGTATATGTTGGTTTATAAAGAGATTGATGAATACTTGTTTCATGTCCAACAAAGGATAAGAGAAAATCAAGGTAACTTGCTATGCAAAAAACTTAGGGAATATTCAGAAGAACTTTCTTACTCTTCAGGTAATAAATAGCTAGAAACAGGCTACCAAACACGCCCCCCCCCCCCCCCCCCCCCCCCCCCCCCGTATAATCTCTTTCACTGAAAGTTTTGATGAAGTTGGATAAACACCTGTGAGGGATGTCTGAGGTTTACTTCACCTGGCCTCAGTGTAAGTGGTTTGACTAGGGATCTGCTGAAGTTTTCTCCAGCTCTACATTTCAACAGAAGAGAAAGGAAGAAATCAATCCAAAGGGTTCCATTACTTTTTAATGCTTCTTCACTTATAGTTTTACGTGTAGTCTGCACCCTCTTGGAATTCTCTCCTCATTGGAGATGATCTTGTTGTTGGTACTGATTAAGAGTTTTCATCTTTATAACAGGAAAGACCAGTAATCATAAAGACAGAACTGTATGCAAAAAATGAAGTGGTCTCTGTCCAGAGCCTGCAAGGGCAGGACAGACACAGGATAAAGGGAAAACATGAAAAAATACATTTTCCCCAGTTTTTCTCTCCACCTTTATCTTTTATCTTCCCTTGCTTTTGCAATAATAATGTCCAACACTTCTCAGCAGATTTCCCCCTACCTTTGAGATTCTTTCCCACTAGTTTTTCTTATCCAGGACTTGAGCTTGTTTGCATGAATTCTAGCTAAAACGGCTATGAAGGGGAAGAGGGGGTTTCCCATGAACTTGACCTCCCCTTGCCTAAAATCTGTACATAACCTACCTTCATAAAGCAGCTGATGAGGACTTGAAGATGTAGGGCAAATGTTTTCAAAGTAATAATCTTACAAATACAGCACAGCTTCAAAATCCCTATGAATATACGCTATCATCATTTTTATTTTGTCTTGTACTGTGCTTAAGAAGGTCTGGAAATGCATGCCAAATTGCTGCAATTATTTGTATATACAAAATTGTTTTTTAAGAGTGATAAATGGTAAGAGCTGTCAGGTTCCACACTTAATCTTTAACAAGACTGAAAACAGACCATGTAATTTTGAACTCTTATGTTAAAACTCCACATAGACTTAAAAGTACCCACTTCTTTTGGCTCTACCAAGGCCAAATTCATCTCTTTTCCAGACATCAGCAAAATTAGTATGAACTTACAAAGTTGCAGTTATATGGTTCTTAAATTTTTGGAAATGTTTTTCTTCTACTGCTCATTCTTTGACATATTCAAATGAATAACAATACCTAGTACTTAACTTTTTGCCAGAGTAGGCAAAGTATCATCACTAGTAAATGTTTTCCTTTACAAGTTGACAATGGTCTTGCTAATTGTGGATACACCATTGAAGTTTACAGTTGCCAATCACTATTTTTTTGTTTAAGAAAGGACTTCAGTGAATCTGGACACCTCTCTTTACACAACAGTCAACATGTTGAGTGGCAACTTTGTTTCAAAGTGGTTGTTCTTTGTTTTGGGTTGGGTTTTGTTTGGTGTTTTTTTAATGCAGCAAGTCACCTGCTTACATGAAGTGAATGCTTATTTTCTACTGGATGGTACTGGATGCAAATTGCAAACCTTTATCTGAAATACATCAAATCTCCAGGGACCTGAGGCTGCTTGTAGTAATTAGACTGGAACCAACAAGCAGAGACAAGTTTGTAAATACACAGCAGCAAAAGAATAAAAATTAAAATAAATATTAACGTGGAAGGTAAATATGCACTACAACTAATTTTTCTTGAAAGAATAGTCAATTTTATAATTGCAAAGAACATAAAGAAAAAAATTCACCATAAATTCACCATGCAGCATTTACATAGATAAGTGAGACAAACTCCTAAAGACAAGCTGAGTGCATACTCTGCTTAAGCCACAAAACATTAATATAAAATTATGAGTATGGGCTAGCCCAAGTTAAACAGTTATTTACATGTGTGCTTATGTTATATTCCCTTGGGTGGTCCAGCTTCATTCTGTGAAACTATTCATGCTAACAGAGTTAAGTATGTGTACTCACAGGAAGAGACTCTGAGGTCTCATAAATAAATCCTATTATGTAATATCTGATCAAGTTGTTTTTACACTAATATCAAGCTCAGAAACAAGGAGCGCACATTATGGGGCCAGATCTGAGTTCAGTGTCCTGTCACAACAACTGACTAGTCCTACATACTTGAGAGAAATTTATATGCACACCGTAATGCGAGATATGGGATAATTTTCGCTCACAGTAGCCTTGTATCTCATTAAATCCTTGACTCCAAAGCCTTTCCAAGTTGGCAAATTCCATAATCCACAGTAGTTTGGGGTTGGTTCTTTTTTTTTTTTTTTAAAAAAAAATCACTAAAAGAAACCAGAAACTTCCTTTTAACAATTCTAAATTTGCCACTTTCTTATCTCTAATAGGATGTCCTCTTTTCAGTTACCAGACTGAGTGTGTAGACATTCCAAACTTACTGTATCTGTTCCACTTGCCCTGACAGTTTGTCTTTCTCGAATATTTTTGTTCTTTTAGTCATTCCTCATACAAGCATTTTTTTTCTATCCTCCATTCTTTTCATTTTTTCTCACTCTCTCTAAATTTGCAATTCATTCTGAAATGCAGTTTTCATTGCCTTACATAATTTCAAAATAATCCGCAGTACTCGCATAATTATCTTCCTTTATGTTATTTCTGCCTTGATAAATTTGTCTAGGCTGCAAATTGAGCTGTCTAGTTATTGTTCAGGTCCCTTTTCTGTGCAAATATCAGTGAACTAATCTGTGTGTTAATTAAAAGCTTTTTGTGAGGCATATTACTTACACTTGTCAGCATCGAACTTCATTTGAAACACGCATATCTGCCTCTTGGGGCTTCTCAGAACTGCCTCATTCTGACTGAGAATCAGCAAGACTCAGGAAGCAGGTCAAGTTTCAGTATAGGCCGAAGTGTAACTTTCAAGTTTAACTAAAAAAAACTCCTAAACTGAAGTTCAGCATAAGAGCGATGTCAAAGTAACGGCTCCGGTTCTGACAGTGCCCCGCTCTGGTTCTCCTGTCGCCTCCTCGGTACTGCCCATCCCCCCTGTCTGGGGTACTGCCGCATCCTCTCACCGCCCCCAGAAAACTGGCTCCTTGGCCGTACCTTTCTCGGTCTGTAACCATAACCTTCCACAACTACTTAGTTTTCGGTTTTTTTTTTCCTCTCGTCTCAAACGTGAGAGGCCGCGCTAGAACACTTGGGAAGTTTGAACCGTCGCTGTAAACAGCTTAGAGTAGAAGGGCCGGCGCGGCCTTCCCCCCTCCCCCGCGCCTCCCTCACGGAGGGGCTGTCGCGGAGACACACGCCAATTTCCAGCCCTCTCCTGCCTCTCAGCACACAGGGACATCGCGGCTGCCTCCTTCTACCCCCGCACAACGTTTCCCTCCGTAGAGCCCCGTTCCGGCAGGCGGAGGGGGGTGGTTCCCCTCACCGCCCCCAGTACCACCGCCCGCGCCACCCCCGCGCATGCGCCGGCTCTAGGGGGCGAAGGCGCCCGCGCGCATGCGTGCCGGGAGCAGAGGCGACCAGGCGCGGGGGTGGGAGGCGCGCGCCCGGCCGGCACCCGTCAGGACGGGCTGTGCGCACGCGCCATGGGGCGGCGGGGCGCCGCGCGTGCGCGCCGAGCAGGCGCCGGGGTGTGCGCGGAGGAGCCCTCTCGCCGCGCCTGACGGATCCGCTCTCGCTTCGCCGCGGGACCGGCGTCGCTGTTCGGGAAGGGCCGTCCGTCGCGGCCCGAGGTAGGCCGTCTGTTCGCCCGCCGGCGGGGAGCGCACGCCTTCCGCCGCCAGGCCTTTCGGGCGGGCCTGCCGGCTGCTGCCGCCGCGGCCGAGGGGAGGCAGGGCCGCAAGGAACGGCCAGGATGAAGCTGGTGAGGAAGGACCTGGAGAAGGATAATGCCGGGCAGGTGACGCTGATCCCCGAGGAGCCCGAGGACATGTGGCACACCTACAACCTGCTGCAGGTGGGTGACAGCCTGCGGGCCTCCACCATCCGGAAGGTACAGACCGAGTCGGCCACGGGCAGTGTGGGCAGCAACCGCATCCGCACCACCCTCACCCTCTGCGTGGAGGCCATCGACTTTGACTCACAGGCCTGCCAGCTGCGAGTCAAGGGCACTAACATCCAAGAGAACGAGTATGTCAAGATGGGGGCCTACCACACCATCGAGCTGGAGCCCAACCGGCAGTTCACGCTGGCAAAGAAGCAGTGGGACAGCGTGGTGCTGGAGCGCATCGAGCAGGCCTGCGACCCAGCCTGGAGCGCCGATGTCGCAGCCGTGGTCATGCAGGAAGGGTTGGCTCACGTCTGCCTGGTCACTCCGAGCATGACGCTTACCCGTGCCAAGGTGGAGGTGAACATCCCCCGCAAACGCAAAGGGAACTGCAGTCAGCACGACCGGGCCCTGGAGAGGTTTTACGAGCAGGTGGTGCAAGCCATCCAGCGGCATATCAACTTTGAGGTGGTGAAGTGTGTACTGGTGGCTAGCCCAGGCTTCGTACGGGAGCAGTTTTGTGACTACATGTTCCAGCAGGCGATCAAGACTGACAACAAGCTTCTGCTGGAGAACAGGTCCAAGTTCCTGCAGGTGAGGAGATAAACAGTCTCCAGAGTGGGTAAAAGGAGGTTTAAGAGCTGTCTGTGATAATAGAAGATAATTACAAGGGTGATGGGAAGGAATTAACTTATTAGAGAAAACACATTTTTGTCTGAGCATCATAAGGAAATTATTCTCATGCCTCCCAAAAGATAAGGTAATTTTGCAAGATACAGGGATGGTTCTTTCCTAGAGTACCTTAATATGGAGCAGAGAAAGTATTAAATATTTCAAACTCCCTATAAGGGCATATTTTATCTTCAATCAAGAGTGAAGTGCAAGTTGGAAAATAGTTTAGCTGTAATGTTAATCTGTGTACAGTCATACTGTATGGCATGCATAATTAATACAGTTTTCTAAAGCTTTTTAAAGAAGAAGAAAACTGGATATGATAGAGGTTAGTTAATTGTGGTGTTAATAGTTAAAGGTTGTGCAGGCCCTAGCATTTTTTCCTTAGCCATCTCATTGATTGAGTGGATGGGTTTCTTTGCCTAATTTCACTGAAGTAGGCACACTCAGACCCTAAAATAAGTTTTCCTTTCTTAAGGATACTTGTATCATTTTTTAAATGGTGCATTTAATAGATCCAATTAATGATACAATTAACAGATAAAAGTAATCTATGCTTGCAAAAGGGCGAGGGGGGGGGGGGGAGGGCGGGAGCAGACTGGGAAATGTGACCCAGTACTTAGTGGGCACAACCCATAAGAGACAAATCGATCCAATAAGCCTGCTTTTGCATTTGTAGCAAAGTGGTAATAGTAAGTGTGAAAGGCTTTAATGTACTTCACAGCTTTGTAAGCATAGTAGCTATGCAGTTGTGCAAGAGTTGATGCTTTTGCACTATATGTCTACAGTCTTAAGAGGTCTTCCTCTTCTTGAATGCTTTAAAAGAAAAGGCTTAAGTTTTAGTTTTTTAGTTTCAGGTGGCCCTGTGTTGGGGACTGTCTGCAACAGCTTGCATATTTAACCCGGTGTTTGAATAAAAGAAACAGCTTTCCTGCACTTCTCAAACTACAGTTTAAGGGATTTGGTATAGGTTGCATGAGAGATCCTTTAAGAAAAGTTTCATGTAGATTTCAAGAAAGACATAACTTCCTTGAATAGTTAACGAGATGAAGGTTATGTATAGTGGAAGCTGTTTGTGGTTGGCTAACCAAGAAAATGGTCCTTAAAAAAAACCCCAAATCTTTGACTTTTTTTACTCTAGGTCCATTCTTCCTCCGGACATAAATATGCATTGAAGGAAGCCCTCTGCGACCCAGCTGTAACTAGCCGTCTCTCTGACACTAAGGCAGCTGGTGAGGTGAAAGCCTTAGATGACTTCTATAAAATGCTGCAGCATGAGCCTGACCGGGCTTTTTATGGTCTAAAACATGTGGAGAAAGCCAATGAAGCCATGGCCATCGATACCTTGCTGATCAGTGATGAGCTTTTCCGACACCAGGATGTGGCTACACGTGCCCGATATGTTAAATTGGTAGATAGTGTACGGGAGAACATGGGCACAGTACGCATTTTCTCCAGCCTTCATGTGTCTGGAGAGCAGCTTGGCCAGCTGACAGGGGTGGCAGCCATCCTGCGCTTTCCTGTTGCTGAGCTCTCTGACCAGGAAGATGAATCTAGCTCTGAAGAGGATTGATAACAGTGACTTCATTTCACGGTTTCTTTTCCAAGTCATGTTGAAATGACATTAAAGGTCCTCCCTTCCTAAATACTGTGTGCAGATGTGCCATGAAGTGTTTTTGATAGTATTTCTCACAGTATGTAGCTCTGCTCAGCACACTAATGGATACCAGTTCTGTGGTAATTATTGGTATACTGTGCATTGGAGCTGACTGGTTTTGCAGGTTATACCGTGGACCTCCGGCAGTACAAGAAATTAATTTCACTTCCTAAAGCTGCTCATTCTGCATGTTGAGGCAGACTGGCAGCTTATTGTTTTGGAATGTGTATGAAAAAATAATAAACTAAAAGGGTGAAAACTATGTTCTGTCTAATTCTGTTTAAATGCTTGAAAACCATATTGCAAAACAAATGTAAACTTCATGTAAGACCTACAAAAGCTGTGCTTCATCTTCTTAGAAACTCGACATTCTTCCTAAAATGTAGCGAAGGAGTGGGATCAACATAATCTCCTAGGGGTTTTTTTTGGCATTGTGAGTTTAAGCACTTAAATATTTCTTTGAAACACTTGAAGCAATCTTTCAGAAACCAGACCCTTTAAAATAACCATTTGCTCCCTAATATGATAGTAGGTGCTAGATAAATTGTGAAGCTTAGTGCACCAATTTTACTTATCTTTCTGAATGCTGTTATCTTGGGAGAGTGTCCTGAAGGCTAACAAGGTATAAGTATCTTGTCATTGACTGTGTTCTGGTAAATTGGCATTGGGATTATTTAGCAGGCAGATCAGAGAAGGTATATGAAAAAGCTTACAAAATCAAGACCCTGTTTTCCATGAGGAATCTTTTGACAACAAATAGTTTAAGACAGTTCATAATCTGGTATTTGTCTGTTTGTGTACCTCTTTAAAAACATACATAAACTGTGATACAGAAGGAAGGATTACAAATTTATAAATCAGACTTCAGTTTAAGATAATGACAGCTGTAAAAATCAAAATTAATTTTCCAATTATGTGATCTGCTCAAAGTATTGAGAGGCACTATAAAGTTATTTTTCTTCACTGGACAATAAAGCAGTTTTTGCTTTCTCAGCCTAAGATTTCGTATTCTGACATATCTGCAAGGGGATTGTTCAGTTTAAACCAATGTTTGATTGTGTAGGTTGTATGTTTAAGTAACCATTCCTTTTTTAAACGTGGTTGGAGGGGGGCAACAGGAGAGACTTGCCAAAAATAATGTAAGAAAAATGTGGAAGATTGCTGAAATACAGGAAGACAACATGGCAATGGAAGATTAAAAACACCAAAACTTTTAGGCTGGATAGAATAATTTTAGAAAAAGTACTGCCATATGTTGATGTGTGCCAGCTCTGTGAATTTGGTATTATCTATTGCTAGCTGAAATATCAGCCTAAACTCCTTGATAGAGAAGTACTTTGGGGTTAAAAGCCATCTCCCCTTTTCCTGTCATCCACATGGTCTGAGTGAGTGAGTGAACAGAACTTAAATTAGAGCTGTACTTTATTAACACTGATTCTTCTCTCACTGAAGACAAACAAGCCCATTAAGACAGTTGTTTAGAGTCAGCTTACACAGTTAAGCTATGTTATTTGAGCTTTGCATTTTTGTCTTCAATGGTGTTGAGTGCCAGAAGTTGTAGAATGCTCAGGTAGGCTTCCTTCAGCAGTCAGGACTGGTTAAATTAAAATTTCTTTTTTTTTCTTTTATAAATCTGCCTAAGTTGATTATACACTTTGCCAGCTAGAAAGCACTCTGATCCCTGCTGTATATGGAGTTAAATGTAGAGATTATATGAAACAGGTAGAAGAATCAAACCTTCAAAAAGTGTTATTATATGCAGCAAATTATAGCTTTAAACAGGTACATGATGTCTAAAAGTTGTTCATTTCTTTAAGATAAGCTGGTATTTCCCTTCTTATAAGTAATGCCAATTTGTTAAAATTGTACACAAATGAAACTTAGATTCAAAACTGTAATATACCAGGAAATTCTTAGTTTAATTCTCAGCAAACTGAAAGACAAATCAAACTGTTTGATTGTGTAATGGCTTGCTATTTTATTAGAACAAATTGATTCTAGTTGTTCCATTTTAAACAAGAAATTAAGAGTTTTTTATGTGTACTATGGGAAGATTGCAATGGCCGTTCTGCAAGTCTTAAGTTTTGTGCATGTGGTGGTGTACCACCAAGGAAAAGAAGCAGCTATTTTGCTGCTTATTTGGTTTTTTTAAGGTATAACAGCAAACATCAGATAAGAAAACATGTTCATAGTGATTCTTTGAATTATTTACACTTAGAACTAAAATTCTGCACTGACTTTACAATTTATGTTTCTTTTTTTAACTATTTCTATCATGGCATTAAGTCTCTGAAAGAAATACACATCTAGTTGCCCAAAGTATGGAAGGGTGGGATTTTTTTTTTTTTTAAGCATTTTTGTAGTAAAATAAATATACAATCACTATGTAGACAAATACATCCTGTTTCAGGAAACAGCTTAAGGGCTTGGTATTGAAAGTAGGCTGTGTTCAGTAGTTGCAGATGCTTGACCTGGCAAAGTTCCAGGGTTGCTAGTATCTTTTACGTTTAAAGGAATTTTGAATAGTTGAAAAGTCCATATTGACAAAGATGCTTGTCTAACACAGACTTTAATGTCTGTGTGTAGATAACACTTATGCGGAAGATGCATGTTATCTGCAGATCAAATGAGTTAAGTGCTAGAGCCATGGGAAAATACTTTTTGTGTCTTCTGTTTGGAACTAAACATACAGGAACATATGAAAATTGTTCTCTTGCACCATAAAATATTCAAGTAATTTTGAACAGTGCCTCAGGTTCTGATTATTTCTAACACAATTCTGTGAATTAGTGGCATGGTTTATCTTCCAATTTTTCAGTTTTCAAAATAAATGAATACACATTGTAGGACTTCTTAATGTTTGTTAAATTTGGTAGGAAGAAAGCTTTAAAAAGTATCATGAAATCAGCTTGATCCTGAACCCTGCTGTGCTTTTAGCTTCAAAGATTCAAATAAATTCATTGCTTTAGTTCAGAAAGCCTCTCTTGCAAACTTACACTTTGGAACAGGCCCCAGTTTGTTAGTTTTGTCACCTGTGGCATTTGAATCCAGTTATTATATCAGTTTTTTGTGATTGTTTACCAAATAAAGTTTGATGCAAAACATGAGGTCACCACCAGCAAGAGATCAAAATAATCCTACTAGCTATAAAGCAAAATAAAAGATAAAACTTTTAGTAAAACTGTAAAGTATTTAACAATATTTGACCTACGGAATTCCTCATCTCCCTCCCTTCCTGTCTTCACCCTTGTACACTGTATGAGTAAAATGCTTGTAATAAATGATCTTTTGACTACTCCCTGACCACCGGTGTAATAAGAGCCCATAACTCTTCAGCTTAATTTGTAACATAACTAGCGTTGTAAACATAACATGTTAACATAAATAGCATGATGTTTTTAAAGCCATGTAAATGTATGAAGTAATTTCATTTGCTACTGTTTTCTCAAAGGTTAAGTAGCTCTGAACATTAAAACTATCTTACTTACGCTTTGAAAATTTCTTAGCTTAACTTCTGATCTGCTGACCATGGTTTGCCTTTTTCTGTGAAGGCATGTTATAGCTACCTTCTCAGTGGACTTGATTTGCAGCTTGAGCCTCTCTTCCTCTTTCTGGAAGCTGCAATATCCATCCAGAAAATATGCTCAGTTTCGTAAAGGCAAAGTGGGGATAAAAGGTGTATCGTGTGCATGTGATCTTTTTTAGTCACCCAGTCCTTTCACTTTTATCTCAGATTTTTATATCTCTGTTTTTAAAGACGACAAGCGTGTTTCATAAGGGAATAGATGTCTAGTTTTGCATGAAAACAACATGCTTTCCTAATGTTTGTGCTATTGATTTATCTGAAGACATTTGTGCAGTGTGTGGCCTATTTCTTCTACAAAAGAGCTAAGAAAGCAATTTTAAAAATGTGAAACTGCAATTAAGAGATCTGCCATTAGGAATCCTTGTTTATAACCCAAAATTGGAGTTCCTGCAAGAAACCTGATAACAAAAAAAAAATGAAGGAATGACTTCAGAAAACTACTTGTCTTTGTACATTTTAGATACGGCACAACTTCAGACTTGAATTTGCTTTTATCAGTTCCCCCCTTTTTTTTAAGATAAAGTTAAAATGTTTATTTTGGAATGAAGTTCTTAAAACGTAGAGCTAGGTGCAGCTGAGGTGGTTCAGGTTGATGACTATTAAACAAAAAAGAATTTTCTTCAAGCTGTGCTAATGTGGGGAATGATACAGGTTTGGGACACGTTCCCTTCTCAGTTCTTGTTAAATACGCACCTGCAACTTGTTACAAAGTGAATGATAACAGTTTTGATGCTGTTAGGATTTCTCAGTTTTGGTTTGATCTGGCACATGGTGGGAACAGAGGAGCAACATGGCACTGCGGTAGATTATTTTGCAGTGTCTGTATTTCTCCTATAACAGACACAAGTTGCTTTTAGAGACTGTTGTATTCAGATTTCGCATGTGAAAATAGTATTTTGCAAACTCATTGTTCTCCTAATTTAGAGTTAAGAAAATGCCTAACCGTTTGGGTCTTCTGATTATTCTTACAGTTCTCAATTCAGGCTCTGACATGGGTCAAGCCTGGGCTTTTTCAGCAGTGGAAAGAGTAAGCATAGGCTGTGGAACTGCTTCTGTGACAGTTGTCCAAAGAATTGCTTAGTAAGTGCAATGTTTAGTCCTGCCACGTTTTTTACGCTTGACTCAAGTAAGGCATTGACTTTTATTTGAGGATAACTGCATGATACAGAATGTAAAGGAAAGAAATCTCTCTCGTCTAACAACCAAACTGTAGTGCATATTCTCTGTAAACTTCTGAACTTGACTGTTATAGAAACGCCATATAGCTTTTCTGTGAAAAAATGTTTCCTAATGTGTCTTAGCCTAAAACAGAGTGTGAGGAAAAGGTCTCTGAAATCATACTTGTTTATTCTGTTGTCTGAAAGTAATTCTTCCTCTTGTCCCACTTGAGGGCTGTACAAGAAACAGAGGGGGCCGATAGCAGAGCAGCACTTGCTTCCAAGTCAGTGTCTTCTGGGAAATGCAACACGAAGCAGCAGCTTTCAAGCCCTGCCAGCTCTTGTCAGATTTTGCTGTATCGATATGTAATTTTTGCCCTCTTTTTGGGAAATGCTCTCTTCACAGCTCATGTAATTAGTGTCATGCTACTCTAATAATTACTTAGAAGTCAAATTAGAGCTGATCATGAATCCTGACAAAATAGCTGTTCCGTTAGAGAATGTTAATTAGTTGAAGCCAGCCCTCCTTTTTAGGAATGTACATACCAGACTTGATGGGAAGTTTTTTCTCTAGTCTGAAGTGGAATTTCTAATCAAAGCCAAGCCTAGAATACCGAAGAAAGAGACTCGGGGTTTAAGGAGTCATATGGGACAGAATATACGAAGTTTATGACCCTTTTCTATTTCATTGTTAACACTAGGATAAAGATGCTCCCTTTTCTGTTGGTGTCTTTAGTGAGTACAATTCCACATTGTATAAGCAAGTAAATATTTTTATATTTTGGCCAAGATAGCTAAATGACAACTGACTCAGGTATGATATCTCTTGGGATCAGAATGAGACAGGAAAGTGATTGAACAGTGGGACTGTTCCTACCTGACACACTCCAGTGGTAGTCTTCATGTTTCAGAAAAAAGCCCTGAGTAGGGTTCTGTGTTTCAAAAAGATTTTGGACCTGATGGTAGCCAAGCAAATCTACTTTTGAAGACAGGCAGATTATTTCCTGCCTTAATACAGCCTAATTTCAGCCTTAATACAAATCCTTAGGCCTTTACTTCACTTAGTACAAAAGTTTTCAGCTGACTTTTTACTGAAAGGACTTCAGAACAAAGAAATGAAACACAAAATGTATGTAAAGATGTGTCTGTGTGTGTTTAAAGATGCAGTACCCTCAAAGAATGTGGTATCTTCATGTGAAAATAAAGCTCACTTAGCTTGTAGTTGCTTTGGTAGCTGAAGGAATGACTCAGGGCGCAGGCTAGGTAGTTATCTTCAGGCCTCAGATTTGTTTATGGTAGGAGGAGCTTGGTAGCAAGTGCTACATTTAGGATGTTGAATGCTCAAGAAGGTCTCCTTCAGCCGTTTCTGAAGCTCTGAAAGCTGCAGCAGGTGTTGCTGAAGAGAATTTTCCTTTTCTTTGACCTGCAGTGTTCAGCCTGGTGACTTAACATGTTTAATACTGGTATAGATGTTTTAGTTTAGGTGTGAGACAAATTAATTGCATTTGTTTATCTTACCCAAATAGTTGCCATAAGACCACTTCCACTCCGTTTGGAGAACTGTTTTATCCCATCTGATTTATTCCTTTCCCGAGTGGAAATTGCCGTTCTGCGATAGGGTGGCTAAAAGAAGCTGAAATGGGCTTTTTTCAGATAAGGTGCTGGGAGAACATCAGCTGTCTGCAAGGACAGCCGTGCCTCCTGGTGCAGCGGCTGCCCTCGCTGCGAGGCTGTACCTGGGAGCTGCTGGGACAGCAGTGGTGAGGGGCAGAAAAGGAGCAGCTGCCTCATGAAGGAGCTCTTCCAAGTTCCAGAGCCATGAGGAAAGATGAAAAGCTATGGTTCAATGGAAAACGTGAGATGGTGTGTTGGGCATGGGACTTCTTCCCCAAGGAGAGCTGCAGTGGGTGTTTGAAATATCTGTACTCAGTTCTGACAACTCATCCTCAGATGAGGGTAAGATGCTGGGTGATGTGATTAAATTTGTGTCTGAGGGACAAGAGCCTTGAGCCTGAGGCCG
Organism: Fratercula arctica; assembly: GCA_947846985.1. Lineage (NCBI taxonomy): Eukaryota > Metazoa > Chordata > Aves > Charadriiformes > Alcidae > Fratercula > Fratercula arctica. Next base: position 18,716,477 of record CANTUZ010000026.1, read on the forward strand.
AGACTAAAATTGAGATACCGAGACCTTGCTAATCCTGTCCCTGTGGAGTACCTAATTTCTGACAAGACTGCTACACAAATCTCGCCCCTGGAGTCATTGCGGTATCTAAGGCTTGTGAAAGATGGTCTTTGTTTTCCTTTCATACCTGTCTGAAAGCCCCCTTCTTTTTCAGAAGCAGCGTGTAGGGCTTTGTGAAACAAACACCTCAATGTGTTGCATTGGGAACCAGCATGATAAGCAAAGGAAAAATTTCTAGTCAGACATTAAAAACCAAACAACAAACAACAACAGAAGCTGATTGAAAGAAACCTTTCAGAGTTTTTGAGGGGGTGCTTAGTGAGAAGAAACACTAAGGGAAAGCCAGAAAAAAAATAATGTTAAAAGCTTTGTTGTTGTTTTTTTTTAACAGTGTTTCTGGTTGCTTCTACTGAAGATTTGTTTTTTAAGGTACTAGTAAGTCTAGTCATACCAATCCAAGTTTTTAGACTTCTCTTAGAAGCCTCAGAAATCAGTTATTAAAACTCTATTAATACACAGTCAAGCATTGTGATCTTGGTAAACAACAGATTTATGATTTCTTAAGCACTTGCAAGCCGTCTGCATATGTTTTATCCAAGTCTGCTTTCATGATCCTGTATATTTTTGTTATCAGAACAAAAATCCTACTAAGTGTTCAGAAAGAGCAAACTTAATGTGGCCAATTAATGCTAATAATTGTGAGTCTCACCTTTCCTCATTTTGAAGACTTGTCTTTCTAGCCTAAATAGGTTACACAAATTTGTAATAGTCGTCTTTTTTTTCCAGGGGAGAGTGTTGACATTATCACTGAAAAATGTTTAGAGCTTGGAGCAGTAGCCCAAATACTTGAAATGGAAGTTTTCGCTTTTACTTCTAGAACACTTTTAAAACTACTTTGTTCCCTAGCTTAAGAACTTTTATTTTGACATAAGAACTGGCAAGAAATAAATGTATGTTGGAGAGCAGAAAGTTCCTACTACTGGAAAAATGAGAAGTTGGAACAGCCTTCCAGTCAGAAAAATCGGAGCAAAAGGTCGCTTTTCTATGGAATTTGTTTACCCTGAAAAATATGAGGTAGTTGCCAGCAATAGATAGGAATCAATTCAGCAATCCTGTACCCTATGCACTGAAGAGAAGCAGAGCGCTTGCTGCTGTTATTTTAGCAGAGCGTTGTGTTGCCCCATGTGTGTCAGTCCAACTCTTAGGGCGTATTTCCCCATCCCATCTCAGCAGAGGCTCCAGATTGCACCGCAATACTGACCTCGTGTCAGACAGGGATTAGCCATCTGAGCTGGCTGTGCAAAGATGCTTAGATTAGGTACCTGATACGGGTTTAATGAGCACTTTCATTTTGATCTCTGCCAGTTTGATGTCCTCCAGGAGCTTTAAAGATCTATTAAAAAATAATTTTTGAGCGTTTTATTTGTAAATAGGTATCAGACTCAAGTCATTGATCATTAAATGTGATTCCTTTAGAAAGCACGTTTTCTTCAGCGATTTTGAAGATAGCTGCTGTGAGTTGGTCCTCTGCCTATATTGGCACGGTTTAGAAAAGTCTGCTTCAGACAAAGGCAACTGCAGTATCCAAAGAGCCGCGGACCAAAGAAGAATAAAAACAGAGTGCAGCACCAGCACTGCTGTGCTGCCTCGTAGCTGGGCTGGAAGGAAAAGCTGGAAGTGACCCATTGCCACTCTCTGCTGCTGAAACTCTAGTTGAGGTGCTACTTGCATAAAGCTCATGTTAAATCTATGATACGGTTGCACATATTTGCAAAAGGAGCGCTGTGGGACATAAGGTGGTGGCACAAGTTTCTTTTGTGCCTTTTGATGAGGTCCTTTTTTAACACTCACAGCTCCCGTTGACTTTAGGAGTATGAATCACTCTTAAGTAACACCAAAACTGACTTTAGCTTTGCGAACTTCAGTTTAGACTGGACAAGTGGCACCTTCACAAGAAGATAAAATTTCCTCACTGTTAAGCTTCCACGGTACTTTTGTGAAGTTGACGCAGATGTTTGAAAGAAAGAGTAACAGGTTCTTTATGGAACTCCTGATAACACCAGGATACTTTCTGAACAGGACTGGGGTGGACAGATATCTTAAAATCACGGGTGTACTTCATGTGCTGTGGGTGGGAAATGCAAGTTATTAGTGCCAGTAATTCATGTAGATAGCTCTATCTTAAACTGCATCTAAATAACAGGATGTTTTTCTACCTTCAGAGTCCAGCTTTAATTTTGGGGAGGGAAACAAACCTTCCTCTTATAATCTCTTCACGGCTAGTTCCAAATTTCCCTGAATTGTTTATTGACCAGTGAAAAAGAACATTTGCAGTAGGATTAGTTCTGTAGTGCTCTCAACTGCTTTACCAGTAAAATCCCTACACCAACAGTACAGCAAAAGAGCTGCTCATGCTCTTAATGGTGGTTGAGTGTCTCAGTCTTTTAAAATTAGTAGATATGGTTGATGATGCATATTGTTATGCTAAAGGTTTCAGGACGTTGCTGTTCAATATTGATAATTCATGGTGGTATACTGGCTTGTGGAGAATTTATTAACCTTTTAATTGAAAAAAAAAAGTATCTTGACTATAAAAATATACCACATAAAAGAAGAATATTAAATCCCCATAAACTGTTAATGCAATTTTTAAAATTACTTTATTTCCCATACTGCACTGTGAAATGACAATGGTAGAGGCACCAATCTTGATCATATTCCACTTCAAACATGCCACACATCATTCTTCCAGGGAATAAGTTTCTAACATACACTGGGGGGTGGGTGGGGTGTCTTTTGTTCTCATTTGAGCAATACTGGTGTGGCATTTTTGGCTTTATCAGTTTTTCCGATGATCAGGTGAACACTGTATGCCACTTCCTGACTCACTGGTACATGAATCCACTGACAGAAAAACTGGAGATTAGCTACTAACATACAAAACAGTGAGGCTGTGGAAGTCCTTATGATTGTCTTAGACCATAAGCTGAGTAAAGCTGCTGGAGTAAAGTAAATAAATGTGTAGCAGCACTCTATGAATTGCCTGGTGCAATAACGGTTGTTCTTGTGGGGATTTTTTGTCCAAATGAGCAAACCTTTGTATTGCTGATTTTCAGGTTTTCTTAAGGTGCAGTCCCACATTCTTGTTTGCTTGGATTTCTCAGTTAAAAATGTAAAATGTTATGTTATCAACGAGCCATATTCTTTGAACTGTCCAGTGCAAGAAAAGATTCCTTATCACTGTTAACAATTCATAGATAGAGACGGGTGAGGAAACATACAGGCTGAGGATTATATTCTCTTTTAGCAGTGAGAAGTCATAAATTTCAAACCAGAAAAGCTCTGCGTGTCTTGGTAGAGAGCTGATACCGTGATTACTCATGCCAGTGCGTGCTTGAGACACGCTCAGGATTTTTCTAGTGAGCAGCTCAGAGCTGATCTGTGCAAAGAGGCAGTGCCTGCTACCCGTGCTCCTGCAGGACAGAGCCGGCGTTCCTGGCGGGCATTTCGCTGCTGTGCAGCTGGGGATGAAGAGGCACTTCCATCTGACCTCATGGTGTGACAGCACTAGCATCTGGGGACCGTTCATGGTGGAATTCCAGCATTTCAGCAAATACGTGACTTATTTTCCTTTACTGTCTGTAGCAATCTCTTATCAACTATATTCTCACTGTAGTAATTTTTCTAGTTACTGATAGGAGAAAAAGTTTTAAAAAACATCTTAAACGATATTATTAACAATACAATTGATTCATTGCAAAGAATTAACATGTGTAATAGAAAAGAGGAATTGTTTGGATGGTGGGGTTTTTTTTCAGTCTAAGATCAATATCAAGTGTTTTTAAACCTTTCAAAATTTGCTTTTAGCAACAGTACAGTTCATCCCTTACTCTTCAGTTCTGCCCTGAGAAAACTGCAAGTATGATTATTTAAATACACAAAAAATCGTTTAAACTTTACTTCCATTTGTAATACTCTTTTCTACTTGGACAGTTGTATCTTCTCCCTGTGTCGTTTAAATGGAATTCAGTTTTGTAAAAATCCTTTTGATTTACACTTTGCTGGAACCTGTTTGCTTTATATAACAAGTTTGTCTGAAAAATAATATAAGTCTTTGTGCTACGAAGCAGCTGAAAGTTTAAGAGTTTCAAGTGCCTGTTGAAGTACGTATTGTGAACACGGAAATGTGGAATTCCTTTTTATGTAGCCATGACATAATGAGTTGAAGCAACATAGTGTTTCCCCTCATACTCTCCTAGAAGGTGGCTCAGATAAAGAAAATGAATGTTGTGTTCCAATGAAAATTGTCATAGATGCTGTATTAGCAGAAATAATAGCAAAGGTGTTCTCCATACAACTTGACTGTTGTCTCTATGACAGCTTGACTAGTCGGCAAGTTAATTTTTTTTTTCTTTTAAATATATATGTCTGAGATTTAATTCTGAAGTGTATTGATCCCCACTTGGCTCTGGAATTTTTTGCTTGGTCAAGCTCTCTGCTTGCTCTTGGGGTTGTTTTTGTTCCCCGAATCACTACATAGCAGAGAAGTATGGGACCAAAGGAAAAGGTAGGTGTTTGTAAGTTTCCATCTTGTCTTTCCACTGCACCTTTTACAGTTTCTTGGGCCCAGCTGAATTCATATTCGTGTGTTTTATAGACATAAAATATGAGCTATTGGCTTTTAGCATGCATATTGACTGCATATGTTTTTGCTGTACTCTATGAAAACTGGCTTGTGGTGCTCTGGCTAGCTGGGTGTGAGAGGGTCATATCAGGATATTTGCCCTTCCTTTGGAGGATTTCTTCTCTTCCTGAAGCCTTGAGTGATTCAGTTGAGAGCAAGCCAATGATTATGTTCAGCATAAGGCGGTGAAAGGCAGGAGTTTGTAGCCATTGTGAAGTAAAGAAATGGAAATAATTGTTGCTTCTCAGAAAGCCTTTATTGCCACCAAAGCATTTGCACTCTGATTTTAGCCTTAAGACTGCTGACCTTTGAGAAAAATCACCCAACAATCCCTGAAAATAATTGGGGGGGGGAAATTAACGAATAATGATACCAAGTCAGGAAGGCAAGAAAAATAACAATTGTCCTTCATCCTGGTAGGGAGATAGTAACATGAGTTTCCAGCTAGGCATCGATTTTGCATCAGTTCTTGGAGTATCACATTTCCCAGAATGTTCACAAGGAATTTCTGTCCTGAGGCATTTTTTTAGATGAGTGTTTTTGAGTCTGATGAGGTAGGCTGATGAAGTCTAGACTGTATATCCACCCTCAGAATTACATTAATTTGTCTGCGGTGTTTGGCAGTTTTCTCTGATTTTTTGACAGAGTATTTTTATTTTATTTTTCAAAGGTGTCTTGCTAGCTGGCAGGGCAAAACAAGTACAAACTGTGGATTCAAAAGAAACTGAAAAATATGTAGACATTTGAAATTCACATTTGAACACTGACAGGTAGTAATTTACTCCAGTTCACAGGACTGGCCAGTGTGATGAGTATTCAGTGCTTACTTTTTCCTTAATTCTATATTAGTATACTGAGATTATGAAAGACGTAGGCCATGTTGCATAATGACAAAAGTCACCAGTCTCCATCTTCTCAAAATAAACCTGCTTTGGGTGGAGAATAGGCATGACACTGTTGAACACGTATCACACTAACATTTCTGCCTCAAAATTTCTGATCTATTTCTACAAGCTTTCACATGTTTTTATCATGAGCTTCATAACTGATATTGTAAAATATGATTGAAATATATATTTAAGTTAACTGATTATTAACCATAATAGAATGGTGCTATGTGAGGATAGTCATACCGGTTTTTTTAAGCAGGTAGTGATGGGCTCTGATGACTTGACCTCCTTAACCAGTTGTGCTACCTATTGCACAGTCCAGCTACATTTTTGGATTGAATCATAGGCATAATGTTGAAGGAACTATTGCTTGAAGTGAAGTGATTTATCTGATTACATGTGCTAGAAAAGGAATGGGAGTGACTGGCTTAAGAATGAAAAAAATTTGGGTTTGCTTCCTCCCATTTACAAGCGTTAGAGAATGCAATTTCTTAGGAAATCTGAAAAGAATACTTAGAAATATTTAGGAATTATTTCAGATGATAAGAATAATAAGGCTTTGGATACTTAGTTAGCATCATACTTGTTTAAAAGAAACAGCAAGATTCTCAGTGAATCTACTTCACCTTTGATTTAGCCTAAGAGCAACAAAATTAATTGGAAATATGTAAAGACATACGTATGTTAGTGTGAGAAAAGCAGTCCAGTTAACAATGTGAAGTCAAATGAAAAACCATTATGAAAGAAGCGACTTTGGGGCTTGCTAAGGATTTTAATGTGTGTTTCCCACAGCAATAGCTGAACCTGGCTTACCATGCTGTTTTCGACAAGGCTACACCACAGAAAGCTTACAGCAGCAGGACATCAGCCTGCAAAACTGGGATTCAGCATAATTGAGCAAGTAGAAAGCTTGTAGAAAACCAGATGAAACGTCATACTTGAATCTTCCTGTCAAGCTAGAGGAATTTTGTGCTGAGGGAAACCTATAGGTCTGTGTGCAGTTTTGGAGAGTATTGTGAAGAGCACATTTTTAAGTCGAAGAGTTCTTATTTATTCACTTTTTGCAAGAAATTAATCTCTTGTTCCTTTTTAAGCTTCTGGGGTTTATTGCAGAAAATAACATACACATCCATTTTAATGGTGCTCTCTGTGTGAAATCTGAATTAATTATAGATGACTATAAATATCTTCTATCTCAAAAAAAAAAAAAAAAAAAAAAGAGATAAAGGGTCCTGGGGACTTACAGATAAAGCTAGATGGTAAGAAACAAAAGTTATAGAGGGATGTTCAGGAGGAAACAGTCTTTGATAGCAGAAGAGAGTGGGCGTAGAGGGGAACACAAAGATTGTAGGGACTTGAATGGAGTTAAGTGTTGATGGAAGAACTACATCCAAAATATGGACTGGAGATCACTGGAGACAAGCTGAAACATTTCCTAGTTGTTTCACTTTCATCAAGCTGCTAGCTTTGCTAAGCCTCTGAACATCTCTACAAGTCTAGTAGCTGACCTCACAGTTTTGTATATGTGACTTCATATTCCCAAGGCTTATTCCCTTCTGTGAGAAACTGCAAAATGCTAAGAATTGTGCCAATGAGAGAACTACTTTCCAAACTTTGAACAAAATAGTTTTATTCTGAGGACTGTCAGATGAGTGGGGTACGTATTCTTGGTCACTGCCATTGTATTTCCGAAAGTTTTGCCTATTGCATTGTGTTACTCATTTGGGACCACATTACAAAGCGTTGATTCAGTATATTTTTGGGCTTGACACCGCATTAGAAAGCTATTTTCCAGTACAAATTATTCAGTACAAAACCAGCAAAGGAAGCCTTATTTAATGGGTTGTACAAAGCATTTAATTGGTTTTGAAAAGCATGTGGCTACTGAATCTGGAACCACTTTCAAATATATATTTCTTTGTCTTTTGGGGATATTTATCTACTTTTAATAATAAGTCTCTTTTTAAATTATTTGGTCTCAGTCCAGAAAGTCAGTCTTTTACTCTTCAAAGGTTAAAGATTAAAGAAAAAATGCTGGAGGCAAAATTGTACAAAGGTTCTTCTGTAGCCCCGAAAAATGAAAGGCTTGATTTAAGCAGTACTGAAAAAGTTTCTGAAGTTGAAACTTTTTTTTTTTAATATACAGCTTTATTTGAAATACGTTGATATTTAGCCAGCCAGAACTGAATGTGGCAGGAACTCCTACTGCAGCTTCCTTGGCCTTCTGCACTGCAGGCCCCAAGCTCACAGACGGCAATTGTACCACGCCGTCATATTTTCTTCCACTTGGCATGTCTGTGACTAAATCTCTTTTTCATAAGACAAGACTGAATAATCCTGTAGTGACATTATCACAACTGAAGTAAAAAAATAAAATGTGAAGATTGTCCAATTTGCTGGACCAGCAGAGAATCCGCTTTCACATTTGAGCCATGATTTCACAAGTAGCATCTTCACAGGTAGGTCTTTGCAAGCAGATGCATGCTTAATGTTCCCTTGCTACCAGCCAAATGCAGTCCAGCCCTGAACCCAAATCCATGGCGTTGTGTTGATGCAGCTAGCAGATCCAGCTTTCAGGAGGTTTTATTTGCTGAGGCTCAGTGCTGCACTTACTGAAGGACCCAGCCAGTTCTCTGCTGCTGGCTTGATTCCAGCTAGCTGAGAGCACCAGCACAGGCTTGCTCATGCCAACATGCAGTGGTCTCAATTTCCTTCAAGTGAAAGAGTTTTCTAATTGCAGAGGATGGTACTATTTGCTGCCACTTTGAAAATAAGCTTTTGTGGGAGGCCAAGCCAACGTTCCCAGTCCTGCTTCCCTTACTGGGTAGCTGTTGCCAGCACCCTAATTGCTTCCTTTTATGCTCTTTGGTTTGTATGTTTTCTAGGATCCAGATGGAGACAGGTAACCTTTTGCAATATCAGCATAAAATACATTTAGAGGCAATCAGTTATTGCCTTATAAACTAGGACATTCTTCTTAATATCACTTAGCTTTCAGTACATTTTGATCAGATGCACTCTTCTGTGTTGCTGTATTGCACTCCTATGTTGTTTGCAGGTCTCTAAAGTATCCTTACTACATCATTGGTTGTAATATGTGCTGTACAAGACATTAAAGCAATTTTTTTTTTTTTTTTTTGCAAGAGTTACAAGAATATTAGAATTGCATAAAACATTTTAAATTTATTTTAATCTTCAGCTTAAATTTCTCTGTCCTTTTTTATTTTCCAGGATGGAAGGTGTCTGATTTTTTTTTTCTGCTAATAACTTCTTTTTGAGTTTCCCAATATTTGCCGATTGTGCATACTTTTGCAAGACATTTCTAGTTGGTTTCTGTCCTCCTTGATTGCACTTAGACCTGCTTTGTTTCAGTCTCTTCTTGCAAAACACAGAGGAATTGATAAGGACACCTGAAATGCTATAGCAGTAAGCGTGAAATGGAATAAAAGTTAACACTTTTACCACATGCTGGTGGGGAGAAGTAGTGTGTGGCCAACGTGTAATTCCTGTTCAATGCTAAGTGCAAATTTGTTCGTTCCCATTTTGTAGAGGATGTAATTGTTATTTGCTACAAAGCATACACAGATAAAATATCTTAACTGAATTTACTGTCTTCTCTCAGCTAAATCAGTCTTTGTGACGACATTCATTGTGGGTGATCTGTGGTAATCTATTTTTCATCAGTAAAGAGGCAGGTATTAGGCTTTATTCTACAGTTTGGGTTATGTTTATATCCATCTGTTCTAGGAAAACAAGGGCGCCTATTCTGCAGTTCTCTGTTTGCAAAGGTTAGAGTGGCCAGGCAATAAGCACGTAGACAAGTGCCAGGGAAATCTAGTTTTCCACCGTTTAGAGTCAGAATAACCAGGCAGACAGCACAAACGTTTGGTTAAAAGATCTCATTAAATGAAACAGAAAAAAATTTATTAGTGGCTACTGGACAAGTATGAGCTACTACCCTAGGTTTGTAATAGAAATAATATTTGTGTTGTTGTCTTGGTGACTGAGTGTTAACCTTTCACGTATAGGTACAAACTGTGCTCAGCAAAGAATGCCGCATGCATCAGCTAGCGTTCTCTCCTCAGTTTAAGCTGGCAGCTAGCGGGATGCTGTCCCAGGTTTTCTACAGTGCCTCCTTCCTTGTAGAACATCAAGTTAAAAGCTGGAACTTCAGTTTTATCCTTTAATAAACATCTATATTCCGCATTTCTGATCAGTGCTTTGATCTGTATTTTTAGTCATTCTGTTAACACAGCATGAAATAATTAAAAATCTTAATTTAATTTACCTACATTGTGATTAAGTATACAGTCCAATATGACATACCTTATCAAAAAGAAATGTTTTTTTTCTCCTTAATCCCCATAACTCTCAAAAGAATCCTCTCCAACTTCCTGGTAGCTCTTCTTTTTCCACTGCTTCTGCCAATAGTCTTTTTAATTTATATACACAAGTTTGCTAGAAACAGATTAGAATGTGTGCATCTTAGACAGAAATTGGAAGTTTGGAAGAGTTCAAGCTAGATATTGTTATAAATATAAAGTATAATTTTCACAGTCACAATCAGGGATATTTTTAAATGTTCTGAATCATCAGCTCATGTACAATGTTCCATATACTGAAAAATGAAACAAAATGTGAAAGCCAGGTTGCTATACATCAGTAGATTATTGTTAGTTAACAGTGTAAGGTGGGTCACTGTAAACTCCGCTTTGCATTTACCATCTGAAGATTTGAACGTATCTTTGACTAGCAAGATTCCTTTTTACAGAACCTGTGGAAAATGTAATGAGATACCCTTAAATCTATTAATTTTTTATGAGTTAATTTTACAGTGCTTATCGTGACCCTTTCTTTTATTCAAAAACATTATGCCGATGACGTTTCATAGCACATGGAAGCCACAGAAGGTCATGTAATACATTTGCATAGTAAAATATGCCACACGGTTTGTGTATGAAGTCAAACTTCAAAGCAACTGATTTCTGGCTAAGATAGAACGGGAAGATGAGAGAGAAAAAGGATGGCCATATTGGATCAAATCAAGACCGTGTTTTGTCCAGTATCATGTCTGCAGGAGTACATGTAAGCCAATAGCTAGAGGCAAATAAATAACTGAGCAAGCATACATAATCCTCTTCCAGTTTCCAAGTATTTCCAGCTGAGGGATTTCTTGAACGAGATGTGCATTCCGTATGGTTTGTAACCTGCAGTGGTTTTGTCTTCCATTGACTTATTCAGTTACCCATTGAATACGTAACATTTAGTATCAAAAACATCCTGTGTCGACAAGGTCTACAGGTCTATTCCCTGCCTTGTGGAGTCACCTCCTTTTTACTTCTGACCAGTATGACCTATCTAGCTTCTTTTGATTCCTCTAGGTTTATTTTTTTTTAGAAGCACACTTATTGCTGGTTTTAATTTGACCTCGCTCAGAAGCACAAGGATTTGGGGGGTTAGTAGCGAATAGCTGGCATTTTTTGTCTTCTAGTTTGTTTGTGTTAGCATTTCACATTTTCAAACTTTTTGTTACTGCTATGACGATTAGAAGTGTATTCTTTAACATGAGGAGATTTGAGTGTATCGCATAATAGATTCAGGAAACTTCAAGACCACTTAGTACAGTGAATGCACAGTAAAAATCACAGTAGTTGTCAATACTGCATCATTGTGAAGAAATTCCTTGTCTGTCAGCAAATGATGGAATGACGATGGAGGGTATCACAATGGAGCGTACAAAGCACAGAGTGTATATGCAACCTTCAGTAGCTCTAGGAGAAAGTAAACTGGAAGAGATGAGCTGGAATCTGTGACCTTTAATATTTCATATCATAATATGTTTTAAATATCATCATAAGGTGAAAAAAACATGCCTCTGAAGACTTGTAGAATGATGTTCTGTCCATCTTACTCAGAGGCTAAAGTAAACAGAATTCTGGAGATCTTTAAGAGGAAAGTTGACATGGAAATAGTTTGCATCTACATTTCTTCTTCAACTAAATAATGAACTTACAGACTTACTTTAGCAGGTGATCTCATTAGAACTGTTTCATTGTCTAGTAGGTAGGTTGGGAGTCTAAATGACGTGGTCTGAATCCCACGCATGGTGTCAAAGATAATAGTAGCAATTATTTTTACTTTGAAATTTAACAAAAGAAGATTTGAACCAGTGATAACTTGACCAAATTTTTAAAAATAATTTTTTTTTTTATTTTAATTATGCTTTGATGACAGAGAATAGGGAAGGAAAACACCTATTGCACATGAACAAGCATGGCAGAATTTCTTTAAATGTAAACATTTAAGGAGGACAAAAGACGCATGGATTACTTTTCCGGCAAATTATTTCCTGTCAGACCATCAGCCATGAATTTTTTCTTATTGCTTACAATGAATCTTTTCTGAAGAACAAAAGCAAATTCTGTTTTAGTTTGTTCACTTCTTTGTATTTCCTGACTCTGACTGGAGGAAGAAAAACTAAAATAACACAAATGAAACTTTTCCTCTTTTGCTGTCCAGTGAGACTGGAAATGCCTACTAAGTGATAAATAGTCTTTTGTGAGAATTTTACTGCATTGAGCAGGAAATAAGATGTTGAGGGAGAGAGATTAGCATTGACCATTTGGGAGCTTAATTATAGTAACAAGCTTTCTATGAGAATATCATTGTCTCAGTAGTGAATAACACAGATGTATTTTAGTAACTGGATATTAGATTCTTTGACATGCAGCAAGTATTATGAATTTGGGTATTTTTACATAGCTGCTAAATGTCCACAAATGATCATGAAATGCTTCATTGAAATGAAATTAGAGTTGTGTGTAATTGTGTTTTCAAGCACTCTTGATGTTCTACAAATTCAACTAATTTGGCTCTTGTGTATTAAATACATATCTTTGCAGCAGCAGAGTCAGTGGTTGCTTTTGAAACTGACTTCAACACGACAAAGATGGAAGAGATCACTATAAGAAATAAAAAAAAAAAAAAAAGATTAGAGCATTATTTTTACCTATAAATAGTAATTTTGGCTTCTTAATGAGCCTCTCGGTGGGTTACAATTATCACTTCCAGCTGGAGTTTTCACCCTATGTACCTCATTTTTCTGAAACTCGCTATAAAGTCATATTTTTACAGTATTTTCCCTGATGATGATCACTGAGCTTTAGGGTATGGGAAATTAGTCTAAGGAAGCATCTGCTGTCACGACTGATCTCATCATAGTCCAGCAACACCATTGTAGAGCAGCTCTTCCTAAATGGGTAAATGTTGGATTTCTGCAAATAGGCACATACTGGTACTTCTGCAATAACAACATCTGGTTGTGTTAAAAATTTATTCTGTTTTTTTCCAAATATGAAAGGTTTACAGGTACTCTAGGATAGAATTAAGACAAAAATATATGGGTTTTTTTCTCTCTAATATAGTTTAAAATTAAAAATATCTGAAAGTTTTTGCTCATTCTTTTCCTATGTATGTCTTCTGAAAACAGTTGAGAATTATTTAATTCTCAAATTTATGAAAACTTGAGAACTACTACCTTGAATGAGGGAAGGAACATTTTGTGTAAAATTCTTAGATTAGAAATACATGGAGTTAAAAGAGTAAAAATAACTAAGAAGTTGCTTTATTTACTATTAAAAGTAATAAGATTTTACTTAATGTTATTTGAATTGTGATTTACAAATGAATGATGGACTTTGCAAAATAGGTTTTGGGTACAGAAGTCCAGTTGCTAACACCTCTGAGTTTAACTGCGTATGTATGTGTGAGGAATTATGTTTTAAATCTCGTACCAGCTGTGATAAATATGCCCAAAATGCAAATTTCAATTCCTGACTTGTACCCTCAGTTAAGTCATGATTGAACCTTGATTTCTTAAAAGTCTTGAGTTTTATGTGTATTGCTACATATTACTTTTTTCTTTTTTTAAAGCTCTCTTTCACCTCGTCACCTCTTCCAATGTTGATGTGAAAAATGCAATGACCTTCAGTGGGCCTCTGGAAGATATGTTTGGGTACACAGTCCAACAGTATGAAAATGAGGAAGGGAAATGGTAAGTCTTTTTTCTTTTATTACACGGAAACTCCAAATTATCAGGTATTCAGTGACTTAGGCGCTGTACTATTATTTGTAAGTATGCCACATACAAAAGGGTCAGTTTCTGTCAGTCATATTTCTTAAACTAATACACAGTCCTAAGGAAACCTGGAAAGATTGGGGGACTGCAAGATCCAAATGTATATAATCATCATCATGTATTTATTTCATCAAAGACATATATGAGTTCAGAAAGTGGGTAAATTCTCTTGTTGATGGAGCTGAGAAAGTCTTGTGTTGTACCTGAGCCCTCTTTTTTCTATTTACTGAATAAACTCATTATTTATCTTTCCCTTGTGTTAGGGTACTGGCAGTGAAATCGCTCCTGTTTTACCTAACTAATCTAATTATGGGTTGGGTTTTTTTTAAAGTTTTCTGTCTGAGTTTTTTAACTGGTGGAAAGATTTCCCTTTCAAAATATCAATTTATACAATACTCCACCTTCCCTTTTGGAGGGCTAATAATTCTGTCTTGCAGGTGGTAACACGTTTGCATTTGGGACTTGGAGCTTTCTTCTTCATCTGTTTTTTCCCTCTCACTTTTCTTCTGAATTAGAAGTTGCATTTTGGGGTGCTTACTGATATCATTGCTTCTCAGTCTTTTGACAAACACCTGCTTAAGCTTTTCCCTCGTAAGAACAAATTTCACAGACCAACCACTGGGCTGGAGGACTGAAATAACAATGGAATGGTAAAAGTTTGTGAATCCTGAGATCTCCATCATTGTTTACAGGTTGCTCTGCTTTTCCCAGAGCTTTGCCAGGAATTTGACGTTCTTGGTAAACCCAGGGAGTCCCGTGGGCAGCCTGGGACGACAGGCACATAGCTGTGTGACAGCCAAGTCAGACTGTTCTGCGCTGCCCAAGCGATCGTCCCTGCAAGCGCCGGGGCTCTCTGACTCCAGAGTCTGTCCACCACGGCAACAGTGTTCACCGTTAGCCATGGAGGATGTTCACGGAAATGAAATTGCAGAGCCTGCTTTTGAAAATGCTAGATCTTGATTGCCCAGGTTGTAGGATGTTTAAAATACACATCTGCATGAGGGTCATGGGAGACTGATAATGACCTTCTGTGAGCTAATTTAGACCTTCAGGAAATGGTATCCATGCTAGGAGCTGGGGTTTTGCACAGTAAGCTGTGTCATTGTAAACTGTCCTGAAATTTTTCAACAGCAAAAAATAAGACGTGCTGGAAATGGCAACTCTTGCAGGAGCTAAAGGCAGGCAGGAATCTAAACTAGTGTGATAGGTCTGAACATCTCTGATATTAAACTCCAGAGCTGCTTGACAGTTGTCAAGCTTTCAAGTTGCTGTCAGCATGGCAACACCCTGAGCGGGAAATTTGTAGGTTGACAGTTCAAAATAAATATACAAAGCAGCTTTATCAACATGCTTTATCAACAGCTATAACACTACCTAGATACCACAGATAGAGCTTTTCAGCCACGGATGTTCTGCAAACCTGACCACGGTTTTTTCTCAATAAAACGGGTCCACTAAAAATAACCCTATGCCAAAAAGACAAAAGAGCCTTCCAGACCGCTTCTCTCTGTTCACGGGGCTTGCTCTTTCTGAGAAAAGAGCAGCATGGGGACATTATCCTGCGGAGCATTGATTAGCTCCCATGGGATATCAAGCACACTCAGCTTCTTTGCAGTTAAATGGGAGTCAAGGATGATAGGCTGTGGTGCCTGTTTCTGTGTAAGTTTTGATGTAAAAAATACATACATTACAGCATATAGATTGAAAGAGCAGTCAGATCCCATACATATTTGGAGCATTTTATTTTGCTGTAGAATTAATTTATTTATTATTAGTGAAAAAATCTTAATGGATTGTTATGAGCTGTTCCAGTATGGTTTTTTGAGAAGCTGGAGTGTGTACTGAATTTAAATTCTCCTTTCTGTCATTTTTAAATCCGTAGGCTACGTTTTACCTATTATGTCATTCTATTCAAATATCTTCTGCCTGAACTCGTTAATTTATGATTAAAGATTGAAATGGTTCTCTCAATAACTCTTCACAATCATCTAAGTGTCCAGGAGCAAATCTTACTGAACTATTACTCTTAATGTCAGGATTTCTGTTTCCAGTGTGTGCTGTGAATTCTAATTTAATGCAAGTTCTTCCTTACACATTTAACGGTGCTGCTTGTTATCTGCTGTGTAATGCTAGACTATTTAGTGTACCTAATGAAGATCTGAAAACAAAAACAGTGTCCATGTCCAAACGGCATTTCCTGCTTAAAACTGGATTTAGGAGTGGATGTTAATTTGTGGTGCTTGCAAAGTACTATATGAGAATAGCAATTTTTTATCACACCAAATTTTGAATAAAAATGCAAAAGATAAAAATCCTTAACATTTTAAAAATTCAAAATTTCTTTTAATAACCTTTTTAATAACATTATTTTTCATTAATGACTGGAAAAAATATGTATTTTACACTGCTGTCTCACATTACTTAAGACTGAATTATTCTTCTGGATCCTTGTGAGCCTTGCCTTTGGCATTTGGTCTTTCAGCATTGAAAATACATTTTCTTCTAAAATATATTAAAGATCAAGAAGGTATTAGATAAAACCAATACCTCCTTCTGTATTACTTTTAATACCTGTCATCTACCAGGAATATTGCTTTTATTTTCCACTGGAATTTTTTAAAATGTTATTCTATTGTGTAATTTGGTATATAGGCACATTTCCACCCAGTGTCGTTATTAAAGAGGAGACAGAATGGCTGCTTTTCCTTGTATCTGAACTAGCATAATAAGTACTTTTCTTGCTCTCTGTCCTGTAGACTTTGTATGGAGTTTGCTGCAGCTGCACTCTCTCTATAGGTTTTATTTGCTGAATTTTGTGCCTTTTAAGAAACAAGAAATTTCAGGTAACTTATGTCATTTGCAGGGTACTTATTGGTTCACCTTTAGTTGGCCAACCTGAGAAAAGAACAGGAGATGTATACAAATGCCCGGTAGGAAAGGACAACCAATCACCCTGCATGAAACTGAATTTACCAGGTATGAAACAAAATATAGCTGTGTCACGTGGAGGAGTAATAGAGGTCTGATCTTAGGAGGTTCTTAACTAATAAATATGCATTAGAATTGTTTCTGTAGAGAAAATTTACTTAGGAATCCAGAGCTGAATGTGGAGGAAGTTGTGTTTGTGACATCAAAAATAATTGTCTTTTAAAGCTTCTCATTGTCTTATGGAAAACATGCTCATAATTTTAGAATGGGTATTTGGCCGTATTATCTCAAATTTATTTTGAGTGGCATTAATTGACTGTGGTTGGCAGTCCTGGCCACGGAGCCAGAAAAGCCATGGAGCATAGATTCATGGATTACCCTGTCCAAAGCTCTCTGAAGTCAACAAGAGCCTTCATAATGCCATCAGTAAGCTTTTGATTAGAACGTAATTAGCCAGAACCAGGCTGACACATCTTACTACAGGTAAATATTAAGCATTTTCTTGCTCATGTCAAATGGTAGGCAATGTGGACAGGAAGAGACTTCTTGTTAATATGAATTTCACTAAGTACACCTGTTGTGGTATTTTTTATCTCCTCTTTTCTCTTGAAAACCTGAATGTCAGTAATGTAATACAACAGTAACGAATCTAAAAGCTGTTAAGTCATTTATAGCAGGCCACGGTAAAAAATGAATGTTTGTTTTCTAATTAAGAAAACTGTGTGAACAGTAATCCCTTGCTTTCATGACGTGCTGTTATTTTTACTTTTTTTTTCTTTTTTGCGGTTCAAGAAACTATTTGAGACAGCAACCCAGACAAATTTTCTGGGATAAAAGCCAGTCTCTGAAATTTTTCTTGATTGTTGCAATTGAAGAAGGAGGAGGAAGGGTGCTAAAATATTTGATGAAACCAGTGTCAGTCTGGGTTTTATTTTAGAAGCTGGAAGCTCGATGCTAGGGGATATATACTTTAACATTTTGTTTTCATGTTCCCAAATACTTAACATTTTAATCTATTTATAGCTGCTACTTCAGTTCCTAACGTCGTGGAAGTAAAAGAAAACATGACTCTTGGAACAACCTTAGTGACTAACCCAAAAGGAGGCTTTCTGGTAAGAAAGGACTTTTTGCCAATTTTAAAATAAGTCTGTTTTTTATTCAGGTGCCGTAACAAAAGCATTTCACCCTTTTTCATCTTTTAAAGGCATGTGGACCACTTTATGCTTATAAATGTGGGCGTTTGCATTACACAACTGGAGTTTGTTCTAATGTCAGCTCCACTTTTGAAACCATCGAGGCAATTGCTCCATCTGTGCAAGGTATGCATGCCACAGGAATTCTCTTGTGTGTCCAAAAATACAAAGTACCAAAGAAGATGAATGTATACACATAGGCATACCAAAAAGTATAAACTGCTTGACTTAGCTACCAGCATTACCAAGTTAAGTAAATGTTTTCATTGTCCGTATATAACCTAAATTCTTGCTACTTTTGGAATTTGTCTTGGTATAAACAATCATTAGAGTGCTATGTAACATCCAAACACAATTGCTAAAAATAGTTGCTTATGTTTTTTACTTATGGCCAAAAGACTCTTTTAAAATAATGACGGCATGTTAAGACCTAATACAAACCCAACTTAGAAATATAGATAAAAATCTTAAAGACCTTGTCCTTTGGAAAAATCAGAGGAACAGATTGACATTGAAGAACCTAGGGGTCATTGCTAAATACTCCCGTTATGCGATCTCCTAATTCCATTCTTAAATTTCTGCTTGCAAGAAAGAGCCTTGCTGATAAAGGGAACACAAATGATGTAAAATATGACACAAAAGTTGATGAATGACATTTGGCGTCAAACCTGTCCATTCAGTCCCACTGCAGAAGGATATGCATTTGTTACTAATCACAAAAGTAACTGCAGTTGTGAGATATATTTGAACCTTGTTAGTATCATTTCTTCTGTGTCAATTTGTGTTGCAGAGTGTAAAAGCCAGCTGGACATCGTCATAGTCCTCGATGGGTCCAACAGCATTTATCCATGGGAGAGTGTCACAGCCTTTCTAAACAGCCTTTTGAAAAACATGGATATAGGTCCTCAGCAAACACAGGTAATACTGTAGAAATTTTGTGGTTGTTTACTTTGTAAGGGAAAAAAGGGCTTACAGGAAATGGGATCACAGCATCATCTATGGAGCTCTTCAATTACAAGAACTTACGGCAATGAGATGCTAAAATAAAATAGCTGAAACCACAACTAAGTCAGTGTCTGCTGCCAAGCAGCGATGTCAGGGCGGCTCTCCCTCCCCCACCACTCAGGCAGTCTAAAGAAACCAGCTTTCTAACCTAGAGACAAAAGTTAAGTGCTCTAAGTGAGGCCGTTTGAACGTTGTCTTTTCCCACTTCCTTCCTCTCCACAACCACTTCTTGTCTTCTTTTGTACTTCGTAGCTCAAAGGTCATTTCTCCTCCTCCAAGGCGCACATGCATGGTTCAAACAGCCTTTGATTATAAGCTTTTTGGAACAGCGTTCAATATTTTGCACTGTGGAGCTTCGAGCGTACAGCTTTTAAACATTCGAAATCATAATTAACGAGTGTCTGTTAAGCTGCATGTTATTAATGGCAGAATCTACATTTATATAATAAGTGGAGAGGGCCAAATTCCCAGCTGCTATAAATCAGTGCAGTTCCACCAGAATTAATGGAGCTACAACCAGCTACCCCAGCTGAGGATCTGACATATGTTTCACAGTCTGCTGAACAGGGTATGTAAATAGCAATTCCAGCAGAACTCGGGGAAGGGGGAAACATGGATGCTGGGATACATTTTGACGCTGGGATACATTTTAAAGCAACAAGCTTTATTAAAAGCAACAGAAGAAACCAGGTCTTCCTTTCTCTTCTCCCTTTTGCCCCTCCCAAAACCAAGGATTTTCTGGGATCCTGTATGATATTTGATATGCTGCAGGCCAATAATTTGCTTTTTTGCTACTTCAGGTTAGCTCCTAACCTGAAGCTCCTGCCTTCACAAAGGAGACTGTGAGAAGGTGTAAAGGATACCTCTGTCTTCAGAGAGCATCCCCATCATTTTACAAATTAATTGGGGTTTGTGAATTGCCACTTAACTCCCCTGTTGGCTGTACTGAACACTGACTGATACAATTATTACTTATAAACTGTCAACTTTACAATCGTGTCCTGTTATTTTAAATACACAGTTCTTCCAGATATTGTGAAGAAGGAAAAACACTTTGTCAAATTTAACAGAAAGTAAATAAATAACTTCTTTGTCCCTTAAGCTGCTTATTACTCAAACATGTGCCCACTTGGGAAAACAGTTAAACCTGAACTTCCCAGTATGGGCAACGGCTGCAGGGAAATCATCACTGCCTTCTGCTCACAGGGTTTCATGGGAATAGTACACAGGGCAATCAACTCTACTGCACCCTCATCCCTCTTCCTCACTCTGAAATTCCTAACTTTTTACATTGCCACACCTCTGTTATGTTTGGTTTTGGAATCCTGCCTCGTCGGTGTGGCTCAGCTCACACACAAAAGGTCTCTTGCTGGCCTGCACTCCAGCAGCCCGCCATCTCCACCTACAAAATCCGTTCTACCCACGATTTGGCACAGCTACCCCTCTTCTCACACGTACACTTATTCACTTGAGAACGTCATCTTTGGCATCTGGTTGCTAAAGAGCAGAAACATTTGAGAGGGAGATAAGAATGGGATAAGGGAGAGAGAGGCTGAAAAACTGGAAATGGAAGGCAAAAGCTAGTTAGAATGTTCTCAGTTCCTCTTACCTTCCCCGTATCCCCAGAATGTATCCCATCCCTCTCCTCTCCTCCAAGCACCCTGCTTAGAAACTCTGGCACAGCCAAAGGTAGTAATGAGTTTATACCGTCTCCTCCACCCACACTGTCTCCTTTCTCAGAAGCTGTGTTTAAATGTCTGTTGAATGGGGAAGAGGAGAAATGACAGAGCAGGCTTATTTCTCCACTCTCCTCTGGGTGCACAGAATAGAGACAAAGGAACAATTGTTTATTTTCTGTGTTTAAATTGATTTTTCCATGTTCATCTTTTGGGGATTGTTGGGTATGTAGAAATCAGTGGACATCACTACTTCAGTTTGTTTTCCTCTTGCATGGTAAAGGAATGAGGTAATTACAGAATAACTCCTTAGCAGCTTGGGTGTGACTTGTTCAACACCTTGTTTTGATTAGAGGCTTGCGAGATATTCTTTTTTCCACTTAGCCACTCCATGAACAATGGTCATTAGATTTATAGCAAGTCAGAAGAGAAATTCCTCCTAAGTTTGGCACATTTGAAAGTGAAAGCCAGAAGATTTAGATGCAAAAAGCCAAAGTTTATGGTGTAATTTTTCAGAAGTATTTCTTTCCCTTCCTCTTTCCGTTCTCCAGAAAATCCACACCGCCATACTGATGTTTGAGCTGCATCTCCTGTGCTTAGGGACAGAAGTGAAGTGAAAGTGATGATAGAAAAGTGGAAAAGGAAGAAGGAATTAAATGAGAAAAAAATGGTATAAGTAGGAACAAAATATTTCTCCCAGCCTTATTCAACATTTTAATGTAACTCCAAAGCAAGATAGTTTTTTTTTTTTCTTTATTAAACTTTTGTAGAGATAATTGTCTTTTTACTATGAGGGCGATTTTTTTAATCCTTTACGTATGAGCAAAGTGTTAACTTGAAGAATAGCAAAAGAGAAGGCAGAATACTTTGATATGTTCAATTCCAGCTTTAAAGCTGTGTTGGAATGGCCTTCAGAAATTTTCAGACGCTTTTTATTTCTCCATTAATATATGACACAGGCAGTTATAGGTGTTTGGCTTGTACCTTATTATATCTTCAAAGGGACTGTATCAGTGGACTCAGTCATGCCATGTCATTCATACCTTATGATCAGTTTTATCTCCAGAAGAATGGAAGTGTATTAAAGAGGTATTTAAAAGATTCAGGTTGAAGGAAGATTTTTGCAATAGGGAGTCCTGAGGAGAAAACTAAATGTAGCAGAATTAATTCAGTTTTGCTTTGATTCAGGTATCTTTAGCAAGCTCTACATATGACAAAATGTATTATCCATTAGTTCTTCCCGAGGCATCTCTGCTTTTTTTAATGTTAAATATTATTCAAGTACCTCCAAAAATATTTCTGATTTTCCTCCACATCCCAATAGTGAAAATCCTACCATTCATCTTCATGTACTAAATGATTTTCCTTCCTTTTTTTTTTTTTTTTCTTGTTGTTGTTGGTTTTTACCAAATAGATTATCTTAATAATTTATTGGGAAAGTCAGAACATACTTTCCAAATAAGGGGCTGTATTCACTTACAGAACAACAGTAAATAATGGCCCTCAGAAATGTTTTGTCCCATAGTAGAACAGTCCTTTACTTGCCTGTTCTCTTGTACAACACTTTTTCACAGGAACTGGGGACAATTAAAGAACTATTCCCTTGTGTAATATAAAAGCCATGGAATGCTAGGGAAGGGAACATAAACTTAGGAATTACAAAGATGTTCAATAGATTACAGTCAGTAATGCTGGGAAAAATATTAGGTTTTCTGGAGTAAAGCAGAAGTACGTCCTTCTGTGTAGTACTATTGTATTTTCCAGATTTTAATTAAACAAGCAAATCAAAACATACAACGCCTGTAAGTCTCATCCTTAGAGGCTTGCTGAAGTTACGCAGTTTGAACAGGTTTATTGTCCTATAAAGGCACATTTGCATCACATAGGTGTGTCATTTATAGCTTTCCATTAGATTAAAAGGCTGCAAAAGCTCAAACCCTTGTTGCTATCTAATAGAATATAATTCTAATTTTACAAGGTGGAATTGATTCTGTGATCCTGTATTTTGTTGGTTCTGGGAAGCTTTTTGTTACCTTTTTTTGAAGAATGGCTCATCTTTGATGCCATGAAATATGTAGAACACGATGATCAGTGTTTTCAAAGCTAGTGCTAAGAAAGGGTCCCACAGAACAATTGTGTACCATAAGATAACCACATGCCCCCCTTCCTTCCTGATTTACAAGGTATGCAACACAGTGCAGTTTTCCAGACTCAGATGTTCTTCCCATTCACTTCCTGAGAAGGAAATGCTCAAAATGTTTACTTGCTGTGATCATGGACGACATTTCCTTTCACATAGGAAATGATACAACTGAATGTTAGCCTGTAATCTTTTTTAGGAAAACGACACCACCAACATGGCTGTCTAGAATCATGAAAGACTAGCAGATACTTTTCACCCTGGCAGCAGTCAATGGTTGATTTAATCCTTGGTACCAACGAAATCCTCTAAGCTGCAGATAAGGAGCCCATGAATCCACAGCAGCAGGCTCCCTGGCACACAGTTCGTCTCTGGCTACACTTGCACATGGTCCTGGAGTGCTTGAGGCACTCATCTTCCTCCAAAAGACAGAACATTACGAAAATCTCATGCCTATCACCAGTTAATGGCAGTCTTTTTAAATGACTAGCAGCATTCTGTTCAGATTATGCTGTGTGTCATTTTAGACGCATGCCACAAAATTGTTGCTTTGGAGGGAATGGGTTAAAAATTTCGTCTTCAGCTTGAGAGTTAGCCAGTGTCCCATGACGGCTGTGAGCAGTAGGTAACACAGCGTGTGCCCCAGCCTGTTGTGTAAACACTCTGCAGGATTAATAGGCTGCTGCCCAGGAGAACATGCAGCCTCTGGATGCTCTCGGCTGCAGGTGGGGGATGGCATGCCTCCGAGAGAGAACTACAATGTCTTAAAAGGGAGAAACTTGTCATAACTTTGAACTCACATCAGTTCTTCTGGATTTGATTGTATTTTCAAAAGGATACAAAAATTAAGTGGGATAGATTTTGCTACCACATACCATTATAATTGAAGTCCCATAATTGTATGTAACTAGCTTTTTGTAATGATTGTGATATTGACGTTTAGTATCAAATATTTATCCAACTCTAACCCTTCTACTACAAGCAAAAAAAACATTGTGCAGAATCGGAGAGGCTATGAAAGTACGTCAAAAACCACTTATAAAGCAATTGCAAGGTGCATACTAAGCCACTTGTAAAATAATATGATGGGATAAACATCCCAGAGGACTTATTGATCTTCAGTACCTAAATGCTAGAGTGCTTTTAATAATAGATGAGTGAGACATAAATATGCCACGTAATACTGCATTATCCTAAATAACACCTATAAATTGTCATGTGTAACATAAAATTGAAATATGCTAATGGAACATTGTGTGGAATCTTCCCAGTAAAAGCTGTCAGGAACCTGCCAAAACATTAAAAATGACAGAGATGAATGAGAGAAATTAATTAATATTTAAGAATATTGTTCATCTTTTTATTTCACACTTGTTTTTGCAGCAGGTTCCCTCAGGCATTTCTGGTTGGGTTCCAATTCTATGCACTGAACTTTCACACAAAGACTTATCCTGCTGAGGTCATCTAGAATCTTTCGATCATCCTCCCTCATCCCAGAAGCCACAATTTTATTCACATTGTCCCCTCTGGCACTGGCCAGGTGTCTTACTTTGGCTTACCTTGTGCTGGGAGAACAGTCATGTCCTGGACTGCCCTGCTGTCTTTATCAAGAAAGGGGTACTTCGTTCTTCCACTCACCCTGAGGGCCTACACTTGTCAATGCAGTGCTGTTTATAAACTAGTTTTAGGGTAAATAAACTATCAGATGTATTACTATTATATCTGGATGGAATGAAGAGAGTTGTGAGTGAACCGTAGCCTCATATGCTGTAAGGAAAACTATTTTGAGAAGTTGTGACTGGCAGTTAGGGCATCAGTCTGCCTTGGCCTAGAGGAGAGCAGAGCTGTGGCACAGATTACCACAAGTCAAGAAGAGCAAGGAGTTGAGCCTGCTTTTGGCTTTGTTCCTATTTTTAATAAAACCAATTTAGAAACTTCAAAATGTTTCATGGGCTTGAGTGTCTTCTAACCAGTTTTCTTCTAATGCTTATAGGTGTTTTATACTGAGGGAAACACACAGAGTTCTTTTCTTTTCTTGGCTATAGGTACAGATGAGCATTTACCCCACTGCAGGAGACACAGCTGCTTTCTTTAAGGGTAGTTGATTTTTACCATGAACTCTGTCTTTCAGGTTGGAATTGTCCAGTACGGACAAACTGTAGTCCATGAATTTTTCCTGAATACATACTCGACAACAGAAGATGTGATGGCTGCAGCCACAAGAATAAGCCAGCGGGGTGGCACGCAAACTATGACAGCCCTGGGAATAGATACAGCAAGGTACGTTCACAAAATATTGTCCTGCATATGGTAGAAACAAACATAAACAGATATGGTGACTGTTCTGATTTTATAAATTAAAAATATGATGTGGCTGACATCTAACTTCATTTTAGCTTAAGCAAACAAAATTTAGGAGGAGGGTGAATAAACAGACTGTCCAGCATCTGGAGCATTTTTATGTGTCACCCTGAAAAGGCAGCTGTCTCTCAAATGGAGGAAATAGGGAAAGAGAAGAGACATGGAGCAAGGTTGTAGTCCTAAGTAGGGGGCTGACAATCTTTGATGTCCACACAGAGCAGGTAGGAGCTGTGTGTGTAGAGGGATGAAGGATATTAAGTTTTTCAGAGGAAACAGGAAAAAATAGAACTATTTAATGTTAATTTCTCTTTATTCTAAAGTTAAGATTATTACGGGCTTTGAGCACACACTTGTCAGAAAGTCTAGAAATTTTATATCCGAACTCTTTGAAGCTTCTGGACCACTGGGAGATTAAAGACCAGTTGTAGCAATAACATTATTTAGAAATGCTTCTTTTATGAGAAAAATGAAATATGACCTTTGTAGAACAGACACTAAATGCAGAATCTCTCAGACACTTTCAAACTGTACAATGTTGTCCAGGTATCTTTTTTCTTGTCTATTTTTTTTTACCAGCATAACAGCATGACTTTTTTCTGTAAAAGATTGCATTCGACTTTTCCAAACAACCATTTAGTGAAATATGCAGTATCTTTTGATGAATTATTTGATTATCTGACCAAGGTTTTGTTGTTATAATATCTTAAATCCAATTAAATTCTTACATACTCACCAGTAATGTTTTCCTTAGATACAACTAGAAGCTTGAGGGACTCTGAATAAGTTCATGAAGGCAGAGCCAGTTGGAAATTGCCAAATACTCAGAAACCACATGTGGTTCAGAAAGTCCCTGTCCACCACAAACTGTTGCAGGCTTGCATATACAGAAACTATCAGCAAAAGCTTCCTCTGTTCCTTCATCTTCCGATCCACCCACTTTTGGCCATCGTCAGCAGTAGATGGTCAGCTTTCACTCATGTGGCCAGTCTTAGAGTTCTGCAGTATTTTTCTGAAAAGAGGAAGCCCTGCTTCCTTCCTGCTCCTTCAGAGCCCTAATCCAGCTTCACTTTTTCTGGTCCCCTCCAGAGTCTGGGTGAGCAGCTGCCCAAAACCTCAGTGCCCATTTGCCCATCTGCGTCTGTAGAATTAAACCAGTCACCCCCACCTGCCTCTGCTCACCTGCGACCTATGCCTGCCACATCCCCAACACCCACATTTGCTGTAGATGTGCAGAGGTGTGCTGGTAGCTGAGTAAATACTTTGACCACTTGAAGTGCTGCTGTAGGGTGGAAATAGGTTGGTTTTTTGTATGTGGGTTTTGGGATGGGGGGGTGTTGGTTGGGTTTTTTTAAGCTGCCAAAGGCTCTTTCAAGGTGCCAGAAGTTTATTTAGAGAGGGGAAGAATTCTTCACTCTCCAGCATTGCATTTTCTGTTGTTGCTCTCAAGTGAATGTATAATGAATGAATGCTTGTGAAACTCTTTGGCTGTGAAGTATCATATAAATTCCAATTGTTGTTGTTTGTATTTCTTCATGGTTAATATTAATCTCCTTTTCTTGCTTCTTAGTTAATAAAAAGTCTTTCAGTTTATGGTTGACTATGCAAATATGATGCATGTGCTATCTGCTGACATTGCCTTTCTCCAAACGCTTTATGCTCCCTTTAGGAAAGAGGCTTTTACTGAGGCTCATGGCGCACGACGAGGAGTACAAAAAGTAATGGTTATTGTGACTGATGGGGAATCACATGACAACTACAGATTAAAAGAAGTGATTGATAATTGTGAAGATGAAAACATCCAGAGATTTGCTATTGCTGTAAGTGATATTTAATGGGAAAATTCAGAATCTTAAAAGCATGTTTCATCTTCCAAAGGTAATTTCTGTTTAAAAAGCCCCTTTCACTGAATTTTTATGGGAATATAATAATTTCAGAGAGGAAAAAAAAGAAAAAAAAACTGAAAAAAACTTAAAAATTTGCTTTCTGATTTTATAGCGCTTAAGAAAAAGCAATCTATCTGTCTTCCTGGTGATGACAGGTGCATATGTGCAGAAAAAGGAGAAGGAGTTTGAGGGCAGTATAAAATCAAATCCTTTTTGTTAAGAGGAATATAGAACAGAGTGGATTAATTCAAGTCTTCTGAGCAATTTTTATAGACACATTACCTACTTTAGAAAAAAAGAAAAGCAAATGTAAACCATCACCAAAAAAACAAGTTTATTATGGCTGTTCTCTGTGCTAGCATTCTAAAGTCATCATTTTCATGTTAAGCAAACTTAGTAGCTGAATGAGAGGATGAACATGATGGAGGTTAACACATATCAAGAACTATGGAAATATTAATGTTAGATTTGGTGTGAACTCTCCACTGTATTTCTGTATTCTATACTCAAATCATCTGTTTCCTCTCATTAATTTTGAACGTACGTTGGATTTTTGCTTCTCTCTTCCTAGATTTCTTTGTTTTGGCACAATGAGGTGGTATGGAACCGTACAACTTCAAGAAAGATGTAACCTTTACTTCAAAGAAAAACATAAAACCAAAGCTGAATCCAGGAGCACACAAATTTTCAGTGTTTTCCCTCATAAAGTTAGAGATCATTAAAGAAAAAGTCATCCTTGGAGATGCAATAAATTTTAGCAATAAAATCCCTGTCTAGAACTAAATTTTAATTGCTCCAGTGTTGAGGAATGCTAGAACATGGAAGTTTGGTTTTTGAGAGTTTTCCCTCTCAAAGAAAGTTAAGCACTTTTTTCTATGAAAAATACTTGTTGCTTTGAGAATTGGAGAAGTGAGTAATTTTTTTCTGAGGCGTCATGAATTTTTACAGCAGTGGTGTTAAAACTGCAAACCAAATCTAAAGTCTTATACTGTGACGGAGTTGTTAACACTGAAAGCAAGTGTTACTGTTACATTCATTTATTAATTTATTAAAATAAGTATTCTGTGCCTAATTAACTTGTCATTAATTGCCCATATACCTCATTATGAGGGAACTGGTGGTACCTATGCATAAATGAGTGCAATTGTGTGTTCTGTTTTGGGTGTTGCTGTGTTGTTTTCTTCCTAAATAAGGGCCTATTTCAATAAATTCCAGAAAAATAGAATAAATCATTAGAATTTTGTGAAGACGGAAAAAAAGGACAGTTGAGGATAGCAGACATTACACCATACAGTTGCTTTGTTTGCTACTGTTGACATTTTCAGAAAAACAACTGAGCCCTCATACAGTTCTGTTCTCATTGGAAAAGAATGATTTCAAATCAATTTGAGGGAGGTTTTAACAGAAAAAATTAAGATTAGATATTATTTTCCAATATTCTATGAAAATCTGCATCAAAGGTATTTTTGAACAGGTTATAAAATGTAACCTTGACTTCCTTTTTTTTTAATTCTCTTTAGATTCTTGGCAGCTACAGTAGAGGAAATTTAAGTACTGAGAAATTTGTAGAGGAAATAAAATCAATTGCCAGTAAGCCTACTGAAAAGCATTTCTTCAATGTCTCAGATGAATTAGCTCTTGTAACTATTGTTGAAGCACTTGGAGAGAGAATATTTGCCCTGGAAGGTATGACATTATTTAAAATTTTACTTCATGACTGCATTACAACTGAAGCAAGTAGAAGACCACCTGTTTTTATCTTCCTTTGCAATGTATTGTGCTACATAAAATATATT
This sequence comes from Fratercula arctica, assembly GCA_947846985.1. NCBI lineage: Eukaryota > Metazoa > Chordata > Aves > Charadriiformes > Alcidae > Fratercula > Fratercula arctica. The sequence continues at coordinate 18,745,188 of CANTUZ010000026.1, forward strand.
ATGCTGGCATTTTTTCCATACTGATCATAAAAATATTTTACAATAGGCATCAAAAACATAGATAATGATGTGAAATATATTCAGATGGGTTAGAGCCTATGGAGACAATAGCCTAAAATGGTAAGTAACCATTACTGGTTTAGCTGGGGTAAACATTAAGTTGCCTTCCCTTAGGTAAAAAAAACCATTGTCATACCATATCCCAATTACCCTATAATCATGGGTTCATCTGCTCATGCCTTTAGTTTCTATTTTTGGTTAGTTGTTAATTGCAGCATATTACTTTGCTATACAAGTTAACGTGGACTTGGTTTACAGAGTTGACAAGATATATTTTTCCTTTGGAAATGTTCACGATGCTCAGCTTTTAGCACAGAAAAGTCATTCTCTCATAATGTCTGCTTATGTCTCCATCCAAATTAGGCAATGATGTCCAAATCTCTGTTTGTTTCAAGCATGCTACTGGTAACAGAAGACTGAGTTTATTAGTTATAAATTATACTGGACAACTCTGAAGGGATTCGTGTTATACAAAGAAAACATCCATCTATTTGGACTTATTTTTTTCAACATCTCAACTTTCCAAGTAGCTGGAAGTAGCACAGCTGGAAGAGAGGATAATGTTGACTTGAATGTCAGGAAATAGTACAAATATGAGAGAGTATTTAAAAGTTTTTTGAATTGGAGCTATCTTTCTCAGACATATTTAGGTATTTTTTTAGTGTATCATTTAGCTTGATCAAACATTACTATTTTCAGCTGATTATTACTAAATATTTTGTCCAGTTTCTGTTCTTATCTTTTTACATTCTGGAAGATTTTGTTTCCTTACTTTTGAATCAAATTAATTTGAGGATAGTTTAATCTCTCTGAAGCCCAAAATTTAACCTACTTAAGCTCACTGAGTACTTTAAAGTTCATTGAGTAAGGGGCTCTTTTTTTTAAGTCCTTGTTTACTAGAAAGAATACAGTTTCAGTGGAAAAATAGTTCTTCAAAAAGAAATTGAAAACCTAGTCTTCACTTTGTGCTTTGTACTTCTAGAAAAGTGAGAAAAATCATTGTCTTTCATTAGTAGAATAAAATCTGTTAGTTACAGCTATTAAATATAACAGATATACAAAAAAAGTTAATCAGTTGACAATTATGACAACAGATGAAGGATGTAAGACCTAACATAACTGAGTTTCTGGACATCTGTGTACTCAAATTCAAGGTTTCATGCCATAGCTCAACCCTTTGCACAACCAGATGCCACTCAAAGAGGTGGTCTCACTTTGCGACACACTACTTTGTCCCTTTTCACAATCAGTAGCCATTAGATAGTGCCTGGCCGTCACATGAGAGCCCAGCCTCCAAATGGTGGAGTAAATTGCGCTGGCTTGAACTCCCTGCTGGTGGAGCTCTAACCCTTCCATTGACTGGTAATTCATTCCTCTAATCATAAGACAAAATTACAAAATATTTGAACATTAAAAACTGCTGTAGCTTGACAAAATACAAAAGAAATGTGCTGGTGGTGAAACTAACTGTTTGATTAAATTGTATAAATGTTATCTGTTTATATGATAGTCAGCTCTTAAGATGACTAATCCACGTCATCATGTCCTTCAGTATTTTGGTACTTGAAGCACGTTGTACCTCTTTAAGTATCAACAAGTTCTGCAGTACTCCTTGAATTTGGCTTTAATTTTCTGAAAAAGACACAGTAACAAATATGTACTTCTTGGATTATTGGATATTACTTGGATATTACTTTTTAGGTAGTATAAACCTATTATAAACTGGTAGGGTATTTGAGCCTTGATATATTTGCCTTATGTTAAAAATTTTATTTTATATAGACTTGGCTGTATTACAAAAAATATATAGTTGAAACAAACATGAGAAAAGAAATGTTGCCTCCTCCACCTGTGAAAGTCCTGGAAATCACATAATCTGACTTCAAGGAAGTCAGAACAGAAACTGAAAATGCATCTTAAGTTTTTGTCAGAACATAACAAGTTTGAGTTGCTTCAATGAGTTGGTAAGGTTGGAGCTAAAAGATGCTGCCTAAATCAGTTTCTGTCAATTCTTCAGGCATGGTTTCCCGTCCCTTGCCAAAGCATTTCAGGAGCTATTCTAGATTTGCAACTGTGTCCATGAATGTGTTGTTGTGTCAGGGGGAGAAAAGCATATTAATACTGCCCCAGCCAGCTTTCTGGTGACAATCCAGCTTATTGGATGTGTGCAATGTGGAAAAGATTAGTTGACCCCATACACTGTAGATTAATTAACTTCTGTGCATAAAATGGAGGTCACGTGAACCTTTATTCTCGAAATTCTATATCTGAATCTGTTTAAATTCTCAATCCAAATAGTCTCTTGCTAGTACAGTAGTACACTTGATTATTTTTTTTCTTGGATTTCTTGCTTTGGTTTTGGTTTTGGCCTTTAAAAAATGCAAAGGAAAATTGAGAGAGTTGAAAAATCAGATCCAACAAAAACCCATACTTGACAGCCAGTGAATTTTTACACGTAATCTTTTTCATATGCCTCTGTGTCTCATGGCATGGACTTCTAGTTTTAACATCAATTTTATGTTTTACCCAACCCATAGGCAGGCACAAAGGTTTTTTCACAAAATATCCTTTGTAGGACGCTTGGCAGTTTGAAACTCAATGGAAAGTTAGACTGGGGGCCATTATGTAAGCAGCATTCAGAGCTGCACACACCAACAGTACCAGCATTGTCCTCTGCCCCTGACTGTGAGAGTCCTGTCTTTCTCAGCTCATTAAGGAGCATCCTTTAACGCATGAAAATATTGTTTATCAGCAAATGTGCAATTTAAGAGTTTTATGCTTAAAATTGACTTTTTGAGACTTAGCAAAGCAGCTACATCTTGTGAAACATGGTGGCCTCTGTTTGTGTCATTTTGAGATCATGTCTCCTTCCTATGACTGCCTATAAATCCCAACAATTAGCAAAGACGTGTCTCAGGGAGCAACCTCTGTCGTCAAAGGTTCAGTATTATTTAATAATCCAGATGCCTGAAATTCATGCAGCCATGGCTTGCTATGCCTCAGTTTCATTCGCACAGTTGGAGATTTGCCTCAGCACTCAGCTGGTGGCAAATTGTGAACTCTTCCTGGACAAATATCAGAACATATTTCTTAGTTCCCCTCTACTGCCCATTACCATATTTTGCTCTCAATGTGGAATCAATATGCAGAATATCGTTAATCTTACTTGTGGGGCTTCAGGTGGCAAAATATTGGTGGTCATTGAGTATTGCTTTTAAGTAGAGGAAGAGGCAGACCTTTCTATTTCCTGATGATATTTCAAGCGTACCTCTGAGAAAGTCAGAGTTTAATAACTAGCGTGTGACAACTTGACAAGATACTGAAACTGGTACTAAATCACCTGATACCTTTTTTTATTCGAAGTCACTTAAGAGAAAGAGGAAGATTTTCATATAGCTTTCTGGGTAGGATTATAGTGCACAAGCCCTTCCCTGAGGCTTTTAAATCTTGGACAGCTGAGATTTTCCTATGTTGTTTTTTACAAAGGTTCATACAAATATCAAGTGTTTTTCATTTAAAGTTCTACCAGCTGCCTACAAATTTTTAGTTGCTTGAATACAAGGCAAGGGTTACATAGCTGGTGTTTTATTGTTCACTTAGTTCAAGCGGAAAATGGCTTAACCATATTAATCAAACATTCCAAACATATTTACCATCAGCCTGAGGTCAAATCTGGTCAGTTTTAGCCCAGAAATATTTCTTGGACGAGTTCTGAGACATGATCTTAAAATGGAAACTCAAATACTTAATGGTAGCATTTATAACAGATCTTAATTTCTGTATTTATTATAAAAATCTATGGCAAGCTATATGCACTGAATATTCTAGCTAATTATGCTATCCTTTACTATCATATGAGCATTTTCATTACACTATTCAGACACTTCATTCAAGTTGAAACTAATTTATTTTTGAAACTTAATTTTTTCTGTTTAATAGCAACAACAGACCAGCAGGCAGCCTCATTTGAAATGGAAATGTCTCAAGCTGGTTTCAGTGCTCACTATTCTCAGGTAAGCAAACTGTTTGAAAAGAGAAGTTCTTTTACGAAGTAGATGTTTGTTGGTGATGGTGTGAATTTGGAATGACTATTTCAGAATCGTTTGTACAGACCTCTTTGCTGTTGGAAGTTTTGAAGTTTCCCGTAATCCAGTTATTTTTTTGTAAAATGTAGAATCAAGAATCATAGAATCATAGAATGGTTTAAGTTGGACAGGACCTCAAAGGTCATCCAGTTCCAATCCCCCTGCCACGGGCAGGGACATCTCCCACAAGACCAGGTTGCTCAAAGCCCCATCCAACCTGGTCTTGAACACTTCCAGGGATGGGGCATCCACAGCTTCCCTGGGCAACCTGTTCCAGTGCCTCACCATCCTCACAGGAAAGAATTTCTTCCTAATATCTAATCTAAATCTCCCCTCTTTCACTGTAAAACCATTACCCCTCATCTTATTGCTATACTCCCTGATCAAGAGTCCCTCCCCATCTTTCCTGTAGGTCCCCTTTCGGTACTGGAAGGCTGCTATAAGGTCTCCCTGGAGCCTTCTCTTCTCCAGGCTGAACAACCTCAACTTTCTCAGCCTGTCCTCCATAGGAGAGGTGCTCCTGCCCTCTGGTCATCTTTGTGTCCCTCCTCTGGACTCGCCTCAACAGGTCCATGTCCTTCTTGTGCTGAGGACCCCAGAGCTGGACACAGTACTCCAGGTGGGGTCTCATGAGAGTGGAGTAGAGGGGCAGAATCACCTCCCTTGACCTGCTGGCCATGCTTCTTCTGATGCAACCCAGGATGCGGTGGCTTTCTGGGCTGCGAGTGTAAATTGCCAGCTCATGTTGAGCTTCTCATCAACCATCACCCCCAAGTCCTTCTCCTCAGGGCTGCTCTCAAGCCATTCTCTGCCCAGCCTGTATTTGTGCTTGGGATTGCCCTTACCTATGTGCAGGACTTTACACTTGTCCTTGATGAATTTCATGTAGGTGAAGAATAATTATAAGCAATGAAAGCTTAAGAGAATAACTACCTTCTTCACATGAACTCTAAATTTAATGCTCCAATAGCACTTTCTATCAGGATAATGGTCTACAATATGTTAAGAAAGACAGAGAAAGACTTTTTACCAGGGCCTGTAGTGACAAGACAAGGGGCAACTGTTTTAAACTGAAAGAGGGTACATTTATATTGGATATAAGGAAGACTTTTGCGATGAGGGTGGTGAGACACTGCAACAGTTGCCCAGAGAAGTGGTGGATGCCCCATCCCTGGAAGTGTTCAAGACCAGGTTGGATGGGGCTTTGAGCAACCTAATCTAGTGCAAGATGTCCCTGCCCATGGCAAGGGCGTTGGACTAGGTGATCTTTCAAAGTCTCTTCCAATCCAAACCATTCTATGATTCTATGAGCTATAAAACTGTTGTATCTAAATATTAATGTATAAATTGATATTGCATTGTATTGGTGAATTTGAGACAGAAGTTATTGAAATACGAAATTTCTGTCATGGAGACTATCTGCATTATTAGTAACACAACATATTCTTAGTTCTGTTAACACATTGGATACCTCAGTTCTCAGAGGGGTAAATATTTGTTGAACTGGGATGCAAAAATCCATGGGATATTTATTAGCAGAAAAAACACTCCCTACATATTTTATTTATTCTTGAAAAATCAAAAAGTATCCATTGTGATGATCTGCTCTGTGTATACAAATTAAATTAAAATTTAACATGAGATCAAAAGAACTAGTAAGAGTTAAAGTTTGAAGATACGAAATAAGTGACAGTGGAAAAGAACACAATAGGAGAGTAACTGAACTGAACAAACACTGAGCAATCCAAGACAAACTGGCGTACATGGGAAAACCTTCAACATGGCTTTTTCTACAACTCAACATATCACTGGTAAAAAAGACAATAAAAAACCTTCAATATGATTTAACATAAACACTTTATTGCAAAAGTGTTCTCCATTCATTTTTACTCTCTGCATTACATTACCCATGATGCTTCTGATGGTGTATCATACCTTAGAAATAAACATTATCCTGATAGGGAGCACAAGGATTATAAGATTATCCATTTGGTAGAGCATATTTTTGAAGTTCACAGACAACTGACCTCACTTCATCAGAACCTCACTTCAGAAGTGAGTCTTCAGTCCTTGGTGCATTGACAGGCTCAGTGTCTCTGGTGTCTGCCTTATCTAGAAGGCTATGTTCATGCCTTTGGGTAAGAAAGGTCAGCAAACCTTTCCTCATTGACCAAATGCTTTTGCACAATATACAAGATTCACAGGTACAACAGAGAAAGATTCAGGTTTCTGAAAGTTTGTCTGGGAAATGCATTTAAGTGTTGTCTTCTCTAATTAGCTTTGCTAAATCCCTTTTGTCTTTCAGTTTGGTCTGGAAAGGTGGGATGAAGTTGTAGGAGCTGTATTCCATTCTGCTGCTTTTCCTCTTTTGCTGAATGGCTTTTTTTTTTTTTTTTTTTGTTGGGTGCATTTTTAACGAAAAGTGGGAGTCATACTATGATTGTAGAGGCCATACTATAATAGGAAAATCAGGGCTAAATATGTAGGTGTACAGGAATCCTTATCCAAATGTGAGCATCATGATCAATGAACGTCTAAAGATGGTTCACACAGAGAACATGCTTTTTGTTTTTCTCTGCATAAGGATTGGATCATGCTTGGAGCAGTTGGAGCATATGACTGGAATGGCACAGTGCTCATGGTGAAGGACAGTGGTATTTCAATGCCAACTAATGACACTTTTCGTGACAGGCTTTCAGAAAAAAATGAACCCCTTGCAGCCTATCTAGGTAAGAGAAATAGCCCATCTTATAACACTTTTCAACAAATGCTACAAGACCTCTCTCAAGTATCATTCACAAAGAGTTTCTTATGGAATGTTATCTTATATTGTAGGAGCCTGGGAAAATTTATAATGTATGGACATGTCTACTATGTAATTTTCTTGTTCTTTTTTAAAAAAATTACTGCTTCCACAATCAAAAATCTAGTCCGAAAACTTATAGACCTAAGTATATCTAGACTTTCCCCAATAGAAACGTCTAATCTGTTCAGGCAAGATTTCACAGATTCTAGTATTCTTATCAAGTTTTTCTATGCTTTGATAGTTAAGAAGTTTTATACAATATTCAGTCTAAATCTTTGCTTAAAATTAATCTGATTTCTCTCAAATAATGAAGAAGAACAACAGTCTACTACTATCTTTTTTATAATAATGTTTTGCATATTGACAGGCTGTTGTTTTCCTCTCAGCCTTTTCTACCAAAAAAAGCATCTCTCTCCTCTAGGTCTTGCTTTCTACCCCTCATGTTTTGGTTTGTTCTGATATCTCATTTAAGCTACATTTTCACTGATGAAGAGTCAACACTAGAATAACTTTTTCTTTTCTTTTCCCTAAGTACACTGTCTTCTTTGTAAAATGCTATTAGCTATTTTTATCTCAAATTTGGTAAAGTCATTTTAAATTTAGGTCCCATCCTCCCTAATACTTGCAACGTTGCCACAGTTTTGATCCATCTGCAAATTTTTTAAGTCTTCCTTCATGCAAGTTGTTAAATGGTTGTTAATATTAGACAGACCTAAGTTCAAAATTCCCCCAGAATCACATTTGGAAGACTCCATCATTTTCACAATAAGCTGGTAACGACTGTTCTTTGGAAGTAGCTTTTCAACCAGCTATTTGTGAATTATTTGATCAGTACCATCACATTCTTAAAGTGTATAAGAATGGCAAAGTGAACATGACTTACCAGCCTGTGAACAGGTTTAATAACACAGTGGTGTTCATGACTCTGAGACTGTAGTCCAATACACACATAGCCCTTTTAATTAACTCTACTATTATAGAATCATAGAATCATAGAATTTTCATGGTTGGAAAAGACCTTTGAGATCATCGAGTCCAACCATACACACACACAAAAAAAACCCCTACAATCTCTGTCACTAGAGCATGCCCTGAAGTGCCAAATCTACATGTTTCTTAAATACCTCTAGGGATGGTGACTCAACCACCTCCCTGGGCAGGCTGTTCCAGTGCCTGACCACTCTTTCAGTAAAGTAATTCTTCCTAATATCTAATCTAAACCTCCCCTGCCGCAGCTTCAGACCATTTCCTCTGGTCCTGTCATTATTCACCTGGGAGAAGAGGCCAACACCCACCTCTCTACAGCGTCCTTTCAGGTAGCTGTAGAGGGCAATGAGGTCTCCCCTCAACCTCCTCTTCTCCAAGCTAAACATGCCCAGTTCCCTCAGCCTCTCCTCATATGGCTTGGTCTCCAGACCCCTCACCAGCTTGGTAGATCTAACATAAGCAGGGCTAAACATTTAGTTGTAAATAAGCCTTGAAAAGGCTCTGAATCACATCAAGGATTTCTGATTCATCCTGAGTGTACTGCATCTTGACTTCTTTTCTGCTTCCTAGGATATACTGTGAGTTCAGCATTGACACCTGGAGGCGTGCTGTACATAGCAGGACAGCCACGATACAATCACACTGGCCAAGTTATCATTTACAAAATGGAAGGAAGAGAGGTACGAGTACTTCAGAGGTTAAATGGAGAACAAGTAAGTATGCATTCATTATTAACATACAAGAGAATATGGCACAAGAAATAGAAATAATGATTTCAAATGAGAACTCTGTATCAGAAGAGCAAATGGAATTGGGTTTATTACAAGTTCAGAAGGGAAGGTTAGGTAGATGCTCTGGCATAGTAAGTCATGGAACATGGACTCTGCAGTAGTCAGACCCTTGGAAATTTTCTCTTTGAGGGTTAAATCTTCACCAGTGTCAAAGTGGTTGTAGCCATCTCTGTACTTGCAATTCTCTCTGCTGAGTGGAAGGGGTATGTCACTGGCAGGAAACAGGTGCGACAAGCAGGATTCTGTGCAAAAGCATCAGCTGGAATAGCATGAAATATTGAATAACTGCTTGTTATATTGAGCAGCAGCTCACTGAGAGCTGTTCCTGCAGGAAGAAAGCAACATGTAATCACATAATTAAAGATGGTAGTATAATATTATGTACATGAGGGATGAAAGTCCAGCCTAATTTGGGTCTCCCCAGGCTGCAGTACCAGCTTCTTTCAGGAGAATTCAGGTTACCTGGATTTCGCCTATAGCTGGTGTCAGCAACTCAGCTAATCAATCAGTCCTTTTAGAGTCAATGAAGGAAAGTAAGAATTTTTAAGGTTTGAGGGATCTGTCTGACTTGAAGCATCTTCCATGAGATGACATGCATCTTGCATTAGAAGAGACTGCCTCTCGTGTTAAGTGTAAAGGAACTGCAGGGTGTCTAGTGTAGCTGTGACGTGAATGTAATCAGATAAATCCCAGACCTTGCACCCAGTCTGTGAATGTATCTAGCTCTTTTTGTAGATCTTGTTCCTCTGCATTCAGTGTCAACTTGGGAATTTTGGAGACTACTCGCACTGCGTTGTCTCAGAGCTTTTGTGCACCATCCTGCCTTTTCCCCTGGCAAGCCTAAGACCATTGATTTTGCTCATTCGATGTATTATTGTCAGGACTGAACAGAAAATTAGCTTCCCCAAGACACTTCTATTCAAATGCTGTCTTAAGAGGTCCTACACCCCTTAGCAGGTGGAAGGCACCATTTGTACCTTTCAAACTCAGGAGAGTTGAAAGTTGAATGGACCATTCTTAAATAAAAAAATCTGAGAACAAACCCTAAAACGGAAAACAAGCTTCAAAGGCAAATAGACCAAAAAGGTCTAGGTAGCAAAGAAAACTTCTGCCTCAGGCTTAACATTCAACATTGTGTAAGTAACCATAAAACAGGTCTCTGAATAGGAATGTTGCTTGATGTTGCTAACTCTGTCTCTGATTTATACCTTATATTTTCCTGCAGATTGGGTCATACTTTGGGGGTGTTATTACCACAATCGACATCAATAGGGACTCATTTACAGACCTTCTTCTCGTTGGAGCTCCTACATATATGGGAACTGAGAAAGAGGAGCAAGGGAAAGTATATGTTTATGGTCTGAACAAGGTAAGGATGATGTTTATTGACCAGTAACAGAACATGTTCCTTACTGTCTTCATATCCTTATTTCAAAGAAATATGATAAGTTGAGCTGGGGAAGATGATCTGTTGAAAACAGAGAAATGTTATTTTGACAATTGAGAGTATAATACAGATTATTTTTGAAAATATCTTCTCAAATTATTGTTTTCTCACCTTTTTTTTCTGACCGAGTGTATTATATAGAGAAGCACTGTATCCTGTAAGCTGAAATATGGCATAGATGCAAATTTATAGGATTAATTTTCCATCACATTTTCTCCTTGCTTTCATGGCTTAGGGAACAGTAGGGTTCATCCATCCTAAAAGTGTGTACTCCAGTATCCTTACCAACCTTATCAACATAGAGGTAAACCCCATACATCCAACAGCTTTTAAACACATCACAACTAGATTGAGGAACGTACCAGCTACACCTCAGCTTCTTAATTTGATAAATGTCTCCTTACAATGTCTATGCATACTTTTTCTTCTTATTTTCTTCTTTTAGTCCAGTGCCATACTGTATCTTTGTAACAATTACCAAAATATGTCCTAGCAATGATGATGTCCTAAAATACTGTTATAAGAAAATGACCTGAAGAGACTGGATCTCTCTGACAAAGAACTCTTCCATTTTCTACATGCATGTTGCTAACAACAAATTGCTGGTGAATAGGGATGATGAGAAAACAAGAATTCCATGTCCTTCAGTAATGTGAGGGTCTGAAATTTGTTTTTCCTGTGCTTCTTTTTATCCACCTCCAAATAAAGGAGATGCAGCAACTCCTTGCTGCTGCTAATGTCTAACACGGAACTCATAGGACCAATCTCTTGGAAAGATTGGTTACATACCATACTCTGTGTGTGTGTTTGCTCTAGGATGCATACTGGACCAGAAGAATATATATATTAGGCCATGGAGTATGTGCCTGCTGAGGACATAATTCAGTCTATGTAAGAGACATGCTGTCTTTTGTTCTGGAATAACAAATTGCCATCTGTGTTTCATCAGAAACTTGGCTTACTTATCAGATTAAGAGAATGCTTTTAGAAAAACTCTTTACACTATCTTAAGAATGAAGTGGTTTACTTGCAATAACATCCAAATATTGTAATGATACTATGCTTTCCTGTGAGCCTCTAACTTCAAGAAATATGCAGAAGGATCTAGATGCAGAAAGAGAGGGAGCGAGAATGTCTTTCTGCTCAGAAAGAACATTTAAATTATAGTTACAGAATCACAGTTTCTACAGTGCAGTCAATCACTGGGAATAGGTTGTAATTGTTTCATTTAATTAATCGCTTTGTCTTCTAGACAGGAGCTCTTAAAAGCCTGCATTGCTAAAATGTTGATGGAAATCCACAAACTCTAAATCTGCTCTTTCGCAGACAAAGTTTGAATACCAGATGAGTCTCGAACCTATAAAGCAAACATGCTGTTCGCCGTTAAAACAGGACACCTGCAAAGTTCTTAAGAATGAGCCTTGTGGTGCACGCTTCGGGACTGCGATTGCTGCAGTGAAGGATCTCAACCTTGATGGATATAATGATATTGTGATAGGTTCTCCCTTAGAGGATGATCATCGGGGAGCTGTTTATATTTATCATGGCCGTGGCAACACAATCAGTAAAAAATATTCACAGGTATGAAGTATAACTTTACAGATTGACAGCCACGGTAAGAGTATGTAGCTTAAATCCTGTTTTCCAGTGTCTTCCCAATATCGTATCAAACTGTGACTTGAGCTGTCATGACAGCTTCTTTTTTTAAAATGCTCTGTACTTTTAAACTCATACTGATTTAAACAAATTTTATTCTACTATTGTTAGAAAATATGTTTGCATGTTTTTATTAGAAACCTTCTGAAATATTTTATTCAGCCAGAAAAGTAGATATTTTTCAATTCTGGAACTTTGTAGTGTGTTCATCACCATGGTAACTGTTTTAGGAGTATTGTGATGAAAATTTAATGTATTTAAAGAGTCTAAAAGCCATCTAACTGCCAACAAATGCGCCTTGAATGTTCTTAAAAAATACTTCAATATGCACTGCATAAACTTCTTAATGTTTTTTACAGCGTATTGCGTCGGGTGGAGATGGGGAAAAAGTGAAATTTTTTGGCCAGTCTGTGCATGGGGAAATGGATTTAAACGATGACGGGCTCATTGATGTCACCATTGGAGGCCTTGGTGGGGCTGCCCTCTTCTGGTACGGTTGCTCGCAGCAGCTGTCAGGCCAGGAAATAACGATTTGTCTTGGGATACTGATGTAACTTGCATGCACTACTGTTTGGACTGTTGTGAGGATACTGGTTTCATCTCATGCTTTGACACTGGCTGTGAATCTTCATGTTTTCACTTCTCTCTGGAGGAACCAATATAAAACTTACTGGATAATGTTTTAGAAATGTTGTTAGCCTAGTATGAAGGCCTTGTCCTCCTAGAATATTCAAAATAGAAATGATTCCATTTGTTGCACTAAGTAAAATAGAAAAAAAACCTTAAGTGTTCTCTCTTTCACAGTATGTTGAATATTATCTTATTAGCAATATGAAGGACAGGTTGAAATGTAAAGAGGTCACTAAGAAAACTAATTTGATTTCCTAATAACAAAACTCTAGCTTGACTCCCTCCAGAAAATCTTGGAAAATTTTAACTAAACTTTCTGGTTAACAGTGAATTCTTTTTTTTTTTTTTTTTTTTTTTTTTTTTTTACAAAAGAGCATGATTCAGATGGCAAAATGAGCAATATATATTTTTTAAGGGAGAAGACAAAAATACTATTAGGAAAAATAAACAAGGTAACATGTATTCCCTCATTTCTAAAGGACAACTAAAATGATTTCTCTCTCTGGTAAAGCAGGTACTAAGTCAGGTCCTTCCTCTCCCTCTCCTGCTGTTCCCCCTAACTCACCTGCTAGGTGATAAAGTTTGTGAGGTCTTGCTTCCGTCCTCAAGCTGCCAACTTCTCCTCACCTTCATCTGGTAGTTTGTCTTTCTAAAAGCTCCGTGTGTCAACGCAATGAGGTGCCCCTTCACTGCATTGTTTAGATCACAAATCTGAAGAAAGCTATTTTGCCAGCTAAATATTCTGCTGGTTTAGTACACTGGCACACTCTGTCTTGAGGCCAAAAGCGAACTGTGACAGAGCAGAGGGAGAGGCAGGAATTCATTGCAGGGACAGGGGCGAAGGGGAGTGAAGGGGAAGCAAAGTGGTAGTGAATCTCAGCCTGTTTATCTACTCACAGCCTAAGAGATGGCACACTACCCTCCGTCCCGTATATGATAATATGTTCATCTGTGGATATCCCCAAGGATGGGTGTGGGCCTTCAGTCTCTTTTAAAATGGGACTTGCTTAAAAGCTTTTGAAAATATTTCATCTGGTATCTGTTCCAAAACAAGTACAGCTCTGTGGAGAAACCCTGTGACCTTTTTCTCTGTAATTTTCTGTTTACTGGTACTATGTATAGAGCGTATAGTTAATTACTTGGCTAGACCATCACATATGTGTATTTTAATGTTGAATGTTGCACATTTTGTAAGTTCCTTCTTAAGTTTAAAAAAGTTACGGCTATTATTTTCAAGGCACTTTCTCTCTGTGTTTTTAAGGTCTCGTGATGTGGCTGAAGTAAATGTTTCTATGCAATTTACACCCAAAAGCATCAATATCCAACAACAAAATTGTCAGATAAATAAAAGGAAAACAATATGCATAAATGCCACAATTTGTTTTAAGACCAGACTAAAGTCAAAGGAAGATACATTTGAATCCAGTAAGTAGATAAGCACTAAGCTATGGAATCTTTACACTGTAAAACTGCTATGCTCGCATTCATTTATTTCTCCAAAAATGGAATATGACTCCTCTAAATTCACTATTCAAAGCGCATTTAAGATACTTCAGGAAAAAAGAATGTGTAGAAGCAAATTGGTTCATAATATTGATCTCAACTTCTTTTGCAGACCTGCAGTATTGGATTACTCTTGATGCACAAAGACAAATATCTCGAAGCTTGTTCACAGAAAGCCATGAGAGGAAAATGCAAAAAAATATAACTATCAAAGGGTCAGAATGTATTAAACATAACTTCTACATGTTGGCAAGTAAATCATTTAAAGTGTTTTTCTTGTGTTGACATTATGATAACCCAAATGCGTTCCATTAATTGTAAATTAGACAACAGAACCTGCCTCCAGAATTAATCTTAAGAAATATGTATAAAATTTGTTTACTACTTAGGATTTATTATTTGTATATGTATACAGATATAAACTATTTACTTTATGTGTAGTCTATTTACCTTTGTCTCTTTGTTTGTGCCTGTCTTAAGAAAGAGCACAACACACTTAGAGGAACCAAGCAGCTATCGTGGTTAGCAGTTTAGGTGCAATCAAAACTCAGCAGGAGCATGTGAGCTGGAAGTCTAGTTTGCATACTGGTCCAATTCCTCCTAATAAATATAGTAAACCCCCTCACAAGTTAGTTTTGGGATAGAGGATATCTATTCACTGCAAAACAGAAATGTAATTAGCAACTGTGAGTATGAAATTTCCCAGATTGTAACTAATGTGCAGAGTGAATGGAGATGTGTATTATAAGCTACCCACATCTAAAATGTTTAGTGACTTCACAGATGTATCATAATGCAAAACTAATGATAGATGATGCCCAGAATTTGCTTGAATATGCAATACTTCTCCAAACAGCAGGCCTCGGTTTGACTTCCCACAAAGCGATACCACTGCTCTTCGCCTTACTGATCCTCTCAGCACAACCGAATGAGGAAAAAGTCTATGAGCTGACTGTTCTGAGACATTCTTAAATGAAACTGTGCTAGATATGCTCAGACTATGTGACATGTTTATGATGAGATGAGATACACAAAAACATTAATAGATATTTGTAAGGATTGGCTTGCACATTAAATGCTTTATCATCAGTTGCAAGCATTCAAATGCTTCTCTAGCAAGGATGGCGTCAGTGTGACTGAAAAATATTTTACCTCAGCATTGTCTGGGGTTTTTTAACCTCCTTAGATATTAAAGTGAACGTCCATAACAGCAATTTTGTTTTCTTTATGTTCTAGGATAAACCTGACTTTCAGGACTCTGTAAAGGTTTTGCTGGAGTTCAATTTTTCTGATCCAGAGAGTGGACCTGTTCTTGACAGCAACCTGCCAAATTCAATATCTGAATATGTAAGTCAGCAAGATTCTGTATTAATAATCAAAGTATTGAAAGTAAAATTCATAGCCCACACAAGAAATGAAAGTATTGTCCACAAATTGGTTAAAGAGGGAGGGTCATTGAGCCTGTCCCAAAGATGTATCCTCTAAATGAGTCTTCGGGGGTGAAAAGCTTGATTCAATGTGCTTGGGAACCAGCCTGGGGTTTTAAAGCTGTCCAGAGTTAACTGAAGACAGAAGAGAGTACAGGCAATTTTTTTGTCATTTTTTACTTAGATAGAGAGGGGGAATGTTAGTCGTTTATTCTGAGGGTGTTTGGCATGATTCATACATCCACTGTTGCCCCTTTTTCTAATATATATGAATAACTTAGAAGGGAATGAGTAGAAAGCTTCTGTTTCACCTGTGCATCTTACAGGATATTGGCATGTTTAACTGATTAATATTAGGGAAGACTTCTTTGATTGTCAAAGACAAGACCTTATATAAAATTAGATAATGAATTAAAGTGCAAGTATTTAATTTTAATACTAAATATAATAAAATTGAGAATAAAAATACTATTGTTGCAGATTCCTTTCACAAAAGATTGTGGAGCCAAAAATAAATGCATTTCAGATCTTGTTCTGAATGTAAAAGCAAGCATAGCTGGAGACAGGTAACTACACTGGGTTTGTTGTATCACTTTATATCTGTACAAAATTTCTATGTAAATTATAAATTCTGTAGTCTATTAAGATAACGCTGTGGCATAATTTCCAAATCAGAAACAATATAGTCTGGACACTGTGTTAAAAACATATTCAAAAGTTAAGGTGTCAAACATTCTTAATTTATTTTACAGCTCTTCTCCATTCATTGTGAAGTCACGCAATGATAAGTTCACCATTCAGCTCTCTGTGAAGAACAAAAAAGACAGTGCCTATAATACCAGAGTTTTGGTTCAGTATTCTCCAAATATTATTTTTGCTGGCATTGAGGTAGGAATTTTTCACATTATCACATTTTTCGTCACCTATATTGCTAGAGAGATCTGAGGAAGTCTTTTTATTAAGCCTGAATTTCACTGCTCTGGTATGATCTCAGTTGATTGGAAGAGATTCTCTGGGAGTGCTGTCCTCGCTTATCCCTCTAAAAGAATGTATTTGTTTTGACCTGAGTGGACTCTTGCCTTCCCTCCGTTAACTACCGACGCAAGTTTCACAATGACGCTTAGGCAGTAAGTGCCTGCATCTTAGATGCACGTCAGCACCATGAATCATCTGTACGTGTGTAGAGCCAGAAATGCCTTGTTAGTCATCAGTACAGCTCCTGAGCATCTAGAATTCTCCTTTTGCATGTATATAGAAAAAGCACTACCTTGGTAGGACACCATATGTCAGTGCCTGCCTCATCCCTACCTCAGACAGCGTTTCCAAAGTAGCTGCTTTCCGGCCTGCCTCTGCAGATATGCCATGAGTTTGCCTCACTTCAGGTGGGAAACATTAGGAGAAGTTTGTCTTCTATCAGCAGTCCTGACATTGCACATTAGGAGAAGTCAGGGATCCATAGCACTGTTGCTGACCCTATGGCAATCATTTACGGAGAATGAATGTCACTTTTATTGCCAAGTTAGGAACACATTTACAAAATTACATGTAAAGCCTGTGTATTTATATATATGTTGATCTGCTAGGCCCCACGACTAATTTGCATGATATCCATTTTGTATACAATTGCTAATGTTCCAGACACTTTCAGTGCAATGGAGTAATGGCTACTAATGGATGGAGGTGTCCATAGGTGGAAACTGTTTTGCAGAAGTTGCGACTTCCTATTTTTCTTCAACTAAGGCTTTGACTCTTACGATGTTTTGATGATGAAAAGCAGCAACGGTATATATGTTCAACAGGACCTTGATGCTTAGTCAAAATTTAAAAAGAGTTTGCACAAAGTGACAATTTCACTTTCTTTTTCCTTTAGGATATACAGAAAGATAGCTGTGAATCTAATCACAACATCACCTGTAAAGTGGGATATCCATTTCTAAAACCTTCAGAAGAGGTAAAAGGTCCCCCTGCATGCAAGTTCTCCTTGCTTCATGTTGTTCTAAGGCCAGGGAGGTCCCTGTCACCTCTGAATTTCTTTTCTCTTGTGTTCACCCCAAAACCTGTCCATTCAACTTTCCCCAGCTATCCTTGATATGAACTGCACTGACCCAGACAGGAAAACATCAGATCTCCAGCCCCTGAGCAGGCAGCTGTGGTACATGAGGAGGTAATAGGTGCATATTGCCATCCTTGACACCATCAGGAGGCAAGTGCCACACCTGGTCAGAAGGGTCTGTCTCCAGGTGCAGGGGCTGTTGGTTAAGATATACTGATAAGACATTAGATACTGTGGCTTTCCACAGGTTGCAGACTGGGACTTTAGTTATTTCATATATAAAATTTAGTCAGTTGGTTGAAAAGAGAATAAGCTGGTATGTGGAAATGCTAACCTGTATCTTCCAAAGCCAGGCATCAAGACTTCACCTCTGCTCAGTGGGGAATCACGGGCCTTTCCAGCCAGTCCACTTAAAGTCAAGCTCCAGCTTGAACAGCTCCAGTGATAAAGCTGCATCTCCTGCTGGAATAGAGGGAGCTTTAACTAAACTAAGCCTTTGAAGATATGCATCTAAGCCTCACTTGAACAGTGCTACTATTGAATTGGAAAATATCGAATTACATGCAAATAAGACCAACTGTCTTTCCTGGCAGTTTCTTGCCTATTCCCCTGTCATATCAGTCTGTGTTGCAGATGCATAACAGAGGGATGATCAGGAGAGATGCCCTCTTACATTGCCTCGCACATACACGTTCTGGCTTGTGCCTTGGACTTGTAGGAATTAGGTCAGCTGTTACTTTCTTGCAGACAAGTAAGCATAGTACCCAATGCCAGTGCCTACAATGCTCCATTGCCAGCTTTACTGGGTTTTTCACATTTGCCTCTCATGCTTTAATTGTTAGTTTTCCTGTAGCTATAGATCCCTAAATTTAGAAATTTCATACTCTCCTTTGCATTCAGAAATCAATTAATCTCTGATTCACTGATAAGCATTCCTAATACATCCCTTTTTCAAGCCTCTTCCTAGCTCTTTTTTTTTTTCTTTTTTAATTATGAAGAAATATCTAAGACAACTTCCTCTGGATCACTTTGTAATAAAGATCTGTGCACGTTATAGGAAAAAATAAAAGTCTGAGCTGAAAAATCTTTTGCTTCATATAAAATTACCCTTAAGTTTCAGGACATTAAGAGGGACATGTTTGGGACAATGTTCCCAAATTCTGTGTACTCCCAAATTGCGATAGATTTGCCCTAGTTATAATGGGTAGGGAATTTTTGTGAGACCTAGTAGTCATTTATTTACATTGTAAACATTTCTGCTCCATATTCTATGTGTTTTACTATATATTCTATAGACAGCTCATCTCCACTGTAATTGCCAGGCTTTGAAGCTTTTTTCTTCCTCATTAGAGAAAAAAAAAATAGCTTTGATAAATTGCTTGCAAGACCAGTCGTATCTATTAAGAATTATTTAGCTACGTATTTATAATATACCATATAGTAAGTTTTACTGAGGATTCTCAGTTCTGAAAATTTGAGGCTTCTCTTTAATAAGTGATAACTATTAGATTTCCTTCTTGGTTGGAACCGATTCAAAAAAATGGATTCATTCATAGAAAAGTGACAAAATGTGAATAAGGATTCCATAGATAAAAGTAGCAAAAATTTGCTCATTTTTCATCAGATCAAACCTTATTAGTGTGCTTTTCTTTCTTTCTTTTTCTTTTTTTCCCTTTTAAAATGTGTGATGTATTTCTCTAAACAGATTTCCTTCAAAATATCATTCCAATTCAACGCATCCTATCTCCTGGAAAATGCTACTGTCCATGTATATGCAACAAGGTTAGTTACAATCATTATTTGTTTACCTTCTGGTTTCTTTTTTTCTCTTTTTTTCTTAGAAAGCTCTACAGCTTTGTGTTTTGTAGTAAAACAAGGATGACTTTTCTGAACTCAGTTATTGTTAAACAATCTGTAGACCTGGCAGCTCTACAGATGTACTCGGTCCAGCAGTGGACTGAGTGGACTAAATAAATAGCTGTTTGTCCCTAGAACCTAAGAGTCACAAATGAGTCATAATTTCCAGTAGTTTTACCTTCAGAAAAGGTTTATTTTCTTACAAAATTACTGCATACTTTAGCATGAATCACACGCTAATCAAAAAAGTCTGGCTTTCAAAGAGGAAGAGCGTTGCAGGAGTTGTCTGTGATAAAGGAATGTGCTTGCCCTCAGTGCTTGCTGTCTGTGCAAAATCCAGGGACAGTGTGCGAGTAGTGGTCCTTACTTGCTCCATTTTCATTCAGCCAACTGCAGCCTGTAATTTTAAAAAAGATGCATTTCTGAGCTGGGACCAGTGCAGGACTTAACTATTTAGTTACTGGAAATAGTCTTTTTTATTTATTTTTAGGAGATAGGAATTAACTGGAAATGAGTAGTGTGTTTTCATACCCAGAGCTGTAGGTATTTCAGTTTCTTAAGAAACATGTTGCGTCTGCACAGTCTGATCTGAGTGGTATATGTGGTTTTATTTTAGTGACAGTGAAGAACCACCTGAGACCTTGAGGGACAACAGAGGACACGTTACAATTCCAGTAAAATATGAAGTGGGATTAATATTCGTAAGGTATTGGTGCTTCTCTGTACTTTTATTGGCTACCACAGTAAATAACAGGTGTTCAAAGAGAATATAGTATGGTTTTGTTGTTGAACTGTGCTCAGTAACTACAGATGACAGCTTCTAGGCTTATGAACAGGAAGCACAGGCTTGATGGAAAAGAGCCGTTTGTGTGAGCCGACACGGGCAGGACGCAGGAACAACCACAAAACCACGCATGAAAGGCAAAGAACAAATTTAATCTCAATACCGCGGGGATCGGGGAATCTCCGAAGCAACACCCGGGCAGAGGCACGCAAGGCACCGCAGAGCGAGAGAGAGTCCTTGTTAGCATGAGAGTGAGAGAGCGAGAGCTCAGACTTGCTGTTCTTGCCTGCATTTCAAGGATTCAGGCAGGCATAGTTTCTCACTGTGCTTTGATCTTCTTCAACAGCAGAGCAGGAATCTCGGGCACGTTCGATAAGATGCCCCTGAGTCCACCACATAGGCCTACTTTATCTAAGTGCGGATGTTCTACTTGCTGAGCATATAAGACTAAACACTGATTAGTGTGATATATGTGTTTTCCAGCACCCCACGTGCAAGTCTCTTGAGCGTGTTTCCAGTCCTCCTCGTCAATCCTACGTTACTTTCCCACACAGTTACACAAAATAATGGAGCAGTTACTGCCCCTATCTTGCCATATCTCCATTTTATCTATTTAAATTTGATCTGCAGTTTGCAAGTACAACAGCAGCTTTTGTTGATTCCTGTACTTTGCTCTATTCATTCAAAGGTGTTTCAGGTACATAAGAAAGCAAATACTTCCAGCTTCCTGATGGCCATGAGTCTGTATCACTATAATATTGCATGGTGTGGTGTTTGACTTCCAGCTTCAAAAATTAGCCTTAATTTTAGATTCTCAGGGTTCATTTTTATCAATTCAGACATAAATTTTAATGCAGGTATTGTAGTGCACTTTATTTTCAGAAATAGCTAAAACTCAGTTGAATTCCATTCCTGAAAAGCATTACAAATATTATAAGTAGCCTATATTGTATGGTGTGCAGGTGTAAATAATTAAGTCAAATTCATTTTGGATGCATTTCATGGCTCAAATCTAGCCTTTGTCCCATAAGGAATAATGTTGAATTTAGAACATGCTGGTTGTGTTCGCTTTTTACTTGGTTCTGTCTTTGATAGGACTCTGCCTGTTTTACATGGCAATACTGAGGGTAAGGGACTGCACAGCTGGAACAAGAACAGCAAAATCAGGCCCTGATGTATTATTTTTGTGAACAACATTTGCTCATTTTGTAGTTTTGTCTGAACAAAACATTTAAAATGCACATAATAAAAAGTGAGTACTACTTAGAAAATGGATGAGTTGAAATTCAGCGGAAGTAGCAGTGCACTCTTAATTCCAAGACTAGTCCTGGAGGATTAATGAAATAATGAGAAGACATATATTATTAACTGTTAGAGTTTTTACAAAGTTTGTGTGCTTATTGGGTTTTTTATAATATTTTTTTTTTTTAACCCACAGTGTTTTCAAAGAGCACCATGTTATAATTGCAGCAAATGATACCGTCCCTACTGCTATTAACACAACAGAGCAGATTGGGGATGAAGTTACTCTACATTATAAGGTAAGAACCAACTAAAACTGTATGATATAGGTACTGGCTTCATCTTTTTTTTTCTCTCATTTGGTTTGAATCATTTCATGTGATAGCCTATTGCTTAAATAGCAGCTGTGCAATATGTTAAACCGTCTACAGGGGTATTTTGTGTTTAACACCTTTTTTTTTTTTTCTTCCTTTCTTTGGAATAAGGTGAGTCAGAGGTTCTCAGAGTGGTTCCATGGAGTAGTTCTGGTGGGGTTTAGAGCTGCTGCCCTCAACAGGGTAAAGAAAGCATGCCCTGGTAAATGACAACTTGACCGATGTTCATTGCAGTTTAGAACAGGTTATTTCCAAAATCCAGTCAGCTTTGAAAGAGGCAAATGCCATGCTCCAAGAATGTTGTCTTCCTAATGGAATGAATACTGCAAACTAAAATAAAATAGAAAAGAAATTGAATGGAATAGAAGCCCACACTCAAGTTGCAGTAGGACTGAATTTAGGTACCTTGAGAGCACCCTTGTTTCCCAGTGTCAAATCTAAAGCTGAACAATGGTCCCATATAAAAGTGATAAAAGTCTCTGAATCATCTTCTGTCTGCAAAAAAATGGACCATGGGAAAGTTCTCACTTTCACTATATAGCAATGGCAAAGGGTTTTTTCCTATTTTTTAGGCCACTTACATTGTTTAACTCAGCTACTTCTTTTAGTCCAAAAGTTCAAATCCAGAATCTTGAGGCTTTTTTGGCTGTTTAAGACATTATTCATCTCATTTCAAAACCTTTGCTTTCTGAATGTAAAAGCTGGTGGACTATGGAGCATAACCACTTATGATCTTGTGAGCAAAACTCACCTCTGCAAGCAGCTTATCACAAATGACTAGTCAGAAGAACAGAAGTTAAACAGGTTTTTGAGTATTTATTAAGCTCATTCACTGAAGACAGAGGATTGTCAGTTCTCCTGCCAGTAATTCCACCTATGCATTTTCTCCATCCTCGGCCACAGTAGGCCTGTTCAGAAGGAGCAGCAGCTTACACAGATATGCCCTGTGAGCTTCCCAGGGAAAACAGGGGAGAGGCGCCGGTGAGCAGGAGGGCTGTTGCCTAAGCACACACGAGGAGGAACCAGCATGAGCCACCACTGGTACAGAGGCTCCTCTCCCATTTTAGAGCATTCTGGGGGGCTTTATTAAAAATTCAAACAAAATTAGGTTAGATAGGAGTCCCTGATGATAAGAGGTTGCAGTAAACAAGACAACAAGACCAAAGACCACAGAAGAATGTGTCTGCTAATTCGCAACAGGCTGTTCTTGGGGAAAAAGTAAGAGTTCATCACACTACTTTTGCATAACTGACTGTAGAAAAGTTAAAAAAAAAACCAAACAACAAAGAAGTAAAGAAAAATACAGGAAAGGAAAAAACTCACAATCAAATACCAACAAAATAAGGAAAGTACTAATAAAAATATTTCCTTTTTTTATAGATTGAAAAAGGTGAACACTTTCCAATGCCAAACCTCACACTGCAGATCTTATTTCCCAATGTAACAGCAGCCAAGAACACTCTTCTCTATCTTACTGCATTGTCCCATTCCCAAGTAAGCCAGGAATTTGTATTTTTATGATTAATTTAAATGTGAAGATTTTGTTGTAAAGAACTGTGAAATGCAAACATTTGAGATTATGCCTTGCTTCAAGGTAGATATTGCTTCCAGTCTGAAATACAAGGTGCTGATGTTTAAGAGTATATACAGCTATGCATAAGAAGACAGAGAGATAAATTTTCTTAAAAGGAAACAAGCAAATTTAAAATGATGTTGAACAATAACTGGACTATAACATGGTTAATTTGATATGTTGCCAAGTGATGACAGGCCTCGACTGAGATATGAGTGACAGGAGTTTCTTTCTTAGTTCTGCCTACTAAGCCTCAAATTATCTCTGTTGTCAGCAGCGCTTATTGCAAATGCTCTGGTCCTGCTGCGTACATCTAGAGCTCAATCTGCTGTTCAGTCCTCTTCTTTCTGTTGCTGCTATTAGCCTTCCTGCACGTCTGCTCCCCAGCACTAGCAGTCCTCTGGCTTCTTCCTTCTCTGGGGCACTGAGACATCTTGAAGGGGATGGTAGGTCATGTCTTTCAAATGTTCTTCATCAGGGCCCTCATTTGAGTTTTTCCATTTCACTCCTCCAGAGCAGCTGGAGGAGATCACAATTCCAGTAAGTCCCATGATTCCAGATCTGTAGGTATTAAAATTAGAGCTATATCAGTAACTGGATGGCTGAAGAACGCAAATATCACTAAGTAGTGACCTAAACCTCTTTTTTTTTTTTTTGTTTTGTTTTAAGCTTTCCCTCAGAGACACACACACATGAGCACCTCTATCCAAATATTTCACTTAGTTTTGAGGTGTTGCACCATTGAAAAATAAAGCAAACGGTCTAAATTAAAGTTCAAGGTTCACTTTAAAAAAAAAAAAAAAATCCAAAACCCCAAAAATTCCTTCCCCCATTATTTGCATTCCTAGGCAATCACCACATTTGACCCAAGTTTGCACATAAACTCAAAAAATCTGTGCTTTTTCTGTGGGTATAACTCATCAACCGCTAGCTACACCCTAGTGATAGTAGTGTGCCGAAGTGCACTGCAGGGGCTTTGCAATCCTTTTCATGCTAGGAATCTGAGAGGACTGGAAAAAAAGTCGACTTTCACCTGCACCAAAGACACCCATGAAGATTTCCTGGCTGCCTTTGAAGGAGCCATGGAGATCCAGCACACGCTCCCCCTTCTTGGGTACCGCAGTGAAGGCTCCTGAATCCTGCACTTAACCTGCCTGCCTGCTTGCTAAGGCAGAACCTCTGTGGATTCCCGTGCAAAAGCTATTTAGCTCTTTTAATAGCCAGCGCTTGCTGGTGCATGTAGTGGTCATCTTGCAGGAAGCTCGTTTGCTTCTACAGATGTTTAGGTTGTTGGATAGAGTTTAGGTTAAATTATTTCATAAAAAGCTCATTTTTTGTTTAAATAATGATATTTCAATACCTATACCATGTGAATTTCCTGTTCTGGACTCTTGCAATATGCAGTTTATTGCATTTAGCAGTTAGTAAATATTATTGTTATTAAATATTCAATATTATTAATGTTGGCTTGTTTCCATTTTTTTTGTATTAGAATGCATATTCAGACAATAAAAATAATATTTGTATTTCTGCTAGCAGAATGCCATCTGCCAAACTAGTTACCCTGTAGATCCCTTAAAGATCGGTGCTGGGAAACCATTTGTGTTGACAAAAATAAAAGAACCTACAAAAGATACAATTATGGTAAGCCCAGATATAGTCTATATATTCATGACAGATAAATATGTAAAAGCTTCTTTAAACTGTATCCTGTGGAAACTCACTTTGTCTTAATAGCTTGAAAAGTCATCTTTGTGTAGACTAGCTATAGTTTTTATTTGGCTACAAAACTGTATGTGGAACTGAATTTGGGGTGGGTTTTTTTTTTTTAATTTAGCAAATGTGTAAATAGCAGTATCGCATTTGACAGCTGAGTAAATCTTCACCTTCTATATTCCCATTGTAATTAATAAATAGTAATATTTTAAAAGCTTCTCATCTCCCTTGCAACTTTTTTAGACTTCCAAGCGCTAGCACTCTGATCTGACAGATTTTCCATGCAACCGGTAGAAATGTAATTGGTGATCCCATTTGGAAAGGATTAGCCTCTCACTTTTAGATGGAAGAGTTGCAAAGTAGTTTTGCTGCCGCATTATGTTGCCATGTCAGGGGGAAGTCCGTCATGCTACCTCCTCAGTATAGAGGCACAAGTTGAGTTTCTGGTGCAAATGAAACCATGCTGTGAGAAGAGTATTTTGCCTTGCTTATCATAGTCCTTCACAGAGGTGATAAAGCTCTAGGCTGAGCAAATGTTTCCAAAGTTTTGGACATAACTCTGCTGACCTCACAGCTAGCAAGTGATACTGAGAAGTAAAGATACTTAAACTTGTACACAAACATCGTGCCCTGCTTGAAAGACTCAGGTGTCCCACGATTTGGAAGGATCAAAAAACACTGCAGAGAAGCCATAACTGTGTTGGCAGAAAAACACCCGCTGTTACAGGCTGTGCCTCCTTTAGGAGCTCTGCTGGTGCCTTTTGCTGCATACCTACGGTAACAGAGCTTCCTCAAGGCCAAGCAAGCCTGACAAAACTGAGTCTATTCCACCACAGCATGAATATCTCAACTCGTTTTATATCCTGCAGTGTCATTTTTACATAAAAAGCCCCAGTAATTACTATCAGTTTAGTATTGGTGTCATAGCAAGACTGTGTTCTCTATATATAGTAGTTTACATGTTTTTACTTTAGTAATGTGAAAAGTTTCTTCCTGCTAATTCATGGCTGGTGCCTTTTAAACAGGACTGTGATACATACAGCTGTGCATCTATTAATTGTGCCCTGGTCCCATCTGACATATATCACGTCAATGTTTCATTAAGAGTATGGAAACCTACCATCATAAAAGTAAGTCAATCCCATTTGTATTCAGAATACTCTTGGGTTTGAGAAACTTAAGCCAATGATTCTAACATCTATTAAAATTATACCTTTCATTTTCTTAAGTCTCCACAGTCCCCTGGTGTTTGATATCGTTTCTCTTGCTATTTTAAAATTTCCTTAAAACTAAGTTACATGCATTTTATTATCCTTCAAGTAAGTACTTAGAACTTAGCAGAAATTTCAAAACATGGTACGAATGCACCTCTTACTTATTCTGTATTGATGGTCATTTTTTTTAATAGCTAATTATGCATCCACAAATTCTAATTCAGCAGATGTAAAGAGGGGTACAGAGAAGCATATGTTTAAGTAAGTTTTAATCTGGAAAGATTTCTCAAGTCTAGAAAGGACTTCTTCATCAAAAAGAGCAGAGAGGAGAGAGTCCACCTCAGAGCACACCTCAGTATTATCTGATGACAACAACGACCAGGCTGTGGTCCATTCTCCTCAGCTGATAAATTTCTGATACTGAGTTCCTGTTTTGTGCCTTTTTTTGTTCTCTAGAAAATAGCAGGACAGGAGGGGAGATACAACAGAACTTTAGAAAGTCCAAATCTGTCCCTGTGGCCAAAGTAGTATTCCAGGTTTATTAGAACTTCTTTGAAATCTCTGATCTCTACTCTTTCAAAGGTGTATTGCTGTCTTGTAAAAAGTGATGTGTGTGCTGAAGGTGACACACATGAGCAGCTTCATTGACTTTCACATTTTTCAGCATCTCCCTTTAATGATAACTTTATCATTAAGTTTTGCTTTCACCCTCCTCATTTCTACAAAGCTTTCAACTTCAAAATTCTTAATTATAATTCATAGCCATTTCTTTCTTCTTCCAGGCAAGTATTCACAGCTTAACCCTTGTTGTGAAAGCATTACTTAGGAGTGAGAACTCATCACTGGTTCTCAGAAATGACCATCAAAAACTGGAGGTAAGGACATGATAATTCATGGGTTTACTCTTCACAGGATTTCTTGTGCCTCTGAATCATTCATTTGCGTTCATTACTAGTGAACTGATTGTTACCTGTTGTAATGTATTGTCCTACTCTAAATAAAAATAAGTGATTTCATATTACAGTAGAAATGTCGGAATTAGTCAGATGATGATATCAAAATCCTATTACCCACCTGTCCTGGTTCTGGCGGGGATAGGGTTAATTCTCCCCAGGATGCAGGTATTTCCATGCCATGTGAGCCATGCCCACCCTGAGCTGCCGGGGGAGGGGGCAGGAAGCCACCACTTGGAGTGGGCTGGGGTGTCCCAGGTCCGGTCGGTGAGTGGCAGTTCCGTAATCGTGTTTGTATATTCCTCTGTCGGCGTTATTGTTGCTGTTTTTCTTGTTCCCTCTGCTGTTCTGTTAAACTGCCTTTGTCTCAACCCAAGAGTTTTGCCTTTTTTTCTTGTGGTTCTTCCCATATTGGGAAGACCTGAGCGAGCAGCACGTGGCTCTTTGTTGCCGTCTGAGGCCAAACCATGACACCACCAATGAACCTGGGTGGGAAGAAGTACTGTCTGAAGTATTTCTGCCTGCTGCAGTATAAGTGCTTTCTGCATCTATTTAAATTAAAAGCATAATTAGTATTCTTTTAATGAATCAACTGTATTTTAAAAATGGTCCTGGATCATTTAGAAGTGACCTTACTGTGTACATTGTATTTTCTTTATTATTTCTTTATTTATTATTTTTTTCCACTTCATTGTCCAAGATATGTGTTTTAAACAGGATCTTTTATTTTTCAGAAGTTGATAAAAGTCATGCTGCTCTCTTGATATTTTAGAAAGATGAGTTACTTATTGCTTACATTCTGAACACTTTTTAGACCATGATTAAGATTTCCAAAGAACTGCCACCGGGTACAGTCCCCCTGTGGGTTATCCTCCTGAGTATCTTCGCTGGACTCTTGATTCTTGCACTGCTTATATTTGCTTTGTGGAAGGTAAGCTGCATGTTCTTGCCTTCATGAAACTAAACAAATATGTTTACGTTCTCTGCCGGGTGCGTCTCATAACTACTCCCTCAGAGACACTAATGTTGTCTAATAAGTGGAGTGAAATCTTGTAGAAATGACAAAATAACTAATAACGCTACATTTTTCTGATCTGTAATGTGCAATGCTAACCAATTGAAACCTGTATGAAAAGAAAACTAGAAAGAGATTTTTGTACGATTAAGGGTTTATTAAGGGAGTTTTTTATTAGCTTCAACTGTGGCCTTTGATAACCAGGTTTTCTCTTTGTGCAAGAGACGCTAGGCCTGTAGTGTAAGTATTGCCACAAGTGGGCACTCTTCTCCAAGCTAAATATTTAGTTCATGCTTGCATTAGAAGGTTACAGTTTATAAATTTCAACATGCATGATCTCTTGAAAAAATTGACAAGCATAAAATTAAGTATTATTTATTCAATTGAGTACCAAGTATTATTAAGTGTTTTAACCTTTGACACTATGCAAGAATAACAATGACTCAGCAATCGCTCACTATATATTAAGTGTACTCCTTTTGTCTGCTGTCATGACACGTCTCTTTAGTTTTTCCGTTCCAGGAAAAACAATGTTGTACTTCAGTGATAAAATAGGAAACGACTTTTTACTTTACTGAAAGTATCAAAATAGAAGTAAGAACCAGCACATGAATGCTACCAATACAGATTTTATGCTTTGAGCAGTTCTTAGTAACTTTTTTCTTTTCTGCAGGCTGGGTTTTTCAAGAGACCACTAAAGAAGAAAATGGAAAAATGAAGAAAAAAAATTGAGAAATTTTTGCTCAGGTCTGCCTCAAAAATGTTACTGTAAAATTATAAACTTCAATGCAGTGGTCACAATGTTTTCTAAACTCTAATGCATTAAAAAAAAAACAAAAACAAAAACAAAAAACACCAAGAAGCAGAACAACAAGAAGAAAATCAAGCACACATGCAAAGGAGTGATGCAAAGGAAGAATAAACAGCCTTACGGCATTTTGTGATACTCAAGGACATACTTTCAAGTGTTACTCATTTTTGGAGAGTAACTGAGTTCAAAGATTCTAACATTTTTTAATACGGAAAATGTGTCATCATATTTTTATATACAAATATACGTGGAATCACTTTTCATTCCAAATTATGCAACACATCAGCTTGTATGTAGCAATCCCAGTCTTTTTTATCACCTTATAATTTTCAAAAGGAAAACGCGTAATTTTAAAAATTTCCTCCCTGTTTCAGTTCTGTGAAAGCAGACTGTCAGTTCACAAAGCAGAACACCCAAACTTTGAGAATGCACCAAATTCTGTATGGTAACTGATGTAATGACAATTCATAAGCACCTGCATATCGAAATACCTTGGCCTTCTCTTTTCTGCTTGTTTTAGCATGTCCAGATGAATGCAGGATACCCCAAGAAAGAGATTTTTATGGTCAAGTAGACCACGAAGAATTGATCCATTAAATTACATAACTGTTTGAACTTGAAACAGATTTTTGGCAGGCCTAAAAATGTATACACAAAACATTCAAGCCCACCTGATTGCACACTGTACTCAAATAAGCAGGGACACAATTGTATCTGCAAATTGAAATGTCCATATTTATGCAGAAAATGTTTAGAGGTACCCTGAAAGTTTGACTCTTACTGTATATCTTGGAGTAGCCAGGAGGGTGCTTCATAAACTGTCACTGTAAATTTATTGTGTAGCTATTTAATCCAATGAGTTTAAAGTGTACAAAATTATAATTAACAAAAGAACACAGATAGGAAATTCAGCACTGACAAGCTTCTGCTAGTATTATAAGTCACATGGTATAAGTCATCTTTGTTACTTAAGAGTTTAAGAAGTGATGAGGAATTTGCATACTAAATAAGCACTTAACAAATGTTGTTTATTTTGTGACAAAGATTAAAAGTTTATATGAGAATACACTGAAATGTAGATAGCAAAAGATTTCCTTAAGAATTTTTTTTTTTTTTTTTCTGTTTAGACTATCCAGTTTCCTCCTTTCTTTCACGCACTTGTCTTCCTTCCACAAGGATCTCTGCCCGGGGCTCTTGGGCTGTGCCTTATCCTTGAGAGCTTCCTATATTACTTGCAGCCACACAAAATTAACAGTAGAAGATGCAGGCATGCTGGCAAAGTGCGATGTTGCCTCAGCATGAGACAACTTGGTTTTGATTGCCAAAAGATCAG
The DNA here is from genome assembly GCA_947846985.1 of Fratercula arctica. Lineage (NCBI taxonomy): Eukaryota > Metazoa > Chordata > Aves > Charadriiformes > Alcidae > Fratercula > Fratercula arctica. The sequence goes on from CANTUZ010000026.1 coordinate 18,775,505, forward strand.
AAAAATGTTGAGGAGACATACTAAGTTCTATAATACATACTTGTTTGCAGAAAAGCTTTGCCTTGCCAGGAAAAAGCCAGGAAAAATTGTTCTTCCTCTTGGTACAAATGTCACTGAAATTAAAAAAAAAAAAAAAAGATAAAAAATCACTGCAGTTTGCCAAGAGGTTTTAACTTAGCACTGATTTTACAGTAATAGCTTAAATAGCAGTAATAAAGACTTCTTTTTCTTTAAGAAGAGACCACAGACTGAGTTGAACACACCAGCAAGTACAACTCTGGAAGTGTGCCAGAAGGTGCTTTATTGTTTGAAAGATGCCGTCACTCTTAAGTCCCTTCAATTTAGGTCCTAAATTAGAGAGAGTAGTCATTGGGAAAGGCTTGGACTTATGTGAACGCAGTGAGTAGGATTAAGTTTGAAAGCGTTGGCAATTTCTCCTCGAGCCTGTGGGAAAGGTGGTTATTTCGTAAGAGGCGCCTGCCGAAGGTGGCGGCGTGACTCAGAGGAGAGGGCAGAGCCCTGCGTGGGAACGCGGTGGGTGGCTGCGCTTCACGGAGCCTGGCAGAGCCACCAAGCCGTTGGGATGGCTTTCTGTCCTCCTCTGCATGCCTGGAAGCGCACGCTGGCTGAAGGGGTAGGAGGTGAGTTGCCCAGGTCCTGAGCGCAGAGGAAGGACAGGCACGGAAGCAAAGAAATGACATGGAGGAGTTGTGCGGTGAGAATTCCCTGCTTCATTCACCGTGCGAGTTAAATGGTCCTCGAAGGAAAGCAAAATCCATTTGTTGAGCGGTGGAGATAAATTAATATTCACAGCGGTGTTTTCACTCCCATGTGAGATGCAGGTCTTGTTTTAAGAAATTGTATGATTTTGCCAATTTGTTTGAAAGACTGAGATGGCACTTGTCACTGTGGCATCCAAATGCTTCAGAACTGTAAATGATTTTTTCTTATAGTATCTCTGTAAAGTCATAACAGTGCTGTTATCCTATTATGGTTTTGTAGAAGAACAGAATTATGAAAGAACTGTGACTCACCCATGCGCATATAGAAAGTCTGCGGTAGCAGAGGAAATGCTTGTGTTTATTATTATTCAGCCAGTTTGTTAACCATGAGGTAATTTTTCCTGGCTTCATAAAATTACTCACAAATTGTGCAAGCCACACATCATTTTTATGCAGCATACTTTTATTTTGTTTAAGTGTTTCACTTTTTAATTATGATAAGCTGTTAACCAGAGCATTTTACTTTTCTGGTGAAATTTCATGTCTTAAAGCATCAGCCTAACTGAAAAAATATAAGTCAATAGAACAGTCTATTTCCCTAGATACATAAGTATTTTATCAATGCAAAGTATGTTTGAGATCAGTGTTCCATTCTTTTTAGACTTGCTTTGCACTGCAAAAACAGTAATAACCTTCATATAACCACACTGCTTTTGTCTTTGTCATGATGCTTTCTCTCTTTTCACGTTCGTTCTATTATCAGATTTTCAATTATAGTATCTATTTAAAATGTAACTATATGAAGGGGATAGCACTATAGCACATTATTCTTACACAGGATAAATTAGTAAAATCATTATTTTATCCATAAAACCCTTTCCACACAGTATTGCAAGAGCAGTGTTTTACTGCTTTTCACTATATACAATGGAAAAGCCTCCTAAAAGCAATATTGCAAACATCAGGAACACCTCACCGAAATTTGGCAGGCACAAAAAATAGCAGAACAGCATGTAATCTGTTTTGTTCCTATAAAAAGACATATTAGGGTTGTAATATGATTCCAATAATGAACACGCTAAACAATTCTTCATTCGAATAAAAGCCTGTAAAAAAACAGTAATAATAAATTGGGTGTATAACCAGAACTTAGGCAACGGATGGAGTCTAGCCCAGCTCAGTTCCAAACTTCGTCACTGAAGCAGCTAACCTTAGAGGGGATGGACAAGCTACATTTCTATAGCATAGAACTTCCCTGGAAAGGCGCAAGACCTTTCAGCCATCACTCCCGCTTCATTTTGAGGCTGGTCCAGAGGCTGTTGATCCTGTATGTAATTTTAGAAGACTCAGAAAACAGCAGCTACATTAGAGTGATCTCCCTGGGCTGCAGCGCACGCTTCTGTGCTTGTCTGGTGTCACTCTGGGTCTATGTTAGGAGGTCTTGCGCAACCCAACGATCCTGCCCCCTTACCTAAGCCCTTTAGTACATATCCTGTGCTGAGTCATTTTGAGCATGACATTCCTCTTCTGCAGAGCTTGACTCAGGGGAACCCACCTTCAACTGGAGCCAAGGGTTTTCATCTCACTTGGCACTGAGAGGCTGCAGTTAGGGTCACACTAATGAGTTCCACATCATCTAATTGTTTTGATTTCTTGCATTAACTATTGTGTAGGTGATGGTCCCATTAAAAAAATAAAAGCAGAGCAACACAATCAGACTGTACCACAGCTAATTGTACCACTTAACAGGAATAAAAGGGAATTTACATCCTTTGTAAGAAAAACACAACATTCTGCACAGCATTTTATTTTTTGTGTAAAATTATTCCATGTGTTTTATTGATTAAAAAAAAATTTAAAGAGTCTAACAAGCCTCCTTTGTAGTTTGTTTGCTTTACATTCATGTGAGAATAATACCAAGCCATCTCAGTACTTAAATCCATCTAGCTGTCAATATAAAACCGTTGTAGAAATAAGCATTCTTGCACAGCATAACATCAAGGAAAGCTCAAATGTAGTCAAGCTGTCAGAAATACATTGCCATTAATTGTATGGATTCTGTACTTATAGCTACATTCGAAAGCTTTCCAGACGACTGTGTGACTTCCTGACACAGATTTGTTTTCATAACATTACGTGCATAAAAGTTGAAGACACATTCATTCATCTAACCATTCTTCCTATCTGGTAATTCTTCTGTACAAATTATTCCTGTGACCCAAACAGTCCGTTATTTTGCATAGTTGTAAATTATTCACATCATCTTCCTTAAAGCCTAGTAAACATTTGTATCAAAACTTCCTAGAAGACAAAGATTACACCTTTTATATCACAGCTAGCTTTAAGAAAACATTACAAACCATGTAATTACTTAACTGTTATCTCAAGACTACTTTGATGGTGAATCACAATTCTCTAACAGCAACATCCTGTCCAGTCATAGGGGAGTGGGGAGTGCTTACCAAATATCCTACTCTGTATATATCTGATCATTAGAGTTGCTGGACATTTTCCATGGGAGTATTTCAACGAAAATCAGGAAAAAAAAAAAAAAGTAACCTCTATTTTTCTTTGGTTTACATTGTTTTTCAATGGAATTAAAAAAGAATTAGCATCACTTTCTCACAGCAAGAACTGTAATATTATGTGTCATTTGCACAAAACTGGATTGTAATTCATTGCATTTAGCAGAAGCAGCCCTAAGGCTTCACAGTTCAAAGGAAATAGCGGTTCATGCAGTGGATGTGGTTTGAGCCGTGTAAGAATGAAGAATCTTAAAGATTAAGGCACTGATGAAGTTTTAGTAACAACTGGCTGATTCCACAGTTTAGAGAGCACAACTGGATTCTGTTTAAAGAAGTGTATGATAAAGTGAGCTACCCTCAATGCAATTATGTCTTAATTACAAAGACTGAGGGCTGACACCCCAGAGATACTGGACTTTGCTCATTCAAACAAAAGGGTGAGTAAAAGACCCTCAGGCCGATTTTTCTGCTGACTCTAGTACAGTGGGGCATAGTGCTCCGTTATTGCTTTTCCCCTCTCGTGCACTTATCCTTCTGCCCTTCTCCTTTTCTCAGTGTTGTAAGTCTTCTCAGAAAGGACAGACATTCCTCAAGGGCTCACTGAATGTTGCACCTCCTAGGGATTTTCAAAGAAATGGGAGAGGGAGAAGTACACAAAGTGGATTGCATGTTTACATCTAGCGGGCCAGTTGTCTTGGCATACTTTGTCCATCCCCTTCACATATTCTCTGTTCACTTTCAGCAGTGGCCATGGTGAAATCCTGCTTCCCAGTTATGGTTCAGCTTGATTTGGAACTGGAAGTTAATATTTATTGGAAAGCTTCACGTATCTGGTTTAGTATTACATATGGTCCTTAAGGTTTATTCATATTAAGTGTGCCTTTATTCTTCCTCCTTGGGTAAAGGAACAGGATCTCTCTCCCTCTCTCGTGAAAGTTTCTTCATATTGTCTTCCATTAAGGAGCCTTTTCATCTTACCAGAGAGGATAAGATGAAAAACAGAGGAGCTTCTCAGTTTTCCCTAAAAAGCATTTGAAGTTTTGCAATTTTGCGACAGTAGATGCAATCTGGTAAAAATAATGCATTTTCTTTCCTTTGGGGGAATTGTAGACACAAATCTCACTGCGTATTCTCATCTCATGGTCTAAATTAATAGCCATCAGTAGCTGACTTCCTTGTTTGCCAGCTCATAAAATCTCACTGCCAAGAGCCCATTACTCTGGCCTCAGTCATTTTGCACTATGCTACAACAGATGCTATTGCATCTCAAAACTTCTGGGGTTCTGCTGAAACTTCTGACTACCCTGTTAGCCAGAAAAATGGGTTTTGGTGGTATTGGTGTTGTAGGTTTTGAGATTCTCAGGAACCTCAAAAACTACTGAGTTGCTTTTTGCCATTTATTTGAGGGATCCGCCAAAATTAATTCACAGTCTCTGGCCTCCTTTATGTCATGAATTTCCAGTACTTGGAAAGACGCCTGCAGCTCTCAGCGAACAGCCATTAGTAAGTGTATTTAGAGAGCAATATATGTCTTATAAGATACTGCTGCAACATAATTCATCCCTTAATGCAAAGCACCTTCAGGTTTCATTACAGTTACTGAGGGCTGGTCTGTTTGCAACCCCTCCACCCTCGCCCCCCCAAGAGAATTTTTCTTGTATGATGAGTAAGATTCCTGCAATCTGATAAAGAGCACTTTGGTGCATCCGGTTAACTAGACGACTCTTGGTTCTATTACCACACTGTATCCCCCACCAACCTGTCCGATATTTCATCTTTAACTCAAGGTTTAGTAGCTAATGGTAGATAATGTAGCAAATAATCAGTTGCGAATAGCTCCAATTTCGCAGCAATGTATATAACAAAGGGTATTTTTTTCTATTCAGTATTATTTATTAGCTTAACACATTTAAGCTGCAAACAATATATTAAAAAAAAACCAAACAACAATAAACCAGCGCATTAAGACTACTTAAATTCATTTCACTTAATTAATTTAAAATCTAGTGTGATTCAATAGGAATTGTTAAGGGAGTCAGGTTTACTAAAAAATGCCTATGAAATGATTGAGCAACTTTTTGTGACAGGCAAATAAAAAGGAAGAATAGGTAGCTCTTAATTCCAAAAAACAGAAAACAACTACTACGTTTTCAAAATAGAAATGGTCAAAAATGTAAATAAAGGCATATTCTGAGGAAACAGAGGTTCTCATCTTCTCAGGACCCAAGAAACTATAGGCCAGTCAGCCTCACCTCCATCCCTGGAAAGGGAATGGAACAGCTCATCCTGGATGTCATCTCTAAGCAGGTAGAGGAAAAGGAGGTTATCGGGAGTGGTCAGCATGGATTCACCAAGGAGAAATCATGCTTGATCAATCTGATAGCCTTCTGTGATGGCACGACTGGCTGGGTGGATGAGGGTAGAGCAGTGGACGTTGCCCACCTCAACTTTAACAAGGCTTTTGACACTGTCTGCCATAGCATCCTCATAGGTAAGCTTTGGAAACGTGGGTTAGATGAGTGGACAGTGAGGTGGATTGAGAACTGGTTGAGTGGCAGAGCTCAGACGGTTGTGATCAGTGGTGCACAGTCCAGTTGTAGGCCTGTAGCTAGCAGTGTTCCCCGGGGTCAGTACTGGCTCCAGTTGTGCTCACAATATTCATCAACAACCTGGATGAGGGGACAGAGTGTACCCCCAGCAAGTTTGCTGATGACACAACAGTGGGAGGAGTGGGAGCACACCAGAAGGCTGTGCTGCCATTCAGCGAGACCTAGACAGGCTAGAAGGCTGAGTGGAGAGGAACCCAATAAAGTTCAACAAGGGCAAGTGTGGGGCCCTGCACCTGGGGAGGAATAACCCCATACACCGGCACAGGTTAGGGACTGACCTGCTGGAAAGCAGCTCTGCAGAGAGGGAACCAAGAGTCCTGGTGGATGACAAGTTGACCATGAGCTAGCAATGTGCCCTTATGGCCAAGAAGGCCAGTGGTCTTCTGGGGTGCATTAAAAAGAGTGTGGCCAGCAGGTGAAGGGAGGTCGTCCTCCCACTCTACTCTGCCCTGGTGAGGCCGCATCTGGAGTAGTCTGTCCAGTTCTGGGCTCCCCAGTTCAAGACAAGGAACTACTGGGAAGAGTCCAGCAGAGAGCTACAAAGATGATCAAGGGAATGGAGAACCTCATGAGGAAAGGCTGAGAGACCTGCGTCTGTTTAGCCTGGAGAAGGGAAGACTGAGGGAGGATCTCATCAATCCTTATAAATATCTAAAGGGCAGGTGCCAAGAAGATGGAGCCAGACGCTTTTTAGTGGTGTCCAGCAACAGGACAAGGAGCAACAAGCACAAACTGGAACACAGGAAATTCTATCTCAACATGAGGAAAAACTTTTCTTTGAGGGTGGCAGAGCACTGAAACAGGCTGCCCAGAGAGGTGGTGGAGTCTCCGTCTCTGGAGATATCCAAACCCCACCTGGACGTGTTCCTGTGCAACCTGCTCTAGGTGAACTTGCTTTGGCAGGGGGGTTGGACTAGATGATCTCCAGAGGTCCCTTCCACCCCTATCATTCTGTGATTCTGTGTGATTCTGTGATTCTGTGTGATTCTGTGATTCTCACCATGTACTTATAACTCCTCTCTGAGAAATATTTTCAAGATACCCACTATTTCTATGAGTTCAAGTGGTTACTGAAGCTGTAACAAGGTTAATGCTTTGTTAAATAGGCTGCAGTTTTTGGGGTAGCACACCAGCTGCTCTAGAGAGCATGAAATTATATAGGCTGCATTAGCAGGCTCCATATAGGTTCCCACTTTTGGGGATCACAGGTGAATGGGAACATTTTTTTACTGGCTACCTTATTACCCATTAATATAATTTCCCTATGACAGGTACAAGCTTTGCTCTCCTTCAGTAAAATATGTAGATACTCTGTGCTAGGATGAAATAGGTAAATGGGTGCTGACACGGCTACAGTAGGAAGCGGTGCATTAGGAGAAGGACTGGGGAGTGATACAGCTGTTGCTGAGGATATGATGCCCGGTTTAAATGCCTTTTGAAGGTTTTACTTTGAACCTTGTCTTGAATATCAACTTTACATTTATTTTTCAGAGGACAGAATCAGAGAATCATAGAATGAATCATAGAATGTGTTGGGTTGGAAGGGACCTTTAAAGTTCATCTAGTCCAACCCCCCTGCAGTAAGCAGGGGCACCTTTAACTAGATCAGGTTGCTCAGAGCCTCATCAAGCCTGGCCTTCAATGTCTCCAGGGATGGGGCCTCCACCACCTCTCAGGGCAACCTGTTCCGGTGTTTCACCATCCTCATTGTAAAGAACTTCATCCTAGTGTCCAATCTAAACCTGCCCTGCTCTAGTTTAAAGCCATTGCCCCTCGTCCTATCGCTACATGCCCTTGCAAACAGCCCCTCCCCAGCTTCCCTGCAGGCCCCATTCAGGTACTGGAAGGCTGCTGTAAGGTCTCCCACAGCTTTTGTGGAAAACAGGTTACTTGGTTTAAAATTTTTACTCTGGGATGGCTTGTGTAACAAGGTAGGTTACTGTTGATCACCATCTAAGAAAATCAGCTTACCAAAGTGGGACTGGATGATTCTCAGTGGGTTTGAGATGCATGGCAAGGTAAAGGAGGTAACTCCATGGATTTTAAACCAATTTGCCTTTTGTCTGCTTTTGTAACCTGTCTGCGACTTCCTTTGTGTCTGCCTGTGGGTGTGCGTTAGTTTACAGCCACACCACCCCCAATTGCCTTCTTGCACCCTTGTACAAGTGTTAATGCCACCACAGGAGGTGGAGCTGGGAACACACAGCTGGGCAAAGAGGAAACTGATTCCAGACTTGCCTTGGTTTAAAAGCACAGACAAAGAGAGAGACAGAAAGAATACATCACCTATGGCAGGCATGATCCATTAACTGCTGTACCTTGTGGCTTTTCAACTGTGAACACAAAGCCCAGGAATGGGGACTCACCGCAGGGCTCAGTTTGCCTCACACGGGGGGTGTGTGTGTGTGTGTGCCTGGGGAGGGGGCTCGACGCGCCACTTCACACACTACCCTACATATTACGTACCACTTCAGGTGTCTGATGCACCAGTCCTCCTGAACTATAGGACTGCTTTTTCCTTCAAGACAGTAGCATAGGTATTTCTGAAATGTACACAGAGGGAGTCTTGCTGCCTGAATTAGCTGTCCGCCCTTTGCATGCAGAGGATTTCAAACGGAAGCAAGACTATAGGATATTTTCAACCATCACTAATCTTCTGCCCTCTATGCAGATTCCCAGTAGGGGAAGGCAACTATCTTGGTACTAATATAATATTGAGAATTCAGAAATATATCTACTGAAGTAAAATCAGCCCTGATATTCTCAATAATCATAGAATGAGCTAAGCACTAAAAATAACCAATCCTTATACTAAGAAGTCTGTCTTCCTGACTATTCATTATAATTAAATCAATTGAATAGTAAACAATACATTGGCCCAATAGCAGAAACACATAAAAGAACCAACACTGGGTCAGACCACAGGTCTATGCAGTGTCATGTCCTGTCTCATGTCAGCCAAAGCAGATACCAAGGAAAAGCATAAGACCAGCTTCCCACAAGCACTCTTCCAGCCTGAAACCTTTTTTGCAGCTCAGGGTTTTCATGGGCTGGGTGGGTTTCAATGTGTTTAGCAGTCCTTGGTGGATTTCTCTTCCCTCATCTTGACTGGGAACCCAGGTTAACTTTAAACATCTGCCACCCTACAGCCCTGCAATCTGCACCTGCATGCTCCCTGGGAGAAGAATCATCTTCTGTTTGTCTTCTAACCTTGCTATGTGGTCATCAGACATCCCTCCCTCACGTATTGTAAAGACAGAGTACAACTGACCCCATTAGCTTGATCCATACACCTTCTAGTATATATTTACTAAGGCCTTTTAAAGGCATGGTTTTTTTCCAGAGCAGAGAGTCCTAATTTACCTTGGTATTGAGGCCATAGGTATTGAGGCCATTCCCACCTTCCTTACTCTGACTCAACTTTTTCTAGTTCTACTATAGCATTTTGAGATGATTGAACAAAAATTGCACAAAGTGTTAAAAATGTGTCGTTTGGACAGTAGCATAGCAAATTTCTGTTTCATTATCTACTAATAATTCCTAAAATCTCGTTTGTGTATTTTTGACCTTTTCCAGTGTAATTCTGAAACTGAAATATTGCTAATGTCTAAACTACATCCTCACAGCTAATTTTAACATTTCCTTTTTAGGTTTGATTTTTTTTTTTTTTTAGTAGCTTATTCTTTTTTCCTTCAGTGCAGCCCTTACTATAACATTTTTGTCACAGACATTGTGTGTCTGCCAAAAATAATAACTGGTACTTGGTACCCCTTCCCTCTAACATCTTCAGACAAATCACATCAAAGGAGCGACCTGGAGCCATACACCTTGGCCTCCTGTGTGCAAATTATGTCACCTTCGCAAGAGCCCCTCCCAGAAATAAATTAACAAAAAACTCAGTTTTGCATACCACAGAAACTCTGATTCTGTGGCCACCCCCACAGATGACAAAAATGGAAATACCCAAATGTTTTGCTGAGAAGGTTGGCATTAATTGTACATTTTGTCATCACATTAAAAAGCCAGGATAACACACCAGAGTTGTAAAATTCCACAAAAAAAAAAAAAAAAAGAAAGAATATCTTTTAAAAATCAAATATTTTCTCAGTATCTTCCCTCTGCAACTTTTAATTTTTCTTGAAAACACAAAAATTGTAGTGATCTTTCTGTAGTGGAACTGATCAAGTTACTTGCTTCCCACAGTCCTTCCTGTGAAGAAGAAAGTTTGTTTGGTCCTTGCCAACAAAATAGCTTCTTCTAATGTGCAAGTAATCCATATGTGCGTAGAACAAACCAGCTCTGGTAGATATGGTGCTTTTGGCAAGTGCCCCTGTGATCACTGACAAGCAGACACAACAGGGTGCTATAAAACACATCATTAAAGAACAAAGACATGTAGAGCAAAGGGTGTGTATCATGCCGCATTTTAAATTGCAAATATAAAGAGAACTAGGCAAACGATTCTCTGAATTAGGGGTTTTTTTTAATCAGTGTAGGTGAACTGTAATAAAGAATAATTTTTCTGAAAAACTACAATATGTATAAAGCAGCTATAGAGAGTCAAAAAGGTGAAATACTACACAATATAGAAAATCTTGGTTTCTATAATATGCAATATACAGGTCAGGATTATGCGAGATGGTTGTTATCAAATGCCTTAAAATCTATTTAATACAGAAGTATTAATCTAAGGGAATATTGTTAAAGAATACAATAATTCTCACAGTATTTATTCTCCTATGACCTAGTCTTTGTAGATACAGACAAATGTTGGTCTGAGAAGCAACACCCTGGGAGACAGTCTTTGTGTGTGAGAAACTATTTTTCAACATTGTGTCTGGATGAGGAAGAAAGTTTCGTATCCTTAGGGTATATTTATAATTAGAATGATGTAACTGAATCAAAGACATTGTTTCTTAGGAAACTGAGACATCTTAGTCTGCGGAGGTTATTTTAGGGTGGGGCAGAGGGGGATTCTAGGTTTGTGTCATCTATCAAGAAACCATTTTTCCCTATGATAGGGATTTTTTTTTTTTCTATTGTCCTTTCATTAGTATCAATTAATTAGTGTTCTTCCTCTTTGCGGAAGTACAGATTTTCCTCCTTGACTCAGAGCTGCACACATATTCATACACTTGGTGCAGAGCAGCTAGAGCTGCTCTCCCGACCACGACCTGCCCACTGGTCATTACTGGATCGCACTCGGTACTGAAGATGATGTTTCTGCCTTAGGTAGCTGCACCTTGAAGTATCTGTTTGCAGGGCTTCTGCAACACCACGAAGAGGAAACCCCGGGACAGCTCTGAGAGAGACACGAGTCATTTCTGGTAATGACTGACCGAGGGCTTCAGAGTTCGGAAGTGACGGTGTCTTGGGAAGTGTTCATAAACAGTGAGTCCATGTGCAAGTTCATGTGCTAGGATGAGTAACATGTCTGTGTGTCCTACAAGAGTAAATACATGAAAGAAATCAATGTGACTTATACAGGGACAGGTCCCTGCTGTACTTCCATCAATTCGATTAATGTCCTGGCAGAGCTATCTTGATGTCCATAAAGAACCAATGTTCAAATAAATACCTGTTGAACAATCCCACCTGTTGCCAGTCTTCTTCATTTTAATTCACAATTCAGATTCAGAGTATTGAAAAGAAATAAGCAAATGAGAGAACGTATGTACATTAAAGCACTCATGAAATAAAAGCTACAGTCTGCATCACACCTAAGGACCATGACCTAGATACTGAGAAGGGGGAAAGAAGGAAATATTTCTATTTCAATTTTACAGGCAAACTGGTTTTTTCATTACACAATGTTAATGCCAAGAAGTTAAAAATTATTCAGCAGAAATCATTATTACAAAACAGAATACATCCCATATGAAAAGGTAGCCCCACAGATTTTGATATTTAGCAGGATGGAGAAAATGAATATACAGTATTCAAACAGTGCTGACAAGGCTGGGTAGGCTGAAAGCTGAGCAGCACACAGGTACCCTCCACTTTGCACTTCTTCCTGATTTCTTCGCAAGCTGAAATCCTCACCTCCCTATTTTTACTGGCTTCGATTCACATTGTCTTCCTGGATGTTGGCCTGGCACCTAAGACAACGTAGGCAGCATTTTGCATAGGCAATACATCCTCACCATCATTGCCAACTTCGGATCAGTTGTGTGCCGAGGCTCCCGGATCCTGTTGCACTCCTGCATAGCTGAGCAGATATTCTGCAGGAATTCCATTTAAAGGAGAAGATACGGACATAATGTCATTAAACGTGCAATTTAATACTCCAGGAAGACAGCCACTCTACGCTGTTATATAAATCCACGTTTTACCGCGATTCTACACTTTTCTGACTCCAGAACTGTGAAGGAGGCACCCCCTCCCCACCCCCCCCACCCCCCACCCCCTCCAAAGCACTGCCTCGGGGTACCCCGAGCTGAGGCGGCTCCGCAGCCCTCCTTCCAGCGCAGCGCGGGAGTCTCCTCTGGGGACCGAAAACGGGGGAGAACCGCGGGGGACAACCCTGCTGCAGAGTCCGCAAGGGACCGCCGGGACGCCGCCGGCGAGCACCGCGGGAGGCGGGGGGGGGGGGGAAGGGGGGGAACGGGGCAGGAGGAGGGAGGGGGGTGCAGGGGGCGTGGAGGAGGAGGAGGAGGAGGAAGAGGAGGAGGAGGGGTATTTCGGGGCGGCGAGGAGCAGGTGGCGCTCAGTGCCGCCCTGGGAAGCGGCCAGCTCGGGAGCGGTAGCGTACCGTCCTCCGCACCGCACCGCGCAGCGCAGCGCCATGGGCTCCGCGGCCGCGGCGCTGCCGCCGCTGCTCCTCGCTCTGGGTAGGTCTGTCTGTTCGTCTGCCCGTTCGGGGCAGGTCTGTCTGTCTGTCTGCCTGCCCGCTCCGGGCAGGTCCGCCGGTGCGGAGCGGGGGGCGGCCCCCGGGGCCGGGGCGGAGGCGGGCGGCGTGTGCCCGGCTGGTGGGAGCCTCCGTGGCTTCTGGGCCGGGAGGGTGGGTGGCCGTGGCCGTGTGTGTGCGGTGCGATGCGATGCATCGTTTCTGAAGCAGGTTAAAGCCCTGAACTGGCGTGGAGTTCACCTTTCCATAAAATGGAGCGTGTGCGCGCTGGGGGGAGGGGGGAGGGAATGGGTGCAGTCTGATGCGTGAATTTACGGTTTATATGGTCGTTATGCGTTTTTAAAAAGCAAGATGATAATCTTCATTGTCAATACTGTTCCTAATTTGCAAGAGTCCTCTAGGTCTGTTCCCACCCTGCTGGGCAGATGTCGCTCCTTGGAAAAGGACAGGGAAACTTGAACCATCTCCTCCTTCTCTTGGCGGACTAAATTACCATTACATATATTTTCCTGGGAACTCTAAGCCATCATATTCACTTGCCATGAGCGAATTCCCAAGCACTTTCAGAGTTTTAATATTACTGTACACTCTCACAAGCCCTTAATTAGCAAGTCACTGAAGAAGCAGCATAAAAACGAGTTTTCACTGATGAGCTGTTCCAACTTGTTCTTTCAGTAACTATAGCAAACACTTCAGTGGAATGTGCGGCTGCAGGGTATGAAATCAAATACAAAAATATTAACCTGAGATGAGATATACAGTATACAAACAGCCTGGTAATTTTTTAAAAAGAAAAATTCTTAAAAGTATTAATGGGCAAAATATTCACTCTGCACTTTTGCTTAATCCGTCCTTTATTCTCCTGGCTACAGTCACAGTACACTGGGACCATTAACATGCCTTGTAATTCATGGGGTTTTAGGTCTTGGGAAGGTTTGTGGAGTGGTGCTGAAAGCAGAAGATGAGAACTGGTTTCAAGAGGATTCCCTTGGCAATGAGGCTGACAGAACTGGGATAGGTCTGCTTTGTTTGGGCGCTATCCATGATTTCTCTTCATTTACACAGTTGAAAGCTGTCATAATTTTGATTTCAGATGTATCATGAGATTTGATGCTTGTGGATGTAATTGCTGAGTTAATACTCGCTTAGGCCTTTTTGATCTTGTAGAAGTAGGAGGGGAAAGAAAGTTTCAGGATGGGAGCATTTTCTCTGGGTGATCTGGAGCTCTCCCATAATCATTGTCAAACTGATTGAATTCTAATGAACTGTTTTACTGTCAAAGGTGGTATTCTTGAATCTAATAGGGCTAGCTTAGCTGAATTACTCAATACTCAAGGAAAATGTTCCAAATTTATTTAAAACATGATTTTATGTCAGTGTATGAATTAATCATCTAAATTAAATGAACCACATAGGGGCATTGCTTTGTTGTGGCCCCAAATTCAACTAAAAGTAATGGAATGGTTAGTAAAAGTGTGGGTTACTCGTTAGTGTGTACTTTTGTTTTTGGGAAGTCAGTAAGACATTGTAGAGGCTATAAGAGGAAAGGAATAGAAATGCAACAGAACTATGATTTTGATAATACAACTTTGCTACCAACCTTGCTAGTCATTGACCAGAGAGTATATAGCACACAGAAGCACATTAAGTTAAGAGGAATAACCATAAGAAAAGGACTTAATAAAGTCCTAAGAGCAACCTATACAACAAGCCTCGTGCTTTCTGTTGTAACACATTGCTCTAAGTTGCTTATAGGTTGCCCCATCTAGTTCTTCAAATTTACATTTTAAGCATACAGTTTTTTCCTTAGCTTGTTCTAAAAAATCAGGGCTGAAATAGCCCATATCTTTCTGTGAGTGAGGCCAGTGGAAAATACAGTAGCTTTCCTGGGCTCAATTCTGGTAACATTTTCTTTGGAAAGCTCTAGTGCCCTCATGCTTCAGAGGAGATATTTGAAATTTGGCAGGAAGGTGCTATTTGCATCACCTTGAAAATCTGCCTAAATTTGGCCAAGTAGCAAATCTTTGGAAAATTGCATTCCTCTGGAAAGAAATCTATTTTTATCAGCTTGATTCTAACATTAATTCTGTCCATCCTTGGTGTGGAGTTCAGTCAGACAATAGTTGGAGTTGTAGTGGGGTATAGCTGTTTCTGTCTGAGGTCTACGTCTACACCTGAAAATGCAGAAACTCTCTCTCCTGTGTTCTCATGTTATTTTGTATTTTTACAGCAATCTCCGTTGTTTGAGGCACTCTGCTTTCCAGTTTACTTCTGGATCTTGGTCCACTAGTTGTCTGTACTGCATGCCATTAGCTGATTCTTGGGCTCTGCCATCAGCTTGTTCTCCCTTTTATGAGAATAATTCACTTCAGAGTCGATTCTCAAGTGATAGTGTTGAAGGACCATGCCTAGTGGAGGAAATCAAATTTAGTGTGGCCTCACCTATACTGTCTTCAGCAGGCCCTCACATTCAAGCCCACCACGCATCTTCCTCCAGCAACCCAGGACGTGAATGATGTAATCCTGACACAGTCTTAAAATCAGTCTGTGAAGAACACACTCCTCGCACTATTTAACTCTGAAGTGAAAAATCACGGCTAAATACGGGCTATGCCTTTTTGGGCCACAGGTGTAACACTTGAGGACCATGAGTCCTCAACCCTCCCTGTGGGACCCAGGCAGGCTTAAGGAGAAAGCAGCCCTATCTGAAATTGGGAGGGGGCATTTCTCTGAAACTTTGAGTAGAATACAGATTTTCCAATGTATCCCCTTTTGTGTTTGGTACCTATCTGACTCTTGCTGATGAAAAACATCCTGTTGTCCCAGGGAGTTTATTGGCAATGGGCTGTAGAGCTGCATAGAGGGATAGGAAAGGACCCTGCTAGCGTCTTTTTCTTCAGTTTAAACTGGGACACAAGTTGTGATACCTGTTAAACATGCAAAAGTTAGGAAGTGCCCGAAATAAGTTAGCAGCCTGGATTTGTCCCTTCTGCAAATCAGTGCATCATGCGGTCCCTTGGGTCCACATGCAGAGCCGTGCTGCTGTGGCTGCCTGTGGACAGGGGAAGGTCGTGTGATCAGAGAAGAGGCTGGGCCTCCTGCCTTGCTTAGTTTTGAAGTTTGAAGGTGCTCTATGAATGAGGAAGAAAGGTACGATGAAGAGAAAGGAGTATTTTTTTTTTTTTTTTCCCCTTGCAAAATGGGATTCTTTCTCTCCTTTTTTGCCACAAAAGCTGAGTGCAATTTCAGGCGAGTCATTTAAATCAAATCTTTGACACGTGGTTGGAGCTTTTGTGTTCCTCTCTTTCTCTTTGCTCAGCCAGGGGTTCTCAAAACTGGAGCTGCGTTTTCACGATCTGGTTAAGCTGACCTGAATGCGGGGCTGACGCTGAAAGGACATTTCGTCCACTCCTGATTGCATGTTCCCACCAGTTTCCCCGTGCTACCACTGGGGCTTGGTCTGGGGAACAGGTCAGGGACCCATTTGCCCGAATAATTTTTTCCGTTTTTTTTGGCTGGTTTTGGAGATGAACTGATCCTGTTCACTTGAGCAATTTATTTAAGTGTTAGCGCTGGCGTAGGGGACAGTCAGGACTCGTGGCCAAAGGAGGGAGGGAAGCTGGAAAAGTCCCTTTCACTGGGAGCCAGCACTTCCACTGGCTTGAGCTGGTTGTGAAAGTGCATCTTGACATGCAGAGCTGCTGTGTATTCACAGCTGTGAATGAAATAAATGGAAATTGTATTTTGAATATGCTAAACATTCTGAAAAAATAAGGTTTAACTGTATCACTAGATATCCAAAAGTGGGAAGTACTTCTGACCTTAATCTTTTTTTTTTTTTTTAATGAGGCTAAGGATGATTTCTCATTTTACTTGAGTGTTGAAAAATAAATTCTCTGTCACTTGCAAATACTTAGATTCTTACGGTCAAGATTTGTAGAGATGAATCCAAAAGGAAGCTGAGCTGCTAATTCAGTATGCTAAAATAGTATACCTAAATAGTGATGTACTGAGCAGCAGAGACTAAACTGAAAACTGAACAGCAAGTGAAAAACATTTGGTGCAACAAATGGAGCCAGAAGTCCAGGTGAAAATGCCGTGTATGATCATACACACATGCACACACACCAACTTAAAGCACAACCCATCTTAATTTTTGCCTTTCTCCTTCTTTGTGATCATCTTTTGCTGTTTTGTTATCATATTTGAGAGTAGTGTCAATGTTAAAAATCATTCTAAAATCTAGATTGTTTGAAAGCAGGACCCAAATGTGAACTCTTCTACTAAAACTATCTCTAGCTTTTCCTGCTAGGAGAGTTTGTCAGGTAGTAGGAGCGTTGTTATATTATTTTTGGAGTTTTGCCTTTCACAGCATTGCACATTGAATTAAGGCTTCATTCATACTGTACTACAGGACTTGTATTTTGTACAAATTGTGTTTATTTTAGAAAGCATACAGGGTATGGCCATCACACTCCTAAACACATTAACAGTTAATATTTATTTGTGCATAATTTAGGCAAAGTAAACATGAGACCTCACCAATAAGTTTTAACTATGTGCTGTCAGGCTCTGAAACAATTTTTGAATTGTTCTTTGCTTTTTTTGATTCAGTGACACAGAATTTTCATTTAAGAAGAACAAAGAAGTAAAAGGGCTGATACTCCTTGGTTTTATTGTGTTTCTTGGGCAATATGTAAATGTTATTCATTGTGGTCTTTCTTCACTATTGTAAATTATGAGTGAATGAAAGTGGGTTTTTTCATGTACTTCATGTAATGTATTTTCATGAGGGCTAATAATTAGAACTGCTAGTGCGACAGCTTAGTGTCCAAACAGCTAAACGTGAATAAAATACTTTCCTTCAGGGTTAATACAGGTAAAAGAGAGTTTATACGTCTTCAGATGAGTAAAGCAAGTCATTTTCCCCAGCAGAAATCTTGGGCAGTCTCTATCCAGTGTTGTTATTTTCATTTAAAGGTTTCCTTTGTTAGGCTCTGTGCAGGCCGGTTCCCATTTCCATGGTGACCATGCCGAAATGCAGACGGGACACAGGCTGGATTCTCGTCGGCGTAGCCATGCACTTGCATACCAACACACGTTATCTGTTTGGCTTAGGACATTTCCATTAGCAGTTTCAATGTTTAAGACTTCTTTTTCACAAAGTGATCTCTGGCCCTGTGATACTGCGTTGTGTTAGGATTTCAGACCCTGTACAGCAGGAGAAAGCTAGTTGATAAGCTTATTTTTTGTGTAAATAAATTGGCTGAACTGCTTCTGTTCAACTTAGCCAAGGACACCAGAGAACTGTCTCAGCCTTGGTTTTTATTTCTGTTAAAAAAGATAACGGAGAAAGTTTTTTATTTATAAATGTTTAGGTGAAAGACTGACACGCATCTGTGCTAAACAGTTATATGAACACACCCCCTTTTGAAGACACTGATAAAAGGATAATAAAAATAAATGAATGTGAATTACAGGGGATAATGTAGACCTTCTGTCTATATTAGCTGAGTGTGAGTGTGTATCCCTGTAAAGCAATATGCGATAACTTTCTTCCTGCTCATGCTGCACTCATTTTCTGGAGGTGGAGAATATTAAAGGCATCAGTGGAGTCAAAATAAGCTGTGTGAGCATTTCCATCACTTCCAAATCAGGATGGGAGTTCTGAATTACCAGATAAACTCAGTATTCTGAGTGCTAGTAATTGTTACTTTGAATAAGTCCCTGATAGCATTTCAGGATCTTCAGCAGATTAATTTAGTTTTATTTTCTCCTGGAGATGCATATTCTTTAAAAATCCATATTTTCCATAAAAATCCATATTCCGTATTTTTCAGGACTTAAAAAGTGGCTGTGGAGGCAAAGAAGTAAGATAAACACAGACTCTTTGAATGCCATACAAGTGAAGACATTTTGTGTATAACCGAATGGCATCTGCATGGTTGAATGTCACACATGATGAATGTCACGGATTCTTTTGTCCCTTTCAAATTACTGGTAGACAGGGCGAAGGGCTTGGAAGTTATGCGCAGCCCTGGTGGAACTCTCTTGCCTTATTCCTGATTTATTTTACCCTTTTAATCCTGCTTCCAAGTTCACCATTCTTCTTTTGTTTCATAAAGACTATTTTTTTAATTATACAAATCTCCTTGGCTAGTATGATTGGTTATTTTTAAAGAACAGATAATACCAAAATCTTGAGGAAAATTACTGTTATCAGCAGACTTCTGGAAGGGACCGCATTGCACAGTGGCAATAATACCTAAGGAAATAATGGAGTTTGAGAGTAGGGGGGGAGGGAGGGAAGGCTGAATTAGGTTTTTACATTTTATCTATCTACCATTCTGTCTATTTGCCTGTCTGGCTACCTGTCTCAAATATAAGTGACACTCATACAAGAAAGCCGGCAGCAGTTGGTGCTGTGTTAAGGCTGCGGCACAAAGCTGTATGGAGTGAGTGAGTGGTAAAACAGTGGATGCTGAAGCTGCCTGGATTTACTGGATTACCCAGATAAGAGCTACCTCAGCCGACTGCAAGGTCAGACTTCTCATCTGAATGAGGAATAGTCGACCTGTGCTCAGCTCACATAAACGTTGTGCAGCGGTGGGTGCCGCTACGAGAAGTTGTGAAGCTGGGACTTTTTCTGAGGATGTGCTTGTGCCACGCTCCGTGCTGCCTGGGGAAGGGCAGCTGCCCATGGGTAAGGGAGCTGGATGAGCTAACGGGGTGTCTGCCTTCTCCTTGTACGCAGCAGTCACTTCTCATCACTTCTCACTTCTTGTGACTGTCGTCTCCATGTCTCCCTTCAACTGCAAAAGCACACTGGGGAAGAAATTCTGCTTAATTGCATAATCTGCTGAAACAACAAATCAGTAAATTACTGAACTTTAAGCCTTGGTTCCATTCTGTTAGTGAGCTAAACGTCTGTGTAAGTGTCCAAATCAGGGCAACTTGTGTCAAGAGTTAGTGGCCTGGTTTCTTCATAGCAGCGTGCTACAATAAGGAAAGTAAAACATAGAAGACTGCCTGATAGACACCTGTCTGAAGCAGAAGCAAGTGGGGTATCTTGTCCTTAATGTGTCCTAGGTGGTCATGAAGTACCATTGCAGTGGAGAGTGTGTGACTCAGATATTTCTGTGCTTGTATCCTCATTTGCATTTTCTATTTGAGGAGAATGGTAATTGCTAACTGAAGAAAGGCACAACATTTTATTAAATACTTTTTCACCAATTCTACTTTCTTAACTGTGTATTCTAATAGGACAGGAAGAGGAGTGCTCTAACAATGAAGTCAAGAGTGATTTAATCCAGTATTCTGTGTAGTATAAAATTCACTTATCTTTATGTGCAATACTTCAGATGCTTATAGAACTGGTGTGATTTGTAGATACTAAACACAGATTTAGCTGTAATTTCTCAAATGAGAATTTACCTAACCTTTCCTAAGTGGAAAAAAGTGTAAGTGACCTGACACTTCGTTTAACTATGCCCACGAAATAGAGTTCCCTGAAATACATATAGGTCAAATTTAGAACAGCAGAAATGACTGAAAATGAAGTAACTCTCTTAATAAGATGGGCAAAACAATAAACAGAGGAAAAATCCAGCAGTACTGTTTGGATAGTAGTCCTGTAGTAGCTCTGCTAATAATAGTTATTCATTTGACTCTAGCCAAATATCCTTCCATTTCACTGTCTCAGCTCTCTCTTTTTTTTTGTTTTTGTTTTCTTTTCCAAACTGCCCAGTGCCAGTTCATCATATTGAACAGTAAAAAAAATATGTTAAGAATCTCTGGAGTTGCCTTTCTGAGAAGCTGACAGCTACAATAGACTTTGCTTCTCTGAAGACAAAAAGCAACTGTTCTGCTTTTGTGGAAGCAAGTATTATCTCCAGAAAACTCTTCTTAAATGTACATGGTGCCTCCTCTCTGACTGCAAAATGTACAATGGCTGCATTTTACAAAAAAAAAGATAACTTTTTTCAAAACTCTGACTAGAGATAGCCTGTCACCCACCTGGCCACAGGCATCTGGATATGCCAGAGTCTGGTGTGTGGACTGAGGGCTGGGAGAGTACACGCTGCAGCCCCACTTCACCTGAAACCTGGTCTCCCCGCCCCACAGTGCAGAGCTAGATGCCTTGGACTCCGCAGAGACATTTAGGTACCTTTAAAGCACATGAGAAATATTTGCTTGCAAAGCAGGAAGGCTCCTGCAGTGCAGCAGCGGGTTGAGGAGGGTGTTTGAACTCCATCCTTCTCGGGCACCTGCATGAGATGCCTCCTTCCCTGAGGTCGAGGAGGTAGCTGTCTAGTTCAGGTTTTTTTCAAGAAGCAGCTGCTTGAGCAGTGATGGTAATAGTCACCTGGGAAACGTGGGCTTTGTTCTCCCTTGAGTCTCATGGCAATGTAGACTTCACCTCTCCAACCTTCCAGCAGTGTCTACGCTACCAGGCAATAAAATAGTCAGAGAAGCACTCTCTACCTCTGCTATTGAAACCAGGTCTCGGCTCATCCCGGGATGCATGTTCGAGTTTCCAGGCAGACAAGTAAGGACACATCTTGCCTGTGGCCTAACGACTGGGGCACTTAGCTGGGAGGAGGGGAGTTCTGAGTTGGCCCTTTTGGACTGCTCATGCAATTCACATTTGGTAAATAGGCAGTGCATGAAAAG
This sequence comes from Fratercula arctica, assembly GCA_947846985.1. Taxonomy (NCBI): domain Eukaryota; kingdom Metazoa; phylum Chordata; class Aves; order Charadriiformes; family Alcidae; genus Fratercula; species Fratercula arctica. Next base: position 18,796,881 of record CANTUZ010000026.1, read on the forward strand.
AAGTGATTTAGCTATTTAGTTAGATCATTTAATTATTTAGAGCAGAAATTATTTAATCAGTAAGCATTCATTGTCTCTGGCCGTAATACCAGAGTGGGTCTACAGTCGAGCAGGTTACCTGGCTCTTAGACAGGGGTGCTTCTACACCTGTATCACATTCTAAATGTTTATGTGACTTTGTGCTATGAAACCTAGGTGACAGATAATTTTAAATTCATTCTGGGTTGGGCAGCTACTGAAGACTGGGCTTCGTGGATTGTTTTCCTGATTTTAATGAGCCCAAATTCTGCTTAGGCCCTGTCTGGTGCCAGAATTGATCATTTCAATGTGCATTAAGGAGGAATGTCAGGTGAGTGATTGGGACCCCCTACATACCATTCAGTCTACCAGGCCATGAGCTCCCTTTACCATCAGGGGAGAGAAATAGTCGTTAAGTTTGCTATAGGAAAACAAAAGTTCTGATAATTATAGCTCTTCCAACTATTGTATTATATATCCTGTGGTGCATTGGAGGTTTTCTTATTGCAGGAAGCTGATGCAGCAAACTTTTTACAGCTGAGGCTGTTCTTGTTTCTGGGGCTGTCGGTGTAGAGCACAGAAAGCTGAGCTCCCAGCTAGCTCTTGAGAAGGAACAGGGTCCTGCATGCAGTGTCCTAAATGGCGTGATGGCAGGGCCGCTCTCGAGCCGCTGCGGACCTCGCGCTGCGGGCTGTGACACCGGAGCGTCAGAGGGATCGATGGCAAAGGCGAGTCCCTCAGCCTTTCTCTTAATTTAGCCTTCTCAGGTCACATTTAACAGTGATATAATATGATATAATACCTTGCTATGTTATAATACATGGAAATTTTCACGTAGCCTAGAGCGCGATATGGGCAGGGAAATACAGATGCCTTTGGTTGCTTTCCCATCTTCTTGATACCTGTGTGCAAACGTGCATTTTCATCTGCATACAAAAATGTTCTCATAGCAGCTGAGATACGAAAATGCAGCAAATAGGGTATAGAGATAGCAGTCATATTGGTTTCTGTGTGATTACATGGGTTTCCTTTCTTAGAGTCCTAATGTGAGTCATGCTTCTCTGACTATATTTGGAAATATTGCCAGTTTAAAAAACACGGTCAACAACTGATAATGTGGACACAAGGGAAGAGAATTTGCTGGGGTGAAACGCTGCTGGATTGAAAGTTGGCTTTATCACAGGGAAGCACATGAAGGTTTTTTTTATTACTTGTGAAGCCAGCAACATAACTGCATATAAAGCATGTAACTGTGTACAGCTTGTTAGCCTCATGTACTTTTAATCTCTTTGTGGTATCATTGAGAACAAATTGTGGTAGTCTAAGGAGAAAGTTGAAATAATCCTGTTTGTTGTACCAAGGTAAAAGAAAAGAAAAACTGCAGGCCAGTTTAAAAAGATGCAATTTATGTGAGTTTTCTGTAAAAGAAAGCTTTCCCCACTTCACTTAATGATGGAAGCATGCCAGGATAATTAATTTGAGTAGGCTTGAATTCTTGCTGTCTTTATTTAAAACACATAGGAAGTTGTCAGTCCTGCAGGAACTGCTCTTAAGCATTACTTTGAAATCAGCCTTTGTGTATACAGTAGGTTGTTGAGATTTCTTAACTCCAGATAAAAAGCAGGTTTTTTGCCAAAGAGGGCAATGTGTGGGCCACAAATAGGGAGTTATCAAGAGAAAGACAATTCTTTTGCAGTAACTAATGCAGTAGTGGGTAAATTTAATTAGATCCCTTACTCTGCAGCAGTGCCAGAACAGTAGAATAGACATCACCTAGTCCTGTTACCCCAGTCTCTCCAACTTTTCATTCACAACGTGTGTGTCATATCACATTTGGGTTGCCTTTATAGCAGGTTATTGGTAACTCTTCAGTGCAGTTTCTTGGATCGTGAGCAATTGTAACTGAAAGGCAGTGGCTCAGGCTTTCACACACTCGGAGGCTTTCAGGCTGGAAGCTGACCTACTTCCAGGAAGAAGCAGTCGGCCAACTAAGCCAAGAAAGGAGGGGAGGAAGAGGGGCAGGAGGGAGGATTTGTTACTAAGTGAGGCATTGTTTTTCCTTTCTTCTGGGTGGGTTTGGGTTTTTTTTGTTTGGGTTTGGGTTTTTTGCGTTTTTTTGTTGGGTTTCTTTTTTTTTTTTTTTGTGGCCTATAATTTATTTCTACACTATACGTTATGGTCTTTGTTAATTATTAAATAGCTTGAGATATTGTAGCTGATGTGAAGAAAACGTCGGTCTCAAGATAAAAGAAAGTAACCCAAACAGATGAAGTGGTAAAATGGAGACTTGCCTTTTAAGGCTTCTGTAAACACAATGAAGTATCAACGAAGTAATTAAAGTCAGGATTATAACATACTCTTGACTTTTAGTGCAAAAAATCCAGTGTCTTGTCAATCGCATTCTTTGCTTCTTTTGATCCTGTCAGAGGTTCACGCTGTCTTTATTTAGAAGGTTGTTCTCAAAAATAAATCTGTTAGATTTAAAATAAAAACAGATGAACTATAATGATAAAACTGCTGCTTCAGTACATGAGCTGAAGATATCTACTTGCCTATGTGAGTATTTACTGATACTTTAGATACTAAGAAAAAATTGCAAAAAAAATAGAGAAGTAAATATAGAGGAGAAAACTAATGAGAAAAATATTTTCTGCTTGTATTGACCGTATTAGGTAAAGGTTAGTATACCTTTCCATATTGAATTCTAAGTAGTCCTCTATTTTCCCTGCATTAAGTGGGTTGGATTCCACATAGCCCTGACCAAGTATATTAAAGATATATCAAAAAAGTGTTTTATATTTATGCTCATTTACAAAAAAGCCCCAAACAGTGCAACCAATATAGAATTATTTGTTTTACATGAAAAGAGCTTGATTTGATATCACTACCTGTGTATGCACACAATGCATGTACCAGTACAGTAAAGTGGATCAGGCTGAAGACTAATATGTTAGCAAAAAAACCCAAAAAAAGTGTTTCCTTCTTTGGCCAGATTTGTTCCCTGAACAAGCTCATTGCACTGGGAATTGCTCAGTGGCTTCTGAAAGCCACAATGAAGAATATCTGTACTACAGTTCAATAGAATAAAGTAACTGCATGCTGCTTTGTTTATTCTTTATGTATTCACAGTCTTGTCAATAAACTCTTCAAAACACAGCTTATTGTGAAAGCTGTTCAAATTATGGGTTGCTCATTCTGTAAGAATAGTTGACTAATTACAGTTGGATTATTGGTTTGATAACATAGGTTCTGAAAAATACAGGAGTAACTTTACTCTTACACTAAAATGTTGCCTTTTAATATAAAGCAGTGAAGTAACACTAATATTTAATAGGAAGCAAATACTACTTGACTGCCCTCTTTCATAACCTTATTTCCCTTCCTGCCTTCATTCCACCTTCTGCCTAATATTTCAAGGACAGTAGGTGATTATAGTGCAAAGGGTATCTGTAGATGCCTGTACTGTGAGTGAGCCAATTTCAGCAAATTTTTGCAGTGGGATGAAAAAAAATAACCCGTTGGGTACTGGAGTGAGAAAAAAGTGCTTTTACAAGTTCCCTGACAACTAAGGAGAGCCAGCGTGACCTTGTACAATACAGAACACCAGAAAATCCACCCCAAAAAGAGCGCTTAGAAATACTTCATTCATGGAGAAAGCTTGAACCAGAGTGCACAATCTGCTGTGACATGAAGCCAGCGGAAAGCAGGATTTAGGAGTTCTTTCACCCCACCCCCTTTCTTTTCTCTGTCCCCAGCAGTGTCTGACAGGCTTCAGGGCCCTGCAGATGTATATTCTTTGGAGGAAGAAATCTTTGAGACCAAGGGGAAAATTTTCTTTGTGGAATTTGTAGTGACTCTCTGGGAGCAAAGTAACATAAAGGGCAAAGTTAAAGCCCTCTTCTGGAAAGAATAAATACTTCAAAAAATGCTAGACTGAGCAATTAAGGCAATGTAGGCTGTACACATCTTACTGGCTGCCAGTCTACGAAACTGCTTCAGGAAGCAGACAATAATCCAGTGGGATTTTCGTGATATTTTTTCCAAAACAATTAATGCACTAAAAAACCCATGCAAGAATGCGTGTTACACAGTCTTGGTTTTACCGTAACGCCAGGTCGTGGCCTTGCTCTTCTTTAGTGGCTACATGCTTACCCTCTTCCACCCCCAAATCCCCCAGCTTTGGGTGATGACTTTGGGTTTGTCGGGGCCCGCTGCCCTGATGGAGGTGGCCCAAGGGGCCGCGGCCATAGCTGTGCCCATGCCCGTGCGGCCGAGCAGAGGGGAGCTGCCCACGGGGGCTCTTTCTGTTCCCGCTCCTGGCATGGTTACTGGTGTGACTGCTCACTCACAAAGACAAATGGCTGCTTAGCTGCATTATATAAGAAACATTTTCTGGTTTATACCTAATACCATTCAGAAAAAAAAAGTGGTGAAGTAATGTAAAGTACATTTACATTACATTTACCTTTACTGTAAAGTTCCTACTGGCAAGGTTAACACTAGACAAATGTAAAACTAATGCTTAGCGTGAGGTGGATCCTTATAGACTCAGTGGTCAAAATTTATCCTGTCTTCTTTTTTCTCTATACTGTGATTGCTAGACCCGTTTGATGCAAGCTATAAATAACAGCAGCAGTGAATGCCTCTGTTTGACTGGATGTTTTAACAACAGATGAGAGTCGGCATAACTGAGTCTGTATGATTTTGGGATTCTGTCATATATTGCCATCTTAAATTGGAGCATCAACTTTGCAACATAAAATAAAGTGACTGAAAATTCGATTTTACTATTTAGACTGAAAACAACATGACACGTTTCTGACACTTGTGACATAAAATGCAGACTAATAATATTTTTAGTATATTTTATTAAATTTTTGTAAACTTATTTCTCAAACCAAGTAATCAAACACAGAAAATCTGATTTCATTTTTTTCTCATCCAAGTAAACAATCTTTTTGTTATACTGATTAACCTGAATAAGAGGTTACGATCAGACAGCTATTATAGTCATGACATGAAATGACTGATTACCCAACAGACATTTTCTGCTTGCTCACTTTAAGCTGTGAGCTTTGCTTAAAAAATCAAAACAATTATGAACCAGGCTGTTCATAATGAAATATGAGCTATTACTTCAATAAACTTGTTTCAGCTTGTACTTCAACGGCAGCAAACTGAAGGCATTATAGCCATCATTAGACATGTCATTTATAGTTATGGAAGAATTCCCACACGTTCAGGCTTAAAGGTGCACAGTCAGAACATGTATTATTTTTTGTCCTACTAGGAGCAAGAAAATGGTGGTGCAGAAGTATAAAAGCAGCTATAATCCTACACTGCAGCTCCTGTGGTATACACTGCAATAATGCAGTTGCTGGAATTTCTGGGAATTCCCAGGAAAAAAAAAAAACCACCATGCAAAGCGATAGTGGAGTTTATTGGAAAGCTTACAGTTCCTTTTATCCCATTAAGGATTTTTTCTAACTTTTCTTGTCTGAAGCTTTATGTTAGAAGCTACTCTGCTGAATGAAGCTATCCTCTTTAAACCAAAGCGCCTGTGCCCCCTACCCAGTTGGCAGAGAGGAACTGCTGCTTTTGAAGTCATCAGAGGGTCCTTCAGAAGCTTTAAGCTTGTATCTGGCTTCCTTTGTTCCCTGCAGTCTGTTTATGTGACTGTAAATAAAGTGCCATTTACAGACAGAAGTTAGGAAGTGGATTTTTGCTTGCCCGACTAATCTCTCATCGTGATCATTAGGTCACAAAGTAGAAGTCTGTCACCAAAAGCTATTATTAAAATCCAGATAGTGAATTAGTTTTTTTTTATTTCAAGATTCTTAAATTATCAAAGTTCATTGCCTGAAGGCAGCAACAGATATTGAATCTTTCCAGCCTAGAATATACAGTACTTTGAACCTAGATGCTTCAATGATTGGCACCCTTTTAATGCATAAGAAACCCTGTTATTCTGGCACAGGCTTAAAATAGGTTTGAAGCAAACTTAGCATTTTCTCTTTTTTTGGCTACAAATGCTTGAATTTCTTGTTCTGAATACTGTATTTGGATAGATGTACAAAATGGATAAAAGATGTCCTTATAGTGTAAGCACTATATAAGATGGAGGAAAATGTCAGGAAAATGCCTAGTATATTACTGCAAGCCTATACTTGCTAGGCCCAAACCAAGTAAGATTTGTGTGGAGTAGATCTAAAAATCAAAAACCTGCTAATAGTTATAGCAATGTGGAATTTAAAATGACGGTGATTGAAATATGCTGAAACTATGGTTCACTTGATAATGTTCGTGGTCAGTCAAAGTGTATTTGCCAAGCCTTTCTACTTTGATTTTGCAAAGCAGTCACGAATGAGGGGCAAAGCTGGTCCATAAGGATATTGTAGATGACAGTGTGTCTTCAGGGGTGGGTTTGACTTTTTGCTCTTTTCTTTTCACTGTCCTGGACTATCTGCCTGGCTAGAAAGTGAGGATGATAGAGGCAGTTTTGAGAAGAGACCTGTAGCTTGGCAGACAGTTTTCTCGTTATTACAGGTAGAAATTCTTGCCCTCAAAGAGCAGTGCTCTGATGCTGCAGTAGTGCAAATGATTAATAGGAATAAAACCAAGCCCCAGTGGTAAATGGGAAGGACAAGTGAAACGGTTCAGTGAGGGGATGGGATGGGAGACTGGCGAGAAAAAAAGAGCATTGCTCCCCTAAGACGTGATGAGGCCCAGAGAAACTGCAAGGAGCTGAAGCATCTCCAGGCTGGGCCAGGCAGTGTCTTTGCTCTTTGGAATCAGTCCCCATCCTGGAGAAAGCAGGACCACAAGAGCGTCTGCGGGAGGTCCAGGGAGGGATGCTGCATTGCCCGTGGGAGGGCAAGGGGGGGAGGTGGACAGCCGAGGAGTAACCCCACACATGTTATGTTGACCCATGTCTGACTCATCACAGCACCCAAGGGGAATTTGAATCAGCACAGGGACTTCCCTTCAGGCTGTTGGTTGTGTTATCTGGTCTGTCTAGTTTTATCCAGTTCTGGAAATTTTTGCCCTGGCTGTAGTATTTAATAAAACCCTCGCCTTGGACACAATTTGAAAGATCCTCTGTGCATTTGCACCGAAGTTGACCAGTGGACTTAGTCATTTAGCAAAGACATTTAGCAAAGTTACCGCTTGGCAAGAGGTGTGATTTACTAATAACTGTGTAACAGAGTCCAGGCAGTCAAGAGTTTTTCTCTATATGTCATTGAATTTGGGGTCACACTGGAAATGTTTATCATTCTAGGATACTTTTGGCTCTTGACTCAAAAGCAAAAGTTTGTTTCCATGTGCACCATATAACTTGGAGAGAGAACTCTTCTTCCGTATTTATGTGCCGGATGGCATTGCAGTATAGTCTCCTGTGGCCTTTCAGAATGGGGCACTGCTAAATTGTGCTTGATTTCTGAGGATAATATAATTTGGAAACGACAGACGCAAAACCAAACACAGGACGTGACATGAGCAAAATATTTTGATACAATGCAGTATATTAGATCACAAAATTATGACTGTCGATATCTATCTCAGCTCCTCGTTTCCCTCTCCCCAAAACCCAGACTTGAGCAATGAATATATGTGGTTATGTCAAAAGTACTGCAAAACAGAGTGATATGTCTGTACACATTGTGTTCTCCAGTCTTGAGTAACATGACTCAGGAAATATATTTATCTCTAAGGATGTTTCTCAAGGAACTATGCTTTTAGCAAAGGGTGACTGCTCGCTTTCCAGAGGCCATCTGTAGATAGTGGTTGTTTGAAGTAACTAATATATGATTTCCTGTTTTGAGTTTGTGCTAAAAAAGTAGTAACTGTGTGAGTTGTATTTAGTCTTCTGCTAGTAATGTTTGTGTTTCCTATTTTATGGGCAAAGGTACAAAATTCACTGAAAGTTTTTACATGTCGTGAACTTTGCCTGCAAACCTGCGGTTGTGATTTTAATGTTCTCAATATGATGTTATTGTTGTTATTAGTATTACAGCTGAGCCACTGTGATGGACTGCTTTACGCTAATATAATCCCTCTTAACCTCTCTTCTGAAGCTGGTTTGGGGACCTGGAAGAGAGTGATACCAACAATGAGCTCTCTGCCCATCAAAACTAGAGAAACACTTAGAATTTAAGCTTATATTTTTACGATGCCAAAAATGGGCTCATGTCTTCTTAAAAGTTCCCTGTTATAAGGGATTATCATAAAGGCTGCCACTTTACTTCGCAGTGACTCATACCAAATAACTATGGTGAGGCGTATTTTGTGTATAGAGCAGTTAAAACTCATTCTGTCTGGGCACACAGGAAGGGAGGGGAAACATGAGGGATGTTGTTTAACCCATACGCAACTTCATTAACCTGCCTCACCTGGGAACCTCGGGCAGTAACTGTGCAGTGCAACCACAGGTCATGATTTCTTCTGTCAGTGCCATTTTTGGAGGGTTCTCAGGAGCCCCAGGGTGTTTCTTAGCTGGGGTGTAACTTGTTCCTGAGATCCCATTGCTGTGTCAGTCCTTCCGCCTCCAGGCTGGGGGAGGAGTTATCTACTCCTGGCTATTAGGGGACTCTGGCCATTTTCCTGCAGCTTCTCTAGTGGGTATTCTAGATGTCCATCTGCAGCTTTTGATCAGAAAGCACTCAGGTCCTTTGTGAGTGAGGAGTGGGCCCCCACGACCACAGTAAACTCGTGACACTTAGGACCTTGTCCCCAGCCCACACTGCCGGTTCCAAAAAAGATGGCATGGAGTGCCATACCCTTATTCCTAGGCACGCAAGTGCCCAAGGAAGAGCAATTAATGCTATGACCACAGCAAAGTGGAGTTTCAGTGTTAAGTGTCATGATTTATTAATGCAGTTCTATCTTGCATGTTTATATTTCTAAGTTTTCCTGTTTGGACAACTGTTCAGACTGTTTGGACTGAAAACAAAAGCTTCTGGCGTGATAATGAAATGACTCAAAAATGTAGATTTTTCCGATGCAGTAGATAATCTGATTTTTGTTCCAGTGCTTCCAACATTAAGTTGCAGATAGACACTAGTATACAAACAGTATTAGCAGTTACAGTTAGTACATTACAATTTTAATGGATCTCAGCAGGCTGTTACGTGTTTGCTGTGCCATAAGCTTAACTTATGCCTTAAGGTAAAGGAGGATAACAGATCTCTGAATCATATTTCTTGCCTCCCTTCAGCTACAACATTCCCATTAGTAATGCTGCAACTTTTGTTAAGGCAAACAGTGAATGCGTCATTGATCTCTGCCCACAGTATTGTAACACCTATAAACAGTGGTAGACAGGCATTACACATGGGCGGATGGGTAATGCAGGGAAAAGGCTGTTTTTTTTTCTTGCACATGTTGGAAGCTACATTTTATTTTCTTCTATCGGGGGAGCTGGCACAGATGAAGAACCCTCTTCACTGGGATTAAAATTCTTCTTTAATTGCTTCTCTGATAATTATAATCTTTCTGTTAACAGGCATTCTTCATAACTGCTGTGAAGCCTACAATGTTGGGCTCCTAGAAGCAAAAATATTTTCTGGCCCATCAAGAGAGCAGTTTGGATATTCAGTTCAACAGTTTATAAATGAACAAGGCAAATGGTAAGCAGTTTGAACACCTTGTTATATGTCCAGTTAAAAAGTTAAGGAAAAAATGTTGCAACTGCTTTTTCTTTTATAATTCCAAATTTCACTTAAATGTGTTCCAGTTAATTCCTTTTTATATTAGAGTTATCTTTTTGCTAGTATGTACTTACATTTTTAAAACAAAAGTGAAAATATTCCAAAGACCTATGCATGTGAATGTTGAGGCTTTTTTCCTTTACGCAATGCTGTCTGAAGTCTTCCTTGCTGTTAATCTTTTACTTTCATCTCCAATACAACAGTTTGCTCAGACTCACAATTGCTGTAGAATTTTAGCTTTCCTTTCATTCCTTCGTTTGCCAGTAGCATCTCTGTTACACATTACACATTTGTGGGATATTTTTTCATTTTAACATTGTTGAGGTTAAAACAAATGATTAGGACTGGGAAGTTCTAATGATGAATATTAAAATTAAGTGAACTTAAATTTGTGTCATTTTGTGTCTGACATAGTATTGTCTTCGCTTGTCAAGGGATGAAATATTTGGATGCGTATCACAACACGGTGCTAGCAAAGGCCTTGTGTCCGCTGCATCTCTTCAGCCATAAAATTTGATGAGAGTCCACTGTTGCCACAACATTGGCCTTGAGTAATTAGTAAAATATTTTTTCTAGTGCTGTTGGTTTCAAAAATAACTTTAAACTATTAAGCCAGAGTAAGCCCATTTAGTGGAAAACAAAGTGTTTCCTCCTCTGCAGCCTCAGCAACTGAGCTTAAGGTGTCTTTTATGGTGAGGGCTGTATGTCTATAACTAGTTCAGTCATACTCAACTACTTTAAGTGGTTATTTGTGTATACATGTGTTTAAGTCTATAGGGGAAAGTCACACAAGTTATCTATATTATCATAAGCCTAGATGGCATTTTAGATGTGTCATTCTCCGTAGATTGATGCAGTGTCAGAACCAAATGTCGTGGTTTTGGCCGGATTGGCCAATCAGAATGACAGATGCGCCCCCCTCCCCCGCTCCTCCAAAGAGAGGAGAGGAAAAGAGAAGGAGATTTACAAGTTTAGAAAAAGAACTGAACTACTTTACTGCAAATGTTAATAAATAATGAAACAATAAATAATAATAAAATAAAATATTAATATTATTATTATTAATAATAAAGTATACAATATATACAAAACCGTATCCAGCTCCCAGGATGACTATCGCATCACCGTCAGGCACAGGGAAAGTCCCAGACTGGAGTCAGCGATGGACAGGAGCTGAATTCTGGGTCTGGAGTCAGGAATGCTCGGGTCGGGATCAAAGGCAGAGGAACAGACAGGGTCCTCCTCAGACATCGGCCATTGAAGAAAGAGACTTGACCTTTTGATCCCTTAGCTTTCATACTGAGCGTGACACAGATGGGATGGAATACTCTGTTGGTCAGTTTTAGGTCGCCTGTCCTGTCCGCTCCTCCCTGCAGGTGTGACCCCTCTACGCTTCTCCGCTTCCCACCCTCTAACGGGGCAAATAGCGAAGTTAGCTGACCTTGGTTGTTATAGCAATAAGTATAAGCAAGAGCCTCTCTGCGTACCATTCCTTGGTGTAATCAGGTCTTACCACTCTGAGAGTGAACAGTTTCTGAACACTATGCTGTTCATTTCAGGGTTTAGTTGGTTAGAAAAGGCCCAGCTAAAAAGTAACATTACAAAACAGAAAATTGGTTCTGTTTTACCTCAAACCAGGACACCAAAATAGCCACAAGCTGGCATAACCAAACGCTTAAGTGATGATGGGCAGATAGTAAGTAACTGAACTCCTTTCTGTAAGAGGAAAGTAAGATGCCAGAATCGGAAATCCATGAAAATGCATATGCAAATGTTACGATTAAAGTTTGGAAAAGCCCGTACAAAAATATTGAGCTAGCTGAGACATTTGTGTATAGCCCTGCACAGAGATACATATGCAGAGATGTAAGATTACCTACATCCCACTGCATCTCTGGCATTACTGTTTTTACCATCAGTGATCAGGAGGTAAAATAAGTGGAGAGCAGAGCTGTATCCTCCGAACTAGGAGCTTGGCGTTTCCTCTCCCTCCCCTGGGTAGACTCACAACCTACCCCCACTCTTCACCTGATGTTGTGGTGGCTTCTCACTGTGTTTCTGCCTGCTTTAATCATGTATTTAGTCACCCATAGATCAGAGCTCTCTTTTTTAAATCTTCTGTGTAAAGCCATTGAAGGAGAACAAGAATGTCTGCCTGAAGTGAATTGAATGCTTTGGCTCATACATGGAGAGATTATGTCTGGTGTTGTGTACTTCTTGTAAGTTTTTCAATAAGCTTGCAACAGGAGCACTAGGTTTCAGAGTCACTCAAGCTATTTATGTTTTATATTTCCCTGTTTTATTTTAATTCCAATATAAAAACTCCTCCACTACCACTTTCTTGAATAATGTGTGGTGGAGTTTGGGAAAGAGTAACTTTGGATTAACTTCTCCTCTCTTCTCCCAACTATATGAATATTATGAATCTGGGAAGCTTTCCTGTAGATAGGTACTTCATCATTCATTCATTCACTGCACTGTGCCTGGCCATATCTCCAAAAGTCAGGGGGATTTCATCAGTTCTTGTTTGAGTAACCGTGACTTGTTAGAGACTCTTCAGTGAAGAAAAGCTCTTTTCAGTCTTCCTCTCCAGAAATCATTAAGACAAGCTTAAAAAAAAAAAAAAAGTCATGTTTTACTCTCATGTTCTCTTTATTTCTAGGGTATTTTGTTTTTCTTAGGACAACAGAGCTTTTTCTTGTGTGCATTATTTAAAAAAAAAAAAAAACACACAAAACAAAAACCAAAAAACACAAAACCACCACAAAACACTCAAGATGTTCGGTAGAGCTGCTTTCTTCTATGAGCAACACAGAGCCTGCAGTCCACCTGCAGAGCACTCGTTGACATGGCTGAACTAGGAGTGGGAGAAGCGGACTGAACCTTGCTTGGGATGCTGCTTTCTGTCAGAGGGGAGCATTTAGTACCGAGTGTATGCTTTTATGAAGAGATCATCATCGTGCAGCAAGAGTGTGATGCGCTTGAGAACTCTGTTGAGGTGCAGTGGGGCTGCTCGCCACATCAAACGCTGCTGGGGTGGCACCTCTCTCCAAGGGAGACGCTATCCGGAATCTGAGATCCACCAGAAATTTTATCACTTCCTAGACCTTGCTTCTTTTAATAAAATCACATGGTGTTATATTAAATACAGCTTTCGAAATCCTCCTGTACTCTCTGAAAGTGCAGAAAAGAGAGATATAGAAAAAAACAACAGATGCTAGTTATATTATTCGGATGTATTTCTGGGAGGTACAGAGGCAATAAGGGCTATAGAAAATGATAAAAAGAAGAGAACTTTTGCAGAACTGGGGCTGCGTGCAGCAGTATGTCATCACTTTTTCTTTGCGACGAGTTCAGAGTGAAGAGGGAGGACGGTCCAACCAGGCATGTAGAGCTATGGAGGGGGCTGGTACGTGTTGGGAAGCTATGACACAAACCAGCAAGGGAGCCCATTTTGTGTAGAGTCAGATGATCCAGGATAATTGGACACTGGTCTGCTATGCATCGACAGCATGTGATGCTTGTAAATAAGGACAAACTTGCAAGTCAAACACAGCCCAAGCTTTTCACGGTGTCTGGTAGGAATTTTGAAGCAGCAGCTCTTTAGTGAACTCAAGGAAAATCATGAACACCAAATAAACTCATCAATTAGAAAAGTTTAGGCAGTCCACCGCACAAGTAACTAGCCACACCAGAAACATCATTCAGTTTACGCTCTGGTTTGCCCTGTCATGAGATCGTCTGTATTTGGACCTTAAATTGAGACCAAATTCTCTGTTATTTTATAAGCATAATCTTTTAGAAAGGGGGATTGTACCCTGTCAAGTTCGTCTTGAGCGTGCATGCCCTGAACAGCATCTGATAGTACGTTCTGCAAAGATAACAGTACTTACTCTGTGCTGACACTTGATTTTACATCTGTCTCAGGTGAGGAAGATTAAATAGCTGTATATAGCTGTTAAAGTGCTTTTTCCTGCCCATATGTGTCTTCAGGCTGTAGATATATTGCACAACAGAGCTAAAATCTCAGTCTGCTGATGAGGTACTGTTTGGTATGAAGCTGCAGCCACCCTGCTCGGTTGTGTCTGCGTGATTGGGATTTGGAATTTTTGAATTTTGTTTCGGAGTTTATGTTACGGGATTTTTCTTTTTTAAAGTATTTTCTTTCGTTCCATATTATGTCAGTAATGACACCTTAATACGCACTGCCCCTACTGATGTATCACATAATCATTGCAGTACTGAGTAGTTTTAAAAATCATTGCATGCCGCTCACCAGTCACGAAAGCACAGCAGCCTTTCTCCTGAGGTGGAGTGTTGCACCTTCAGACTAAAATGGTGTTTTGCTGAAAAGACGCATTTCTGCAGCAACTTTTGTTGAAATCAATACATTTTCAAAACCTTCTGATTTTAATGACTAGGGTAATTTCTGATAACTTTTTTTTTTTTTTTTTTTTTTAACAAAATGCTGCCATGGTGACAGCTCCATGTTTGCAGTGCCAGCACCACTGCTAACACTGAATTCCTTGCCCAGGTTTTGCTTCCCTGACTACGTGCCATACAGTTTGCCTTTTTCCTGCTTGGAGAAGCAGCTCTGGCTTCTGGCTTCTAGGCCTCTTAAGTCTATCAGTCAAATTCTCTTGCCATAGCTTGCTGAAGTTTTTGAAGTTTTGAATCTTATGTTCAAAGGATGGAAAGTTTTAGATGATGCTAAGTGTTTTAGGGTGAGCAGAGAAGCATCTACAAGAGTGAAGAGTTTTCTGGTTTTCATATCTATTCATCACTTCCTGTAATTGTAAGGAAAAGGTCCAGATGATTTAAGAGGTCCTTTCTACTTTTATTTTCCGATTTCCTATTAGCCATCTTTGTGTTTAAAAAAGCACACTAAAAAGCAAATGCATGAAAAGAAAAAAGAAAAAAAGAAACCAGAAGATATAAAATGTGCTGTAACAACAGCTGGGAATTCAGCCTTTCGCCATGAATTCTGATTTTTTCTGCTACATCACACTTTGCCAGTTACTAGCTTTGTCATGGTGTAATTTCCCAGAAATAATTCCTGTTGCACTTTGATCTGCCACTCCTGCAGCCTGTGTGGTATGGCAACGCTGCTGAACTTTATTTGACTTCATGTGGTTCCATTGCTTTGTATACAATGTTGGAGACTGCTTAAGGAGCTGAATAATAAAATCAGTGGCAATATTACATGCTAATCACAATAGTATTGTGTAAAGACAGTCTACAAAGACACATACAGAAGTTTTGTAAAAATAAATATTTAACTCATGGCTGGAAAAGATTGTTAATTAATACACTGTACATGATACAGTTTATTTGGAAACAAGCATTTTCAAGTATTTTAGTACTCATTTCTTGCATTCTTTCCTGATACATTCTGTTTCACTCTGCTTCATGTGTATCCTGTTTAATCACAGTAAAAAAATATTTTTGTAGTTAGCAGGATGCTAGCCAGATACTCTCTTGCTGTCTTCGCTTCTGATGTTTCAGAAAGATACACATGCATTTTCCCAGAGCAGTATTGTGTAACTCTGTACTGTAATGGTTTATGTTAATTTTCAAAGGCAGGTAGGATTTGCTAATGTCTAATATAGATTAAGGCTCATATTAAGCTCAGGATATGAGAGAAATAATAATTAAGTTATTTCCTAGGACCTTTAAGGTTTGCAATTAAAAGTACAGGGCTAGGCTAGGCAGAAATTGGTTAATAACTTTTTCTCAGGAGTGTATTGATGGCATGTTAGACTAGTTAAGTCAAATAAGGGAAGGGGTTTAATATCTCAGCTCATTTCTGAAAATCACAGTGTTAGTAAGTTCTATGTGTTAGATTATGTGTATGGAGTGGCATTTCTTGGCCTACAGCATGGTTCTGGCATTTGGATTCATGGACCCTACAAGTCTACAAGGAGGACTAATACAGCAAAGGGGAAGGTAATATAATAATTTCCAGTAAAGGATGAGGAGTGCAAGCTAAATGAAAGACAAAGTTAAGTTTCCTGTGGGCACAGTTGGCAGGGATTTAGATTTGCGTTTAAAACTAGAAGACTTTGTCTTTTTTGGCTTACCTTTTTCCGTTTGTACCACACAACAGTTACAAGATTAGTTTTAGGGCCAGCAAAAGTAAAATACAGTAAAATACAGTGAATATTAAGTTCTAGAAGTGGATTGTGTATAAAGAGTGATGATTCCTTGGTATAAATAGATGTCTGGGTTGGAATTAATGTTGAGGTTGGGGGAAACAGGAGTTTCAGAGCCCACATTAGAACATAAAGCCCATGGAATGAGTGCAAATATGCAGGATGAAAGGGAGAGAACTGCTTTTTCTGAGCTCTGCGAATGGTGTTTGTCTCTAGTTTATGCTAATAGCAAGGATGAAGGTTGGAGTTAGGCTTAGAGTTAGGCTCGGATTTGGGGACGGCTAGTGCTCAAGCACACTTCTCCTCCTCCTCTCCTCCTCTCCTTTTCACTTGTTTTGTGAGTGAAACTATGTGCTTCAGGATAACCCATGGCTGCACAGCGATGCCAGTGCGGTGCAGAGATTTACAGTGAGTTTTGTGACCTGACAGAGTGATGCAGGGGGTATTTCCAAGGTCTGTTAAGGTCATTCTTTGAACAGTAGCTGTCCCTCTGCAGGGACTCTGAAATACATTTGCCTTCTGGGAAACTTAGAAAAAACATACAAGTATTTATAAATGTACACAGTGCAGTGTTCGGCTTGACAGTTAATGCTGAAAAGCTGTTCCAGTTTCAGATACAACATATGCAGTGCTGCCATTCTTTTTGAAAACTGTTTTCTGCTTCCACTAAAACTTTCTCTCTCCCACCAGCCCAGTTAGCATTTTAGAACTGTAAATAACTCTGTAGTACCTAACAAGGGGGGAGACGGTAACATCATGTCTTCCTCCTGTCAATCACTATTGACCGGCTCCATCCCTCTGTGTCACTGCAGGTGTTTGCAGGTTGTATCATCTATTGGCACATGACCAGTGGAGTAGTTTCTCATGAGCTCTGGTTATTTGGTCCCGAGCTACGGTCATTGTGGTTTCCTCTGTGCAGGAGAGGCTAAGTTCCTCAGAAGATCAGAGGCCTCCTCACAGCTAGTGTAACGTCCACTGTTTTTATATAGAGAGGTATTTATATGAACCTGAATTGCAGGTTTAGAGATGCTAAAAGTACACAAAATCCTGTTCCTGCTGCCTGCGTAATCACTGTTTTTCAACAAGGTAATTGAGAAGGAGGTAGGTATTTTTAAAATATTCCTACACACAGAAAATAGCATCTGAAGTTACCTCCAACCAAACCGGCAAAACAGAATAACAGAATAATTTGTGCTCTTAAGCTTGTGTTCAATTGAGATGAAATAAACTAAAAAAATGCAGTGAGCAGTATTTTCTTTGAGAAAGCTAAAAAGGACTCAAACTCTTCTTGTGCATCTAAAACTATGTATTTTTATCAAAGCCGTTTTATTCAAAATAGTTATAAAATTGCAGCAGTAAAATCAGGTGATCCCTGGAAAGTTAATATGATATATAGCAATTGCTTTGAAACATAATAATTTCATTAAAAGTGTTCTTTTTATAGTGTAATTATTTGCATCACCTACCTGTAACATTTTAGAGGACAACAGTTTTGCTTTTAGCAACTTATTGACCAATTAAAAAAGATGGTTTCTTACAAAATTCAATATTCTGTGGTGGGCTCCCATTGCTTGGTTTTTTTACTGTCGCATAAATGCATTAATTTCTACCATAGACTGTTCTGCTGCTGGGGCAAATACCCACAGTCTCTCCTTTCTAATCATCCATTTGATTTGTTCGTATCCCTTGAGATCATCTGCCTATGGTCATGTCTTGCCTTACCCTTATTTCACTGCACGTTAAACTGTATAAAGAATTGTCCTTCTCTTCCAGCCCTGCGCGGCTCTATACTGTCTGGTGGTTTCACTTGCTGAGAGTTGTGCTGAAAAATAGGTGATCTTAAGCAGTATTCACAGGGGCCGATTTAACCTGTTTTGTGCAGGCTTTCAGATAAAGGGGTCTTGAGGAGCAGATACGGGAGTGCAAACCTTGTGGCACCTTATGAGGGAGTGAGTCAGAGAAAGTGAATCACTTTGTGTTGTAGGCACAAATTATCATAAGTCTTAACTTTCTTCTTCAGGATTAAATACTTCACGCAGCAGACTGTTACCACCTGCAGTATTTTCTTTCTGACTCAGTGTTGTCAAGGTGTGGTAGTGTTCAAGCTCAGGCATAAGGCATGTGACTGGTGCTGAGCAGATCCTGGAGCAAATGCTTCTTAACAGCTAAAAGAATAACTTAAAAGGAATCAGTTAACCATTAAGTGGCAGGACAATAATTTTTTTGTCTCTCAGTCCCCAACATATGTATTTCTAGATCTGTGTGCATCCACATAGTTTAATAGTCTTTGATGTATTTCTTCTGGCACTACGACATGCTGTCACAGGAACAACAGTGTACGTATTTGAGGCAGCCTAATGCCCAGAGGCCTCTCCACCGAAGTTGTCCCTGGTGAACCCAGTGTATTCACGTGCAAGTAAAACTGCTGAACAGCTCTGGAGCAGACTCCTGGGTGCCTTAGGTGCTGTATCTGGTGGAAGCCTCTTTATCTGTTACCTACAGAATGCTGTGCAGTAATGCTGCTGGACTTTTCCAGTGTCACTAAAGACCTAATGAAGTTCCTGTTATTTTAGGTTGTTGGTTGGTTCACCCTGGAGCGGCTATCCGGCTAACCGAACTGGAGATATCTATGCGTGTCCTGTTGGTACGTCCAAAACCACATGTAAAACATTGAATTTGCAAGGTAAGTTGTAACGAATAATGTCTTGCTACAGTTGCTCTGTTTTCCCTGGGTTTTGTACCAGGCCGGTCTACCTCATTAAATCTTTTCTTAACCATCTCTCTGCATAATCTCAGCCTGTGACCTGTGTGTGTTTGTGTGTGTGGTGGTGTGCGTGTCTCGGGTACGTTCTCGGCTCCACGGCTGGTGCCACGTCCCTCAGCCTGGGCAGAGTCCCCGGCCACCGGCCTGGGCTCCCACAGCCGGAGCGGCTGGAGGAGGCTGCCACGCTCTTAACGTCACTTAACACTTGTTACATTCTCATTTTGAATCACACTTGGTGAATATGTATTATATGAGGCCTCTTCTGCCTCTGCGCGTTTGTAGACTCAGTATAAAATGAGATTCGCTTTTGGATACAATGAAAATCCAGGGGAGCAAAGTGTGCTGAGATGCTTGCTTTATGTTTATTTGTGGCGCGGAGCATTTCTGTCCTCCACTTGCTCCTTCCAGGTTTTTGTCCAAAGCCTGGTACTGGATCAGAGGAGTCTGGTGTCCTGAGGAATGTAGCAGTAGCTGCGTGGCTGCAGCTGCTCAGCCAGCCAAAAATGCTCAATAGGTAGACATTTTCTTCCTTTCTTTTGCCTCCAGCTCTCTTGAGGGCAGGTACTCTAAATGGCCATGCTTAGTTCATGTCTGTAGTTAATGGTTAGCAAATTTTTGACAAAGATTAGTATTCGTTTCCTTTGTTTCAGATCTGTATGCAGCCATTTGAAAGAGGCGTCTTAGATGCTGAGAAATCAAGCTTTCAAAAAGGAATTCTAACTTACTAAATTGCTTCTACATCTGATGTACTATTCTGTCATTACTTAATCTCTTTTTATTTCAGCTTTAATAAATATCCCAAATGTGACTGAGATAAAGGAAGACATGAACCTTGGCTTGACTCTGATACAGAACTCAAAAACAGGAGGATTTTTGGTACGTATACAAGGACTTATTCAGTACACATAGAAATTCCTGAGGAGAATAACAGAACTAGAATTCTCCACATTTTTTGATAATTCCAAGCTGAATTTATTTTATTATGCAGCATAGATTAATACATATTTTGCATATTTTAAAATATTCTATCCTACTGTCATTACCTACAGTCCAAAATCAGGAAAATTACGAGTTCTCTCCTTCATCATTTATCTAAATATCCTATCAAAGGGCACATAATTAAAGGCAAGATGACATAGGCAAGAATATTTCCACCATGGACATCTTTAAAGCAGTCTTGTATAGTTCTGATTATGGTATCAAAAGACAGTATGGGATATCTCCTCTACCATACACGTTGCAGAGTGACTGTTGTGCTGAGATGTTAGGATTTCTAGTCATGTGGATCTGTGATACGTTTTATTTAGTTGGTGAGCTGGAGGAGGATGCATTTTCTGTGTGTATATTCTGCAAACCACTGTCCGAGGAGCCTGTAAAACAGATGTCATAATTGAAAGGAAGTTAATACCTGTTTAATGTGCTTCTTGACGATCTTAACCATAAGCATGAAAACTGTTCCAGTGTGTATTCCAGTGTATTCCAGTTCGGTGCATACATTGTAGGCATGTGCAGTAATTAAGTGAAACAATAAACTACAGGCAAAAGAGCTTTGAGACTCACTTTTAAGCATTGTATTTTTCTGTTGCATCTTCCACAAAAGTACTCAAGTGTTTATTATCTTCATTACCGCTTAGCCCAGTTCACTGAAATACTTAAAAAAAAATTCCAGCCTTCCCAGCAGGTCTCTTGGAGTTAGTAAAGTTAATCGTAACTTCAAAATACAGCAACAATGCTCTTCTTGATTGTTTGTTTGAGAAGGTATTGATTTAAAAGTCTTGTGCTGTCCCATGCATACCCACTTCTAATCAGTGTCAGTAAGGGCAGTGATTTAAAACATCTCATGCAGAAAAATTGGTATTTTCTAATAATACTTTAACTTCTCTCAGTGAAAAATAATTTCTTGAACCATACATTATTGATTGATTCTCCTTAAATTGCATAACGTAACTAAAAAAAAAAAAAAAAGTTGAATGATAAGACATGAACAGTTAGCCACGTCTTTGGTGACAGGAGTTCTTTTTGACATAAGAGAGTGGGGTGCTGGAGACAGATGCTTATCTGTGACTCAGCCTCAACAAATATCCAAAGCCCCATGACTTAGTTGTGGCAATAATTAGACAACAAGCAGAAATGAACTGCTCATAATTGCAAGCTGCTGCCAGCCAGGGCTTGGCTCCGAGGTGCTGTCTCTGGCAGGTGGCCTCTGTGGTGGGCTCTTTGTCATATGCTCAGGGCTTCCTCCTCCCAGCTCAGTGTCCTCCTCCCTCCTGCGGCTGCTTCTCTCTCAGCCTCCCCCGGCTTGCAGCAGCCTGTGCTGCATCCCCCAGGGCTGCTTGGCTGCAGCGTGACCCAGCCTGGCGTGTCCGTGCTGTGGCTCGCAAGTCGCCTTGCTTCAGCGGCTGGATGCCATCTCATTGCTTCCCACAGGTATCCTAAGTAGAGGGCAGTCATTTCTACGCCCTCATTACGTTTTTCTGAGGCATGCTTAGTCCTGTTGGAAAAGTGCTTAAGAATTTCAATGGTGGTTAAGAACTTTTTTTTCTGGACTTCTGATCTAAGTTTCTATCAGTTTGTTCTTGGGACAGTGCTATGCCTTTAGTTGAAAGGAACAGCTCCCATCTCCCCACATGTAAAATCTCCCTTCCATATTTACCATCCCACAATCGTTCTGCTTTGTCCTCTGCTGTGATAAACGAACACAGAGTTTTTTGGCTGAAATGCGCTTTTTTAACATACACCTCCACATGAGTCTTTCCAGGGCTTTCCAGATGTAGTGTATGTGGTATTTCCATGTCGCAACTGCAAGTGATTCTTGTCACATATCTTAAGGCCGTGTTTGCTTTGCCTGCTGGCTGCAAGCTTGTGGTCACCTGCAATCAGCCAGTGCCCAATCCGTCTGCTACTCTCTCTTCCACTCAATGAACTCCCAGTTTATGTCCACCTTTCTTAGCATTAGTCCTTAAGGGCGAGTCTACACCCTTTTCTAATATTCCACTTTTCAAATTCATCAGTTCTTGATAATGTGATCTCCCTGTTTTCCCCTGCATTAATGATGCATCTTAAATTTCTGACTGTAACAGTGCAAGAACATTAGAGCTTTTCCCTTTTTTAAAGAGAAGATCTGTAAAGTTTATTAGAACATTTCTACTTCTTGCTCCAAGATCAACATTACAATTTTGAGTTACCACTAATACAGAAGAAAACTAGAAAATGGGCAAGTGAGATTGATCTAGAAAGCAATTTAAATTAAAAATAAAGACTAGTAACTCTCCTCCAGCTTCATAGTTAGCAATATAGATGATTTATTGTGTCCCTCTCACCTCTGTAAATATTCATCTTTTCCAGTAAAACTAATCATGCCCCATGTAGCAGCTTAAAAGAGCACTTACCTCAAGATCAGATAACGTAGGTAGACTTTCTTTATTTTGTCTAGAAAATCTGTAAGCTTGTCAAAGATGTTAAGATAGTTTGATGCAGTCTACCGCTGGTGAAGCAGTGTGTGAACCGATATGTGATTTAGCTCATTTTCAATTTACTTCTTTAATTACCTTTTTTTCAATATTCTTCAGAAAAGGGCAATAGTGCTGTTCACTCTCTCTTCTCTTCCTAAGTAGAGATGGTGCATTTTCTGTTTTCCAGGCTCTCGTGACTGGATAGAGCAATCAGAAAGTATATGTAACACAGCTGTCATTTCTTTCAGAATGGTTGGTCAGAGGTTATGTAGAGGTTATGTTTTTTTCTTGACCTCCTAACATGATTTTCTTTTAAAAAGAAAATCACCCCCCCCCCCAAACCCCCAAAAATCTTCCTCATGACAAAATACTGTCTCAATATTTGTCTAGATACTTTTCTAAAAGTCCTTCTAATATCAGAGGTGTGGCTGTCATGCAATCAGCTGGTTGATCCAGCTGAAAATGTTTCATTTTACAGAGATCATTTTCAGCAAACAGGCAAAATTATTTTCCCCGGAAGGCAATGAAACAACACCGGGGCCAAACTTGTCCTTTTAGCTGCAGCTAAACGGGACAGTGCGTGCCGTGAGGCTGCGTCCTCACTGGAGATGATTAAGTTTAACTTGTAAATATTTTGGCAAAGTGAATTTCCCTTGGGAACAAGGCTTCTCAAATCAATAAATGTGTGTGCGTGTGTGTGTGCGCGCACTGATCACAGAACTCTTCAGTCCGGTCACGCTGTTGGTGGCAATCGGGCGTGCGGCGAGAAAGGCTCCTGTCTGCGTGCTCACAGGGACCTGCATGCCCATGGCTCGGATGCCACCTCCTGGTTACTGGAAGTATTTCTCTGCACGCTTGTAAGCGATGTGCAAATAGCAACCCTGGTTTCAAACCAATAGTTCGTGGAGCAGGGGGGCTTAAAGCAGCACAGATTTCCTCATGGATCAAGTCACGCTCCCTAGATGTTATAGCGGCCCGTAGTGTGGAGGGGCCAGCTTGCAGAAGGAGGCACTAGGATGATCATGAATAGAAAATCCTTTACATAAGAAAGTCTATGAAAGGGGTTATTACGCTGTCGCTGTGATTGCAGGGAGTTTGGCCTGATAACCCAAGAGGTCTTCTCTGATCCAATATGCCTGTAGTCCTGCTTATTGTGCTTTTGTATATGACATACAGTGAGACAACTATTTGTTATTTTTATAGTTTCTTTTTTGTTGTTATTTTTAAAGACTTGTGGTCCCTTGTGGGCACAGCAGTGTGGAAGCCAATACTATGCAACAGGAGTCTGTTCTGAAATCAGTCCAAGTTTCCAGATCCTAAGAAGCTTTTCTCCTGCTGTTCAAAGTAAGGCAACATGTGCAAAACAGATTCAATTAAAAAAACATATCAAACAAAATCAAGATATGTTGGGGACTCTTGGTTGGGTCCCCCCACCCAAGTTGGGACACTCAATCAAGTGTCGGGGACTCTTAATTTGGGATTTTTTTTAAAAAAAAGTACATGCAAAAAGCAAAGTCCTGTAATTCACACGTAAGGACTGACAAATCATGATCCAATGCTGATATAAATATGGACTCACTGCTCGGAATTCAGAGGCATTGCACCAGTGCAGGCTCAAAATCTGCATATACGTCTGTTGAGTCCTCATTCTGGCAAAACCTTCCTGATCTGAAGTGTTGCCTGTGTGAGACCTAAATATGCACCTCTGGATTTAGCCAAAGAGTAGTAAGTACATTGAGGTTCAAAGTGCATTTAATCTCCAATTTTATTTTTGT
This sequence comes from Fratercula arctica, assembly GCA_947846985.1. Lineage (NCBI taxonomy): Eukaryota > Metazoa > Chordata > Aves > Charadriiformes > Alcidae > Fratercula > Fratercula arctica. Next base: position 18,820,749 of record CANTUZ010000026.1, read on the forward strand.
TTTAGAGTGTTCCTCTGTCATAGATATTGTGGTGGTTTGTGATGAGTCAAACAGCATTTATCCCTGGGATGCAGTGCGGGCCTTTTTGAAAAAATTTGTACAAGGCTTAGACATAGGCCTTAACAAAACCCAGGTAAGTCAAAGATATCTTCGAGGAAGGAAAAAAAAAAAAAAAAAAAAAAAGCCAGTGGCTTTTATTTAGCATTTTTAAAGGAAACCAAGTGTGCTTCAGTGTAATTATAGTACCTCCCCCAAAGCCACAGGTTATGCAGTTGTCCTGTAAATTTCGGTATTGAGTTTTTTATCTCACAGCTAACCTATTTTAAAAGGGATTAGTAATTTGATTCAAAACATAAACCAACTGAAGTAGATGTTTAGATCATATCTAGTGGAGTCAGATCTTTTTCATGCATTAGGTGTAAAAGTAATTAAAATGTAGTCTGTGGGGATGTGGTAAAAGTAGAACAGATTTTTTAATGGGCTTTTCATATGGCTCTTACTTTCCAACTGCTGCATCTTTAAAATTGGACTTTCTCCTGCTTGGTTACTGTCTGATCTTTGAGTTCTTTTTTCCTTTTAACTTGGTGATGGTAAGGAAAATTTTACTGCCTTTTTTTAAACGTTTTCTGTCTTTACAGTTGTCCATTTTCCATAAACAGTTCTGGGAACAAAGACTGGGGCACTGGAAATCTCTCTCCCAAAGGCTGCTTTCTTCCTTGGGCAACTTTGGAAGCGAGGTGCTTAAAAGCTAGGCTTCCTGCTCAGTCCTTTCTGAACCTCACCTTTAGCATCTTCTCCACTTTTTTTCTTTCACACTAAATGTACATCTTAGCATATGTCTTTAGTTTCACCTGTATTAAAAATAAATAGGGTTTACAGTGCTGTCAAGTAACTAACCTTTAGGATTGCCTTAGAAGAGATCAGATTGAGGAGCTGTCAGCTTGTAGAATTTTTGCTATATTCTCATTTTTCCCAGAGCTCCCTGTATTTTTGCTATCCATCAGCTTTTCCAGAAGTAACCAAGCATTTAATGCCTACTATTTCAGATTGTTTGCATTAACATATTGTAGTCCATAATAAATGACACAAGGTGTGAGAGCATGTTAGCTTTCTTTGCTTTCCAAACATGTTAGTATTAATTGGTTTCATTTGTGTTGAAAGAAAATTATAACCCCATGTGCATCTGCAGATCTTTTACTCCAACCTGACAAATAAGTAAGTGTCATGATTCTATGTAAATGATTGTAATGCGTGATGATCTAACATAATTTCTTTATTGCATAGGTGGGTTTAATTCAGTATGCTAACGATCCACGTGTGGTGTTCAATTTGAATACATATCAAACAAAGGAAGAGGTTGTTAAAGCAATGGAGCAAACACTTCAGAAGGGAGGAGATCTAACTAACACCTTCAAAGCCATTGACAATGCGAGGTAAAACACGTCAATGATTACTGTGCAACTGTTGTAGTTTACCTTACAAGGCAATGGTCAGATCCTGAATTTCATTCCTACTGGGACTGCATGTGCTCGGAGCTTCTGAGGAGGATCTCTGCACCAGGCAGGATCCTTCAGGTACATTTACAGTGCACTATGCAGAACAGTACTAGGATACGTAAACTAAACTTGCTGAAAAGCATGTCTTTAACCGTTTGGGTTGAACTCTACACTAAAGTAGTTCTGGTACCTGACAGAATTGTTTGGGCTGTCACAGATGTCTGAACATGACCGTGCATCAAACACTGTGGGCAAGCTTTTAGGAAAGATACAAAACCATTGAAAGAAGTAAAGTTTATCCCAGGATTCAGTGGGACCAGTAACATCCATGTTTGCAGGTCAGGCTTTGGTTGATTGCAGAGAAAATCAACTTTGATTGCAGTTTGTCACTGCAGCACCAGCAGCATGAGAAATAGGAAAAACTTAAAAACAATGTACCATGGCTCTGAATCCCTATACAGACCAGGTCTGTTTCTCGATAGGAAGATGCTATTTTGCAGTTGAATCAAGGACAGGACTCTAAGCCAAAATACATGCAAAATCAAATGGCCTTGAAAATCATACTTGGGGACAGACTCAGCCTACAACGGAGTTGGTATTTGCAGTAGTGTCGAGGAACTTGTTTTTATTACTCTTCCCCTTTTGTCTGACTTGGTGGAACCAATTCCTGGCTACTCTGGTGTTAGAAAACATTAATAATTCTGACCAAAAAAAACCCCACCTTTTTATTTAAACATTTATTTGTACAAAAATTGTTGTTTTCCCTGAATGTGCATTTCTATCAGAAATACCATCCAGTCTTACTTGGGTTTTTTAGGTTTTTTTGTTGTTGTGGTTCTGCACCCTTTATTACATTTCTGATGGGTCTTTGAGCAGTACTTTGAGAAGAAGCCATCAGGAGCATACTTGAAAATTCTTATTGCAGGTTGTTAATTTCCAAATAAAAAACACTACAGATGCACCATGTTCTAAGTCAGTGATGAACATATGCATTGCAGTATATATACCAAATACCATCCACTATAAATTGACATGTGATAAATGCAATATTTTATAACAGACAGTATGCCTTCTCACCTGAGTCGGGAGGACGTCCAACAGCCACAAAAGTAATGGTTGTTGTGACAGACGGTGAATCACACGATGGCTCCAACTTGAAGACAGTGATAGGTAAATGCAATGAAGACAATATAACCAGATTTGGCATCGCTGTAAGTAATACTGTAGTTATATATATTATTGCAGTTTTTGAAACACCATTTTGTTGTGTGTGTATGAGAGTGCATGGTCTATATATATAAGCTGTATATAATCCATACATTGTTACACTGGTGAGACTGAAACTAGGTGAAATTAATCTTTATGAACTAGTGAAATATTGGTCTTCTTTAACTGGCTGGAAAAGCAAAAACAATATTACCAGGGCAGCTTCAGTGGTTTTCTCCTTTGCCTTGGTTTATATATTTTTCCTATATCTGAATTGTCACTTGCATGGGAATACAGTCTGATAAGCAATTCAGTAGTATGAATGAAGGTAATTATTCTTTTCAATATATAGAATATTTACTCAAAAATACAGAAGGAACGGAAGTAACACCATGATTCCCTTCACTCTTATTTTTTTCTTTTTTTACCCAAGGTTTTGGGATACTTAATCAGGCATGAACTCGATACAAAAAACTTAATTAAAGAAATCAAAGGAATTGCTAGTCATCCAACAGACAAGTATTTCTTTAATGTGTCATCTGAGGCTGCTCTACTGGAAGAAGCAGGAACACTTGGAGAGCGCATTTTTAGCATAGAAGGTAAAATACTCAATATCTCTGAAAAATTAGACCTGATTCTTGCAGCTGATGAGCTCAGGATTTTATTTAGCTTCACCTTCGTGTAGTGCGGTGAAAACGAGGGGCAGCTGGAGCTGTGGGCTGCTGCCCGGCAGGGCTCTGGTTTGCACAGGTTTCCCCCCCTTCCATCGACTCCACCCCTAATGAGCCTGAGCTTCAAGTTAGTTTCTGCAGTTTGTGGGAAATATTCCCCAGATAGGGAAAATTTCAATCAAGTCCTGGGCTTCAGGTATCCAGTGAGGGCTTGTCCATAGGCATCCAAATGTACCTGGAGCTATTACCACCAGAGGAGTAAAGGTATCTTTGTGCTTGTCAGATTCACCTGTGTTTTTCTGTTAATGCTAAGCAACTGTGACTTTAGAAAGCAAATCATAAGACTAGGTTACTGATCACAGAACTGAAAAGCTACAGTAATGCAGTCTGTGTGGTATTTGCCAGGTGCTGTCCCCAGCATCAGCCACAGTCCTCTGTGAACTGTTTGGAGGAAGGTGCTGTAGGGGCGGCTCAGAGGCACTTCGTTTCCACCCCCCCACCCTCCCCCAAAAGCCTGCTTTTGAAAGTCAAATTTTAAAGTCAAAAATGCTTGGGAGACTTGTGATCTGTCCTCAGCCCTCCCTAAGGAGCTTTTCATGGCTGCAACCTTCCTGTGCTCAGCATGAAATCTTCTCTGTCACCTCCGTCTGTTCTTTACCAGACCTGTGCTGCTAATCAAGTCAAGGGGACTGGGTGAGCTCCCTCCCTTGGGTTTTCTGTACTCCCATTGAATTCCTGTTACCTGAGTCCCATCCATCTATTTTAGGAGATATTCCTGCATGTCACAGTATTTTTTCAGGACAATTACAACAGTTTTATAAGTCCTATATGATAGTAAACATTCATTTGAAAGTTGTGAATATACAGTTATTAAAACTGCTAATTTCAGTATATTATTAGTGCTTCCTAGGAAACATATGAAGAGATAAGCCACAGTGACAGCACTGTGCAGGCTGATTCCAGCCGTCTTTATCATCTTCTGCCTTTTTTTTTGGAAGAGACTCATAGCATTATGTCTCCATCTTGCTAATTTGCCATTAAATCCTCCAAATATTCTATACTTTAATAACTCTCAGATTTCTGTTGTTTGGAATTATTTTTAGCAGAATCGGTGGATTTGGAAAAAATATCATACAGTCCTTATATAGCTACACTCAGAGGCAGTAATATTGGATCTCTTGTGTGGGTCTGTAGGGTTAACCATATGTGAATATTTGTTTTATCAGGTACAGATCAAGGTGATACTTTCCAAATGGAAATGTCACAGGTGGGCTTCAGTGCGTATTACTCACATAAAAAGGTATGTGAATTTAACTATTTAATGATACATATAGATGTAATTACATAGACATGAATGCTTAGAAGTGCAACAAAATAATACTGATAAAACACAATGTTCAATTTTAAGATTTTTTTACGATCAGGAGAATGTCAAATTATTGCCTTTTTTTTTTCTTTTTAATTTGAATACCACAAAAATTCCTTCTAATAGATGTTGTATATACCTAAAATGAAAAAAATATACATTAATATGTGGAGTTGAGTAATATTTTCTTTCATGTAATGATTTTGAGAGATGTTAACCCAATTATTTAAGTGATTTCTGAGTTCATGTAGCATGAAAAATTCAATTGCTCCAAGATAATATTTTGTAGTTGAATAACTCAGAAGAATTGAAAGCATATTGTAAAGCTAGTATATTTCTAGGCAGTCATCAAGATGTAAATAAATCATGTCTGAAAAGAATTTGTCTAATATTTATAAAGTTAATAATATTTATTTAAAGCATATTTCACTTAGAAATTAAAAAGATTAATAAATCAGGTATATTTTTCTTGCTAATCAGTTTTAAGTTTATCTTGACCAAATAGGTCCTCTTTGTAAAATTCAGGTGTGGTTCAAGCTGTTTTCAGGAATTTCCTGAAAATACGGGAAGGTTGTTTCTTTCTCATAATCCTTAAAGGTGAATTAAATAATTTTTTAGAACTCCTCTGTATTTGGAGAAATTGAAGTTTTAATTTACCAAGCACTCGATGCTAGGAAATGGCAAAAATCAAGAAAGATTTGGGGTTGGGTTTTCTTCAGGAAAATTACAAATACTATTTTTACTGCAGTTTTCTATAACACTGTCTCCATTCAGTAAAGAATGTTAATAATGTGAATAATCTAAACCATGTTTGGTTTATGTGTACAAGTCTTAAGTATTTTTGTATCACGTATTCAGTATAATAAGCCATACTAATTTGGATATTAGATCTAACTGTTCTCTCAAGACCATCTCCTTACAATGCACTTAAAGAATGAAATTTTGTATCTTTTTCCATCAGCTTTTGCGTGCTGTCATTGGCACTTTTCTTGGCAAAAAGGAGGCTTTAGCTTTTCCTTATGGTTTTGTTTGATCCTCAGTCTTCTGAGGATCATGAGAGCATAAAAGCATAGACTTGGCAAGCCCAACCCCAGGGTGGACAGGCTTAGGAAATTATCACAGTGTTTAAATAAACCCATTTCATCTTGAGTTGCAGTGCCCCGGGAGCTAAAGCAGTCACTCATGCTCTCGCAGCAGAGGGGTGATAATCCCTCTTAAAAGGGCAGTAAAGTCCTGCATGTAGGTGGTAACTATAACTAGCTGCAGTCAACTGCTTGCTGTCATTAGACTGCCTTAAACACAATGGTGTAGGAAATTACCTATGGTAAGTTCCGCTTCGGTCACACTTTTTTTCTGAAATACATAGTTCTAAAATACTGGATTTTATTTTTTAAAGGATGTTCTGCTGCTGGGTGCTGTTGGGGCCTATGACTGGAGTGGAACAGTAGTTCAGGAGTCTTCAGAGAGCATCACCACCTTTCCAAGCCACGTGTTTGAGAAAATTCTACAAGACAGAAATCATAGCTCTTATCTAGGTACAAAAATACAAATCTGGAAATGTATTAAGATATTAAAGAGCTTGGGAAATTCTGCTCTAGACAGACTCCTGTTAAGAACTGATTTGAGAATATGGAAAGAACTTTGCATCCCCAAAGATTTTATTTAATGGTCAACAGTTCATTCAATGAAATCTTTGAAATCCTTATTGTGGTATAAGCTGAATCAGGCTCTGTCAGAGAGACATAAGAAGTCATGGGATTTGAAAAGGCTGCTTAGTGTATCTTACTGATCATTATGGGTACCTTCTGTCTCAGTATTTGTATGTACTTCCCCAATTACATGTGGATCAGAAGTTGATTGACTTGCTGTCGTTTCAACTGTCCCTTCATTTGGTCTTGATTTGGTCTTTTCCAGTTCGGTTTATAGTTTTAGGACTATTGCTGCAGTTTAACAGAGATCTTATTTATAACCCCAATATATTTTCTGATGCATGTTTTTGTGACCCCGTAAAGCCGCTCGGTTTGTCTTCTCAGATCATTGAAATGTTTTCTGCAAACCTACAACATGCCTGCGCTGGGGATTCATCCCTGAATAATGCTACTACATTAAGCACCTATGACTTTCTTATCCTTCAAGTTATTTAGTGAGATGCTATTTTTGCAACTAACTTGCTCTTTTCCCTATGGCTTAGCAGTAGCTCGTGTGCAAGTGTGACCTCTTCAGACTTCCTATTCTTCCCTTTCCTAGAATAATTCTTAAAAGGGCAGGTCATGTCCTTTCAGTACTTCTCCACAAGGCACAGGTATACTATAGAGTATCTTTCTGGAGCAAACAATGTTGTTGCCTTTTGTGTCCCTTCATTTCCCTTCCACCTCCCCCTGTCCCCTGCTAAGAGCCCTCTGTGCCAGCTCTCTCTCACCAGCTTGGGGCTGCCAAGTTAAAGGGCTGCCAGCACATCACAGCTTGCTAGGCTGGCCCCCGTTCTGCACTGCACCGTCACTTCAAATGGCTGTATGGTGTATTAATTGGGAATGCATGGCCTTAACTTACAGAATAAAATCCTGGGTTTGTTGTTGCTTGTTGAACTTCTAGTCTCCAATGATGTTCTCTCCCTAGAAAAAGAGTGACTGAAAACAAATCTGAATTAGACTGGTATATGTAATGACCAAAGCATAATCCTTTTAGACGGTGCTTCCTCACATGGAGCTTGCCAAAGACCTGCATATTCTGCCCAGTCACTGGGATTTTGTTATTTAGTTTAAACTATAGTCTTTATAAATAATGATTTTGTTCTCTTCTGTTAAAATAAATTTGCTGTAATTAAACCACAGAAATGTAAAATATGTAGTAATGCTAGCTTTATAGTGCTAATACATGTTTAAAATATTTGCAGGTATTAAAAGATGTTTCCTGAAAGCAAATAATGTTAGAATAATGGGAATGAGGATTAAAATCTTGAAAGAAGTTCAATCAACCTAAGCCCTTCAGCTGACAAGCTATTAATATAGCCAGTATTCAGTCTGTATTCAGCCAGTACACTGGGCTGTGGTTTAGTGAGCTGTGGGAAAATGCACTGCAAGCTTTGCAGAAGCTAGGTGTTCCTTCCCGGTTTGAAGGCTGGCCCAAATGTTCGTCTCGTATTTCTCTTTATTTCTTCATTCCAAGGATACTGTTTGCACTCTTTTTACTATCTCCTTCATAAGCATGACATTTTTGTGGTCTGCGTTTTACTGAATAGGCTAAACTATTGTCCGTGCTATTCTGCAAACCTGCTTCAACTTGATCTGGGTGTCATTGTTCTCTCCAGAAGACTATCACGGATTTTATGCATATGTGACAGCTTAACTTCCCATCTGGAAGCATCATTCTCTGCAACTAACATACCAGATTGACTCATTCTCTGTGCCTTTATGGATAACCAACTGACGACTTGTAGTTAATGGTCTCTCACACATGTAAACGTTGGCTTCTCTCCCCAGGTTATTCTGTTGCTGTTCTCTCGACTCAGAGCTCCGTTTATTTTGTTGCTGGTGCACCAAGATCCAACTACACTGGCAGAGTAGTGGTTTATGATGTTGACAGCGATGGTAATATCACAGTTGTGCAGTCCCAGAGAGGCGAGCAGGCACGTATATTTTGGTCATGGATGCAGATTTTGCAGGCATCTGTTTTTATTGACACAAAAGTAAATCACAATGCATTTGTTCTGAAAATTTCTCTTTCTTGCAGTGCATTTAGAATCCACTTGAACTCTTCCCTGCCACTAGACTATTTCAATGAGGTTAACTGCAATTCTTAAACAGTATTTTAGGAAGTCATCCAATGAGTGGTAAAAGATAGTGTACAAAGCTACTTAGTGTAACATGAGCTGGCAATGTGCACAGCCCAGAAGGCCAGCCATATCCTGGACTACAATATAAGAATCATGGCCAGCAGCTCAAGGGAGGTGATTCTGCCCATCTGCTCTGCTCTGCTCTGGTGAGACCCCACCTGGAGTACTGTGTCCAGCTCTGGGGCCCCCAACATAAGAAGGACATGGACCTGTTGGAATGGGTCCAAAGGAGAGCCATGAAGATGATCAGAGGGCTGGAGCACCTCTGCTATGAAGACAGGCTGTGAGAGTTGGGATTGTTTAGCCTGGAGAAGAGAAGGCTCCAGGAAGTCTTTCAGTACTTAAGGGAGGCCTACAGGAAGGATGGGGAGGGACTTTTTACAAGGGCATGTTGTGATAGGACAAGGGGTAATTGCTTCAAACTGAAAGAGGGTAGATTTAGATCAGATATTATGAAGAAATTCTATACTGTGAGGGTGGTGAGACACTGGAACAGGTTGCCCAGGGAAGTTGTGGATGCCCCATCCCTGGAAGTGTTCAAGGCCAGGCTGGATGGGGCTTTGAGCAACCTGGTGTAGTGGGAGGTGTCCCTGACCATGTCAGGGGCATTGGAACTAGATGATCACTTTAAGGTCCCTTCCAACCTAAACCATTCTATGATTCTGTCAACACTTCTAGTTGGGAAATACTCAGTGAGCTCCACTCTGCCTGAGAAGTTGTGAAGTAGATGACATCAAGTGAGAGATTTGGACGCTTATTCTCTTTTTGTCCCCTTGGAAAAGAGCAGCAAGTTTAGATGGTTTTGGTTTGTTTGTGGGACAAATCTGAGAGTAAATCAGAGATTGTGTCGTTTCATGTGCACAGTTTAATATAAAAAAGTATACCTTCCATAGTTTAATCTCTGTTTGCATTGTTATTGTCGAGTGGTAGAACCATAGCAGCAGTTACGGGGCAGAAACAGTGGACACGTGATAAGGATATGGTTCTTAAAACACTGGAGTGTGCTATATAGTCACTTCATTCCACTGTGCAGTTTCAATCATTAGTATTGGACTATTTTGGGGTGTAAGTTTTTGGAGTCAGGTGCTAAAATGTTATGCTTTACAAAATCCACGTACAAACACGCCTCTCTTACTGCTGATTTCAGATTGGCTCCTACTTTGGCAGTGTGGTGTGTTCAGTGGATGTTGACAGGGATTCTGTGACGGATGTGCTGCTTGTGGGTGCACCAATGTTTATGAATGACCTGAAGAAAGAGGAAGGGAGAGTATACATGTTTTCCATCACAAAGGTAAGAATGGCGCTGTAGCAAAGCTGGAATTGGCTTCTTGCCTCTCCATCCATGATAAGTGCTGATATCTTCATTTGCAGCTGTAGGGATTTACTGTTCCTGGACTACAGTTTTACCAAAGAAAAAGCAGTCCAAACTGCAGTAGTACTTAGTGGCAGTGTCTGTTCTGTTAAATCAGAGGGCGATCAGAAGAGCGATGTTGGCCCCACAGCCAACTGGTGCAGCAGACTCGCTCAAGCCGGCATTGCTAAGTTCTTTCAAAGCACACTGGCCACGTGCATGCTAAAAGGCCTTTTGGCCCTGGATCTTTTCCAGACCTCTTAAGTCACCATTTAGTGTGTCTTTTTCAAAGTGTTAAAAATATTGCGAGCAGTGTTTTTGTAACGAGAAACTGGGCATGTGCTTTTCCCCGGGTGTGGCGTAAGGGCAGGGGTAAATGGTGCCAAGCCTGCCTGGTCAGAGGACTGCGGATGGAGACCGGAGCCCTGCCCAGTGCAGTCTTGTCCATTCGGCTTTTCAGGAGCGGATGCAAACTTTCCCCAGAACTGCTTGTGCGTGTAATCTGGGAATAAGCCAGCTGGAACAGACCCAAAATGCAGTCAATAGCTAAGGACTATTAGTGACCAGGGACCTGCTGCTCTAGGTGGGTCCCTGGTCCTGGTTTTAGGCACTGTGCTAGGGATTGTACACAGGTAGAACACAAAGTTGAACATTTCTCTAAGAATTTTAGCTGGAGGCTAATTTGCTAATTAATTGTTTGCCATTTGATTTTGGCAAATCTGTTCAACACCTAACAGTATTCCCAAAACAGTTCTAATAAATGCTCTTCTGCCAGTTTTCTGCATTGTTTCGTAGACTTTCACGCTGGATGGTCGCTACTACTTGTGTTGTCTCCTTTGTTGAGTGAAGCTATGTTATTTGTTTGATGGTTGACTGACTGTTTTTTATTTAGACCTGTAGTAGGTGTTTTCAGAATATCTGTATTAACAGTCCTAAAGCCTGTGGCACTTTCAAACAGTCTCTCAATCAATCATTGGGTGTGTGGATATGCAAAGTAAATTAATACCTGCCATCCATCAGAGAAAACAGAACACGTCTGTTTTACTGGGTAAATTGCGATCAAATAAACAGAGAGGAAGGACCACCCTTTCAGCAGCAGCTCACAGTCAGATCGTCCTGGAGCAACAGGAATCTGTACCCTAAGGCAATTTCAAGGTAGATGGAGGTGCTGGAAGTAGTACTGCTGGCAGCTGACGTTGGTCTTTATGACTGTGGAATTAGACATGAAATACGGAAGAAAAATGAAGGAATCTTTTCTTCATGTTTTGAAAACTGAATAAATGGGAAGACTATCCTCACAACATTTATTCTTTGTCAAATGTTAGGTTTAAAATTATTTAAAAAGTAAGACTAATGAAAGAATTTTTTATTTTTTTTTTTTTTTTTTTTTTTTTTTTTTTTGTTAAAGAACCTGGATTTGTGCAACTTATCCATGCTGCGCAAATAATACTTTTCTAGTCATTTTTAATAAATAACTTGGCTGGTATTTCTAAAGTATTAAGCACAGCATGGTAACTGAGGTTAAAGATGAGAACAATATTTGCCAGAGTGTTGAATTTAAGCTAGTGTGAATGTGATTATTTAACTGTAAAGATCTCCAATCTTTCTTGCTTCATTGGCACTGGAGAGGTCAGGAGTTTAGCATTTGAACACATGTTTTTTGCATTAGTTTAGTTAGGAAATTCCATTTCTGTTTCAAAGAATTATGTCCAGTTACATAATTTCCATTCCCTCTGCATAAAAACTGGTAATCCAAAACTGGAAACTGTATTTTTCAATGTATTGTGAAACTTTCAGAACAGTCAGATGAGGACAGTGAGAGCATTTAAGCTTCATACATATGGTTATATTTGCTGTTAGTGCTTTGCATAGCATGCTTTAATTTTGCTGTGTAATGCTTGCCAAGACTCTGAGACATAATGCAAACTGAATGGGCAATACAATGGGGAAGGAATTCAGGGTTGAGCAGTCCAAGGGGAATGTACTGGAAAACAAAAATAAAAAACAATGCACATAGATGCTGCTCCTATGTCTAATGTGGTGCAGTGATAGCTGTGTTTTTGCTTTTTCTTCTTTTTCCTCTTATAAAGGGAATTTTGGATCAACAAGAACTCTTGGAAGGTCCGCAGGGTTCAGAAAACGCTCGCTTTGGATCAGCGATCGCAACGCTTACAGACATTGATTTGGATGGTTTTAATGATGTTGTAATAGGTGCACCACTGGAAAACCAAAACTCTGGAGCAATTTACATTTACAATGGATTTCAAAAGACTATACGTACCAAATATTCTCAGGTAATTAACTTTGTTGCATAGTGCTGTACTCCATACCTTTAGATCTGCTAGAGGAAAACAGAAGGATTTTGTATCTTTTAATTGGCTACTGTTTCATCCTCTTAAAGGATTACTGTTATTCTCACGGCTTATGTCAAGTTTTGTGCCTCACCTTCAGCTGTCAGCATGCCCTGTTGATGCTGTGGTGCTTATAACTGAAGCATATAGAGGAAGAGGACTTGCAAGGTGCTCCATCTGAGCTTCTTAGAGTTTTTGGTGGCTATGTATGAAGTCTGCTAATTTCCTATACGTTTTCTGACACCCATTATTCAGGTTTTTAGGGTTGATGTACATCAATGGAGATCAGCTAAATCCCAGCTCTGTAAATTATAAATATGTAGTATTAAAGGAAAAGACTTTCAAGGGCCTTTGCATATCCTATATGCTCATATACTGGTAATTGTAATGTCACTTTCCATGCAGACTTTCTGGTTGCAGAAAGTAGTTGTTAGAAGTCCTGTTAAGCTTCCTATTTTTTGAGTTGCTCAGTGTGAGATGGAAAAAGTTTCCAGTGAGTACTAGCTGGCATACAGCAGTCAGTAAATTGATCTACTCCAAAGACAGAAAAATCTAGTCCATTGTGTGCTCCAACAGGGCAGGAAAAAGTGCTTAGAAGCATCTGAGAAAACGTCCATAAAAGCATTTTGTTTAAACAATATATTGCGTATACAGGGAATATCAGCGAAAATCCATCACTTAGGCAGCTGTCTACAGACTTAAGCATGCTTGTGGCAAGCTCAGTAACCAAACTCTCTTCCACAGAAAATTTTAGGATCGGATTCTGCTTTTGGACAACGGCTCCAGTTCTTTGGAAGATCAGTAGATGGCCATAGAGACTTAGACGACGATGACATTACTGACGTATCCATTGGTGCTGACGGAAATGTGGTTCTGCTATGGTTGGTAAACTCCTTTAGAAAGGAAGCACTTAATGATTCCGATGCAAGCTGAGCATTTACTTAATTAAGCAGCAAAAGAAGGAAACCAAAAAGTTCTTTCATTCCATGTGTTCAGAGCTAACACACTTATTGCCTCATCGCTGCTATGGTAGCTAGCTGAAAAACGGCATTAGACTAAACCTCTTTTAAGCATGTATCATCTAACCATTGAAGCCAAGGCAGTGGTGGGGGGCTGAGGCAGGGCATGTGGGGGGAAGCCGGGTGGCGGAGGCTGCCAGGAAGGATTTGGGCTTGGATGGGGAGGGCCAGGAGACACTCCTGGCTGCTGCCGCTGTGCAGACACCTGGTCCAGAGGGAGTGGGGCTTGCTTGAGAGTGTTTGCCAGAGCAGGTTGTACTTCGGTAGCCACAGTATAATTTTGATAGCTGAACCTGAGACAGATGAAACCACTTCCCACACAACAACCTGCATGACCTTTACTGGGTGGTAGGCTGATCTGGGGGAGAGAGTTGTCCTGCAGGGAAAGGACAGAGAGTGGTGAAAGAGAGTTGGCACCTATTTCTGGCAAGAAACCTATCTTTTTTGGCATGTGGCCTTTGCCAGAGCAGTCTGAGTACTTCCACAAAATAAAGAAGAAAGGCTTCACAGAAGTCAAATCTTCTGCCTCCCTAAGTACTGTGTATTTTCCACTGCTTCCTTGAGGAGCTAAATTAAAATGCAGCTTACTTTCCTATCTGTCGCTATCTGAGGCTCCCCACTGTAAGAAGAAAAACATGACTGAATCGCTACTTATTTCATAATGAAACAAGATTAATAAAAGTGAATGGTCAGTGTGGACCTTTGGCCCACAACAGAACTGCTGCTGGTGCTGGTGGGAATTGCATTAAAGAAAATTATGCTCCTTGGAGTACCAGCATTTATTTAGATTTGATTAATGAAGATGATCATTTTTATTTCACTCTGGCATTTGGTCTGATTAATGAGTTTCACTTTTGATTAAGTGTTTGTTTTTACATGCAGGGTTCTTTTGAAACTGTTCTTCAAAATCTTGATTAATTACATGAAAGTTGTTTTTCTGAAAAATAGGAGTGTTAATTAAGATGAAGAATTACTCTTTTTCGCCTTCTCAGAGGAGCTCAGTAACTTCCCTAAAGGAGCAGAAGAATGTTACTTATTGGGAAAACAGGAAAAGGGCTTCATGCTCTGTTATCCTAAGGGAAAGATTAGAGCATTGGGATAAAGGCATTGATTATCCATTAATTTGACATGATAAATTGTTTATTGTCATTACTGAATGCTACTGTATCAACAAATTCACTTATATGCAAAGAAAAATACTTTTACCAGTGCCACTAAAAGATATTTACATTGGGAACCAAGAAAATCAATGTTACACTTACAGGTAGTAGTAGACAACAGCTTGTACGTTACCCAGTGCTCTTGAAAACCACATGTAACCTTTTAAAATACTTTGCAGGTCACGAAGCATTGCAAATGTCTCCATAATTGCCTCATTTAAACCTGAGAAAATCAGTCTGCTGAACAAGAACACAGAAATAACTGTCAAAATATGTTTTCAGGCTACATTTAGACCTGTTAAGCGAAATAATCAAGTGGGTAAGAGTATTTCAATAACTTGTCTTATATTAGTTTCTTCAAAAGTCCATTATTCAAATGAGTAGTGGAGATTCTAAAGATGTATTAGATTGAATGTCAAGAAAGGCAAAATCAGTGTAAAATTTAAGTGCTTGAGAAAGTGTTTTTAAGACCTGCTTTCATCACTGGCTCCATAATCTTTGAAAAGTGAGGAATTAACAGTATAAAGGAGAGCTGTAGCCTTCCTGTTCAGCAAACCCCAGAAAATGTCATTGGTGAGAAGCTGATTTTTTTTCCAACCTGCTGATTTCAACAGCAGGCTGCACACTTTTCTTCTCTCTTCAGAAAAAAAAAAAAAAAAAAAAAAAATCTGTAGGCTTAGTGCAGATGTCAGTGGGGAGAAGCTTTTCTTTTCAGAGGACAGGAGAGCACCAAATATTTCTGAGACCAGCGCTGGCCTCTCGTGAAGCTATTTAGTTAAAAGTACACGTCATGGATAACACCAGTTGGACTGCATCAGTGCTATGTGTAGTGCCTTTAGGAACTCATGATTGTGAGTATAAAATAACGGTGAACTTCCACAGTATATTAGTCATAAGACGAAGAGAAGGAGACAGAAATTATTGTGTGATTGAAGAGAAGATGGAGATTCTTTATAGTCTCCTCAGAGTTCAGGGATATGGTTGCAAGGCCCCTTTATCTAGCGTAATCCTGGCCCTGCTGACTGGCTTCTTGCCTGAGCTGCAGGCTCAAACAGCTGCAGTGGAGACTGGATTGATTGCCATTTAATGCGCTCTCTGTGGATGAGAACTTACGTCAGGATTTAAACCTGTTTGACGGCTTTGGAAAACACAAGAGAAAATTCTATCATTTTGAGACTGCGCTGTGTTTAGCAAGCTACGAAAAAGGTTAAATATTTAGTGTGGTTTGGAAAGCCTGGTCATTCGGTAACGTTGAGCGTAGTAATGAGATCATGGGCAGTCATAACCAGCAAAAAATGTACTGTTACTTTTCTTGTAGCTATAAAGTACAATGCAACATTGGATGCAGATCTCCAGTCCTCGAGAGTGACTTCTAGAGGATTGTTCAAAGAAAATAATGAAAGGTACATGCAGAGGGATCTTGTGGTACGTCATGAGGAGAATTGCATTCATTATGTCTTCAGTGTACAGGTAAGTGCAATTGCAAGCAGTCCTATGTAACAAAAATGATCACAGGAAGATGTTGGTGAATTTGATGCATGGTTTACTCAATGATTCACGTTTCTCAAATCCCCAACAACTGAAAAATAATAAGATTCTGATTTCAAAGAAACTAATAACTCAAATTCAACACAGCTTTTTAGAAGACGTTCTTAATTATGTACTTCAGCTCTGACATAACACAGAGCCCATAGTCCATAATTTCAATGGATTTTAATTTCCCTCTGAACAGGATCTTTTGTAAGAACTGACATACATGCAAATGTTTTCTCCCAAACAAACAGCATTTCAAGCAGACTTCTGGTGTATGCTAGGCCTACACCTAGGAAAAAATTAAAAATAAGAAAGTCTCCATCTTTCTCTAGAACCTTAAGACCCCTGCATCATGCTAGGTCAGGTAGAGGACTTCAATTCCTGCTCTGCTTTTCAATGCAAGTATCTGTGACTTGTTGATCACATTTAGTGCCATTGTGAAGCCATGAGCCATAGCATCCATCACTGAGAAACAGAGGAGACATTAGGTATAGTGTGTTTTAGTGTCACTCAGGCGCAACTGCTCTCTCTGATGGTAAGGCAGAGTGGAATAGGAATTTGACTTCTGCAGCCAGCTGAGAATGAAAGTCACCTGGTGGTGGCTTTTGAGGACCAGCTTCTGCAGCTGCAGAGAATCTGCATGTTCCTTAGCCCTAGAACTGACGGTGATGAATAGAGTCTCCAGGAATCCTAGGAAAACAAGTTTTATCATGGAAATGGCACTAAAAGCTGTTTAGCAGGAGTAGCCCACCCTAGGCAGTCTCATAAAATTATTTTGGTCAAGAAATCTAGCTTTGCACTGTTACTTTTTCTTGTTTAGAGCAAGTATGGTTTTACTATGCGTTCTCAATTTGCAGTAGAATTACTGATTTTACCGTTTGCTGTGCTGACAGCTATCATCTGAACCATGTGTTTTACAGGAACCTTCCGATGCAGTGAATTCCCTTAGTTTGCGCATTGACATTGGCCTTGCAAATCCTGGCTCCAGCCCTGTCCTTGATATATATTCTCCTGCATCTGTGGCCTACAGTGTAAGTATGCAGACTTACTATTGAAAAATGCATGGCTATACACACGTCCATAATATGTGGCTCCCACAAACAGCAGAGAGGTACATGCAAGTGAAAACTGGTGTTCTAGTTCAGTCACTGGGCCGAAACCAGGCATCTGGTGTGGGCTGGGGGGGTTGTCCCCTAGTTCCTTTTATACCTTTGTCTGTATTGCGTGGGCTTGCTCACACACGCACACACATACGCATACATCAGTCACCATGGCATAAGGAACATGTTGGTTGAGCCGTGTCACTGTTGATGTGAACTTGTAGTTGATGGCAAGGATGAACTATTTTAGGTGAGTTTATCGTACAATAAAAGAGTACACAAAAGAGAGATGGAACCCCTTTGATTACATCACATTTGTTGTACATTAACAATAACCTGCCTGCATTGTTCTTATGGATCAGTTGACATGCAGTAACATGTTATTCAGTGTTAACTTGTTCATGTGTCAAGAGTTTTTAATGCCCTTCAGAGGGATTTTCTTACGTGCAAACCAAGAATGTGCTTCATCTCAAAGGTGTCTGCACTCTGCTGTCTATAGATGATTTTAAAGTTGAAGTGCTGTCATTCAGGAAATGTTTTTGGTTTTTATAGATTCCTTTTGTTAAAGACTGTGGTGAAGATGAACTTTGTATCTGTGATCTTGTTCTGAATGTTCAGTGGAAGGCAGATGATGGGTAAGAGCTGAATCTGTGGAATTGTTGGGATTGGGTGTTAAGTTTTCACCAATTGGCTTGTCTGTAGGCTTTGGATGAATTTCTAGATGAGAATGGCTTTCTAGTTCAACATCTACTTAGAAACAGCAGGGATAAAAAATCAATAGCTTTTCTGTCTGAATAACTAATCAAGGAAAAAGAGGTATAGCAGGAACACAGGTACAGAAGTAGTACTCTTGTCATCTTAGACAAACCCAAGTTTTGGTACCTTAGGGATTGAAGGTGCAGTGACCATTCAGAAGAATCGTGTCTAGCTATGGAGACAGGGAGCTCGCTCGGGGAGCATCAGCGGTGGCAGCAGCTGTCTTGGTCCCTCCCGCGGGAAGCAGTGAGGATCCTGCAGCAGACTGTGCCACTGGGGAGCCAAAGTCAGCCATTTGGGCAGCACGTATTCCAAGTCCATATGGAGATATACACATACATGTACAGTACGCAGAGAGACAGGGCTACCTTTTCCTGAAGCTGCCATCCAAGTCCGCTGCCCACTCACTGCCCACCTTACCATCAGCCTAGAGCCCTTGAAAATTCAGCAAAGTGACTTTGGCCACACTCCTGGAGTCACAGAAGACAATGGCAGGGGTTGGACAGAACTGCCCATTGTAAGTGAAGATCAGGTTCGTGACCATCTGATGAACCTGAAAGTGAACAAATCCATGGGGTCTGATGGGATACACCCATGGGTACTGAAGAAACTGGTGGATGAGGTTGCTAAACTGCTCTCTATTATATTCCAAAAGTCATGGCAGTCTGGTGAGGTACCCACTGACTGGAAAAGGGGAAACATAATCCCCATTTCCAAAAAGGGAAAGAAGGAGGAACCAGGGAACTATAGGTCACTCAGTCTCACTTCCATGCCTGGTAAGATTATGGAGCAGATCCTCCTGGAGGTGCTGCTGAGGCAGAAGAATAACGAAGAGGTGACTGGGTACAATCAACATGGCTTCACCAAGGGCAAATCATGCCTGACAAACCTGGTGGCCTTCTATGAGAAGGTCACAACATCAATAGACAAGGGGAGAGCAACTGACGTCATTTACCTGGACCTGAGCAAAGCCTTTGACACTGTCCCGCATGACATCCTGGTCTCCAAGCTGATAAAATATGGCTTTGATGGACTAACAATTCAGTGGATAAAGAACTGGCTTGATGGCCGCACCCAAAGAGTGGCTGTCAATGGGCCCATGTCCAAGTGGAGGCCAGTGACAAGTGGAGTCCCTCAAGGATCAGTACTGGGACCGGTCTTGTTTAGCATCTTCGACAGTGACATGGACAGTGGCATAGAGTGCACCCTCAGCAAATTTGCCGATGACACCAAGCTGTGTAGGGCAACTGACATGCTGGAGGGACCTTGACAGCCTGGAGAGGTGGGCCCATGCCAATCTCATGAAGTTCAACAAGACCAAGTGCATGGTCCTCCATCTGGGTCCGGGCAATCCCAAGCACTGATATAGGCTGGGCAGTGACTGGCTTGAGAGCAGCCCTGAAGAAAAGGACTTGTGGGTGCTGGTAGACAAGAGGCTCAACATGAGCCGTCAGTGTGCACTAGCAGCCCAGAAAGCCAGTCGTATCCTGGGCTGCATCAGGAGAAGTGTGGCCAGCAGGTCGAGAGAGGTGATTTTCCCCCTCTACTCCACTCTCGTGAGACCCCACCTGGAGTACTGCATCCAATTCTGGAGCCCCTACTACAAGAGAGATATGGGCATGCTGGAACATGTCCAGAGAAGGGCCATGAGGATGATCAGAGGGCTGGAGCACCTCTCCTATGAGGAGAGACTGAGAGAGTTGAGGTTGTTCAGTGTGGAGAAAAGAAGGCTCCAGGGAGACCTTATAGTGGCCTACCAGTATCTTAAGGGGGCCTACAAGAAAGCTGGTGAGGGACTTTTTAGGATGTCAGGTAATGGTAGGACTAGAGAGAATGGATTAAAGCTAGAGATGGGACGATTCAGACTGGACGTTAGGAAGAAGTTCTTCACCATGCGGGTGGTGAGACACTGGAACAGGTTGCCCAGAGAGGTGGTGGAAGCCCCATCCCTGGAAGTTTTTAAGGCCAGGCTGGATGGGGCTCTGAGCAACCTGATCTAGTGGGAGATGTCCCTGCCCATGGCAAGGGGGTTGGAAGTAGATGATCTTTAAGGTTGCTTCCAACCCTAATAATTCTATGATTCTATGATTTGATAATCAAGGTCCTGCACTTTAAGAAGATGGTAATTCCATTTGGTTTTTAGAAACACCATCAGAGCATTTCTTATGTCAAAGGGTTTAGAAAGCATAGTGTTTAAGTGCGTAGAATGTAGGAAATGCCTTGCTGTGCTTGTTATTTGTTGTTGACTACAGCGAACAAATTTTCATGATCCACAGCTGTTCTAGTACCTCTGTTTACAACAATGGACTTTATTTTCCAACAGCAAACAGCAGTTTGTTGTCAGCAGCAAAAACAGAAGACTAACGTTCAATGTGAAATTGAGAAATAAAAAGGAAAATGCATATAACACCAGAATCCAGGCTACATTTTCTGACAACTTGTTTTTTGCTTCATCGTCTTTGCCGGTACGTGATACTCAACCTCACTGTTTCTGTTATTGCCACTGATTTTTGAGCTTCTCAGAGAAATTATTTTCTTTTTCTTTCTAGTAGTGCCTATCCCAGGAAAGAATGTGTGTGCAAACCTCTCTCCCAATTTATTTTCTTGGATACCAGAATTATTCCCTTCGGCATATCAGTTTATTTAGGTCAAGCAGAGACACGGCCAACTCAGCATAAAAGTTGGCAAACTGTTGAGTTTGACCTCACCTCAGTATTTCAGTCATCTTTTCCTCACTTTAGGCCTTGGCACCCACACCTTCTGCTTGACTCCCAGCAACATGCCTGAATGAAGTTGCTGTGACACAGGGAATTTGTATTTGATAAATCAAGCATGCAGCATCGATGATGCGGCCTTAAAGCACACACTTTGGATTTAGAAATAGTGTTACTGCCAAGGCCATGTGTTCCAGCTAGACAGTTAATCAGATTGAAATGATTGTTATACCAGAAGCTTCTCTTCTAATGAATTTTGTCTTAGGAAAAGGAAAAGAAGGGAATTATGCATACTATTTTGGGGAATGCAGTAAGTCTATAATCTAAACTGTTGCTCCCAAACAACTCATGAAGGATGAAATCCAGACTTCAGTGCTTGGCTTATGTGGTCAGGCTGCTACTGGAGAGGTGCATGATAATCCTAGGGGTGAAATCCAGAGCAATCCCTATACTGAAGGGAGAGGAGGGATAGGAGCATTCATCACTGCCCAAGAGCAGCATTTTCCTGAATAATGAACTGGCAGAAATGCTCCACACAGTGCGGAGGGTGCCCCTCTACCTCCTCATCCTGTTCTGCAGCAGAATTGCTCACTGCGCCCGTGTCAAAAGACCACACCGGAGCTAGGACTTTCTTTTGCTTTAAAAGCTCATTTGCTTAGAAGTATTTTAGCCCACAAGTGAAGCTTTTGACCAAAAATGTGCCTGCTTCAAGCAGGAAGAAAAGCTTAAGCTGAGAATGTATGGGTGTTCTTTTGGGGGTTTGTTTTGGTAGGATAATTCATGAATGGTAAATGTCTGGTAGGGATACTTTTAACAAAAGACAGTACATTTTAATGAATTCTTGTCAAAGTGATGATAACTGGCTATGGTCTGTGAGTTTGTCTTTGATGTAGGACAATGACATGCTAAATATTCTGAAAAGTAGTAATTAAACTCTTATGTCTTGTAGATTTTCTTATAAAAAGTACGATAGAGTTCCACTCTGCACACCAACTTCTATAGTGAGAGTACTTCAGTAGCTCTCAGGTCACGTGAATATGGCTGCAAAAATTTTGTCAAAATGCCGTAAAAAGCATTATAGGAGTTAATGCTGGAGGTGACCTGTACTCTTTAGTCTGTATTCCTTCTTCCAAGCCCAACACAGAAGTCTAACAAGATCATGACAGCTCACAAGAAGTTGCACAGGACTGGTCCTTGTCCCACCTTTCTCCTGCCTCTGTCCTAGCCCTGCCTATTCCCCACCCATCTGCTGTATCTCTAGGAATTACTGCCTAACACCTGTCTGTACTACTCCTTAGTGTAATACATGTCCTGTTGAAGACACAAACTGGGAACGTCCTCTCTTGCTTTACCAAAACCTGATACTAGGGTGACTTTTCTGTTTCCTCTGCAGAGCGATGGGACTGAAGTCTCGTGTCAGACAGGAACAGCACAAAGTACTGTCATTTGCCAAATAAGCTATCCTGTTTTCAGAACCGGACAACAGGTACAGCTAGCGTGTTTAAATAACCTTGAATAATACCCAAAAGCTTTTTTGTTGTTGTTTTACCCTAAATCTGCATTTACTGCTGGTGAGGATTTCTTAGATTTGGCAACAGTTAACTTCCCGTTGGGTTTCAGAGGCATTAAAAGAAGCAAACTAAGGGCTAAGCTTCTAGATTAAAGGAAAAAAAGGCTCTTGAAGCACATTTGTCCCTACCCACAGCTTTCAAAAGCTACTGTAGCTTTGTAACTCTTGGAGGGTGAGGGCTGGGGGCAGAAGCAGAGAGCACCATGCGTGGCCTTCTGGGAGCTGAGCACAATTCCCGTCAAACCCCTCCTGCTGCGTGAACCTGGGGCAGCTCCCTCTCCTGCGCTGTGAATTTCATCTCTCCAAAAAGCAGCATTGCTTTGAGGGGAGAGGGCTGGCCAACACAGCCCTATGATAGATGGTACATCTTTTTTCTCACGTATACCATAAATCTCGGTATATCCGTGGTTTTATGGAACTTAATCTCTTATCCCTCAAGGGAGAAAGAGAAATAGGCTTCCAGCCTCTAACACAGTCAACTGGTGGAATGAGATTTTTGCTAGAAAGAATAGAAACATTACATTCTGTGGCAGGGGGAGCAAAATAAAAAAAAAAATAATTACATATAAAAAGTTAAGTTTGTTCTGAATTTCTGATGGTATCAAAGTGGACCCATTGGAACAAATGGAAGAAAAGAGTGAATCCTGAACTGCAACCTTTTATTGCAGCTTATAGCTAGCTATAGACAATTTAAAAATGCAAATAGCTCACATTTATGTAACAATGCCAATTTGTAGGAGAAAGTGAGAACAAAGCAATTCTGGAGTATTATAAATTACTGAAACATTACACAGAAATTGGTGGAGAATTCAGATACAGAGGGCAATTCTAGATTGTTGCACATATGAATAATTGTGTTGTTTTTGTGAAGTCCTTTGGATGTTGTACCATCAACTCATTTACTGCGTGTTGTCTCTTCCGTAGGTATCTTTTGATATTAGTTTTGATTTTAACCTGAAAAATCTTCAGAATGTGGCAGTTCTAAGTTTTCGTGCATTGAGGTAAAGTATATAATCGTATGAAAGCAAGTTAGGTATTAATACCTTATTTGTATAAAATAATAACACCTGACTTATATGTGTTTTGACGAACAGTGAAAGTAAGGAAGAGCAAGAATTGGACAACCAGGTCAGCTTATCAATTCCTTTGCGATATGATGCAGAAATTCATTTCACAAGGTATGCTGGATAATGTAAAGAGTCACTGTCATTTTGCCAAAACATTTGAATATAGTAACAGTCTTGAAAGGCCACTGGAAAGATAGTGAAACTTTGTTTTCATTTGGGGAATATTCGTTTCATAAGAAATGCCCATTTCATCAATTTTATGTTCTTCCAATACTCTTGCATGTAAAAAATCATGGAATGTGTAGTAAGAAACCATAGATCCATGATTACCTCTGCACAATTGTTACAGATGCTTACGTGAATGGAAGTGGTATAAAAACCAAACAGTGCTTGTGGTTTTGATAATATCATTAGTATATGCTATGTAATAAGGTTGGGCCTCTACGCTCAAACATAGTGACATTGGATCAAAACTGGAGGTAAAGTGATCCAAACTAAACAAAAGAACAACAACAAAGAGAAAAAAAATGTTCCAGCTCAAAGTCTCAGCAAGTCGGGGGGGGGGGGGTGACAGGGGGGGAATAATTATGGACATACTTGCTGAACCTGGACCAAAAATATAAAGGCTTGTTAGCAGTTTGAGATAATGATCTGAACTAAAACCTGAGGTGGCGCATGGCAGATTGCCCCTTGCTGCTGCTGCGTTGGCACGGGGAGCAGCACACCCTGCTTTCCCACATGCCTGCCCGGAGACTCGGCTCACACCTACCACCTTCCCTTCTGGTATCAGCCCTTTCCCCTCCCCGCGGAAGACAGGTCAGGGCTGTTCCAAGAGGGATGGGCAGTTTGTAAAGAGAGACAGCTGGGCAGGCAGGGGGAGAGGGACAGACAAAAACCCCTTTAAGACTGATCATATCACGCCCTTGAAACCTCTCGTCTTCAGCCCTGGAAACCCCCAGTGATTTGGGATGCACTGTCACAGTAATTAGTCTGTTACTGTTACAAACAAAAATAATTACGGTTACAGTTCAACTTAAATTAGAACTGACACCAAATGCACTGGTTTGACTTTCAGATCAAGATGGGATATTTTACTTTTCATCAAAGAAAAGATTGGTTTATCTTTCCCAATTACTGAATTTCAAGGATAAACTACATGTAGTTATGTTGGATGCACTTGGTCACCAGTTCTTGGTGAAAAAATGCTTTTGCATCCTGAAGCATTCCAAAAGTAGTAAGCATAAACCGATAGAAAATAAATAGCAATTATTCAAAGAATGGCAGAAATTTGAAAAAGAGGAAGCTGCTTAAAAATGCACAGCAACAATGAATTAAAAAACCACCGTAACTACAAGAACTGTTGGCCGCAAAGGATCACCTGAGCTGGAATAGGGGCCACAGCGCAGGAGCCATAATAATAACCTGCTTTGCAGCAGCAGCTTCATAATATTGGGAGGTCCTGCATTCACTGCAGCTAGGTGCACCAGTTTTGGAGTTGTGCAGAATTTTTCAGATTATTTCAATTGCAGAGAAGGATTTGAGTCAGCGATGCAAGTTCTTTCAGCTCACATGACACTTCAGCAGAAACAGAGTATTTGTTCCTAAAGTTAGCAGTGGCACAGAGACTACAGGAGCATCTGGCTCAGTGGCTAGCACAGCAACTTCAGCAGCCTCCTAGGAAATTGAGATGGTGCAAACTTGAATCAGCAAATTTAATTAGCTGAGAAATATTAACAGAAACTCAATGCTTCAGAAAAGGCCAGGCATGGAGCCTATAAAAGAGTTACTCAAGGAAAAATAGGGGTTTGAATTCAGGTGCATCTCCTGAGTATAAGAAAATGCAATTTCACATGCAAGTCAAGGCATGAAGGAACCCCTACTGCCAGAAAAGGATTAGTTATTCTTGGAGATGAATCAATTTAAAAGAACTAAAGGAAGTACACATTAAGCCAAGGTACAATTTTAAATGCCTGCCTTGGAGTTAGCTCATTTTTATACTCTTCCACTTAGGAAATATTTGTCTGGAGGTAGTTCCTTCTGAGGCAGGTGATATAGCTGAGGAGCAACCTCTTAAAATACATGGGTTGAGAAAAAAGTGTTGTCTTGCTGAAGTGAAGGCTTTCTAGGGAAAATCTCCTAATATAAATAATATAACCTAATATATCCTAATAATATAACCTAAAATAACCTAATAAACCTAATATAAATAAACCTCCGGGAGAAGAGGTGGGAATCAGTCTTACCAGTGACTCCTGCAAGGACAGGAAGCTGATGCTCTGCATCCTGGAAGGACTGGAGATTTGAGCGATAAGGAAGCAGAAAAGGCATCACATAGGTTTTCCTAGGAGTCCTTGTGAGGAGGCCCTTCAAGGAAAGGGCCCATGGGAGGAAGTATGGAGGATGGAAAAGGATCCACAATGCAGAATGGAAGAGCATAACTGATGAGGAAGCACCTCTATGAGACTGTACATGTGTTAATTTGGGATTGTACACACAAATGTTACTCAGATTAAATGGGGAGAGCCGCACTGCTAAAGATGATGGGTTTGCACCTTGTGCTAATGGAAGAGCTGATGTAGGAATAATGATAGCCCCTGCTCCTTGTTAACTCACTCCCCCGTTTGCTTCTTGACTGCTCAAATTAGCCTCCTAATGAAAAATAAGATGAAAAGTAGACACAGTTCTGAGGTGGTTCAGCAGATGAGCTGCTCACAGGTAGCAGAGGGATGCGGTGCACGACACAGGGATGCTTTCATTGTCTTTGAGCGTGGTCCCAGCTGGCTGAGCCCCTCAAGCATCCACAGGCCCTTGCACCGCATCCTTCCATCACACACCTGTAATTTCATGCTGTGGTGGGCTGCAGCAGCCCTCATGTTACTTTGGAAATTTGAAACCCATAAATATTGAAGAAAATGGCCCAGAGGGCTACGTGATATGTAGCATGCACACGAGCAGAGTGCTGTGTGTGTCTCCACACTCAGTCAGTGTGGAAATAAGCCTGCCTGTGGGATTAGGGCCCAGGATCTCCTTCGGAGTCTGTTGGTATTTGCTCTTATAGATGTACCAAGGGGGACCATTGGGGGCCCTTTTGGAGGGGGGAGACCACTGCAAGGCTGAAAGTCACAGTTTGTGGCCAGGAAGGGAGTTTGCAGTATGGCACTGAAACACCACGGGGTGCAGGAGGCTGAGCAGAGCCTGCATCTCACGCAGCCTTCCTGTCTTTCCTTCACATCCTCACTCCGGGTCTGGGCTTCAGTACACTGTGTGTTTTCTTAACCAACTTTGTAAAATTCAAACAGCGGTACAAGTGACTGATTTTTCCTCTGACTGTACTTCTGACCCGTTTCATGAAGGCACATCCAGTAACATATGTTTTCAAAGCAGCTGCCAAATTGAAATGTATTGTTTTATGGTTGTTAACTAGGCTTGCCAACATCAACTTCTATGAAGTATACTCTGGTCATAACATTCCTTCCACTGTGAATAATTTTGAAGATATTGGCCCTGCATTCAACTTCTCAGTTAAGGTTAGTAAATATTTCTGGTTCTGGTTCGAGAAGCTGCCTTACCTCCTCCTGTACCCTGGTCCCAAAACGTAGTTGAAAAAACATTCCTGATTTCATTGTCTGATTTTGATGCTTTTGAATCAGACAATTAAGAAAAAAAATATTTGCAAATAGCTAGGTGATAAATGCTTACAGTCTTTTTGAGGTTAAAGATTAAATTTGCACTTACTGCACAAGTAGAATGGGAGAGGGATTGGTCCTGCGCTGTTTACATATTTAGAAGATGGTTAATGCTTAACTTTAGGCCAACTTAGACTGTTTTTTCACAGAGCTATTTGTCTTCTGCCAACTTGATAAAGGAAAACAAGTCTTTGCTGGCTTGGACTTTGAAACTTGGAAGTTTGGCAAGGGTTAAGTGCTCAAACCAGATGCAAGAACTAGCCAGATCACAGCATTTATTACATAACTCAGAAAAACTGAGATCCAACTATGCAACGTGGAAGAAACTTAAATTATATTCCATTTACATTCCTGTAACTGCTACTCTAAAGGACTAAGTAACAGGCCTATTGGCTGTGGCAGAATATTTGCTTTTCAAAACATATTTCATGCAGTTAATAGGAGTTTTGCTAAGGAAATAAACAGGGACCTGAAGCTATACAGTACACTTTCTACTTTACTATAGGCTTAATGTAATTACTACCTTAGTAGGTGTCTTAGCACAAAAAACACTGATGCAAAAGGAGTCTAATTCTTCCATACTTGTACATGATTTCTGATTTTCTTGCTATACCAAATAATTTGTGCATGTGGAAGTATAGATACCTGAATTAATTGTGAGTTATTGGCTTTGCAGATAACAACAGGAAGTATTCCAGTAAAGATGGCATCTGTAAAAATCTATCTTCCAGAACTGACCAGCAAAGACAACCCGCTGATGTACATAACTGCAGTCACCACAGATCAGGTGAAGAACTGAATTACATAAACTGCTGTTTTAGGGTTTAATCAGTACCATAAAGATCAGTTATTTCACTCACAGTGTGGCTGACACTCAGAGAATCTATGCCCTTTTCTCCTTCTCCCTTCCTTGTAAAGGGAAGGGAGAGGACCACAATGTCAGCAGTACACTAGCCTATTACTTGGTAGATGTGGATTATCTGTAACTGACTTTTCATATGTCTCTGGAAGTCTTCAGCTGGGTCCTTCTCCAAGTTCCTGGGAAGGTTTTAGGAAAAGTGGAATTTTTAGACTGGGACAAAGCCTTCAGGTCAGTCTAGGGGGAAAAAAATTCCCGTAAGAGCCATTTAATTCTGACCAAAACCATATACAGTTTCCGTTTCCTAAGTATGCAGTGCTATATAATTCACAATCTAGCCTTTCACAGCCACCATCTCATCCCAGAAATATATATTATGATGACTATAAACTCCCAAGTATCATGTCATCCAGTTTCATTCCTGCCATCTTTCCTAGGCCAGAGGTGTTACTTGTCAAGCTCAGATAAATCCACTGCAAATAGGGAAAAGACCTTATACTGCATCTTTCACGAAAGAGAACTTCAGAGCTTCCAAAGAACTGGTGAGTAAGACTCAGGGCTGCAGTACCGCAGGACAGGGGTGCAGAGCTGATCCTTATCAGCCCACTGCTGTAGCTGTGGGGACAGCTGTGGTGGGGTGCCAACCACATCCTGGGCCGCATCAAAAGAAGCCTGGCCAGCAGGTCGAGGGAGGTGATTCTGCCCCTCTACTCTGCTCTGGTGAGACACCACCTGGAGTACTGCGTCCAGCTTGGAGTCCTCAGCACAAGAAGGACATGGACCTGTTGGAGCAAGTCTACAGGAGGGCCATGAAGATGATCAGAGGGCTGGAGCACCTCTGGACAGGCTGAGAGAGTTGGGGTTGTTCAGCCTGGAGAAGAGAAGGCTCTGAGGAGACCTTATAGCAGCCTTCCAGTACCGAAAGGGGACCTACAGCAAGGATGGGGAGGGACTTCTGGTCAGGGAGTGTAATGATAGGATGAGGGGTAACAGTTTCAAACTGAAAGAGGGGAGATTTAGATTGGATATTAGGAACAAATTCTTTCCTGTGAGGGTGGTGAGGCACTGGAACAGGTTGCCCAGGGAGGTTGTGGATGTCCCATCCCTGGAAGTGTTCAAGGCCAGGCTGGATGGGGCTTTGAGCAGCCTGGTCTAGTGGGAGGTGTCCCTGCCCAGGGCAGCGGGGTTGGAACTGGATGATCTTTAAGGTCCCTTCCAACCTAAACCATTCCATGATTCTATTTTATGATTCTCACACATACTGCATCTGCCTTAGATAAAAGAATATTCTTCACAGCCTGCAAGCACCAAATTTGTATGCACAGAATGGAAAGGGCAAGGGCAAAAAATCTGGATGTTAAAAGAACATTTATTAAAGTTTATTTTTAATCCATGCCTGTTGCTTCTCCTTGCTGTTTCCCCTGGAAGAACTGTAAGAATGTGAAGTGCAGTACCATCACATGCAAACTGGAAGACGTTATGCTGAAGGGAGAGTACTTTGTGAACGTGTCCACCCGAATCTGGAATGGAACCTTTGCTGCTGTGAGTATGAGCTGAGTCTTCATGAAGGATCCAATACTCAAATATTGCCTAACTCCTGATATTTTTCAAAGTTCAGTGAAGAGACCTTCCAATCTAGGAAGACCTTCCTTGACTTTACATTGCTGTGTGTGTTTTCCCAGATTGAAAACTTGAATCCGTAAATAAGTTGTAAGGCTGCAAAATGGAGCTGATGATAACCTTCAGTCCAGTACAAAACCTAAGAAAATGCTGTGATAATGCAATCTTCACAGCTGAAAAAAACATTTTCTGCATCTGTTCAATTCATTCAAGGGCAGCTACAGTTTCCACAAAACTCAACATAGGACAGCAGAATACAGTATCATCATAGCCTGGAAAATAATGTTGCTTTTAGCTTTTGAACACACAGCCTACATAGTGATCATTTTAGGTAACATCAAAATACCAAAAGCCTGTTAGTGCTGCCAGTTGTATTTGTTAGAAAAGGTGTGGAAAATTTTTTTAATTGATTTTTTGTTTTTATTACAGTTAGTGTCAAGGAAACAGTCCTTGCTTAAAGACCTACAGGATGCTTAAAAATATCCATAAATAATATTTTGACTTTCCCATTTTAAATCACCGTGTGTCCTCCAGGATATAACTCATCATGAATTACCAGACTTTTGAAATGAGACCGTGTTTGCTTCTTAGCTAGGCAACCAACCAAACTGTCTCGGAGTCCTCGGTTTGCCTACAGTGTCAGGAACATGACGCAGTCTCCTTAGTTTGTCTGGCGAGTCTTATGGCAGGTACTGACATTTAACAGCAGGGCTGTTGTCCGCTTCAGCATTCGGGTCTTAAAAGGAAAAGGTCAGGTTGATAATGTAATATACTTAGGCAAGCGTGTGAAGGAAAGCATCTGTCTATCTTTAAAGTTTGTATTTTTCAAATCAGCTGGATCAAGACCACTTGTTAGTGCTGTCAGGTACGCAGAAGGTGGAGACCTGAAAAAAAGGTTGGTACCCTCGCAAGAAACTGAGTGGAAATAATTTGTTTACCAGTGTGCAATGAGAAGATCACACGTCACGGTTTTCCTCTCATCTCCCGTTTTGTAATTGTCTATTTGATTGTCAGTGTTCAGTGCAAATAGTCTTTCAAGCACTCAGTAATGCACATAATCAACCTTTTTATTCAGTGGCAATCAGCCATTGTCCAAGAAGGGGATAGCATGCTTGCTGGTACCTGCTAAGCAAAGCAAAGAAAGATGTGTTCAGGAATTAACAAGGTGTTTTGAACAGTGCTCAGGCAGGTTTCTAAACAGGAGGGCAAGACAGACCACTTCAGCAGACGGCCACAGTGCAGGCACACAATAAGTGCGTGCTGCAGGGACAGCCAATGCAGCGTGCATCAGCTGCTGCAGACCCACGGATGCTCACGTTCCCTGTGTCAAGCCCACCATACCCGGCCCTGCCACAGAGAAGTGGCTGAGGAGGCAAAGTGACAGAGCAGGCATTGCATTTAGCATGGCTGGTGAGTGCTCCTGTGCTCCCATGAGGCCGTTCCCGGTGGTGCTGTCGGAAAGGGGGCTCTCCGTGCCCGCCGCGCAGGGAGAAGAGCATCGGTGAGCTGGCAGTGTCTGCGCAGCCACCTTCCTCTGCCTCTCCACACACGCGCAGGGGGAACTGGGATCTGGCACAAGGACCCTTTTCAAATGAGACTTGGCTTAAGATTTTTGTCATCTTTGTTTAAGCTGAGGGGGCGGTGTCAGAATTTGAGCAGTGGAGAGGAACAGATAGTGATAGGAAAAAAATAAATGGGGAAAAACAGAAGCATTGGATAGAGGTGAGGGGGGGGAAAAGGGAAAGAACATCCAGTTTCCATTTCTTTCAAAGGCCAGAGATACATCCCCATCTGTCTTTTGTCGCTGAGCTATTTCTCCCTTTCTCACAGGAGATCCCCCCATCTCTACCCTACTAGCAGCAGTGACAGCTTTGAAATAATTATTAAAATGGATATATAATCAAATTCTTCTGTTCAAGAAACTATTAGTTCAAGGAAAAAGGGACAGTTCTCCAGTTTCATGGCTAGTAAGAACAGCAAAATTAAGTCTGGATTACTGATACATTATTACTTTCATAGACATGTTAGCTTGGGACAAATAAAAAGATTGTTTTAATTTTCTTAATACTGTGATTCTTTTCTGGTTCTAAAATCCTCATTTCAAAGCAAGAGAATTATTTTAGGATGTTTACATTCTAATCAATTTGCCATGTAATACAGCTTTTCAGTTGTTTGGTTTTTTTTTAATCTTCTTTTTCAGTTAACTTTCCAGACGTTACAACTGTCTGCAGAGGCAAAAATCGATACACATAACCCTGAGTTATTTATAATTGGAGAAAATACCCTAACTGTAAGTGATAAGTAAATTTTTTCAACTTCTCTATCTTTAACTGTATTAAAGTAATAATATATAATTTCCAGTGTCCTTTAGGAATACAGAGCAAATTACAAACTCTAATGATATTTGGATTATCTTGAACTAATGTATCCTGACTCTATACAACCTCCCTTAAGTTACTGAAATGTTCTCATTTCAGCCAACTGCTATATAAACCAGACTTACTTAAAATCTGTATATCTGAAATAGACTGTAGAACTATCAGTAAAACTCTGCTAGAAACTTAGGAAATTTGTTCAGCTTCCTGCTCATGATAAGATCAAAATTTGGACTGACCTCTGCAATGGAACTAATTGTTGTAGATACACGAGCTCTGGGAAACATTTTTGCAAGTCTGATTTATAGCCTCACTTCTGTAAGTGTGTTTGGTTTGATGTTTGTAGACAGACGTTTGGTACAGATCTCCAGCAAATATACTTAATCTCATTTGTAAAATACCGTGGAGTGGTTTTTGCATTTGGAAGGGCTGTCACACGGATGATATGGACACAGCTAATCTCAAGAAAAGACTCCACCTCTTTATTAGTGTAGAATCGTTCTCCCAAGGTTGCCATCTGCTATATACAAACACAACACTTGAATGTATTTGCGCTGTGATGCTGTTGTAATAAAAATATACCTTGTTCTCTTGGCCTATAGAGAGGGGAACACTCTTCCGTTTGCAATACTAAGTTTAGATTTATTTTTACAGGATCTACCAGCCTGTTTTACCCATAAAAATGACCAAAGCCATTGAAGACCAAAATGCAAGTTAGTAAGGGAATCAAATATCTGTGAGAATGTGTAGCATAGCCCATTCACAGGCAACGGAAAATTCAGTTAAATATGTACAAAGGCAGTTATCCATTAATCTATCTCAATTTGAAAATAAGACCATAATTCAGTACTATTTTTTGTTATTGCTTTCTCATGGGTCACTTTATTTCTTCTGAAGAACCTCTAAATAAATAAACCTCCGGTGTCTGAAGAAGCAAAGGCAATGTATGTGTACTTCTGTAAATAGTGCCAGGTTTTTGTAGAATAATTACGTGCTTATATTTGAAGTGTGCTGAGTGCCTCAGCTTTGTGGCACAGTATTATTTCTGCTAGAAGATCAAAGTCATTAATACACAATACAAATATTCCAATTAATAGCACAGGCTTTTAGGTAGCTCCTAAACCATGTGTTACAGGGTATTTTTTCACAGTTGGAGCATGATACTGCCAAATTTACATTACCAGCAGTTCTGTTGGTGATTTCAGGAGAACGAGAATTTAATTATTCAAATTACTTGATTAAGTCAGTTGACAAATAAAAGGTAATCCCTCAGCCAGCCATTGAAACATCTGCAGCTGGGACTTTACAGCTCCGAGGCAGTGGCTGAACGGACCCTGAAAGTTATCCACAGGGCTCCGAAGAAACACGGCGGCTTTTGGTTAGGCTTACAGCCTGCTCCTATACTCGATAGCCTCTTGCCCTGTGAGAAGTCTTGGAAAATGTGCCAGCTGGTAGAGGTACACTTTCCCTAGGGCAGATGGTTTCCTTTGATGCATCAGCGATGGAGTCAGAACCCAGCACTGCATACATTTCTTGGCAGGCCATCAGTGATATACCCAGTCTTTGCCCTTCACACTTTGTTGGGAATAGGACAGTGCAGAAGCAATTCGAGTCTACTTCCCTACTTACCCTGTTATTTTAGATGAGGGATGGTAGGATTCGTGTAACTTAATATCTACATTAGTCATCCACATCAGAGTTAGCCCTTCTATAGACCCTAATCCATAGAACACAGTAGGTATTTCTTAGATGCAATTCATCTCATCTTAAAGATGATTCTGAAAATACATAGGGTGAATAAGGCCCTAAAAAAGCCCATACTTCCCACTGGAAGCCAAGGAGCTATATTGTAGATATAGATGAGGTGAATCTAGATGAGGTGAATCCCAGCCGTGGTGTCTTACTGACCACAGTTTGACTTCAGGGAAGATACTTGTTCTTAGGCATTTATTTGCCTCTCCAACAGTGCCACTTCACTGTTAATCTAATGGAGAAAGCATTACTAGGCAAACGGCACATACGTATGAGATTGGCTCTTTAGTTTGGATGAGCTGGGTTGCTGTGTAGCCAAATGAATTAATATTGCCTTGTGATGCTATGTGGGGAAGCTGCTTAGGTATCTTTGCGTAAAAGCTTTCGGATTTTTTCCAGTTGGAAAGGACTGCCAGCTGGAGTCCAAATGTTAACCTGCTATAACCATCATTATGGCCATTTGGTTAGAAAACACACAAAGCCAGCCTGCCTCAGTGAAATGAATACACACAGCCACACCTAGCACAACACTGGAGCCTTCCAGCAGAAATGACTTAAATCACTGAGATGTCAGTCCAGTGCAAGTTTCCCAGAAAGCTTAAGATTAAATTACACCAGACAAATGCACTGAGCAAGCAACCCTGAGAAAGTAAACCAACGTGACTTCTTTCACCATGTTTCAGGAAGGAAAAAACCTTCATGCTAAATGCATGTCGTTCCAAGATTAAATCCAAAAATTTGACAGTTCATAAATATTACAGCAATGTCTCCCTGAGCAACTATGTTATACATAACTATATAGTTGGTCATACCCAATCCAACTAGATAGGGTATCACCTGAAAACTACCTTCCAGACGCTGTATGCTGTTCTGGGAGCTCTCGGGTATTGCTTGTAGTTCAGGAAGCACAGGTGTGCTAGAAACACTCCTGTTTGACCCATACATCTTACAGCAAATTCGCCCAGCTAACATGAGAAGATTTAACAAGTTGTTAGTGGTTTCCCAGCAGGTAGAAACAGCAGGCAAAGGAGATGGAGGTACCTGCTCAGCAGGCAGGGAGAAATTTCAGCAGCCGCAGCGAGTGCATGGTGGTGTCTGGCCTCCATGATTAGTATTGCCTCCTGCAGCTGCCCATCACAGATAACAGGCTCTGACAGCACTCGGTTGGAAATAGCTCTCCTCCAGCTGATGCAGCAGAAGCCTGTTTTGAGTGGATGGGGCTCTACACCAGGCTATTGCCTGCCTGCATGTAAGCATGTCTGGTTTATTACCTAGTGATGATGGTGTGTCCATGCACCATGGGAACAACTCTGAAAGACCTCCTGTTACTGGAGAGGCAGGAAGCTGGCAGAAAGAGATTGCTTCTGTGGCTGTTATGTATGGCCAAGAGTGGTGAGGGCCCCTAATCCTTATCTAGCACTCCCGTGTGCCACAGTGGTGCATCCAGGTACTTGTGGACACCAGTGAAGGGGCTGTAATTGCATGGTGTGTTCCAGTCATTGATCCTGGAATGTGTGCAGTCCAGCTATTCTTGATTTGTGAAGTAATTAGTTTTAAAACCCTACTTTATGCAGTTAACATTAACCCCTAACGCACAATCTCTCTGCTTTCAGATCCCAGTTACGATAATGAAGCCAGATGAGAAAGCTGAGATACCAGTTGGTGTTGTGATCGGCAGTATATTGGCTGGACTCCTCTTGCTGTTAGTATTGGTTGCAGTTTTGTGGAAAGTAAGTAGGTGTTTATATTCTTAAAAAGAGAAGCAGAAAGGTATAAACGCATTTGGGCTATTTTCTTTGGAATCTCTCTTCTCTGGAGCTGAACAAAACTGCACATTGAGTTTGGTGGCATGAATAATACTGCATTGGCGCTGCGCCCTTGATGGGAGCATTTAGTAGGACTTCAAAGATTAAAGTTCTGAAATGGGTCCCTATAGATATTGGCAACACGGAGATGATAAATGAGTTTCCAATGGTTCAAAACTGGGGCTGTGGCATTTACTGTTTTTCCTTTTGACACTGCCTGCCTCCTTCCGTAATCCCCCAGCTGGGCTCTGAACTCCCATGATATTCCCAGTGGGCAAGGCTGGGGATTATAAGCAAGGAGGGAGAGGATATACACTGAACAGACAACAAGAGAACAGAGCAGGGCAAGGGCAAAAAGTCATTTGCAAAGGATACCTAGATGAAGAGGAGAGAAAAGTTTTTCTATGTGCCAAGGCAGTGGTGCTTGAAGTGCCTCGGCTCACCAAGGCAGCATGGAGATGCCTGTATCTTGGCAGGGGGACAACTGGCTACTAAGCTAAATGTTTTGTCATTTAGTTGCACCAGGCAGAAATTTAAGGCCCAGTTCCTTCCATTTTAGAGTTACGAATTGTCTGCAAATCAAACTGTGTGTGTGTGCATGCACACATGTGCTTTTCTTCCATCACACTGTTTAGCTTAGCTGAGAAATGTAACTATCGATGACTGACTGTGATGTGGTGTTATTTTAATGCTTCTCACAGCTTGGCTTCTTCAAGAGACAGTATGAGAAAATGACACAGGATATAGAAGACGTCGATGAAATTACAGAACTCACAAAGGACAAAGACTGAAAAAGATGAGTTACGTGGATAAAGAGAGGAGATCTGAGCCACCAACAGTAGTGATCCAGTCGGTTCTTCAGCTGGAGTGCCTTAAAGCTTAGTAACATTTAAACATGTGTAATGAAAGTGTCTTTTTATAGATGAAAATATTTTACAGATTCTACTCTATTATAACAGTAACTGCAGGACAGTTTGGTTTTTTCAAAAATGATTTATAGTGCCTTTTCTTGTAAATTTTTTCCTTTCAAACAGACTTAGCCCTTAGAACTGGCAGGTCCGGAGTTTACAGTAACATATTGTGCCAGCAACCCTTCTCCTGATCCACTGCAGAGTGAAACAGAGCAATTTATTTCAGATCATTGTGGAACAGCATCAGTTCATAATTCAGTTGACAAGTACCATATGTGTAAAGGACATTTTCTATTAAGTTGATGATGAATGTGTGGTGAATACTGCTTCCAGACTGGGAGAAGAAAACTCATTTTTTCGTTGACTAGCTCCATCCTTATTGTTTTAGAGAAATAATTTGCACCAGCAAACCTTTGTCTTAACTAATCTATAAAGTGGGAACTGTGTATGAAGATGTCTGTCTGGGTGCTACAGGACAACTGGATGGGCAAGCTGTTCCAAAAGTTCACTATATTCCTTGCACTAAGGTCACAACTAATTTACTGAAGTATATTGTTTTGGGGAAATATTACCAAATGGTATGTGTAACTGCCTTCTGCATACTTTCTCTCTGAGAAGAAAATATTAATTTCATAATCACTTACAGCATGCTCTCTGCAATGTTAGGATTGCTTTTCAAATCTTACCTTGGGAAGCACTACCACTACCATTACACTGCGTTTCGTGCTTGCAGTCCCTCTGATGTCACTTTGGCTTTTCATGGAAATAGGGAAGATGATCAAGATCTTGCCTTTAATTCTGTACTGAAAGATTTTGCAAGACTAAGAGCATTAAGTGATCTAAAGGGGATGATGACTGAGGAAGTATGCACATTAGGACAGGGCATAGTGAAGATCTAAGCTCTGTAAGTTGTTTATTGCACTTGTTTCTTTAGCATCTCAGTGCCTCCAGGAGACCAAAGTTCAGTATGACCTCCTTACCTGTCACATTATATTTGGTCCCACGTGTTCGTGTCTTGATGAAGTTAACTTATGTTTTGTACAGTAAAAAGTACTGTAGTGCTCTGGAAGGAGCTCTGAGCACAACACTTGGGTGACTTTGTGTTGGTTACACACCTCAAGTTTATCATGTGCTGTTACGCTGCCTGGTTTTAATGAAAGCTCAGTCTTAAAAAGGCCCATGCTGTAAGACTGGTAAAAGTCAGGGGACATGGCCTTTTGGCTGCCTTTCTCTCTCATGGCTGGCAGTTATGCTCATAAGTGACTGTGAGAGATGATGCATGTGTTGTCATGCCATGCAAGTGAGATTGTTTCCAACTCAAGGTGATTTACTTGAAGAGTAAAACATGTTTTCTTTCCCCCAAAGCTAGACTGTAATTATGCTTAGGCACCTTTCAGGTTATTTTCTGAGGGACACTCTTCAAACACTAAGCTTGAGCACATTTGAAAGTTTTACTGTCTTTTTTAATCAGTCAGGAGCCAATCATCTCTTTGGCAAATAAGAGCTTCATTTGCAGTGACAGCTGGATTGTGCTCAGTGTAGTTTCATATGTGTTTTGGATTTATTTTTTATCTATGAAATGTTATGTTTTGGGGTGAGGGGTTTTTTTAACATTCTGAAAAACAATCCAGATTCTGATCTCGACTGTCAAACAAGATTGTTGCCATCAGCTGAGTTTGTGACCAAAATGGTTCTTTAAAAAGTGAAGAAAAAAAAAAAAAAAGTAGCAATTGCATAAAGCTAAAGAATAAGCTCCTGACTTGTAATTATAAACCCCGAGGGCAAATGCTCTGAAAGTAAAGATAAAAATATGTCTGCCTCAATTCTTGTATAAACTTGCGAGGAAGAAAACAAAACCCTACACCCATATGTGTGGGAAGCTCGTACATAACCAGGGTCATGCACTCCAGGCCAGAGGGGGAATTTCACAACGCAACAGATGGCAGCATCTTCCATTTCTGGTGCTGCTTGCAAGG
The DNA here is from genome assembly GCA_947846985.1 of Fratercula arctica. Taxonomy (NCBI): domain Eukaryota; kingdom Metazoa; phylum Chordata; class Aves; order Charadriiformes; family Alcidae; genus Fratercula; species Fratercula arctica. Next base: position 18,858,925 of record CANTUZ010000026.1, read on the forward strand.
GAAATTTAGGTATTCAGCCAGATTTCCTCCTGTCACCTTCAGTGGGAGGTACAGGTCAATATCTGACATACAACTTCTTTGGGGATTTAACAGTTTATTAATTAGGTAGCAATGATTCAATTCTGGGTTTTATTTTGTCCCAGACAACACAATTTTCCCCCCTGCCTGGACACAATACTTTTTCCCAAAATAAAGGGAAGGCATAGCAATGGGTAAGGTTTTTGTATCCTAACCACTTCAAGTTACTAGTTTATTTTTCTTCTATAATTAATACTTAAATGGCTAATTCAGTTTTTGTAATGGGTGAGTTTATTGCACTTTTAAGTTGGCACAGCCGCAAATAATGCTGGAAATATTATGTATATTTTGTATTATGCGCAAGGGGATGTGTTTTTTTTTTTTAAGTTTTACTTTTCAAAACAGCACATTACAGGTGAAATAATATTCTGAAATGTTGAGCTTCAGCATGTGCTTCTGTTTGTGCTTGCAGCAAGAGAAGTCAGGAGTACCTTTGGCAAACTCAAGTTATATCTGATTATGGTCTTGAAATCTAGCTGCTGACTTCCTCAAGTACTAGAATCAAGTCCAAAATCGGAGTTAGTTTCATATGAGCCTATGTATAGATTTGGGATGTACAAGAGAGTTTATAATCAAACTGACTTCTGAAAGCTAGTATGTAAGCTCTATGGGAGCAGGGACTGTATCACTGTGGTGCCTGCCTGAGGGCCTAACAGCGTTACTACAATAAAAACAAGAATACTGCTGAACACAGACTCATTTATTTTTAAACAGCACCCTAAAGAGAAGAAATGCTACTGAAAAAGCCCTTCGTAAAACGGGCCCAAATATGTCTTTGTTCCAGAAGCACACAGTGAAAACTCTAAGGGGATGACTCTGGTAGGTACACAAAGAAGCTGCACTTGAAGTCTTGTAGGTTATAGTCATAATACTACTGGTGATCTATACTGTGCTGGAATTCAGTTCACATTAGTGCAAAATATCTATCTTTGAATAGCTCTGGTTGAATAGTGGGTGTTAAAACCTTACCACAGTCACGTCTTCCTATAAACACGGGGTTATCATCACTGGCATCTAAAATTACACTGTATTCTGCCAGTCTCATGCCCTGCACTTTATACTACGTACAGAATTGGTCAGCAGTAGCATCTCCTGACAGCGGCTCTGGCTACTCCCCACCATGTGTTGGAAAAGCACAATGCAACGTTTCAGCAGGAGCATGGTGGGAAAGGAAGAGAGGGAGGAACTTGCCTGTGAATAGAAAGACAATAGGAAGACAGTCATGGCAATAACCATCTGAAAATTAACCACTTTCACAGAGCTTCCTTTTTTTTCCCACTTTCAACTCCTCCATACTTTTAACAATGGCACAACAGCATTCAGGCTACCAACTTCAACACTTCCATAATACAGAGTCAGATTACTGTAATCTTAAGGCACAAAACTCCACCTTTCACCAGGTCTCAGAGTTCTGCAGAATTTAAAGCAGATTCCTCATACAATACACTTGTGTGTATTGCCCTTTATATCCAAAACTGAGGTACAACAAAAGCTTGCAAATTAAAGACTAAAAAACTAAAGGTACAAAAATGTATCTCAGAACCTATAGCTAATTGTCTCAACATTTTATTGCCTTTATAGGTAATAAAATGTACATAATTTTCACAGCCTTAGAAAACTTGAGACCTATCTTTTAGGTTAACCTTTCTGCCATCATTTATGATCAGTTATTCATAGGCAATCACAGGCTTTGGCATACTAGCAGTTTTTAATATGTATTTGCCTCTTAAAATAGTCAAACTGGAACTTTCAACAACTGCTATACAGCTACATCAGGATGCTAATTTTTCTAACACTTGATGAAATCAAATTGTACGGTTGGTTTGTTTTTAAAAAACAGGCCTAAGGTACTCAAAGAAACTGCTGATTTATAGACATCAGCTTATTCTTACTTCTCTTTCTTCAAGTACCTCCACAGGACAGTCAATCAAAGAGCTCTAGATTGAATTTTCAGAGCTTTTGGGGGGACTGGGGGATAGCACTGTCTGCTTTCACAGACGATATCACTTTGTTAATAATTAGTTTTAGCACGGATTTTTTTTCTTTTTAATGTTTTTGATGGAGCAAATGAATGCATTAGTCTAGGAAACTGCAAATTCCTTGGAACAGCTGCGGGAAAAGCGAGCTGAGAGAAAAGCCAAAAACCCCTAGTTTAAAGCTGAGCTACCTAAAGCTTCATGCCCGAGTGCGACAGCGGCGGTTTCAGGAGGGACACCGGGAGCGACGGCCCGTGTCTGCCGGCCGAGCCAGCGGCGGGGCAGGCGGGACGGCGGCGGCCGCACAGCCGTCTCTCGGCTGCCACCTCCTGGGTCGGCTCCTGACAGCACGGTCCCCGCCGCCCCCGGCTACCGCATGGCCGTCCATCGGTTACTGTTTGCATAGCGCGCGTTGGGCTCGGCTCCTCTTGAGAACAAAGCACAACGAAAGATCAAAATCGGGAATGCAAACTCCTAAAATTAAGCAAGGCTGCTATATGGACGTTCTGCCAGACAAAGGCATTCAAATGTTGCCAGCCAAGACCGAGACATTTTTCAGGACAAATTCTTGCCCTTCCACAAACGCTCCTCATCTGGCAGATCTCTACAGGATTCACAGGATGACTGTCTGGTTTGCAGCAGCTGTTCCCAAGAACATCTGTCTGCACCTGGAGCCACCACCTCTGCAGCATGCTGTGACACAGCTGGAAGAGCCAGGGAGGGGTGGGAATACCCTCCCCTATAGCCAAGGCAGAGAAACCGCTGGACCCGTCCCAGGAAGCCAGGATGGCAGTGTCTATTTATCTGCAGCTGCCTATCATCCCCCTCACGGACCTCACCAGAACACAAGGTAGCCCTCATCCAGCAGCCTAGTCCCTGCATGTGTGGAAACCAGGACATGTGCAGCCACATCTTTCCCTTACAAACACAGCTGGGATTCATCCCCTGGCCTGGAAATTTGGAAGCACTTCTGGGTCACTCCAGACAGCCTTAGGCAGCTATCTTAGAACAGAGTAATTTGTCCTCTTAGGTTAGTATGTCCCTAACAGAGAGGGTAGCCCTACAGAGGGAGCCAGAACACCGAGCCCGGAGTATGGACTTAAATTTCAGTGAGATACATTTTACCTCTAATTATGCACATCATCCCTCCTAAGGGCATTTCCATTTCGCTTTTAGATGCCAGCTGAAGAACCCAAAGTTACACAAGAGTGATACATCATTGTTCCAGAACAAAGCAGTACTTGCCTCACGCACAGCTAGGGACACAAAATGACATTTCATTGTTTTGACCATGGCAGCGTACACACATTGTAACACTCAGCTGTGACTCAGTACAACATCTCTTCCATTCATTGTTCCTGGTCACTGTGGGGAAGTACACAATTATTCTTTCTCTTCTTTTCTGCACCCTCCTTCCCAGCTGCATTGCTGATGGGGAAGGTGCACTTAAGGTCACCCTGGAGAAATCCTGCAGGAGGCTGCAGTGCTGGAGAGGCACTAATGCCACACAGGAATTACCCCTCATCACAGGGCCCCAAGTACGATTTAACTGTTCTAAGTACCACTATTTTTCTGTATCAGAGCACAGCACCAGCACACAAACACTACATAGGCTTTACTTCATTCATTCATAAAGCATCCACTACAAAGCAAGCTACCCATTTATTTCTGAGAAATTAATACACTAATTAGTTGCATGGTAACAGCAAACACGAATGTAGAAAACTGAACACCAAAAATGGGAAAGTTTGTGTATTTCTTTCTTTTCTAAAAACAAAAAGAATCATTTGACAGAGGAAGTGATCTGTACTCGGGATTCTGTACAATTCCTGGTGAAAGTGACATTCAAATAGCAGAGGGCTTCTCTCCAACCTCCAGAGCAAAGGATAACTCAACCTTGAACTTGATCAGTTCTGCCTAGATAGTAGGGCCCACGCGGTTTGGAGGCTGCCTATGTGTAAGCACGCAAGGAGCAGCTGCTGTCCTGCAGAAGAAGCACTCGCGCACTTCCACTGAGGAAAGTGCATCAGTAAGTTCATAAGCACGATTTGACCATGCTTCTGCCTGAAGTTGTGTGTTTCACTGGGGTTAACTTAACCCAGATACAGTAACCATCACTACGTATTAAAACTGATTGAGATCACTGGGGGAGGGAAACAGATCATCGCCTATTTTTCTCGTTTTATTTTGCGCAGCTAGCAGCCGTTTGTAGATTTTTACTGCAGACACAATGAAATGGATTATACAGCTGAGGCTTAAGTGTTGTGTGATGCAATAATATATAAACTTGAGCAAATAATTTTACTTTTCTTTACCTCATTTCCCTTCCTTTATATCTATCTTGTCTACATTGATAATGATGGCCAGATAAAACTGCCTCTCAGCATTAATAAAAATGCCATACATAATGGGACTTTGAGCTCTTAGCATCTGAACACCACGATGGCACAGTACAATAACACAAATAAAATGATCTTTCTCAGATGAGAAGCCTATTGTTTCAAGTGTAAGCACGGGCATACTACATCAGTCTTTTTCTCCTTTAATTAGGTTTCAAAACAGTAACAAAAGAAAAATTATATTAAAATAATAAATGTGAATATCAATGCATATATAAACTGCAAAAAGTTCACGAGACTCACTTTCCTTTGAAAAATTAATCCATTTTGATAGCTTTGAATCCTAACGTGTCTTAAGTCAAACTCCTAAAAGTAATTAAACTTACGGTTGTCTATTTTGTAATAATAGCTGGCTTTTTTTCATGTAGCACCATACAATTATGCAGCCAAAAAAGCTCCTTCAAAATTAATCACGTCTAGACATCATTAAGTAGTTAGAGGTTTGCGTGTTATTGCTAATGCAAGTTTGTTGCTGGTAGAGTATTAGATGTAATTTTGAATCAAGGTCTGTCCATATTTTTTTAATGCAATGGACTTGTAATATCAGCTACACAGTAAGTGTTTCTGTGACACAGCTACTGGAACATAACCACTACTAAAAAGTTAATAACTCTGGGGTATAGTTTATATTTTCTTCTCTGTTTGTACCAAAATGTTTAATCTACTTCAAGTAGCTTTCATGTCACAAGAATGCCAAAATAGCATAAAGCTTGCAAACTGATTCTACAGTCATATAAAATTAAGCTACTCAGGACTTTTTTAAGACTAAAAAAACTTCAATTGTCCTGTTGTGACCTCCCATGCAGACAGTGAACACAGACTACCAGTGCAAAGGCATTAAAGCAGTATTTGCCACAGAGGACTGAACACCTTACAAACAAGAATTTTAGGGAAGACTGTTTTAAAAACCGACTCCGTGTTAAAATGCACAAAGAGATGATTTCAAAGGGGAGTCGAGAACACTTAAAAACCCTAATTATTGCTCATTCATTTCATTCAGTCATAATTAAATTATTCAGATTGAAGTGTCTATTACAACTTCTTAAAGACATATAGGTTCTCTGTAAAAACAACTCAAAGCTAAACCAATGTGCTCATTAGGAACAGTAACACTTTATTTTTAAAAGAGTACAGTTATTTTTCTGAATTTGCCCAAAAGCATTCCTTGTTTTCTTTCCAAGAATATTCGTCCTCATAAATCTCCTGCAAATATAAACAAAGAACGGGAAATATTGTGTGAGTGCTACATACAGCCACAAGCCAGGCCAAACAACTCAACAGCCATCCTGCTATTATTTACTGATCACAACAGGACTACACAGCACTTGGCTGGCAAACAGAAAAAAGGCCAGCACCCTTAGAACATACTGACTTATATGTGGGCAGATGCTGAACCTTAGGCTGAGCCCCATTAAATTTAGAAGGACCCATCGATACTGAAGTCAGTTCAAGGAAGAGACTTAGAAGAAATGATGTAAAAAGCTGTAGAGTACACAGCACTTATATCTGAAACTGCCCTTTCACATGTTGCCATGTTAACCTACTGTACCATCATTTTTAGGAGTGTATTTAAATGTATACAAAATGGCAATATTAAAAAAATAAAAGTGACAACAATAGATGAAATACAGTAAATGTTAGATCTTCAGGACAGACTGGACTACCCAGCAGCAGCCCAGTCACAAGCAACAAATTCAGCAGGGCTTAGAGCCCTTGATTATTGTTTGTGAGACCACAGAACTCCAGTCGCCTGAAAAAGGTCTCAGAAAAGGGGAGTAAGGTGGAGAACATCACTGTTAGCACATGCCAAGTTCTGCCTGGGAGAGAAGGCAGAGGTAGTGCTCATTACTCACATGCAACACTGTGGTTATGCAATGAGGCTCTTCCTAGAGCCGGGCTGGTCTCTCCACACATTGTTGTGTGCCCATACTAGCTTTGGGACCTCTGCTCTTCCCTTCATTGTGTGCTGTTGCTTAATGCTTTGTGATTTCTCAAGGCCATGGGGAAGAGTGGAAAATGGAAAGACAAGAAACACCACTTTACTTGCAAACTGCAATGCTGTCCAAAGCAAAGCTGACTCAAAGTTCTTCCAGAAGCCTGTGCAGAACTGCGTTTTGCCACTCAAAAGTGGAGAGCTCAGGGTTCCTTCACTTTGACCCCAGGATGGCGTTAAAAGGAAGAAGAGCTGGATGGTACAGGCAAGGGAGGGCCTTCCGGGTGCCCCACCTGCCACAGATGGGGCTGCCTGCATTAGAGGAAACTCACTGGTCCTAGACATTGGCATCCCATCAGGAGCAACTGCTGCCCATAATGCTTCAGCTCCTTCCCTTATTTAGCCCAGCTATCTAAGACTCTGGCGCAGGCCTAAAATCAATTTTCTTCCCAAACGTACCTTTTTCCATATTGGGACAGATGCTTTTAAGGTATTAATGCAGTATGTTACAGCTTCAAGGGATTCTGCTCTGTGCGGAGAGGAGACTGCAATAATTACACTTGCTTCAGTTATTGGAACCACACTAGGGAGAGAAGAGGAACAACAGCAGCTTTAGATAATGTTTAACATCAAGAGCACCCAAAATCTGTGGCCATGTCACGTCAGTATTCTGGCCACACACTCTCCTGACTCATTCATACTGAGCAAGTGTCAAGCCATGTCCAAAAGATTATACACTTTTTAAAAGAAAGAAAACCACAACCAAAATCAGTACCAGATGTGAGAATTCCATGCTTTAGAATAAATAAACCCACCAGACATAGGCTTTTTATTTCCATTCTTTTTTTTTTTTTTTTTTTTTTTTTTTTTTAAATAAAGTCTATGGAATTAAGAGGGGAAAATGGCTAACTTGCAACGCATAGGAAACTCACTGGAAGCTGGCTTAATAATGAACAATAACAAGTTAGGAACAGCCAGTTCTTATCTGAAAACCTAAGAAATCATCTCAGTTTGCACAAAGACTTGTGAAAGAAGAAACTAAGTCCTTCAAACTACGCAGATTTTGCAATGAAACCAAACTTTTGACAAATTCTGATTTCAAATTATGAAGTTTTTCCTGTTTGGTGTGTTATTTTCCAAACTTAACAGAATTAGCACAAGGTTTTGTTTTCCTCTTCACAAGGGTAGTACTCCCAAAAGCTGCCTCCCAACCCCTCCCTCTGTACTCAGACTACTCTGGCAAACAGTTCATAGGAAATATCTAACCTTAAGGCTTTGAGCTGCCCTCAAGAGAATCACTCTCTCTGTTGACTATAGAGGAAATCTAAGGAAACTACCCCTCAGAGCTAATACTTCTGTTTGCGATCACCTCCTAAGTTCCTTCTTGCTGAGAGAAAAGGAAACAAGCATTTGCAACAGACTCTGCAAATCCTGCTAGTTTCAGTGAGAAATCTGATGAACCATGAAGGCTCAAGAGTATGTTAGATGCTAGTATTCCATGTTTTGAACCCAATAGAAAATGCTTATCCAAGATTAAAGGAACAACAGGAGGTTCTCTGGCAAGCATGCCTGGCAATTACCATGTCTGTCCCCTCCCCATAGTCTAAGCTTTCAGGTTCCCTATGGCATAATTTGACTTAAATCTGACAGTAAGATCATTCTGCAGTACCTCAATGGAAGAGAGAAAAAAAAAAGAAAGTGCTGCCAACTTCACGTCTTTAAAAAAAAAACCAAAACAACAAAATAAACCAATAGGCACCACTTCCCTGAAAGGAAATCTCAGTCCCTTCTCCCCACTTTTGAACCATCACACGAGCATCAAGGATCCTGCAGGCTAAATATGGACTCCAGCAAACACTACCAATACACACATTTTTGAAAAGATGATTTCTGAAACAGCTGCGCAGAAAGAGCTTGATCCTACAGGCAGCTTTGCTGCATTACAGTTTTACAGTTTATAAAGACTCCTGCACATCCAGCAACTATGTAAGCACAGCCATGCATCAGACATGGATTAAACTCCACTTGCAGAAGGATGAGGTCTGGCCATACATACCCAAGTCTATGGTGCACTGCAATATGTTTGATTGATGGCCACTTCTCTCTAACATCTCTGCAGATTTTCTTTATTTCAGACTCAGCCATTGAAGTATATGCTTCATATTCTAAGTAAATCACTTTTTTCCCTTCAAAATTATTTCTTGTAGTACCTAAACACAAATGATTTATCAATCAAAAGCACTGAGTAAATGAATAAATATATAATATTTATAACATTTGTATTATATATTTATTATATAATAACATATTATAGATAAATACTGAGTAAAACTCAGGATCTCCTGCTATGGTCAAGGTCAGCACTGTGCAAATATAAATGACCTCCCCTAATCATGGCTGTGTAAAGAGATTCTTTGAACAAGAGAAATCTTTCACGTACAAGGAAGAATTTAGTTTACACATTATACAAGTCTGCAGTCTATAATGCTCAAGCCTGGGACATCTTCTGTGGTAACTGCTAGGGTGCTATTATTGCATTTATCCATGCAATGTTTAAGTGTATTAGGTCAGTGCCTAGGAGCACTCAGGTTTAAGCACAAAGGGGTTTCAAGATCTGTACCGTGTACGTTAAGCAACGGGACAGATCTATCAGTCTTGACCTTCACCAGCCCAGGGGTAAAACAGTATTTTACTTTCAACCAAGATCTGAGTTGCAGAAGCTTTCATACAGGTGGGGACCTGTGACTTGCATAGCTACAACATCCCACTTCCCACCTTGAACAAGCTGTGTCCAAGGGGCTGGGACAATAGCTCCCAAGGAGCCCTGTACTCCAAAGCTGCTGTTCTGTTCAGCCTTAGGATAGGCACACCAGCAGGGAAGCTTCTCACCACTTTGTCCCAGTGCAGCTGCTTAAGAGCTGCCATCGTCTTGTTCTAAATAATTGAGAATGTGTTTTCTAAACATCCTGGGTTCAGTCCAGGAATTTATTTGAGAAGCACGAGTTTGGGGTGTGGACAATCTAGGTTCCATTTATTAGACTATTAACACACCCAGAGATCCAGCTCAGAAATATTAAACTCACCAATGAACACAGACACTGCCCCACAGTATGGTGAAACGACCAGCTCTGACACTTCATCTACAGAGAGCTTTTCAGACTTGAGCTGGATAAAATCTGTTGGCACATCTTCGCTTTCATCCATAGCTCACTAGAAAAACTGAAACCAAACAGACTTGTTTATTGGTTTTGGTGATACTAGCATTGGCCAACTGCTTTTTATCCAGTGCTGATGCCCCAATTTGTGCAGAAAACGTACATCATCTACTTCATCACCACAAGAGACCAGTCTCCATGATAAATTCATTTCTCAGTAGACTTGCTGAGAGAATATTAACTGCAAATATCAAGCTATGACCCAGTTTTTAATGCATACAGGTTCCTTCCGGATAGGAAAGTCTGGTCCAGTAGGACAAAAGTAGAACTAGACTGAGGCCCCAGTTTAGCAGTACAATCAACAGCATGGACCACTATGCTTGTATATCTGTGGTAAGACAGCCAGCCCCTCCTCCCTATCTTACCCTGAAATCAAACACAGTTTAAAAAGGAGATTTCTAGTAAATAACGGATTAGAGTTCTAATCCTAAAGTTTAATATGCTCTCCAGGACATTCAGGTCCTCATATTATCAGTCTGTTTCAGTTTCTCTGAGTAGAAACCAGTCATCAATTCACCTAAGAATGTGGAGGAAAAGAAGTATTTTGAGAAGCAGCAATAGAACAAGCTGTAATAAATACACAGACTGGCACCTGAAAGCATGCAAAGAAATTAAGCTATTCTAAGGACACCTGTTCCTTTGACTGCAACAAAATGAAGTTTTCATTAAGCAGCAGTCATTTCTTTTTCTGTTTAAAAGTGGTAGGAGGTTTTTCATTATTATCTTATTTAGGCAAGCTGGGTATCTACTGGCAGACAGAAACAACTACGAAAGAATAAACAAGACCCAAACCCCAAATTCAAAACAGTGCCTGACCTCTCTGGCAATTTTCTTCCATTTACTGCATATGTGTTAATCATTTATTAGTGCACCAGCTTATGCTTTCAGGTCAGCACAATGGCTCTCTCCAGCAGGAAACACAAGTTATGCTCTCTCAAAAGACTACCAGGGTGGAGGAAGAGAACTGCAATCACATGTCTGGACCTAAGCAAAAAAAGATTATAGGAACATCATACAGAATCCATGAGATATTTTAGCACAGAATGGCCCTCCATAGGAAATGGAGCAAGAAGTGATACCTACCTAACAGAATCCGGGCAGATTCAGCCTCCACTAATTGGTGGGATGATGGCAACCTCGTCTCCAGGCTGCAGGACCAGGAGCTGATCTCCAAGAAGCACGTACTCCTGCCGAACAGCAAAAACCACTTGATCCCGGATGACAGCAAGCCTGAGGGGGATTGGCAGGAGCACAAATAGGTTTCTAAATAGAGTGTTTGCATTTAACTATGAGATTTCATTAAACAACAAACTGGTGCACAGTCTAGGGCAGCTGAGGTAAACACCACTGAGACTTACACAACTCTGCTTCCAATACACTTTCAAAAACTCAACAAACACCCACCTCCTACTCTTGGATTTTCTTCTGGTGGGTAAGGAAAAACAAACTCAGTATAATTTTCCGAAGTCAGGAATTGATTTTGTCATAGGCCTACATCAGGATGAACCAGACCCACTTTAGCAGCTTCTAACAAACAAGTAGGTAACTCAAGAGGGTAGCAACTATCCAATTTGGGATGAGAAGGAAAAATTCCCCCGATTCAGTCTGGCTGGACTGGAGCAATTTTCTTCCACAGCAAGAAGCACTGCAGGATGCCGTTCCTGAGATCTCATGAAGATTCAGTGGTCAGAGTTGCTCTTGTTGTGTAACCTCACAGTATATGAGGCTTTAGGTCTTTTGTACTTACACATGTGAAATTTGCTAGTGATAAGGAGTAGCAACAGAACTAAGAGGGTAGATACGATAGGTTTTCTGGCAGATCTTGTATATATTTTTGGATTTCAAATCTGTGAGATGTTGCTGTAAGAGTACACAGCTCTGGGTACCATGAGGCAGGGAGTTGCTTTCATGACTAAGTGCAATCACACAGTGAGTATGAGGGCAACATCAGTAACACAGCAGAAGAATGCCAACATTTTACTTTAGAAGGTTCAGGCGTGGTAACTGTTACTGTTTCAGACTACAAAATCTGTCACAGACAGGGCTGTACTGCCTAGAAACAACCAGGCACGCCAAAAGGGTACAAGTAAAAATCATCTTATTTCCTACCAGCCAGACAGACAAAAGTAGGCAAGGCACAGGCTGAGCAAAACACAGTAGCACTGACTCAGAGGGCAGACTGAAGGGAGGGACCGTATGAAAGTAAAGCAAGCCACTGAGGAACTGAGTACAGCCACGGAACTGAAATGCCCATTAGAAGGATGGGCTTTAATTAATGTCACTTGCAAGTTAATTCATTGCGGAAAATGGGTGGAACAGAGGAGCACTGTCAAGTACACTCAAGCTGCAGTTTGAATATCCATTAGCAATGTGAATAGAAGTCTGTGGTCAATGCTGCACAATTATGTTGAGTTTTTCCAGAAAAGCTAGGAACAGAAGTATTTTCCAAGAAGGCCGCTGTGAAGTAACTGCACATGCAAAATGTACTGCCTCAAGTCATCATTCACAAAAGGACAAAGCTGACAAGCTATAGCAAACTGACCAAAGGTGCTGCTCCTGCTTCGTATTACGAGGTTTCAGAATATACAGTATTCAGAAAATACAGGCATTCCCTACTGCTTCCTTCCCCATAACACACTTGGTCTCAATTCTCTGTGAGAAAAAAGGCCCTTGTCTAACATTTGGATAGAGCTTCTCATTTGGAAACAGATGTCTTTGCTAAATAGTTAATTTTTTTCATAGCCTTTGAGACTATATCTAATAAAGAAGGGTGGTGCGTAAAGGAAGACTTTGGCACCTAAGTCCAAAGTTATGGAAATTCCGGTGCATTCAGCTCTAAATCCTGAGGACCTCAACCTCTGTTATACCTTACTTTTTTTTTTTACTCACCACCCCAAAATGGTGTTGCACCTTTGTCTATCAGGCTCATTCTTGACAAGACTGAGCACCTTCCCTCAGCCTTAACCTGAGGGGGGATTTTTGCTGACACCCCCAAAGAGCACGAGCACCGCAGGGGTCCTTACAGCACACAGCACTCTCTTGGGACCAGACTCCCTATGAAATGCAATTAATGGTGGTGGGTTTTTTTCAAAGCAGAGGGGGTTGAAAGTGGCTGAGCCTATTTCCTATGTAAGGGTTGAGGTAAGGTTCCTGACATGCCTTCCAGAGGGTGCCATAAACTCAGAACAGCTAACAGTGCAGTTAAAGATAAGCAACTGAAAACACCTGCACGTTACCATGGATTTCTTATTTACTGCCCTGCCTGTGCGTGATCCCTTCCTTACGACATCTCACCTTCTCCACAGGTCAATAACATGGCTCGGGAGTTTTCACAGGCAGTAGGGTTCCCTCACCGTGGCCCATGGACAAGGGGACACATGTCCCACACCACCCCTCAGGCCCCGCTTTCGGCTGCGTTTATTGGGGCTAATCTTTCCTTGCGCGTACATAAAGCTACAGCACTTGCAACTGGCCAGAACACCCACCCCAGGTTACAAGAAGGTCATGTCACTGTTTTTACGGTGTGAAAGTACTGATTCGTGTTCCAGCTCTATGCTGAATGGGTATTTATTAAAAAAAAAAAAAAAAAAAAAAAAAATCACCAAAACCAAACCACCCAAATCCATTAAGCTTAGTGCCCCTCAGCAGCAGCTTCCCCGAATACCTGGGGTGAACCCTGACGATCTCCTCCCAGAGCTGCAGCGAGGTGACCTGCCGTGGCACCCGGAGGGTCTCGCAGCGCAGCCCGGCCAGCTCCGCGCTGCGGGCGAAATACAGCACCGAGACCTGCCCGGGGAACAGACGCCGGTCAGGGGAGCGGGGCCGACTGAAATGAACGTTAACTTCTCCCACAGCACCACAGCAAAATACCGAAACCAAACCAGCGTGAGGAAAAGCGCTCCCTGGCTTCACGCCGACAAGCCCCGCCGCCTTCCTCCTGCCTCGGCTGTCGGGAGAGCGGGGAAAGGAGAGGGGGGGGGAGTAAGTGAGCGCGGATCCACGTCCTGCTCCCGCCGCCTGGCGCCTCTGCCCGCCGAGGAGAGGGGCTGAGGGAGCACCGCCGCCCCCCGGCCCCCGTCTCACCTCTAGCCGGGGCCCGCTCCCCAGACTGCACCTACCTGGCAGCTCATGGAGCCACCGTCCCCCGGGCGGGTAGCCCTCCGCCGCGGGCTTACGGTGGCGCCTGCGCCCGGAGGAGAAGCGCCGGGCCCGGACCGCCCCCTGCGGCCTGGGCCGGGAGCGCGGCCCGGCCCCGCTCCGCACTGTTAAGCCAGGCCGGGCCAGGCCTAGCGGTGAGGCCGGCTCCGGGACCGTAAGGCCGGGCTGGGCCTAGCGGCGTGGCGCAGCCCGGCTCCGGGGCCCTTGCCCCGCACAGGTGGATAACGGAGGTGGGAGGCGGCCCTCGGAAGGTGCTGGGGAGCAGGGAGCGGGACACCGTGGCTTCGCCCCTCAAACGCAGCCTGTCGTTTTGGGGACAGCACCTTGAAAGCCGGATTTTCACGTGGGCTCGGTCCTGAGTGCGTGGGGATTGCAAATGATTGCAGACGTTACATGTCTGCTGCCCTGCATGCATTATACCTCCATCTGCTGCCCTGCATGCATCATACCTCCACTGCACGGGCACACAGTAGGTATAACATAGCACGTAAAAGCCAACGATCCATCAGCATGCTGATCTGGGACTTCTGGGGTAGGTCCTGTTTCAGTGCAGAGATCGCCCTGGTACCCCCCTCCCTGTGGACAACTGCAGGCCTCCAGCAGTTGCCTGTGTGGAAAAGAGCGTGGTGGAAGAACGCTGGCAAACCTCCTGCAGGTTGGGGCCAGGGAGGAGGGCAAGGTGGCGCGGGGTATCGGCAGGAGCTGTGGAGAGACCCCCAGCTGTTGTTCCTCAGGGCGCAACTATGTCCCAAAACCACGTCCTAGTAGGTGGCTGGGGTTACGCATACAGCGCTGTTCGCGTGGCAACACTTGCAACCTCACAGCAATAAAGGAGCAGCTCCTCCAGTCAGTGAACCAGGGGGAACTCTGCAGTTGTTACCAGCGACGCGGAGTTTGGGGTCGGTAATTGTGATTCGGGTCAGGTGGAAAACATCCATCCTGTGACACTGTCAGCAAAAAAAGTAAAAAATAATAAAAAATTCCTCAAAGAAAGAACTACTATCCAGTCATTTCACAAGATGACTGAGAAAGGAAACAGACCTATGTAATAATTCTTGCCTCTGAGGTACAAAGACAATGAAAGTTAAAGTGATAGTTTTCAAAAAAATGTGCAATAGCAATACAATTGCTTCCGTGGAGCATGTATTTTGTACCAGTTATCCAGTGCACCATGTCTTAATCCTCTGCTGCGAGGAGCAAACGAGTTATTTTTTTTATTTGTGTATTCTTTTGTTTCTGAATGATTAACTACTATTACAAATGGAACTCTCCCCAAGACAGCATGTGTCAAGTGAATAAAATGATTGCTTTCTTTTTTCTCTGGGTTGTGTAATTTCGATGTATACATCTTAAATTAAACAGGTCACTTTGACAAGGTGTGGGTATGACCCAACCAGTAGCTAGCAAGAGGCTTGCATTTTTTTCCAGTGCAAGAGATGTGCCACAGGTGTCTGTCCTTAGAGTGAAGTGGGTGAGTGCTGGGCTCAGCTGGAGCAAATTAGCCTCTCATCCCAGAGAACAATGAGCTTTGAAAGATTTAGGGTACACTTAGGGTTGAATTTAGAGTTAGGTCCACTATGGAATAAGGAGAGAGGAAGTACTGCTAGGGAATTTCTGTATTTTGTTTATTTGAGCTCCAGCTAATGATTCGCCTAAGCCAATGCGTGTGTATTTTTCAAAGGATGGGTCAGTCTTCAGCCCTGTGTTGCATGAATTAAAAGCAGAATTTGTTAAAGGCAGAAGTTGTGCCTAGAAAGCACAGGAATAGAGTAAGATTTGTGACTCCAATATAAACTACATTCTAGAACTGATAAAAAGTTAAAAGTTCTTAAACAAACAAACAAAAAAACCCAAACAGGAATTAAGCTGAGGTGTAAGATGAACATCTAAAACAAAACTCTCTAAATGCATCTTCATTCTCGAGGTCTTTTCTTCAGGAACCCTAGCCTCAGCAAGAGTTGTGACTACTACGTTGCTTGGTTTGCAAGAGCGAGTTTTATTCATATTGCTTTGTTTGTTTGGCTTGTTTTATGGGGTTTTGGGGAGTACAGATACCTACATAAGGTGAAATGAGTGGAGTTTCTGTAGCTCTGGAGCAGATATGTTAGCTCTGTGGAGACTGGGATATCAAAACCATCTCTTCTTTATGATTCCTATTGGCTAGCTCCACATGATTTTCCCTTAAAATATTTTCTGGTTTGGATCATTTCTCCAGACACCATTTTCTTCTTGCAGCTTTTGGTTTGGTGTGGAGTAGCTGCAATGTGTAACATCTAGTTCTAAGTGTTATTCATTGAGTCTATTATTTTGAATTAAATCTTGTCCTAAGCCATGGGGCCTTTCCCACACTAATAAGTATATTAGCCACTCATAATGTATTTCTTTTGGATGTATTTAATTTTAAAAGCTGTGATGAAGCCCACTAAAGCAGACATTTCCCATTGTGCTTTCCAACGTTTCTTTGTTTTAATAATGTTTAATACTGAAAATCTTACTGTATGGAATTCCCTTATACCACTCAAACAGACCATAGCTTAAGAGAAACTCAGTTCTAATAACACTAAGGAGAGGCAAATGGTGAGGAGCTGTTATTCCTATTAATTTATTTTTTTACTTACCAGCAGCATACTTTGAACTTGAAGATCTAGCCTGAGTATACCTAGACACTAAGGCACTGGTTTTGCATTGTGCTCCTGAATGGAGAGAACCACAGAAAAGTCAACAAAACTTAAGTAGGTATACTAGGCTGCTGGTCCTAAGCCATTTTTGTAATAACTTATTACAAGAACTAGTATAAAACATGGCTGTAGGCACTAGAAAAAAAACAGAGAGGAATGAACTGGAAACATACTGTTAATCTTTATTTCTTTTTACCAATGATTTACTTAATGTCACTGCAGCAAAAGCGACTCTCTGGGACTGCACAAGATTGTGATTGTCTAACCTCTAGTAGGTTTTCTGTTTCCTTTTGTTTTCATTTTAGACCTTTTCTCAGGACTATTTGGTATAAATCATGAGTTGCTGCTCTAAAGTTCAGATTTATACTTAGGAAGTCTTCAGAGAACTTCTTTTACTCCAGTTTTGTGAAGAATTTAAGTTTTGTTGGTGCTAGACCCAAGTGCATCTTTGTTATACACCCGAGATGTACATATTGATGCATAACACTGTATTTAGAAGAACAGACACAATTCCTCTACTTCAGGCTTCCTGAAATAACCAGGAAAAATAAAAATGATCATGATCTGGAATAATCCTTCATTACCTGTTGCACCCTTCATTTGTCTTGGGAAACCAGCCAGATCTGAAGTCAGTTTAGCATTAACCTCCTGCTACTGAGTTAATTTAAAAAAAAAACAACAAAGCTGTTTGGACTAATCTACAAGGATACAAAAGTGGGGCAGGTATAAGAGAGCTGTCACCATGAATTCCAGTCATTCCACTGAATTCAGGTCTGAATTTGGCTTCGTACATGTCAACGCTGGTAATAATCTGGAAAACATTTCCTTCCTATTTTGGGAGGAAGGAGAGCTGTTCCTTGAGTTTCCATGGTGGAAGAATGGGGAGAAAAAGTGAAAATATGAATCTGTCTGAGGCACTGTGACCTCTAGGATTCCTGTGTGTGAGGTATATGTGGCCGTTTGACCAATGTCTTTAACATTCCCCTTGGCACTCTTTGAAATTGTCTATTACAAAACAGATGGTGCAGTAGTTACTTTTTGAAGGGCTAGAAGAGCATGACCACATCTGGAATTAATCTTTAGCTCCCTAAACCAATAGATCACCCAGTTTTAAGAGGGCCTTCCAATAAAAATGCATTGCACAAGTACAGAGAAAGAATACACAGCTTTAAGGCAGAGTATAAGCAGTCTGGAACTATAATTCATAGGCACACAACTCTTTCTGTTCAGCTGTCTCATTTATGGGCAAGTCTTTTCTACAAGAATTCCTTTTTATTTTCATTGAGCAACAGCAGTAAGTGAAATATGTAACTTCTTAGATTTAAAAAAAAATCCATAAATTTTCAGGTTTTGTATAAAGTATTTTCCTTTTTTGTTGACGGCTACAGTATTCCTAAAGAGATGACCTCTTTCATTTCCAAACTGTCCTGTGGCCCAAAGGGTAGCTAAAGCTTATATTAAACCAGTATGCACACCAGCATCATTCAAATAAAGCTAGTTACGGAGTTTTGGATGATCATTAAGCAGTATAACACATGCTCTGAAGAATGATGAGGAAGGGCATTAGTGCCTTCAGTGATGATACTAAGGTAAAAACTGTTTCTGCAACTTTTTATACCAAGGCAAAGCACAAGTTTTATCCCATAGAACCTCATATTTTTTAAAGTGCCTGGTACTGAACTACCTGGATAATATTTGATCTGGATAATCTAAATATTTAAAATATCTAATTTGTTATCTGTCATTACGGAAAACAAAAAAAAAAGTAACATCAGAAATTCATTGCTTCCTGCAAAAGCCCCGAATTTGTGTAACAAAGTAGTTGTAAGGGCAAAGAATTTTGAATGCTGTCAAACCTACAAGTCATGTCTCTGATATTATGTTTAAAAAGATAGAATTTCTCTCTTGTATCTAGTATTTTGGTTGTCTTTTATGCATTTACGTCCCTTTTTAAAGCACTTAGCACAGAGAGACATGAAATGCCTGCACATAAAAAATGCAGTGTTAATTTATATTCCCAGATTAAATTATTTGCCCTCTAATTATCATAATGCGTAAGAATTTAAAGTATTGCACAAGGTAAGAAACATTTCACAATATGGATTTGCTGAAGCCAGTGGAATTTCACAGGATTTACTCTGATCTGTGGGTGCCTGATGAAAATAAAAACAACCTTTTTACCCACCAGTTGAGAATTTGGGTTTAGAGGTAGACACTTGTCATATCAGATTACAGATTGCAGCTATCCTACCTATCAGTTCCTTATAATCATTGTAGCTTCTTTGCTCAGCTTGAAAATTGAAGTTTTGCTGAAGTTTTTACAGTATTTCAGATCAGTGTCTTTACCTACCCCTGGGGGCACACGCAGCACAATTGTGATAGGATATTCTGCAAATGGCAGAATATCCTATCTTAGGTTTAGATTCTGGTTAATTCTTTTGCTATCTGTTGAGATATTCTAGTCGGTTTGCCTTCAATCTTTTCTGTACACTTAAGATGTAAAGATCATGTAGCTGATTCTGTAGAATGCCAGGCTTGTATTTAAACATCCTGATTAATTCTACACTTAAAGTTTAGCACTTTTTGAGTAATAGAGTCAAAAATGCACAGACTTTTATAAACATTCCAAAGAGGCAGTGGCGCAAGGACACTAGGAGTCAATCTGCACTGACCCTACCCAAGGGCTTGGCTGCCGCTTGCATCATGCCGTGTTCCCATACCTACCTCCTTGCCATATACATAGCACCCTTGCCGACAGTTTGCAGATGTTCATCATCATACAGTCAATATATAAAACTGAATCGGTGTTCTTATTGGAAGTGTTGTATGCTTTTCACTCACCTGTTTTGCACATTTCCGGAAAAACATGGCTGGATCTTGACTTCCGATAATGTCTTCCACTGAGGTTGATCAGACTGGAATCATTTCCACCAGGCTGTATGCCTTGTGCATATTCAGCTCTTCTCTGTATTGGCTGACAACTGGAATGCTTTCTTTGTAGCTACGAAAGGCATTTTTTCAAAAAAGTTTATATCTTGTTGAAATTTTTCCAAACCCTGGAAAAAAGTTGTGTGATTAGTTCTGAAAGCGAATCACTTGATAATTTTTACTTTAGTAAAACTTGTGAGGGAGATGGATTGTGTCTGTGCAGTTAAGAAGTAGTTCAGTTTTGTACTTCAGGTTTACACTAAGAGCCATGCTATATCCTGGCACCCAACTGGGAAATTCTGCTTACAAGTCAGTAATACAGGATTACCTGCACTGCAAGCAAATAATGAAAGCCTGTCTGAAAGCCTGTCTTAAACAAACTGTCCAAATTCTGTGTGCAAAACTCAGATGCTAAAGTTTCTATGGCTTTATTTTGACTAAAAGTTTCATTTTCTGTTATATATAACAGCACACATATCCACATGAGGGCACCAGCTGACATCTTATTCTCAGACCAATGTGTAATCTGTTTCTGAAATTAACATGTCAATCAATGGTCACTCCATCCTTATACTTACAGAGCTAGAGTAAAGATTGAACTGTTAAATGTTACAGTTTGCAAATTTTCTTTTATTCTTTTTCAGTTCTTTTACTTTCCCTAAACTCTACATTCAACAGAAATCTTGAAATAAACTTTAATCACATAGAGACGCAGGGATGTTAAGTTTTTAAAAGTAATAAAATTAAAATTCCTTTTTAACCTGGCTGCGTAATGGAATGTAAGTGAGCTCATTAAAATTGGTAAAGTTTATTATTTCTTAGGTTTGAAAGGAGAACAAAAATCCCAAGGTTTTAGCCTTATTTTTATTAAATCCACAAAAATATGCAGAGAACACCCATTCCATTTGTAGAAGTTATACAATCTCTTAAAAAAAGCAAAGAGTAGTTGGTGCTCTACTCTTGGTTGGGCTGAGGATTCAGGACCAAGATTGTCCACTTCCTTTCCCCACTGAACTCCAAGAACTTTGACCAATGTAAATAGAGTACAGGAATGATCGCTTTTCCTCTTCTAGCTCCCGAAGTGCCAGCCAACAGAAACTGCAAAGGCTCGAGGCTTCCTTCAGGGGCCAGCAGACTGCATCCCTATGGAGGATGTAACAATGTATTAGCTAAATAGGGAAGATTATACCAAGTAGACTGTGGGGGTTATTTGACAGAGGTGGCTGCACACAACATGAAGTGGTGTAAAGGATATGTTTCATTGAAATCAACTGGACAGCATTTTGAAGGAAAGAGAAACTTGTCAGGAACTTCCAAAACGCTTCAGAGGGTATTCACAAAAGCTGTTTTAGCCTAGTGAGACTAATCTCCCTAGGATTCCAAGCAGCGGAAGCCCATAGGCTTTTCCAAAGAGTGATTCAGAAGAACCAAATTAGCAACTTCTCTTGCTTGCCGCTGGCTAAGCCCTTTTTCTCCATTGACTGTTGGGGTGGTCTGGAGAAACTGTCCTCTTGGGGCTAGTCTTGGTCTTAGTGAATACTCTCTCCTAGTGACAGAGAAACAAAATTCCATTATTTAAATATTAGAGATATCATGGTATGCTGTAGTCCTTTGGAGTGGGGAAAGCCTAGGAAATTTTTTTCTCAGCAGAAAGGCACAGAGTTGGAAAAGTCAGAAAAGGTGTTGAGCTGAGGACTTATTCAGGACAGTCTTTATTGCAACAGATACATAAGCAGAAGCATGTTTCGTAATATGAGAACACACCTGAGCATTGGAGCATGGAGACATTAAAAAGTGGTAAAGATGTGAATCTACTGGAAATCCTGATGGGAGATAGTGACTTTAAAGAATCTTTAGGTTATTTTTTCTAAGAAATAAATGGTAGTTTGGAAGGACAATATCCTCCCTTTAGCATATTAATTTAGTCTTGCAAAATCTGCAACAGAATTCTAGGTCCAAAATCCTCAAGTGACTATTTTTGGGAAAGAGGAGGAAGTTAATATCTATTAGATCCTTCCCTGCATCACCTATGCACTGAAAAAGAGTTCTCCAAGCAAGTATGGCATGCAAATACGCATGCCAGAAAATGTTAAGGTATTTGTGTGTATGGACCAGTATTTTGGGATATTGTTTTGGCACCAGCGCTATGGTAAGTGATTATTTCCTTTCTTCAGATACTACCGAGAGATGCAAGAGATGATTAATGGATGTTTGTTCGTTATAGGCCCCAGCAAATATCTCTGGTATCTCAGATAACTGTACGTCAGGAGAAAGGAGGAGGGGAATGGGAGTTGTTTGATTGCCTTCTTGCATTGTTTTTTTTTCCAAAGCACTTGTAAGGGGAAATACTCAGTAGAGCAAGTGTTATACATGTTATAATAAAAGAGGTTCTGGCTGATTCATAAAGGACTTGTTCAGCTATCTAGAAGGCTGAAATAGGTGAATATATATTCATCAGCTGAAAACCCTGATGCCTTGAAGACAGTGGAAGATTTCTAAAGATTCTGGATAACTGATTTTAACATGGGTCAGACCTCAATTTAGCTCAAGATAGCTGATAATATAGGAGAAGAGAAAATTTCCATGTCCTGAAGGAAGATGACAAAGCTAATGATGCATAACAAGGAACCTGAGACTTCAGCATGCACACTGAGACAACAGAAATAATCCAGAAAATGTAGCTTTGTTGCTGAGTAAAACCCTGAGAGGGTCGGTGCCCAAAGCACTATAGGAGTGTTCATACCTGAGGGGAATTGTGAAGCTGGTAATGCTCTGCGTGCCAGGATCCATTTGGTGTGTGAGTCTCAGCCTTTTGAGTCTAAGTGGTACTGACAACTCAGAGGAGATTTCGAAGGCCTCGCAGGACCTACAAGAACTAAGATAAGGACAAAAAATAAGAGGCTATAAACTGAAGCTGTAGCGCAGAGCAGTGGCAACACTGACTAAGGTAGCAGCGACTTCTGTGGGAAGCTTCTGAGCTGAGGTCTGTCAGAAAGGATGGGAGTCATTTGACCTAATTTTAGCTGTCCAAGGGCTATTTAACCAGCCTTAATTTGTTGCCTGGGCTTCTCCTGCACTTGATAAAAAGGTAGAGGCATCTTCAGAAAGCGGTTCAGGTCTTTCACACCGACCTAATTTTGATACTTACCCTGACTAAGGTGTCTGCTGTCTAGAGGCAACTGTGGAACTTCACTGACTGTGGAGGGATCATCTGTGACTAGGTTCGACACCTAACTTTTAGACAGCTGAAGTTAAGTGAAATAGTCCCATCAAGTTGTGAGTGTTACTGTGCATTTGCAGCTCATGTCCAAATAATGGCTTATAACTCATATAAGAAAGTTTTAGTAGTTGAAACCTTTCTCATATATAGTACCTGGAGACCCAGGTACTACAAGTGACACCAAAATAATGCCACCAAGGTCGGCACAGGAGAAAGCAGTGATGTAGACGAGCAATCCAGATGCATAGTCGTGCATATGCGAACAAAGAATGCAGGCTTTGAACACGCAACAGGAGTCCTTGTATGACTCTGTGATGACTCTGGATAAAAATAGAGAAGCTGTAACTACAGAGGTCATGTGTGGTGTTTTCCTCTGCAACACTCTCTTGCTAATAGACTTTCAGTGAGAGTATGGATCTTCCTGTATACTTTCTTTGCCTTTCAATTCAGAAATGGAGTAAATATTGGTTCAAATGGGCCGTTTCACAAACTGAATCCAAATGTGTTAACAACATGAAAGTTGTGTGATACAAGCCATAAAGTCTCCTAAAAGGCTTCTGCTTTTCCAGTGCTGTATTTGGAATAAGCTATTTGATAATTAAAATGAAAATTAACAGAAAAAAAAGCCCAGCAATTTGTTTCTTAAAAGAATAATCCTTCTATGAGCAGAAGCACTAACATTTTTTCCATGGATTAACTTGGATGACTTACCAGATATCTCTACCATGGAGATCAAGTAGTGGTATGATTGGTACAGATATTAGGGCAAACTTCAGTTATGGCAATTTTTTTTTGACTGCCAGGTAAAGCAAACATTTTCTACTGTAAATTATATTTGAGTAGAATTATGGTATTACTTTCTTTTTTTTTTTTTTTTTCTAGCTCAGGGCACATCCCAGTTGTTTTGCCCCAGCACCTTTCAGCTTGAAGGCAATCCTCTGGCCTCCCCTTTCTTAGTCTGGACCTCTCTTGGCCTCCTGAAATTTTTATTTTTAATAAATATTTATACAATGTTATTCAAGAAATATATAAACCCTCAACCAGGGAACTGCAACATCTTTTTCCAGGCAGCAGCAGGACCGGGACATGCTTGCTTCTGGCTGGGGTTTGCTCTGAAGAACAGATCGCAGCAGCCCTTTCCCCTTGCAATGTGTCGAGATGCACGTCAGAATGCTTCAAGAGTGTGGTAAATGTACTGCCCGTAGCAGCTTGAGAGAAGCAAACTTTGTACTGATGTACAGCAACTTTATAGAGCTCTGGGGATTGCAAACCTGCGTCTTCTTTAGAGAGCTGATGACCCTCAATCACATTTTGCAGGACTGATACAAATGGAAAGTAAATATTGATAAAAACAAGGGCATGTCTCTTTGCCTTTCCGTTTTAGACTGAAGGGTAAAACCACTGCTGAAATTCATGTTTTCCTGGCTGGCCAGAATTTATAGCTAATCCTAAGAATAGTCTTTGTCACTTCCTCTTAAGCCAGTGTATCTAAACAGCGAGAAGTAAAAATAGCTGTAAAGTTTGAAGCATACCATGTCTGCTTAATACATGCAGCGTGGTATCTGCAGGCTTGAATTTCACACAGCTTTATGTGCTTTCTGCAATGAGTACATTTACAGCCTCTTTTGAAGAATTTGCACTTACACGTATTTTCAAAAATCGTAATACCCTTAAAGTATTGCAGATAACCAGTTAGCGATTACCCCTTTTTTTATAATGAGCAGATACACTTCAGTCAACCTGATGCTAATGATTACTGCCCTTGTATATTAAAAAGTTAACAAAAGCATTTGTTGCTGTAGTACGTACACGTGTTGCATTTCTAATTCCGTAAGCAATTCCACCTAGTGTAGCCAGCCTCACCATCAAATGTGGTAATTGCGGAAAACCTTCTAGCCCCAGCCAAAAAAAAAAGTCTTTGCAAAGAAATTGTATCATTTCACCATGCAGCTGCAGGGACATTGATGCCAGCTCAGGAGAGAAGGTACGGGTGGGAACAAGCAGTGGGAAGGTGGGATCATTTATTTCAGCAGCAGTGTGGGGTTTATGCCAAAATAAACTGCTCTTGGGTCTACTAGCTAAGCGTTGCCAATATAACAATGATATGTAAGTGGAAACACACACTGATAAAGTTGTTATTCATAAATTTAAGAACAGAAAAGTGAAGCCAGATTTCAGAAGAACTTCGGGTGTCCAGTACCAGAATGTAATTGTTAACTCAATATTAAATTAAAAAAAGAAACAGTTTAGAAATTCTGTGCGTAAAGATGGGCATGCTGTTGTCAAGGGAATGAAGGTGCAAGTTAACGAAGTTGCGTGCGTTTCATCTGCTGTCCCTACACTTCATCAGCTGACCCATACAGCTGGGGCCAAGGTGCTGGTACCCCCAGACACAGGCCCTGATTGTGGGCAGACCTAGAGGTGGTTCCTTGGAAGTAAAATTTTCCTATATTTTGAAAATAAGTCTAGACCCTGTGATTGGTTTATCAAATTAAAAGCTCAGAAGTGATTACTTGAACTATAGAAGCAATATTTGAAGTTATGGGGAGAAATCTCTAGAATATCACGTAACTTCCTACCATTAAGTGAGTGCCTATGGATTACTCAACTAATCTGGAAGAAAGCTTTCCCTGTAAAAGTAAACTCTCCAAAGTAGAAATTGATATGGAATTTCCTTTGGGCTCAGTACTCAGATCTCAGACCTGGGAAATGAATGTGATCTGTAACAAACTTAATAGGGGCTCAAAATGCTACACAGCCTCCTCCAGTGACCCCAAGGTAATCATTCTTTTCTTCAGTGCTTCTGTTGCTACTTATCTTTTGGTAAAAGGATCTTGGGAATGCTTCTTGGGACCGAGGGAAAATGTCTCTTTTTAGACCTTCCTCCCGAGCTCCCATCTCATTTTCACATAGCTCCAGCATCAGTCCAATTTAAAACTGGTCATGTCCAGTTTTAACCTCTTTGTTACTAAGATTGAATGATGTACACATACACACTCATCCACACAGAAATTCATATGGTTAGTGGGAGCCTGTAGCTTACAAGCCTATAGTAGATCTGAGCTTTTGCTGTGGACCTGTCCCTTGGATTCAAACAGAGAGAATGGAGCTGTTTGTGATTTCTTTTTCAAAAAGTTGCTGCTCAATGTAGTGTTGCTTTTTCTGTGCAGCAAGATGAGTAGGAGTTGTTAGTTAAAAGAGTTAGTTTTACAAACCAGCGTGTGTGACAAGGGATATAGTGTACATGAGGAACTGTGGTTTGGGGATCACTTCTACTGTATTGCCCATTTTTTTACTCTATTGGTATGTGACACCTGTGTACACCATGTCTACCTGTTTTAGCTTTTCACAATTCTCTTTGACCTAACAGAGATAAAGAAAATGTAACACTTGAAGCAAATTACAGCACCACTTTAGCTATACGTGAAAGCTGTGAAGACGTTTCACCTTGGCATTGCCTTTGTATGTTATTGAACAGATATTTGTCTTTTTACCTCTTCCAACTGTGGATTCTTCTTCTCTTTGGTCTCTTCAGGAGGCTAGGGCAAATTATAGCACACTGCTTTTGGCAGCTTTGAAAAAAATTCATTTCCTCGTGTTCAAAGACCTATATTTTAAAGGACTGTATATAGATATGCCATGTATGAGCAGCACATGAATGAGACTGAGCAACAATTTCAAGAAGTAGAACCTGGGATGGCAAAGCAGAATAATATCTTCTTTTCAAAGACTTTGCATTAGCACTGTTTCTACACATGCATCTTGGAACTTCTCCAGTTCTGTCTTGACCACTGTCAAAGATGTTTTATTGTTAAAGTCAGACTACTGGGCCTTCAGTGTAAATTATCAAGAACAGATTGTACTTCATTCTGTAGGAACTGAAACGCTTCAAACAGAGTAATAATCTTTTAAATTAAATATTTCCCAGCGTATGAGAGTTTTCACAGTACTGCTACCCTAAAAGGAAAATTTAAATATGATTAAAATACAGAAAATTATGCTAGTAAGTATCCTTTTTAAGACCAGTTTATATAATTTCATTGCCATGCAGGCCCAAGTGGACTAGATCACCATAATCTTAAAGCTTAAAAACATGTCAAGCTGGAAAGAGGGCATGAGAGGACAAAAGTGCCAAGCAACACAGCCTGTTAGCATTCATGGAGGGTGTGACACTGAGAGGTGTTCCGAGGAAAAACAGATGCCTTTGGCCACACTTCTAAGTAAAGCATATATATCTCTGCAGAAGAAACAGAAGTATAACACCATGTCTGTAGGTGAGAAATCTTGATGGATATTCACTGGTGTGCGCTTGTCACTGAAATCTACTGCAAAACTCTCCCAGAACTTGCACGCCTTGAGCATTGATGTGCTGGGAGTTCATTAGCCTTCCCTATAGCAGGGGATGACCACGGCACTGCCCAGCTTCATTTCACTGAGCAGTCCCAGGGGACTAGGATCCATCTGGGGGGACAGAGAAATTTGCAGAGTATATGACAGGAAGATAGTAGGTATTGATAATATGCAATTATACATATTATAAATTTTGCAACTATTTCAAGTTCAGTACCTTTACTTGGCAAAATTTGTAAGTGGGTAATTCTCATACTGCTTGCCTTTAACTGTTGACATGTAACAACAATATTGGCCATTACATCAGTGTTACACTTAGTCATGGGGAAAGAGCAGGATAGTTGCTGTAAACAGTCTCTGGAAACAGGGATCAATGGCAGAATTGATTTAAACTGACCCTGACAATGAAGTGGTCTCATCACAAGGCTCTGCAGCCAGGGTCTGTTAAAATAGTCGTTTGTTTTCCGTGCTGTTTTTGAGACACTGAAACTTTGTCAGCCTTGAAACGGAATGAACTGCCAGGAGTGTAGTTGTTTTGAGTAAATATTCCCAGAATTTCAACACACCATTGATGGCAATGACGTCTCTTTTGATGTTTGTTGTCCTAATTCCAATACACAATGCTGAGTGTAAAACACAACTGTAGGTTGCTCTGCAATGGATTTATGCAAAGAAAACAAAAATCTTCATAGCTCTGTTATCTGCCCCTTTTATTTTCATTTTGCTCTGGCATCTCTAGAGTTTCCAGCTAAACCAGTTTCTGAAGAGGCTGCTCTTCCAAAAACAACTTTCTCAAGGGGTTAAAAGGAAGAATAATGGTTCTGTAACATGGATTTTTAAAGTTTCCAGAAAAAAAATTACTTCTTTCATCCCTTCCAGGAAAGGAGAAGGCAAGACTTGATTTTTATTATTTTTTTAATTTTTATTAAATTTGGGGAGCAAGCACTGGACCTCTGAATGCATTCAAGATAATTGAACACTTGCTATTGCTCTGTGAATTAGCCCTTGAAGATGCTAAGGGAAATATTTTCACAACAGGATTGGGCAAGCACTGGAACATGTGGCCCAGAAGGGATGTGGAGTCTCCATTCAAAACTCAACTGCCTGAGGAAGGCACTGAGCAGCCTGACCTGACATTGAAAGTAGTTCTGCTCTGAGCAGGTGCTCGGACTTGGCGATGTCCCGAGCTCCCTTCCAGTGTCAGTTCTTCTATGAGTCTGTTATTTTGAGGATTTCCACAAAAAGTGCTGATGTCTTCAACTCTTGCACTTCGGTTCTCAAAGGATCCTTGTGCTCAGGACCGGACATTTATTGATTACTTGAACTTGTCAGCCAATAAATGGGCCCTTATTAATCAGTAAAATAAAATAACTGATGGTGGAGGAGAAAATGAGAGACAGAGGATTTTTACAAATTAAATGGGTATTTAAAAAGTGGGACACTTTTCTTAGAAACTTATGTAAGAACTGAATAATCTTGGTCACCAATAATAGAAAGTAAATTTCTTTTCACAAAAACTACCTTTATAGCAGTCTAACACCACTTTCTTGGACAGATTTAACACTGATCTAGATATTCTTGAGATCAGAACGAGGTCATTGTTTCTTAATAACCTGGATGCCAAAATACTCCTGTGTGCTTGCTGTTCTGACTGCAGTTTCACATGGTCAGCGGTGTTAAATGTTTGCAATCAGCCCTGAGACAGAAAAAAACCAGCAAGTTCATATTTTTCTTCAGCTGAGGTACAGTCTAGATTTTGACTTTCTGTCCAAGTATTGGGTTTGGACCACAAAATGCTGATCCGCAGCTGGAACTAGCCTAACATTCAGGGCTCTTCCTACCCAGATTTTTTCTCAACCCATTAGGTTGCAAACTGTTCGGTTGCAGAAAATGTCATTATTTGTGTATCTTCCTTGGAGAGTAGGAGACCTGGTGCCACTATTTGACCCATTTGTCTGGGTTTCTTCCAGACCTCTCAACATTTCTTTCTTGCTGGCTGAGTCTCTGGGGATGTAAAAAACAAAGACCGGCACGTTTTTTGCCTGCAGCGCTGAGCTGCGCTGTGGCTTCTCTGGTTACCATATGTCCCAACACGCAAACCCTTCATCCATAAAAACGCCATTCTATGATTCTACGAAACGCATGGTGCCAGCTCATGCAATGACATGCACTATGCTACTGGCTGAATAAAAGTGTCACACAGGATTCAGCTGCATCACTTTCTTGCCTGCAGGTCTACAGTTTTTCCTCTCGTTCTTCCTCAGTTTTATGCATGTAGAGTTAAGGTTTGTGGCGCATGAGCTGAATGCAAAGGTCTGATTCACCCAGTTTAACTGAGGAACTTAAATTAGGAGCATATTTGCCCTGGGCTACCTTAATAGTCTGTTAAGAAAGAGAGACATTTTCAGGGGGGAGTTAGAGGTAAGCTGAACAACACTCTGGAAAGATTTCCCCTTCTCTTTCAAGGGAGCTAACAGTGAACATTCCTGATTAAGATACCTGGCCAGCTGCCTGGGGTTAGGTGAGCTGAAACCAGCCGGAGTACAAATGTGAACAAGCCCAGCCCCAATCCCAGACAGTCCAAGCAACAATCTTATTTTCCTAGCAGCCCCTCCAGCCGATCCTGTTTAGCCTTTCTTCTGTCCATCAGTTATCATATGCCAGTGTCACTGCCCTTACTAGAAATGTGCGGGCTCCTACCCCACAATACTCCATTCGTCTTTTACAGAGGGGTTGGCAACAGCAAGCTACCTGGCACGTCCCAAGGGACAAGCCTGGCCGCAAGCAGGTTCACAGAGAGGATGGGAGCAGAGGCATGGAGTGGGTTTGAGAGGCAGAACAGCGGTGGGCAAAGGGGACAGGAGATGAGGTGTTGAGCTGAGGAGATGAAAGACAGGAAGATGAAGAGAGGAAGATGAGGGGATGGTGGAAGGTCTAGGGTTGGGAGAATTATGCATCTGGGCTTTTGGGAGGAATGTAGAACCCCTAACTCCTGGTGGGGGCCGGAACTGTGTGAGGTCTGCTTCAGTGCACATTGCCCTGTGCTCCAGCCCCTCCACCTGTTACAGAATGGAGTCCAGCAGTAGCTCAGAAATGATCCGTGAGATTCAGATCCTGATTTGGATCAGATCCTGCCACCCCCAAACACTGAGTAATAAACTAATTTAGAAGTACAGAAAAGGTGGAATACGAAGAAGCTGAAAAGAAGGAAGAAATGCAAAGTTGACTGAAGAGCAGAGGTGAAATACAGCTGATGTGCCCCAGATTCTGTAGGAATTTCTTTTTTCCCTCTTGGTTAAGTATTTCCAGATCATGTACCTAGCTGTCATTTTGTCAATATTTAATAATTGTCCACTAGTGAATACCAGGTGCATCTCGCTAGCCTCCCGCACTTTTGCAGTCAGAGAGAGCTTCCTCTAGCTCCTTTATCAGGTCTTGCCCACAGTTTTTCTAGGAAAAGACTTCAGTCTGCTGCAAAGCAAGTTCTGCAGTGGTTTGAGACTCTGTCCCACTGAAGCTTGTGTGCATGAATAAGTACAGTGGATCTGGTGCACTCCTTTTAACTGCTGAGCCCAGAGTTGGGGCCATCATGTATCTCATTAGAGACAGACAGCATCTTTTAGCATTTTAAATTTCAGTGTTTTCTGGAAGACGTTTTGCTTCATCCATAAAATGCTGTGAAATTTATATCCTGGCTTTATGTGCCAGAGGGGCTGATGGAAGAGGGAATGAGGTCTAGCAACAGTGTTAAATTTTTGTCTTAGAGGTTTCCTAGGTCATCTCTGACCATCTATTTTTGTCTATGATTATTCCACTATTAACCTTGTTATGATACCAGATTAATTTTATAAATATGCAACTAGAGGTGGGCCCAGTCCAGCCTGAACATTTGCGTGTACGTTTGTGTGTTTATCTTTGCCTCTGTGTATAAGGCTCATTTCCAAGGAATCCAAACCTGGATCCAAATCCAAAGTCCTCAGATGGTCCCTGTCACTGCAGAAGGCTAAACCAAAACAGCTGAGCACAACTTTGAAGACCTTTAGATTCTAAATCCTGGTCCAAATGACTTGAATTCCTCTCCTTCTCCCATTCCTTGAATCTAGATTAAAGATAAGATCTTGGGAGCACGGGAAAAAGAAAAGAGAATATCAGCAGTTGATATAAATTGCCCTCTATCAATCCCAGAAGAGTTCTCAAAATATTTAAACAATCTGATGTGAGTAACAACATTAATAAACTAAATGTGAGAAAGAAGAAAAGTTGATAATTACAGCAGAGTTTAAACATCACATCTGATAAGTAACAAAGACCTCTAAATATAACAGATAGAAAAGATAAAACAGAAAGCATAGTGAAGAAAAAAAAAACCCAAAGTATTGTCCTCAATGCCATAGAGGTCACAAGAATTAAATAACTCTAATGTCTTTCCAGAAAGAAAACATCATTAAAAGCCTGGAAGAACTGAGTTCTGAATTAATTCTTCATCAGCTTTCAAAGCACTTCCCTCTCCCTTCCATCCCAGCATTTTTCCTAAGGCCTCTTGCTTGACCCATAAAAACCATGTAATTGTCATAAACAAAAAATAAACTTCTGACCATTAGTAGAAGACTATAACGTTGTAAGAAGTAGCATGGAGTAATCAAGCCTTAAGCCAGGAGGCTTAAGGTCTGAAAGGGGGCTCTATAGATATGAATATATGGAGTTTATTGATTACCATTATACACTGTGTTTTCTTGTCAGTTATATTTATTAAGTGTCAGTTACTAGCAGATTTATTTGATTTAAAAGTAAAATAATTGTTAGTTCTGTATGGCAGTTCTGCAAAGTAGTAGAACCCAAATTTTTACCGAAAAGATCCCAGTCAGTGCAATTTGCAAAAGCTTGTTGTGGGTTAGCTTAACCCAACTTTTTGGAGAATAAAGCATGTCATACATGATTCTTCTTTTATTGGTCTTGAATGGACAGATGTCTTAAAACCACCTTTATTCCCTCCATACAAGGCACTGCGGCAGGTGGCTGTTCAGCATCCTCTGCCCAGCATTCCCTTCTCCCTCCTGCTGAAACCTTCTCACCTTCTTCCTTATTGCTTTGCGTTTGCTGGTCTTCTCTTTCATCAGTCATTTCTAACAAAACGAAGCAGTGGAATTTAATATACTTCACTGTAGGGTAGCGAGCATATTTTTTCTGGTTTTGCTTGCATTTACAAGTTACATTTCAATGCAGCCCTACAATATTTTCATTAAGATTAACACTGGGGGCATTTCCATTGAGATGAAGGATATGTCACAATTTTAAGACTGTTTCTCATGTGGTTCTTCAGTGACATATATTTTTTTCCTGTAAAAAAAAAAAAAAAAGAAAACAAAAACACAACAAAGGGAATTGGCCTGGGGAAAATGCCACTGAGATACTGTGTAAGAAGTCTGACTTAAAGCCAAGCAGCATATGCAGAGTGAATGCTCAGTCCACCCATTGTGCTTGCAGCCACAGGGGGCTGAGAATAATACCCTATGAGATTTTAACAAAAGTGTGGTAAAAGTATTCTGGTATAGCTGCCTCTGTTTCTGAAATCGGAAACCTTAGTTTTTAATTTAATGTGTACTATGTTACTTTAACATAGGTTTTTATTTGTATGTTAACACTGAATTATTATGCGTTTAAGGAAGAGCTGTGAAGGGAGTGCAGCCTGCCCGTTAGCATGCAGCAACATTAACAACTTTAATGCAGGTGTTGAGCTGCTGGCAGGGAGGCTGCAGCCGCAGAGGTTGTGGCCGTGGTGCATTTACTCGCTAGTTCGTTCCCCAGAAAGCAACCTATGAAAGGGTTATTTCAGTCTAGTCTAATTTTGAGCAATTTTCAGACTGTTCTAAGTTGTACTAAGGAAAGACCACTTTCAGGCATAGGCCAGAATTAGGAAGGTGAGGAGAAGAACCACCTTTGTTCAGTTTTAACTCCCCTGTGCCCAGAACAGCATGATTTACCAGAGAAAATGATCCGTCTCTGGCAGTTTTTCTTTTCCTTTCAGTTAAAATAAGGATAATAATTTAGGGGCATCTGATAGACTGGAAGCGAAGCCGGGACAGCATGCTGTGCTGCCCGGCCTCCCATGAAACACACCCTTTAAGGGGAAGAGACCTGGTGTAATCACTGCCTCCTCACATCATGCCGCGGTGGCCAAAGCAGAAGGTGGTTCCTGAAATGGCAAGCACAGCCCTGGTCTTTGCTGGTGGCAGTGCAGCAAAACGCACGGCCTCTTGCTTAGGGCTTGGGACAAATCCGCTGTTCGGCCTCAAGGAAAGGAAAGTTTGTTAGCTAGAATATTAGCTACAACCTTCAAAACAAAACTTGTTATTATATTTTCACAGAATGCCTGTAGATTTATGAGGCCTTGGGAATACAATAAATTAATCACAGTAGTAGTTGTTTGTTTGTGTAAAGATTTGCAAAACAAGTAATAAAGTGTTGATGTGATTTTTTTTACTTGGAAGTCCATTAGGTCTTGTTTTGTGTCTAGTTTCCTTCTTTAAAATGAGCTATTCTGGAATACATCTAGGACACCAGGAGTTGGTTGAATGTGATTAGGATTTCAGGAGTCACAGTCACAAGTCTTCTCAAAAATCATTCAGATCCTAGCTTTGGTCTTCAGTGTAGTTGTTCTTTAACTGCAACAGTCTTCCATAAATTTTACAAATACTACATGATACAATTTATAGCATTACAAAGAACTAGCAAGGAGGAAAAAAAAGAGGATTATTAAAGAAAATAGGCACTGACTTTCCAGTGAAATAAATGGAAATAACAAATGGTTTTATTTTATCTCTTAAAGTAATGAATAATTGAATAGAAGCTTTCCATTTAAGAAGACTCAGATGTTTGTTATTAGGACTGCTAAAAAGCTTAACAAACCGTTTCAGAATTTGCCAAATTACATCCATCTGCATAAACTAATAAAATATGAATGATCATTTCCAGTAGTTCTGTAGAGGTATTAATTCAAAAGTTGATATATTAAGCATTCTTCAAAATCTAATTCTGTTCTTATCCTTCATCTCTGCTGTACATTAGAAAACACAGCATTTTACACCTAATGCACTCTGAAACCTCAGATGTCCCTACATGCTAAAGCAGTGCCAGCCAGAACCCTTGGGGACTTCCATGCTATCTGCATGCTACATTGCCTCTTGAAGGAGTCTGTTTTCTCAATTGATGACATTGCATGGCTTTTATTTTTGGCAAGGCTTTTTCAGTAGAGTGACATGATGTGAAATAGAATAACCTGATGAAATACAATATGTTAATAATAGTGTTGTACACAGAGCACCTTTCATCATGACAGATCCCAAGGAGTTTTACAGACTGTACATATAAAAATCATTCTTCACCCACCACTGAAATGCAGTTACTGCTGGAGAAGAATACGGTAACCATACCATGCCAGGAATAACAGCTTTTTTGAGTAAGGGAAGTTAAGAAAAATGTCTTCATCTGAAACAATAATGGGAATATTTAGGGAGGCCTGATCTAATTACTAGCATTTGCATTTGGTCAACGTGTTTAAAGGATTTCTTGTAAATACATGAATCAGTAATAGGGATATGGGTATCCATAAATATTTCATTTGCCACAAGTTCTTATGACTTCGTTTTGCCTTTTCTCAGAAACAGCACCTTACACAGCAGAAAAGAAAAGAAAAAAAAAATCTATTTAAGGATTATTTCAAAACTTACTCCAAGGAGAAAATGTCATTTAGTCACTAAAAGCTGTCTTCAAAATGCTCACATTTTCTCCCAATGTACTGGACAATTCTAACTCTTCCATCTGGTGTAATTCAAACAAAAAGGCATTTTGAGTATGTCCAGGTAGAATCCTGTCACATCAGAATCTGAGTGAGGGCGTCATTCAGTGCAATACAATGCTGGCAGTGGCAAAACTCATGTTATATTTGCTCTCAGTGGCTCGTGATGCATAGTCACTCTTGATTCAAAAATACAATTAAGTTGCCGTAAGTCATCCAAGCCATGGTAATTGACTGTGTATGTTCACTCAGCCTTTACTAGTTGCAAAGTCATTGAAAAGAACTTAAACTTTTTCCTT
Source organism: Fratercula arctica (assembly GCA_947846985.1). Classification (NCBI taxonomy): domain Eukaryota; kingdom Metazoa; phylum Chordata; class Aves; order Charadriiformes; family Alcidae; genus Fratercula; species Fratercula arctica. The sequence continues at coordinate 18,893,954 of CANTUZ010000026.1, forward strand.
TGCAGATGAAGTCTATTTGCTGTGGGCTAACAATGCTCCCCATCAATGGGCTCATTTGGTGTGATCATGTGCTCTTGCTGCAAAGAATTATTGAAAAATAAAAACGATCATGAGAATAGTTAGGGAGAGACAGAAGGATCGTAGCATCCTCTGTTTATTGATACTTATTGCAGCATGTAGATCAGCATCAGTGATTTGTATGATGCTCTATATGGAGTAAATCTAGCCAGATATGAGAAAGGAATTTGTTCATCGCTTCTTGAAAACTTGGAAAATTAGTGTAAATCGACTAGGAAGTGAATAAGCATGTGATCAGTGTATTCATTACCTGAAGGTTTATCAATGAAGAGTAACACTTAATGCCAGTAGGTTAAGCTGGCGGTAAATTATCCATACAGGGATGAATCTCATTGAATGCCAATATTGATTCAATGGAAAAGGATAGTAAAACTATAGTAATTAGGTTTGGGAAGTGAAGTAAACATGGAGGAGGCCAGGAGTAATAATGAAGTCCACACTGAGAGGGAAGGAATGTGGGTTGGAAGTATGAAACTGTGATTCAGCCTGAAAAAATGCAACCTAATATAACTAGAGAATCTAGAATTTCTGGAAATTAGCAAAACTGAAAGGTAGTAACAACAGAGAGCAGTTTAGATATATGTAATGTGATCTAGTGCCTAAATAAAAAGTATGTTTCAGGGCTAGACACTTATAGAACAACAGAAGGCAGTAAGGGGCAGCAGGGCTGAGTTACAAATCAAGTTGAAAAACGTAACCTATCTGCAGCTCTGACAGGAGAGCTGACCGCGCTGGGTAATAGCCATGTAGTGCTCTTAAGTTTGATACGATCTGAAAAATGAAAAGCATCAGTCCGCAGATTTTTTGCCCACTGCTATATGGAAAATCTCCTATCCCCTCCCTCCTTGAGACCTCGCTTGGATTTCTATCTCACTGATATCACAGAAGTTACCTTCTCATTATGATTGTAAACCTATTCCCCTTATCTCAGATTTCACTCTCCAGCTCCTTCCAATCTTCCATTCTGGGAAAAAGCCCTATAGACTGTAAAAAAGGAAATAAATCTTTTTCATAGAATTTTTGCCAACTCTACAGAATTCCCCAGCTTGAAAAAGCTCCTAGCAAAGACAATACAGGGGGGGAAACATGCAGTAATTAAGGTTTTAGTCTATGATCAGGAAGGCTTCGATTCATACCCTGCTCAAGCCCAGATCACCTATTTGATCCCAGCGTTGTTTTGGCTCTCATTCCTCATCCTTAAGATGGATTTAATAGTCCCTCTCTACATCACAGAGGTCTTGTGAGAATAAATATGCTACAGATGGTAAAGTACTCAGACATTAGAGTCCTGAGGGCCAGAGGAAATCAAAAGTTATATCCATGTATCTGTCTTTGGAATCATTTGAAATTGAATGGACAAAGCTTTCAGAGAACATGCTAGAGACAATTGCCTAACTTACAGCACATATTTTATTCAATGAATTTAATTTCCATTATGCTTATGAATTGTCCATGAGTGGTTTAGGAACACAAGAATTCCCACCCCACCAGGAGGAGAGTTTAATAGAAGGCAGGCATTGTGGCACTGCAGTGGGGAGAGCAGCGCAGTGCACAGCCTCCCCCAGCACCAGCTTCCCAGCTCTGCCCTGCCTGCGCAACGCTGACTTCCACAGCTCATGGGTTTTGTGCATATATGTTGTTCAGTTGATTGCATATAAAGTTCAATCCCAACTGTCATTTCCTGGAATGTTTCTGCCCCCCCACACCCCACCCCACCCCCTTTTTTTTTTTTTGGCACTTGTATATGTCTCCAGGTATGCCCTGGGGCTTACTAGAGAGTTGAAGATCCCAGTGGGAAGGATGGGATGTTTTTCTCAGAAGAGAAACCAAGATGAGCCCATTACCATCAAGCTGTTGCACACATGGATGGAATTTAATGAATATGTCATACCACAATGAGAAGCATCTCAGCGTCAGCCAGCCCACCTAATGTATTTTAGCAGTGATGCTCTGTGTGTGGTAGTGCTTATCCCTATGTTAGCTAGTACATTTATAAACTTGACCTATTTTCTCAGACTAGGCAGGATCTGTGTTTGAGTGGATTTGGGTCTCGGTGCAAATATTTACAAATATTTGCAAACAGGACCTTGCTTTTTACCAATGAATACTATGTCTGCATTTCTAATCTGGAGCTTCTTTTTTCAGTAATAGAGTTTCTATCTTTTCAACACTCTGGTTTGACAAAAGGGCATTTTTTTCTTGATTAAATATGTTTTCTTTAAACCAGATTTTCATCAGGAAAAGATTCATTCAAGCTCAAGATCACTTTCTTGTTACGCAAAACTGCTAGTTGACCTTATCAACACGCTTATTGTTATTAACTAATTCTTACAACAAGCTTTGAGATCATTATCCTCTTACTGAGCGGCTAGGATGTGGAAGTAAAGGCAGACAGAATATGTGATACTCCTCCAGGCCACAAAGAAATCATTAGCAGAAGGCAGATTAAAATCCTGATTCCTTGTCTGGTATTTAGATGGTGCCTTTTCCTTGCTAACCTATCCTGTTGTTCAGCGTGCTAATGCAATACAGTTTTTCTTACAGCACTTGAGTTTTGGTCCAGCGTTTCAGAGGAACCTAACAACTACAATAATAATGTCTGAACCCTCTTGGTTTTTGTGCAGAAAGAGAAGAACTGAAAGAGAGATAAAGCCCAGCCCTTGGAGCAGGGCATGGTGTCAATCCTCCGTAAGGTGAAGTTGCCCAAACAGATCACTAGGCAGTAGCTAACTAAGCTTTTCCAACTTACTGGAAAAGAAACCATCATGGCTGTTTCAGAACCACAGTAAATCTGTCTTGTTTTACAGAAATAATCTTAAATTGCCTCCCTCTAATTTGAATGCTGTTTTTTCTAGGAGAAATGGTAACTTTGTCTGCAGAGAGATATCTGCAAAACCCTACAGTGTGGTATATAGCCCTTTTTTTTCAGTTTTTATGAAAAAAAAAAAAAAACCTTTCAGATCTTGGCTACTTTTTTCCTATTAAATGTCTTGGCACTTGCCTAGATTATGGAGTAATCGCTTGCACAACATCATCCTTTAAATAGGTCAGCCAAAACTCTATATCCAAATACACTCTAAGCATTGCTCAGATCTCACTTAGAGTTTTACAGTTGGGTTCTGTCTCTCTAATGGTCTGAATCAAAACTGTGGATACATCCAAATACCCTGAAGCAAGGGTATTGCAAATGCAGATCCAGCCTGCCTGGCACAAGTCTTTCATTTTCAACTAAGGCTTCTTCTTTTTTCTTCTACTTTTTTCCCCCTCTTCAATTAAAGCAAAAGCATGTTGTTATTTCATGAAACCTAGAAGAGATTATTTTCCAGGATGGGTGATATTCCTTTGTGAAAAATGAGAAAGCGATTAACTTGCAATACATCTTGAGTGAAACCAACAGAGAAGGGTAAAAACATGGAAATTCAGCACATATGTTTTGTAAAGAAAACCTATTGTCCTCTCTGGGAGGCTTTATTTCCCCAACTTTTTAGGCAATGCTTCTTTGGCCCATAAATCAATATGGAGGAGCTCCTGGTTCTCAGGCCTATGTTATTAGCTACAGTTGCAGAAGTGTTATATGTGTAGTAGGATGGTCACCAAAGATCTGGAAGAGACCTCTCAGGGCATTACAGTAGTAGTGACTATTTGAGGTAATCACATTATATACAATGCTTATTGTTTTATTGTGACTGATATTTGGCTTTCTATGTTAAAGGCAGAGTCAGAACTCTAATTAATCCTGAACCATCACAGTGATAAATTTTCCAGAGGATATGCGAACTGAGACTAATTTTTCCATGGTTTCGTAAAGTCTCCCTTTTACTTGATTTCTTTTTTAACTCTGTGTTGTTGCCACAGACAAGTATAGGATAAGATCTCAGTATTTGTTATGTCTTGCCCTCCAGGGTATAATTTTTCATAACTATCTTTAATTGCATGGAATTAACTTTCCTTTATAAGTCTACAAAATATAAGGTGTGCTCAGATACCTAAGTACATGCATTAACATTTGTGTTAACCCAGGTCTAGTTTTGTGACTAAGCCGTCTGGAACAGCATACCAGAGCCTGGTTTTTGGCGTACTGGAACCTGTCTTCTGGCCACAGGTATTTATATTCCGGCATTTCCTTTCATAAAAACATTAACTTCATATTTACAAATTATTCTGTGCGTAAAGACAAAAGGGATTTATAGATACTTTCTTCTTCTCTTGTTGCCATTTTAATCATCTATCAAGCACTTAAATTTGCTCTTTTTGCATTGCTGTCTCTCTCTATCCTTCCTGCAGTGGCAGCTTTGATGCCCCATTCATCTCAGAAATACAATTTTTCACATTGCCTCAGATCTCAGCTGCACCTCAATCTGTCCTCACCATTGTGTCCCTCAGGCCAGCATACGTGGACTAGAGTGACGGCGAAGAGTAGTGCTGGAAAATGAAAAATGTATTATCCCAAGCTGGTCACATGCCTTCTCTAACTACCAGCAATCTCAGTACTTTATCTTGCCCTTCATCTTCTCTTCATTCAACACTTCTGCTTTCCCTTTACTTCTTATCCCATCCAAACTCCGATTGGAGTTTGGTTCCTGCCAAGCCAGCTTTCTCCCTCTGCTCTAGCTCTAGCACACCTGTGAGTGTTGATAAATAAATCCTGTTCGGGCAGAGAGGAAGGCACGGTGCTGCCCAGAGGACTGCACAGGCTGAAGGTTTTAACTGTTTTTTTGTCTGTGGCAGGCTGGCAGAGTGCTGCTCTTCCCCACTGCTCAGCATCCACTTCCATGTCTGGTGCAGAAGAGTGTCTCGGGCAAGGCTTGACCTTTCCATCTCACTGCATGGGTGTCAGAGCCAGGGGTAGCACTTTTGTACTGGGGCAAAGCCTGCAAGACCCTCTGAGCTCCTGTGCACTAAGTGCACTGTACATAAATAGTGTACAAGAGTAGCCATCACCCCAGATAAGTCAGTCTTTGTTACCATGTGGTTTTCAATTTAGCCCAAGTACCAAAATTAGGACAGTCTGTGCATGAGACCATGAGAAAGGAGATGCACTTCTTACATTCCCATGCTGCAAACGCCAAAATCTGACCATAAGTTTTGCTGCTTTTTTTTAAGTCCTAGTTATTGTTGGCATGATTCATTTTTTGTTTTGTAATAGTACCCAGATGTCCCAATCAGGGTCCTGCTGTGCTTAACACCATACAAGCCTATAAGAAGATACAGGCTTTGCTTTGCAGAACTTAAAATTTAATTTGGGAAGCAAATGCAGGATCATCAACAAGGTGAGATGGGCATCAGGGTGACTGGTTGCTGTAGGCTGGCACTGATCACTGAAGAACAGCGCTGAATCTTGCACTGGGACTTCTATGACATAGGAGAGCATCGGTCAGTGGCCCACTGTGGCTCTGTCATCAGCCATTAGCTGGTGTCAGTCTCTTGGAGGCTTTGCACCAGGAGTCTTGGAGCAAAACTTGATAAGATGAATTTATTAGACAAAGTCATTCAGTCTGAGGGGGGGCCATACAGCTTGGTTAGTGGGTTTTTTTTAGTTTATTGCCATAATGAAGGGACAGGAAATCCCTGGCAAGTTAATGTTGATAGGTTTGGGAAACAGTAGAAAAGTATTAAAAGGGAAAAAAAGGCTCCCTGGTGCATTAATGAAGGGGGAAATCCCAGTTTAGACAGGAGATGTTCAGCTGTCAGTGAGGGCGCAGTGTAACAAAGACTATAACAGAAAGAATGAAGGAGAGATAGGGGGTTTCAAAAGGTTTTTTAATCCAATAATAATTCCCTTTGGATCTGAAACACCTGATTTCCTGTTTTCTGTTCATACAATACTAAGTACTGTATCAAATTTATTATTTTATTAATAAAAACATGTTTTTCTGACAGGCCACACTAGTAATTTCTGAGAATACTGGTCATTTTTCCTAGTATATAGGGGAAACTGGTGCTTTTCATTTTATCGACCATTTGGTGGCAGTACACGTTAGCAGCAGTCCCTCACTTTTGGGATGATATCATGGTATTCGTTACATTTTTATCTCAACTTTGTTTCTCTCAAACATACCAAATGCAGGAGCCAAATCTTGATACAAAGTCTTCAATGCTAAGGGAAGAATGCCTACTCTTAAAGCCCACTCAGACAAACAGGTAACTTGGACATTTATATGAAGAAAATGCATGAGGAGCTGTTCATTAACATCTCATAGTCTGTCTTTCAGCTACAATGAAAGCAGTTCATTTCTGCTTCCCACCATTGTTCCTTCTAAGGTACTGTGACATATTTTCATAGGAATCATAGAATCATAGAATCATTCAGGTTGGGAAAGACCCTTGGGATCACCAAGTCCAACCATCAGCCCCACTCTACAAAGTTCCCCCCTGCACCATATGCCCTAACACCACATCTAAACGAGTCTTAAACACATCCAGGGATGGTGACTCCACCACCTCCCCGGGCAGCCTGTTCCAGTGTCTGACCGCTTCGTGATCATGCTTATCATGAACTATCAATGGTATGCCTACATTGCTTTTTTTCTTTACATGCAAATGTAAAATGAAGACTAATTAAATAAAACTAATGGCATGCACGCAAAGAAGGAAAAGGCCAAGCCCAGGATTTCTGCACGGACTCTCCGCTGTCCTTGGTAACAGGCAAGCGTCACCGCACTCCTGCAGCGCGAGGCACGCTGCTCCCTGAGTGAGCAGTTTTATCTGGTACAGTTTAGAGAGACGCACAATATCCTGTTTTTAATGCAGCGCAGGTGTTGGCAGATCAAGTTACCAAGTCTCGTTAAATCATACATAGAGAGAGTCATGAAATCAATTTTCTATTTCTTTTACTTGTATACTAGATCAAATTGTTAAAACGAAGAGGAGAGAGGTGAAAAGGGGCCAGTTATGGTGCTCACAGGGGTTGATACTTGCTAGTCACTGTTTTGATCCAAGCAGTATTTCATCTGACTGTTTATTTTCACTAAGATGCTTTTTGAACTTATTTATTGAGCTATGGTACTTCTTGGGAAGTGTTTCTGGCTGTGGACAAATACCATCTGCACTAAAGTAAACTTGTGTATAAAAAAGCTCATTAGTACAAACTGAAACCAGGAAAGGATCCTAGAAAGGGCCTGAGGAGGGAACCTGTAAGAGTAATGGCAGGATAGAAGGACACTGGGCTTCAGGACTTTTACAACAGTCCAGTTTCAAACTAAACAACATGTAGTCAGCTTGTATTAATGTTACTGTGTGCTCTGAAGCAGCCTGGAGCCACTTGCAAATCATTCCTGGAAGCAGGAGAATTTCTGAAATACAGACACAGAGGAGCAGAATGAGCAAATTATGTATCATATATATCTAAATTATATATGTATGGTAGTACATATCTATATAAAAAAGGAGAATATAAGCTCTGTATTTTCAAGTCTCTGTGAATTTTAAAAATGTAGTTCAATGTATGAGCACCCAAGTTAACAGCCTCAGCTCCAGAAGTCCCTCACTTTTCACCAAGAGCTACAGGTGCACGCTAGTTTCCAGTAGCTGTTGGTGTAGCTAAATGCTTGAATAGAGAACCAGTTGTTTAATTTGTTTAATTTTAGTAAATTTTAATAAATTTTAATTTAATTCTCTGGTTTGACAGTCTGGCTTCCTATATTTTATACTGTTTCCATTTTCGCAGTACAGAACATTTATAAAACCTCACTATACCTTTCTGCAGTAGACAAGTGTTACTGCTCCTGGGTTTGGGGTTCTGGAAGTGAAAGAAGCAAACTGTTAAAAATATTGCAATGCCATACAATGGTCAGAAATACAGAAACAACCACAGTCTGGGTCTGGGACTCTACAGGAGTTTGTGAGTCACATCATCAATATCCTTCTTGCTTTTGCATCCTATTAATATAATATATTATACTGAGGACACCACCTGATCTGGTTCAGAATTTGGACATTAATTTTAAGCATAGCTTTCTCCAGTAACAACTCAACTCAAACTAAGAGGTACTGGGTATCCATGAAAGTTGATCAGTATTGTCTGAAGAGGTTTGGGCATACTTAACTTTATTAGCAGTACTTGCAGTGTTTGAGTACTACCTGCAAATACTCATTCCTACTGTTGGGAATACCCAAGTTACTGTAAGTCAGAGAAGGCTTGGGCTTTTTCACTGAAAACCTCAACAATGGAAGAGGTGGAGTTGCTGCCTCCTCCTCACTCTCAGCAGCTGTACAGGAGCTCTCCTTTATATCCTCTAATAAGAGGATTTTGCTGGCTAAGGAAAGTTTCTTAAAGATTACAGTTTCAACAGTTAAAAGGAAGATAAGCAATATATCAGGCATTGATTTAATGAGCTATTGTTTGTAATAGATGGTGTCTGATTTCTTAATAAGCATGTACTTCAGTCAAAAGAGTGATTTGTGGTGTAAACAGGGAGATCACCCTGGAAGATGGAGAGACCTGTTGCACATTTACGCAATTGTTTTGTCTTTATTAGGAAGAAGGTGAGTTCCCTGAGCTCACCTGTACCAGGAGTTTTTGACATTAACTTGCTACCACAGAGCCACACGTTAGCCTGGCCGCTCTGTACTTGTTCCTTGCACAACATACTCTCCAGTAAGTACAAACTAACTTACTCCTGCTGCCATTAGGGGATGCATTTCCCGATGAACAGGCACCAGGATAGTTATCACGAGCAGCCCTGTACCCAAACCGTGCTTGCAGTGACTTGGTCATGTGCCAAGAACCAGGGACTGAGTAACAAAAGTAGGGTAAAATCCTGATGAAGACAACCCTAATGAAGCTTCTGTTTCTAGTGTGATGTGGCTTACCCATAGCCTTAGATTTTCTTGCTGTCTGCACAACCTACCAAAATGTGTGAAAACTGTGAGCTGCCTTGTCGTCACTAGTATTTTGTATTGCAGTAGTCATGTTTTGGTTAGGAATAAATCTGTTTTCCTCATGGAGAAATGCTGTATATCTGTTTTCCACCTTTGCAGCAGTATACACCAAAGACTTTTCATACAGATTTTTGTCCTTTTCATACTGCTGAAATAGTGTAAATGATTATATAGGGGATTTTTTAAAGCCCTAACCCCCCATTTTTTCAAGTTAGTGAGTTTGTCAACAAGAATAGGAATTCCAGCATGTATTTACTATTTGCTGAGTTGGGGCACAAGTATCTTTCAGTAACATGATTCTTGGTCAAGGGATAGAGAAACCACAAACTTCTACCTTGGAGGAATCCTGGTGAGCAGAAATATTTATGGAAATCTATGTCTTCTCACCTGCAGTGGAGCCATCTGGGCTCACATTGCTTGTGCTTTGCTCTGGCTTGTGCTTATAAGACTATTTGGGATCAACACTGTAAAGATTAATTCTTACATCTGTCCCAGCAGTGAAACCATGCATTGGCTACTGCTCTTTCTGCTTTAAAGCATCCACATCATATTGCTTTGATACATGACTACGTTGCCACGATGAAAGACATGTTCTGATCAAATATTTGTGCATTTTACCCCTACTCAACAGCTAGTGCCTCCCAGCAGTATGGTATCAGCAGCATGTTTAATGAGTATAGTTATCCCACATGGCTGCAAGGAATGGGCCATACAAATGAGTATCTTCTGATTCGGTAGGAAATTTCCTGGCTGCATATAATTTTAGACAGCATTCAAAGCAATCCAAAGGCAATTACTCAGGGACACTGCATGGTCTTGTGACTCTGATGCCCTTTGTGTCCAAAACTCAACAAATTAATTATAGAATCATAGAATTGTTTACATTGGAAAAGACCTTTAAGATCATCAATTCCAAATGTTAACCTAGCACTTCCAAGTCCACCGCTAAACCATGTCCCTAAGCACCACATCTGCACCCCTTTTACATACCTCCAGGGATGGTGACTCCACCACTTCCCTGGGCAGCCTGTTCCAATGCTTTACAACCTTTCTGGTGAAGAATTTTTTCCTAATACCCAATCTAAACCTCCTCTGGCACAACTTGAGGCTGTTTCCTCTCATCCCATTACTTGTTACCTGGGAGAAGAGACCAACCCCCACCTCTCTACAACCTCCTTTCAGGTAGTTGTAGAGAGCGACAAGGTCTCCCCTCAGCCTCCTCTTCTCCAGGCTGAACAACCCCAGTTCCCTCAGTCACTCCTCGTAAGACTTGTGCTCTAGAGCCCTCACCATGTTCATTATGCATTCCTCTGCATTGTTTTCAACTGTGAAAGATGCAGCAGGGCTTTTATTGTGTTATGGTAAGGTGATAAATAGGAATAATTTGACTCCAAACACATCTTTGAAAATGACAGGTTCAGCTATGTAAAATTCCACCCACAGCCACCACCCTGAGCTTTGTCCTGTGCAGGATTTGGCCACTCAGAGACTGGGTGAGAAACTGTCAGGCCAGGGTGCAAGTTACTTAGCTGCGATACTTTTCCTCTGAGTACACAGTGGGACAGACCTCCTTTTTGCTACCACAGGAGTTGTGCTGTAGGTAGGAACACCAAATCAGAGAGAAACTCAAGTGCTGTGATGATGGGCAGCCTCTATGTGTGTAAGATCATTCTATGTGGGAAAAAAATTAATCTTTCAGACATGATGCTGTCCTTGTTTTGACTATGGAGCTTTCTGTCTCAGTTCCTAAAGACAGCATCAAGGACTGCAATTAATGATCAATGACAGGATCAAGGGGGGTCAGACATCCACAGGTAGTGCCACAATCCTCTGAGCTGTCCATAATGGTACCTGTCAAAAGTTGTGTAAGAGCCAATAACTTCAGTCACAGTATTGCATTTAGGGTTTTTATTTCAGGAAAACCAAAGCTGTGAAGAATATTTACTCTAAGTATTGAAGACTGGGTTACATCTTGCTGAATCAGAAAAGAGTCTAAAATAATGACTCCATTGGACAAGAACAGTATGTGCACAAAGGCATGGGGTCAAGCTCAAATATTCTCTCCTTGGAGGGGGGCCCGCTGTCCTTGCATACAGCAGGTTCTCTGCTGCTGTATATAAATAAATGACCACTGTGTGCCCATTTTCAGCCTAAGGAAGCAGTGGGAGTATTGAATGCCACCCCCTTTATGTCTACATGGGAAAAGAATCCCAAGCACCAGGTCTTTTGCTTCTGCTGCTAGTTTGGTTTTCTGTAAAGTGGGATGTTGGGCCTCAGTTCAGGGATGAACTGAGTAGAGCCACCAACGATTAGAGCCAGAAAGTTCTCTGTATGACCCCATTTTATAATCAGTAACTAGATAGTTATGGAACTCCTGCTGGACCTTTGCCTGGCTAATATGGGCTTGACACCAAACAGAAAAAGAGGTCGTAATCCGATCGCTCCCCGTTTTAACCAGTTTCATCTCCATGCAGGACATCTAGTCCATCTGTCTATCTCCCCTTCACCACTCAGCCAGCCGTCAACAAAGGGCTCTTCTGGTGACTCTTGGCCACCAGAACCCAGCGGGAAGCATTGACGCTGCCTGCAAAGGGCAGACACAGCAAATTCATCTTTGTGTGAATCTTTAAGGTAACAAAGGCTCTGACTCTGCACTGGCCAATGCAAGTGCCCAGTGAGGCCTGGGCACACCTACCCTGGGTGACGTCATTGTGGAACCATTGTGTTTTAACCAACAGGAAGGAAAAACGCAAATGAGGAGAGGAGAAAGGGGGGGTTGCCTCTGATGGCACGATCTCAGCTGCCCTCCCTGGGAGGAAGTGAAGAGAGAGATGAATATGAAAATGAAGGAAAAAATAATGGGGCAGAGACCAAGGGACTTGTCCTGGAGCCACGATCTTGCCTCCATTCTCCCTCTCACTGGCACATGGCAGGACAGGGGCAGGAAAGGCTGGAGAAACCGAGAAAGGAGAGACATTTTAGTATTGCCGTACTGTTGGCTTGATCCATTTTAAATACTCAGCCTGGGTTTTCAAAACTTTTCAGGCATCTAGTACCCCAGCATGAAAACCAGAACCCCAAATTAGTTGTCTATAGATTGTCTGTGCAATTTTAGGCATCCTAGAACGGCAGTAAAAACCTAAGAGCAAGCCATGCCAGGAGCTACCTTAATGTCAGTCAGCTTACAGCCGCCAGGAGCCAGACAAAAAAGAAACCCCAAGGATATCATGTGTCTTAGATCTTGCCCTTTACTCAGGGCTGCAAGAAATTGCTTTTATGCACTTGATATGCACAGACAGGACCCTCTCTGGAAGGTATATGTCTCTAAAGAGCTAAGCAGGGCTCATTTGTTTCTTTTAAAATGTATCCAGAACTTGCGCTGTGCCCTTCCAAAGTAGGGAGGATGCTCAGGGGAAAAAAACTTCATTCTTTCCTCATCTCAAAATACTTGAATCCCTCTTTTCCCACTTTCCAGAAGATGGAGATCACCAGGATGTTACCTAATCCTTATAGGCCGATGCAGGAGGTATAGAAGGACTCTTTTCGCCCCCTTGGGAAAATGGGGCTGCTGTGCAGAAAATACGAAAGATTGACTGAGGCAGAGCATGACTGTAAAGCCTAGTTGTTAGGCTTACAGCAAGGGAGGACAGTTCTGTTGCCTGTTTCCATGATCGTTCCAGTACTTTAGCTCTTTCACCTAAAATGCAGACACTGTCTTTGGAGCAAAAAACAGAACTCAGAACTTTTCCTGTTGAGTTGAGCTACTTAACCACTAAAATACTGCATTGTGTTTGGCCCCATAAACCTTGAAGTCTTCTCAGTGCATTGTCGTAGTGGTGGACTGTACATCTGCCCAGATCAGTTGATCATCTGGTGTCAAGACAATTCCCTTTAAGGGAGGAGGTCTAACTCTGAATCATCTCATAAAGAAGAGGAAACTAAACTTGATTGTCCATGTCAAGATGGGTCAACATAGATACGCAAACTGAGCAACTTTGGAGGAAAATTTAAATTTAAAAAAGTTGATTGCCTGTTAACTCCAGGTGTCTCCAGAGGTAGGCAGGTATTTTCAGTGTCATATTTTGGACTTAAGCTCCTAGATCCCAAATAAAGTGCCTAAGTCCTCTTTTGGAGCTGGCCCAAAGTCAAGGTTAGATCTGAACACAGCATTTACATTAAAAGTCACTGCTTTCTCACCTTAGTTTTGGGTGAAAAGTTCACTGAGTTCATGAACATAAGCCAATGATCATGAAGTTTGGCAAACACAAGCTAAGGTGATTCAGAGAGCTGCAAATCTAGCAGACCTACAATGCTTGGTTTCTACTGCTCATGCATCCTCAAAGCAAGATTTTTGCCCCCCACCAAGCATCAGCGTGAGTGAAGGATGGAGCATAGAGTCTGACCTGGCACTGCCTAAACCATTGCGTGCACAGGGAACTGCACTTCAACAGACCTGTGAGATGGTTGTTAGCACAGCATGTAATATCCCGGCACCGCAGCTGATTGCTTACAGGTGGTACAGGAGACCCTAACACCCATGTCAAAAGCACCTTTGCACGATATTAGCCACTGCAGCGCACAGTGCAGACAGGTGACAAAAATGCACCTGCAGCTTTTACTAAGATGTCTCTGTGCATTTACAAGGAAGCTGCAAGGGAGAATGATAGAAACCGTGGTTGGAAGGGCTCTCTAGAGATCATGCGTCCGTGCCTCACACCTGAAGCTTGAAACTGTGGCCTTGTCTCCGGTGCCTCAGTCTTAGTATCTTCTCAGGCCCCTTGCATGCTGTCAGACTCAAAGATGTGGACCACCATTTGGGCTATATGGTGCAAAAGCCAAATAGATGCCTAAATGAAAAAATAAAAGGGAGAGGGGAAGAGAGAAGTCAGGAAAGAGCGTCTAGTTTTAAAATGCATGTTGAGGTTCCCAGGTAGACTTGTGGCGACCGAAGTATGTGGAGCTTTTTTTGCTATTAAGCTCCAGACGAATGGCTTGTTTTAAAGACAGTAAAAATGCCATGTTGTGCAGGTGCCTGTACGTGTGGGTAGATTTCTCAGGAGGGCTTCAGGGACTGTAGCCATAGCGTTGGCACTCCCCCGTGCTCTCTGCCGTCTGCAGCGTGCGAGGGGAAAGCAGCTGCAGCCCCTGCACAGCCCTTTCCCCAGGTCCTTATCCCCATCACCGTCCTGTTCGCCTCCAGACCGGTGTACGCGAAATTGCAAACGGGAGGTTGTTAAACAAAATGCCAGCAGAATAGAGCAGAAACTAGTAAATGAGCAATAGAGGAATTTGAACACCAGAGGGCAATTAGAAAAGGAGCTGAAATGGGAATAATTAGATAATAAAATTATAAATGAACGGTGAATCTTAGTTAATCCTGTTGACCGTTTATGATAAATAGAACAAATGGCTTGTCAAAGTACTGCTAGTTTTTCTATGGTTTGATAGATCAAGGTTAGTTACTGTTAGAACTACAACATTATGCTTTGTTTCCAACTGATGAAGGAATAAGATTGATTTGAAACATATGGTGAAAAATACTGCAGCTCTTTGTTTGCATCTGTTATACTTTTACTTGTTAGTAATTGGTTCACAAGTTGCTTTTCTATTTTTTGCTGTATTTTTTTAATATATTAAGTGAAAACAGAGACTTTTTAGCAGATGCACAAATGAGAGGATAAACATCTCAGAAAGCTTTGAAGCTGTGTTATGTTTTTTCTCCAGTTTGTTTTGTGTATCTCTTGGACTGCACACAGGATTTTCTGCTGGTGAACATGGGTGTAAAGCCTTTTTATTGGGTCACCTGGACCTCGTGATAAATGGCTCCGTATCTGACATCCTGTGATAGCATTTTTCAGAGAACCAAAAGTAGTAGCAACGTTTTCTGCGGTATGTCTGTATTTTGAAAAGGGTTGACTTATAATCTATCAGAAGGATTTTGAAGGGAGTTCCAGAGTGTTTATTTAGCTAAAGCCAAGGCCCTGTCACATGATGAGTCCTTTCAAAATGCCTTCAAACTGCGAGCAGCCCAATACTTAAAGTTAATTCTTAGGGATGCAATGCAGTGTATTCACAACATTTTCACATCTTTATTCTCGTTAGACCATGAAGAGCAGCTAATCATAACCCCATGATGTGCAAGTATATACCACAGCAAGCCTAAAAGCTAGTGGAAATTACAATGTGTGTGCTTCAGTACAATCAATTTTGTTTGTTATTTTAGTGGCATGATTCCTGTTTACAGCAATGAAGCCATCATGTTACACAGAGTAAATCAATAGGGTGATAATGTAGCTGTTTACTGTACTTACAGACTTGCCTGTGACCATGTCTGGACACACCATATCCTACAATGCAATGCTCTTCTTTTTTATTTCCATTCGGATCAAGGTTGACATAACTCACAGGTACTAGCAAATCCCACCACACTACAAAATGTAGCATTTATAAGAGATACATCTGGTACATATTTATAGTGAGCAGAATAGGGACTTGTTTCAATTATGCATGTGGATTAGCTCTTTGAAGAAAAAAAAAAAAAAAAGTAGGTGTTACCTCATGCCCATATAAATCCAGTGGTAAAATGTGCCTAAACCAAAACCCCCTTTACGTGCTGTTACTTGTACATGCACATTAACGTGTTTCAGGCACAGCTCTGAACAAGATACACAGACATATGTTGCTATGAATCTTGGAGAACGCACTGTGCTTACATTTTTCAAGCTATGCAACAATTCCTGCAATAGATTTATGTTGTGCCAGAAAGGGACAATATATGGATATCCTGTGGGCATGGAACAATGTATTTTCAGTATACATCAAACGCATATAGGTAGACGAGCATGTTACTCTTGGGTAAATTAGGAAGTGAACCTCCAACATTTCAGCTGTTTGCGGGAGCATCCCATGCGTGCACTATTACCTGCTCTATCTTGCAGTCTACCCGCGGCATCTTGTCAATCTTTCATTCAGATGTAAACATCATCTCTGGTAGAGGACACTGCAGAGTAATGCTGTGTCATTGTCCACTGTAACAGAGTAAATGCTTGGCCACCAATTTACTCTGCAGCATTGCATCAGCTTGTCCCTTGCATAGGATGGAAATTCAAGGCTGGGGACCCACATCCCTTTTCCAGGAGGTGCAGGAGGACCAGGGAGAAGCAGGAGCAGGAGAGGACATCCTGTAGAAGAACCTCCATGCAGAATATTGCTTCCTGATTCAGCACGTAATCTAGCAGATCTGGCATTGCTACAGGCTCCGACTTTCATGATTTTCAGGAGGGTTTGGTGCAGCCACTTTCTAAACCATGTTTTGTCTGAAAGAAGGAAGGGGGTGGGGAGGCAGAGGAAAGGCGCAGTTAAAAGCAGCATTTCTTTCTGGCTACATGGGGGCAAAATGGAGATTAATGATTACAGACTTTCTGCTTCCCTTGTCTGTAACTAAGTTACATTTGCTTTGTGTATTCTCTTGAAACAAATTCATAAAGGGTGAGATCTTGAAGACTCCTCCGTGTTATTTGCAGCATGAGCTTTTTTGGAAGTTAGCAACACTGATTCTCTTTTCCTGAATCTCTCCTATTTCAGTTACTTCTAGAGTGCAGAACGGCTGCCTCCACAGTGTGCCTATGGAAAGAAACTGCAGGGTGTCATGGTCTGAAGACTTCACATTCCCCAGAGCATGCTAGGTTCGGTGCTTCTCCCTCTGTCATCCACAGACTTCCAAATCTTCCCTGGAGGGGAGCATTCTTTGGCAATTCCCTAAGTAAACTGTGCTTTATTTCCTGGGGTTTCTGCCTCCCTTCCTTAGGTTTTGCTCTATGCGAATATAGTCCTGAGACTCCTGGGAGATGGTGGTCCATTCCTACAGATTCCTGTAGGGTCTCTTTCAGGGTCTGGATCATACCAGGTAGCAACATTTTCTCTTGTTTTTGTGATAGCTTTTCCATAATAACTTTGCATAATAAATATTTGTAAAATCAGATTTATGTGCTTAATAAAATGAATATTTTTTTTTCAGAAGATTTGGCATTTTATGGAATTCCATTTATTTGTGTTTCAATTAGCTTTGTTAACGATGGCAAAGTTAGTAATGATGTTTGGCAATCAAAACACGTTATGAAGTATTTGAACAATACAAGGTTAGTTAAGTTAAAGGAGATGTTGTGCAGAGCATTTCAAATTGAATTTGGATAGTGGCAAGCATCTGTGTGTTTGGAAATCTCTAAGTTTCTGCCTGAAGGGTAAATTGAAGCTTATATAAACAAGAACTTGTGATCTAATGTTTGGGCTTTTACTGACACAGACACAAAGACACACACAGATGCACACACATAAACCTCTATGAGAGGTTAGAAAAGATAGGGAAAAAAGGAGAGAAGAGGTAGAGGAAGAGATGAGACATGTTAGCTGTCTATTTAACGTTTTTCACTCATGTAATACAGTCTGGCAAGCCTTTTTCCACAGTTCCACCAAGCCAGACCTGTAAAAGCCATTATCTGTCATCATAACGTGAATCAAGCTTCCAACTGCTGTGGTTCTGAAAAGCGTGACAAAGTTAATTGAAATTTAGGCAGTCAATAGTTTTCATTTCCTGAGATAAGGTGTGTTTTCAGTGGAAGTTTGTTGCTATGTTGGCTTTAGTTAACTATTCTTAAGTCTCTTGTTAAAGGATTTGTGTTATTTCTGTGGGTGGATCATAGTCTCATCCAATTATGACTTCAGTAGAGCCAAACTTTGTGTCATATGCTTTACTAGCCCATACTGGTTTGCACATTCCTCTCACTTCACAAGAAGATTAAAAAAAGAGGCAAAAAAATTCTCTCTCAAGTGATTGCAAACAGTACTTTGGAAGTATTAAATTTTACTGAAAGTTCATTTCACTCCAAAAATATCATTTTAGTGGCTTAGTGGCGTATTCTTATAGTAGCTACAATAAAATTGTTTGAAATCTGGCAAAAAATATTAATTCTCAGCCCAGAAGCCAAATGTGAAATATTCCTAGGTTTCCTTGGTTAGTTATCTTCTAATCTCCTGATTGCTGAGCAGCATGTTCACCTGGTTTTACAGCCTTTTTAAAGTGATCTCTGTATTAAAATGGCTTTACTGTTAACAATTGAAATTCTGAAGGCATTTATGGCATTGGTACTAGTGCGAGTAATGTAAGAATATGGAAAGGAAACTAACTTTCTGAGTCCCCAGGGTATATTACATGCCTGATTCTCTTATTTTAGCCCAGTTTGCTCTAGTATCATTCAATTGACTTGCAGTGGAGTTGTTCCAGAGCATGATCATGTAAGATGCTCAACACCTTCAACCCAGACTGAAAGACTACACAAGAAAGTTAATTCTTCTCTCCACTGAGAATGGGGAGGGGGGGGGGGGGGGGGGGGGGGGGGGAAAGGAGTTTTGAAAATTCTTGGTGCCAAATCAGAAGAAGTATCAAAATTACCAATTGATCTTTGGGGAGGTTTTTTTTTAGAACTGCTTGTTTTGACACATCTGAATTATTTTTTTCTGATGTTGGCCCTTAGTTCTTGCTTTTGAGGTCTTTGCATTTCTCACATGGAGCAATTTTTAGTCACTTTGAAGGAAGGAAAAAAATGTTCTGAAGAACTGATTCGGTTTTACTAAAAAATGTGTTTCGTGAAAGTAGAATTATTATTTCAGTGAATTTTTTCAGGCAAGATATACCAGTAATATAGATAGAACCTGTTGGCTCCTAAAGACATTTGCGGAGTTGAGCCCTAAATGAGACGAGAAAGAAACCTTAGTCTTCCTGTCAAACCCCATATAATATAAAAGGCCAAAATAGCATTAAATAACAGTTGTAGGAAAACTTTTGCTCAAAAAGACTAAGCCTCTTTATGACAGCCTCCTGCAGTTCCCATTTCATCTTCCCTCTGGCCTCCAGCATTCCCCAAATATCTCTGAGTCAAGAGAGAAACGAAGAGTGAGGATGCAAGCAATGGTCACACTGGACTCTAATCTAGCAATTTGGGGCATTTATGAGATTCCCAGGAATACTGCAAAATCCGACATCACTACGTGAGGCTTAAATTTTATCTTACTGAAGTCATGAGAGTCCAAACTGATGCCATGGAAGTCAGTCTAACTTTTGGGGACAGTAAAAGGGTTTAGACTGTACAGAACACTTCCGTGACCTAATAATTTAACCAGAACATATCTCTGTATTTTAATTTTTGTTTCAAATGAGTCTGTAGAAGACCTGCGTGCCCCAGATCTACTTGGACTTGCCAGGCATTTGGGGCTGATGCTGAGAACTAAGCATCCCAAAATTTATTCTGAGCCTGGGAAACGGGTGGAATTTCACCTGAGGAAAAGTCAAGCCCAATATCTGAGCAGGTGCCTTTGGACAGGATGAGCAAAAGACGGGGATGCAGCTAACCCTGCAATGGTAGCATTCTCCTTGTCCACTGCTCTGCCAAATGCACTTACTTGATTATAACAATTCTAATTAAGCCCATCATAATGCAATGGAAATTTCCCAGGACAGACTTCATTGCTAGAAATAGGCTAAATGAACCTTATTGGAAGTGGTTTTTTCCCTGTAAACTAGTTATGTTTTCCTCTTTCTTGCTTCTGGTGCAAACTATAATTTTGGACATGCAGAGATTTCCAGTTTTCCCCCATCCTTTTTGCCCTCTCCAAACTGTTGCATTTTTGAACACTGAAGCACAGGCATTATTTAAGTATTACATTTCTCCTATCTGGCCTGCAGCCATGCCCCCTTAGGCAATGAGCTCACTGGAACACATAAGCCATGGCAAGGTTAGGCTGGGTCAGAGTGTACCAGAGAGGATCTCCAAGGAGAAGCTGGGTGCTGCAGGAACCACGGGTGGCAGTTCAGTAGGTGGCACCCTTTCCTTTGGAGTTCACCCCGAAACGCCGCTTCCGGGTGCTAGACGGATCCACATGTGCGATCCAAGTTCAAGTCGGCTGTCAGGTCCAGGAGGCTCGCAAGCAGAGCGGCAAATGTCTGCTCTCTCTTTCCCAGAGTTGACGTCATGGCTGCTGAGCCCCACATGGGCCTCACTGGCAGCATGTCCATCATCAAGATGTGCCACCATGCAGTCTCTCTGTGGGAAATGCATCGGGCTTGGAGATGACCAGGTCCACGCGCCCCATCGCCTGCCACCCCCCACCTGCCAAATCTCCTCTTGAGAAGCAGGGAAGAAGAAACCCAGGAAAGCTCTCCCTTGAGGATGTCAGGACCTCACAGGAGCTGGGAGGCATAAAGCCAAGATTAAATCTGGCCTAAGTAATGAGATCCGACTGCCTGAAATCTCCCCAAAGTGTCAGGCAGATAAAACTTGCATGGCTTCCAGCCCCCTCTGCAGCAGTTCGTGTGTGTTGCTCTGCATCATCTGCGGCTGTTTTATCTTCCCTTGCAAAAACTTAAAGCCTTCTGACTGCTATAGATGCTGAGAATGTAAAACAGTGTCCAAAAACCAACCGCTAGGATTTTTTCCCAAAAAAAATTAAAGTAAAAAGGGTTCCCAACCCAATGGCTTCCCATCTTTCACTTGTTGTTTTTTTTCTTCCCTGGGGACCATTCTCACAAAAATAAAACAAAAAAAAATCTTTCTGGAGCACTCGGTTCCCTTCTCTGAGATCTGTTTGGTATGCCATAGCTCCCAAAACGTTTAATTCTCCAGACCACCTGGGAGAGCCCCACAAACCACTGGTGGTCCATAGACCACAGTCTGAGCACCGCTGTGTTAGGCTACTGGTTAAAGAAAAGGAAATTAAACACAGAAAGCTCTTAAAATGACATTACATGTGAGTCATGGCTCCACATTAAGTAATGCTCTTACAGAGCACTTGTCTTGTCCCCCTGGATGAAAGCTCCCCACCTCTGTCTCTAGTCTCTACCTTTAGTAATAAATATCATATTTTATTATTACAGAAATGAAAGAAATGCTAATGCTTTGTCTGAGAAACAATGAAGTGTTAGAAATAGAAATATAATGAGAGGTGTACAACTGAATACAGCACTCGTATTTCTGCTACTGACATGCAATGAATTCTTTCAATTTCCATTGAAGCCCGTTTAAATGAAATTTGCCAAAGAATATTTCTTTTTCACATTCTCCCTTTCCAAAGTGCACCATAGTGCAACCAGACTCTGTCTCTTTGTTCATTTAATATCAGGCTGTAACAAGCTTGCTTCAACCCTGCCTGCTAACTGATGGGGTCATGCAGAGAAAGGGTCTAGCGGCCACAGGTTTGTGCAGTTCCCTGTCTGATTTTTAAGCCATTTTTTAATGAGCTGATTTTTTATGATTGCAGACTCACTTAGCCTTTAAAAGAATGGATTCAGACCTGGGGAAAGGCTGCCATGCAACAGTGGTCCATTACGATTGCAGTCTATTATTGTTCATCTTTCATCATCAGATTACAAATATTTTCCCTTTAGACCCCAGATCTGAAGACGCCCAACACAGAATACAACCCTACAGATGACAGCAGAAGGTGGCTCTTCTCCTTGGCGTCTTCCTGCTTCCAGGTGTTGGACCCAACACGCCCTTCTAGTTTGCAGGGCTGTTTGCAGCATGGTCGTGTCCGTATCCAGATGTCTCGGTTCAGCCCCTGCCTGTTGACATGCACGGAGTGAGCAGAGCTCTAGATTTGGCTGATTCCTTCTGAGAAGGAACGGGGCCAAGGTTTGGATCTGTTGTGCCTGGGACCTGCTCCCCGTGCTGGGTGGGGTGATCTTGTGCAACTCGTGGCAAAGGGGAAGGGTCAGAACAATACCTGTCTGCTAGCAGGGATATAAAAAAATCAAAGTGTCAAAAATACGGTTAGCAATGCACACGGGATTATTGTCAGCCCTTTGAAGTGGTAAAGCCCAAACCTTATATTTTCAGCTCAGCACCTCATCCCTAAGGCTATTCGTTACCCTCTCTCAATATTGCACTGGAGGTGCGGATAGACAAGGCAGGGTTGCCAAATCCCGCAGTTGCATGAGGCACATGGAGCTTGGCAGACTGGCAAGCAGCTGGCTGCGCTATCACAGCAGCGGGGCAATGATCCCTGCCCTTCCTGCCCCAGGGCTGGGATCTTAGCAGCTGCCTGCCAACAGAAAGGTGAGATTTCTAACTTTTTTCCTTCCAGGTATCTTCACATGAGCTGCTGCCTGCGTGTCATCATTTTGTGAGAGCACGACTGTGTTCACTTTTATTGTTTAGAAAAGAAAACATGTTTTTAAGGCATTTTCCAGCAAATGAACTACAATGGCAACATTTCAGGAAGACCTGGCAGTGTAAAGCTCAAAAGAAAGGAAGGAATGATGTGGGCAGGACTCTCCAGAAAAGCTCCTGGTAGGAATGACTGACACCTGAATGGTCCAGCTGGTATTTGTTGCCCATCTCTCCAGCAAAATTTACAGAGCATCCAGTTGACCTCAGGTTGGAGACCAGCAACACGTCCCCTCTGCGGTATGTGTACCAAGGCCTGAGTCTGGGGAATCAGAGGGAATTTCCAGGAGCGTGTTGGCCACTTCTGAATTTTGGTATTGATGTTCTGAGCCTGGATGGTAGGCCCATGATGTCAGCCATCAATGATAACATATTGCATTAACAGTAATAATAGTAACAGGAATAATTGATGGTAATAATACTAAGGAACAGCATTTTTTTCAACAGAATTCTCAGAATCACTCTTCAGTATGCAGATACGGAAAATTTCACTATGCCCCCAGCAAAATGAACAACATATATGCTAACCTTCCATCATTAGTGTTAGAACATTTTTGACAGTGACAAAGGCACATTTTCTTTGGTTACTTTTAGCAGATTTTCATATCAGTGTAACGCAAATGAAATGTCAAACTGCTGGTCACTGCCAGACGGTTTACTATTGAGACTTGGAGAAAAAGTTCAGAAAGTAATTAATCATGCTTTTATAGTTTTTACTTTGATTATCCATTTGAGGTATCGTAGTAATGCTAGAGGTAGTAAACAAAAAATTTTTAAGAAAGCACTTGAAAACCACTTCTAGAGATTCTGGCATAAATTGTGGAACCTGTGTCCCTATCGAGTGGGGCAAAGTTAGCACAGAGCCTGGTGAAACAGTTTTTTCCCATGAGCTTGGCTTCTGAATTTGGTTGGCTTCCACGTGGGACACCAGTGTTAGAGCAGGTGACGTACCTGAGGGATGGCATCTGTGAAAGGACAGAGATCTGGCCAGAGCTGCAGAGAATTCACAGAGCAACCGCCAACCACAACCACTGCCCGCAATCCAAAGCTGAGGCTGAATGGACAGGGTTGGATGCCCAGAGAACGACCCAAGAACCTCGCACATCTCTTTGTGACCCAACGATGCGTGCAGAGCAAGAGCAGGAGATGCTCCTAGTTGGAATGTGAAATCTGGCAATTTTTATGTCTGTATGGCTGTTCAGGAATGCCAGATTTTGGTTAATGGCCAGAACCTGGGCGAAGCCAAATATACCAAAACACCAGGGGTCAAGCTCCAGAACAAAAATGTTATTCTAATTGGAGACATTGCAGTGTAAGCAGAAACACTATTAAATAATTCCGGAGTTTGAGAATGGGTTAAAAAGTGTGTATGGACATAGCCCACAGCAAAATTACTCAGTGGATATTTAGCACTTTATAAGTTAGTTCCACTATCTCCCCTACCTTAGTACATGAAACTCTTTGGCCTAGGGATGGTCTGGATTACTGTGGGAGCTAAATGAACCCTTAACCATAATAAATATGGAATGGCGCAGTATTCCCTTGTTTATTTCATGGAAAACAGGGCATGATAGCACTTACGACTTTCTTGCTTTTTTATATGGCTCTGTTCACTCCATGCACCTGGTGCCTTTTGATGATTCATTTTAATGTGTTCAACACATGCTCGTACACAGACTGAGATCACGATAGAGAAGTGCTGCAGTGTGAGTATCCAGGGATCTATGCCCAATCAGTTGTTGACAGTGACAGAGTGACAAATGCTGTCAATATTGTATAATGTGAAAAAAACCTACCGGAAAATTCAGTCCTGGAAAATTCTGAAAAACACAGTTTTTCCAAAGGTTTGGTGATATAAGCAAGAAGTCCCCCAAGCACATATTTCCCTTGAAGAATGTAGATGGTTTCAGTACTTAAAGTCAAGCACACGCATATGTTCTGTGGTGATCCAAAGCTGTTACTGCTGAATGTGTACGGCTTTATCTCAGTTCCCCTTCTACTATGATAATTTATGTCAGATTTATGATTTACTGTAGATTTATGACATACACCAGACTGTCATTCTTCATAACTAGATAGCTGAAGTAATCTCCAAAATATTTAGCATCATACCTAGAACGTGCATTGATGTAACTCGGTGGGTTTTACTGAAATGTATCTAATTCCTTAAAAGGGCATGCAGTACTCAGTAGTGAAGAGGGATCCAGGGATGGAAAATAATATCTCCTGTTATTCCAAAATATGAAGGCTGGCTTTGGAGTGCATTTTCTGTCTTTTTTCTTTACCGCTAAGAGCACAGATTACTTTTATTAGATAGGCAGACAGACAGACAGACAGATAGATAGTTATGGCTAAAAAGACCACAACAGAAAAACAATGTTTTTCATTTAAATTGTTTTGCTTTTCAGTCAGCTTGTCTTACTCAAAAGCAACAGAAGACCCTTGACTTCATTTATATTTCAAAGCATAGTCACTCTTTGACATCTGTTTTAGTGGAAGTTTAAACTACTTTGCTGACTTTGTTACTTTATATAAATGTTTAAAGACAATTCAATAAAGTGCAATTTCTTTGAGACAGGTACTATCATGTCAGTTTGAGGTAATCATGGCCATGCCTGCTTACATGTTTCTAATGCCATTTGATAGGTGTCATTGACTTTTATGAAAATCTTTGAGGCACTTCCTTATAGACTGTGTTTGGAATTACTGTACATATCTCTTTCCTGGCCTCTGGCTGAATCTTACAATGTAAATAGGTTCATATGGTTGGCACAGAGAGGGATAAGGTGTGTATTACTAGAGCAAATACTTCAAAGGGGTATGCATGGTTTCAACCAAAATTAAGAACAGGAGAGCCCTGTGTAGACACTTTTCTTTTTTTCTTTCCCTTTTTTTTCCCAGTTCCCTCTTTAAATGAAGAATGTCTGGGGTGAAGCTTTCCAAGGAATTATTTTAAATAATTTAAACAAAACTATACGTTATTCTACTTGGACTTTTTTTTTCTTTTGAAATTGTTGGTATTGAGGCAAAACAGCTTATCAAACATATTAGGGATGTTAGAACTTCTTAATAGATCTATTACTGCATTATCAGCATATTGAACCAAGAAAAAGACAAGTGCCAGTACTTGTTATTAACAGTGAATTAAAATGATTTTAAAATACGACTACCAAAAGAAAATATCAGCTACAGAAATACTTTTAAAAATAGTGAAAATCTGTGTATAGTAAAACACCAAACCTGTCATACATAACTATGCTACTGGAGCAATTTATATTTATCAATATCTTATTCCCATTTAGAGGTAAGAACAGTAACTGAATTAATGACATGAAGAAGTTCATGTAACATATGCTATGACTTCATACACTCTAAATGTCGTTAGAAGAGTGAAAAGAAGTATTCTGTTATTTCATTTCAGGCTGGGAAGGAGAACTATGCAGCAGCAAATATTTTTTTAAATGCTTTCACTGCAGCTAAGGAGACACAACTGTTTGAAATGAATTGCACTTGATCTTATTAACACTGAATTTGGTCTGTAAGCACCAGTGTAATGGATGTGCCCCACGTGCTATTACTGTTATTTTGTGTTGCAATCATAAATAGCATCTTTTTCTTGGGCAAGGCAAGAAAAAATTTATCTCAATTTAGAGTGGATAGGCCTCAAGGCCAGGCTAGAGGATAGTACCATACTGTCACACAGAAATGACAGGAGTTACAAAATGTTTAGAACTTTCTTCTGTAGTTTACACTAAATTATTTGATGCCAGATGTGTATGCATCTGGGTTTTGGCCAAAGCTGTCCACTTAATAGCTTTTTCCTTCTCTTTCCTTCCTCCAGCGTGTGTTTTGGGTACTACTTCTGGGGTTATTGTCACAACATCAATTTACATTTTAAAGGAAAAAAAAGAAGGATTTTAGTTCTGAAGCCCCAGTGGTTATGGGGAAAAAGTCCAAATGTAACCAGTTTAAGAGTATTTGTTCAGATGGAGAACAGGAGCCCTATAACAGCTTTTGTCCTGTATGCTAACAGGATGTGAGTGATCCTAGTCCCCTGCATGAATGCATATGGCATTTTACAACCAAGTTTTTCTGTGACCACTCAATTTCAGCTATAACACAACAGCAGATGAAGAATACACGCTACCATCTAGACAGTAACACCTCTTGTCTAAAAGCAATTTGTTGGACACAAATATTGCAACACTATTTTTATCTCTACCGATAACACATCCTCTCATTCCTACTACATGTAAACAAAACAAGCACCAAACTGCTTTTCCTTAATAGAATTATGTGTGAGACGTGAAACCAAGTCAATAATAATTATGAAGTGACAGGAAAAATAATGATGTTATGCTTATATTTATAGAATATGAAAATCCTAAAATACCATCCACAGATTGTGCATCGTGCAGCATCTGATAGCTTTGGTTTTTTCTCAGAATATTAAGAAAATATGGTTACACCAGCTGAAAGCAAATGCTGCTTTAATCTTCTTTATGTTGTGGAAGAGAAATCGTGTTTGGTTGCATCCTGTAGGTATGATCTATAGCCTATTGAAATCTGTAGAAATCATTATACTATTTCAGTGAAGAGCTGGATCAGGCCCAATTGTAGGTACTTCAGAAGAGCAGTGAAGATGGGTTTTGATGATGTATTTAAGTCAGAAAGTCACGAGGACCTGACTTACAGCATAGTAAAGAAACATAAGTCTTCCTAATGGTACGAATAAATAATGTAAGGAATGTCTGTCAAGACAAATTGGAAAGATGCTATGGATGCAAGTATTGGGCAATATAATACACCTGAAGAAATAGTGGGGAGGACCACTCACGCCAAGAGCAGATGCTGAACTTAAGTCTGAGTATCTTTGAATCATTAGAAATTCATTTTTAAAAGAGAGCTAAGAATCAGACTATTTGAAAAAGGAAATGTACCCATACTTTTTTTCTATCGGAGACACTAAAACCAAAATACTGTAAATCACTGTGTTGCCATCTAAGAAAGCTAGTGACCCTCACAATTTTCTACATTAAATTCTGTTCCAGACAGTTAAATGAAAATTTTACTTGCAATATGGACAACTCTGAAATAAAGAAGATAATGATGAACACTGTTGTGTTTTCTATCTCTTAGAGTTCTAATTATGCCATGGATTTGTTTAATTAAATTTTGACCTTTTAACTGTGTGCATTAGAGTGTTCCCATTAGCTCTCAACACTCCTGGCCACGTTCCTTTGTTAGTCAGTAACAAAGCAGCTTGCTGCTATTTTGGGTTAAACCTTGAATTGTATTTTGCGTTCCCTGAGTTGACTTTTGTTCTTGACAATGCAGTATGTTTTTCTTCTCCACCATAAGCTGCGTTTTTTCTTTTGTGCTAGGAGACTAATGACTTTCTTCCTTCCAGCAGCCTAATTAATTCTTTATGTAATTTGTGTCCAGCTACCTGCACAGACACAGGATTGCATCCCAGGTGGCTTAAACCTGAAGGTCCTGGACAGCTGGAGTAGCTGGGAGTGCTAGACTTTGCACTTTCATAGTCCAGAATTAAATTTTTGGTGAGCTATCATCTGCCCTTTGAAGAGGTCTCTTCCCAAACGAGTGTGCATCCTGCTCAATTTAACGCACCAATACAAGATCAGTAAGACTTGTCTGATGTTTAATGGTTTCTACCACTTAATTTAGTTACTTTAATTTACTTTAGTCTTAATTAAGAACATCACTAACCACTTGCATTCAAACCACTGCAAAACATTGACATGAATGGGCTATCATCCAAACCCAGCCTCCTCTCCTGGCCAGCCAGGGGCGAGCTAGAAATTGACCAGCCCCAAGTGCCCTCCCCGGGCACGGGTCTCGCTGGTGCAGGTCACTGCCCTGAGCTCTGTGGTTCTGTGAAGCAATTCCCGACTGCAGGTCGATTTTTGTCACTTTTCCATAGCCTGTGGAGCTCCCCACATTAGCACAAACACTGCAGGCCCCCACTGCAGCCTTCCTGAAGTCCCCAGGCACTTGTATGCATTGCCTCTGATCTAGGTATGAATGCTCTAAGTTAAAAGATAAATCCTGTCAGGAATCACCTTGGAGGGATTACTTAATGTTTATCATCTTTACTCTTACAAGAGCACTGGACCATTTTAGCCAGACAGATTGGATAGAGAGAGAGAGGCTTCACAGATTTTTTAATTGAAAACGACAATTTAGGGGTGGAAAAGACTCAATATAGCCCTGAAAGAAGATCCCCAACTTGTTCGGTGTGCTTCAATATAACAAACAGAGCAAACAAACATACAGTCTAATAGGCAGATACTCAACATTCACTTCTGATTGTTGGCTCTCAGGGCCATATAACTGATTTTTCTGTCATGTAGTTTTGTTTTCCAGCACATAGCATCCAAGAAAAATGACCTGTTAAGTGGCTATGTAGCTAAAATACCCATTTTCACATTCATTCATTAACATGATAGTGCAGTCCTTTGGCCAGCTCTCTTTATAAGGATTCTACAAATTGTGCAGCACAATATTGTATTAGATGGGATTAACTTCTTTTGTCCTCATACTTGAAGCAGTGTGTAATAACAACTATATATAGGAATACTTTACTGTATGTAACTAGCTAAAAGTAGCAGAATTCCCACCCTAGCCAGAGCAAGCCAATAATTGCAGCATTAGCTCTGGCACAACAAAGAAGATATGTAAGAGCTTTTTCTAAAAAATCATTATTTGACAAGCATTTCTCATGGTAACTTTAAAAGTTGTTTCCCTCATGCGTCTGCGTAATAGGTAAAATGTCCCTGGACTTTGTTCCTAAACCCAGACCTTTTAACCTTTGCATTCAGGAATGCAGAGATTTTTCTTATATTTCAAGTGACTGGGTATCTTATGTCACAATTACAGAGGTGCAGGTTGACATATGTATTTTGGCTCGCAGCCCATAGGGTATTGTTGATGTCATGAGGAAAAGGCACGTGTTTTGCACTCTTTTACTGAAACTGCTCTCAGTAGATAGGTCCAGTTACAAATGTTCTTCAGTGCCTGTATTGTTAATACTGAGGATTGAGTACTGAGCATAATTTGAATGTTTGTTTTGTCTGCACACATGAGAGAAATCCCAGTCAACATAATTTGGTCTTCAAGTTTTCTCTGATAAGTTTCTTGGCTTATGTTTCATTACAAAAATAAATAAACAAACACCAGTTTGCCTTTCAATCTACTCTAGGTCTCTGTTTTGCACGCTTGTTCATCTAATTGCCACCTCAGGGTGCAACTTGCATTCTTATTGTGGGGACCAGAAAAATACGTGTAATAATTCCCACCCCCAGCCTATGTGAACGGCAATGAAATACAAGAAGTCTGTATCATACAGATCTGTTCATCTTTGATTTGAGAAGCTGTGTCAGTGATTCAGTGCTGAACTGATGTCTTATAGCACTCATACAATTGCATGCTGGAGGCACCATATCTCATCTGGACAAGACTCAACAGAGAGGTCTGATCTACTTTGAAGTCATTAAAGATCAGTCTTTGAAAGAGAATCAAATGTTGGGCATTGAGCCTAAAGTCTAAGTTAACTTGTAAGTCTGGTACTTCCAGAGGCACACAGACAGATATACACATGCACACTTTTAGAGTTCACCTTTAAATGCTTCTTTAAAAACACACAGGACATCATAAGTGTTAAATATGATGGTTGCTATGATTAATAAAAAAATCTGATATTCTTCCAGATAAAAAATTTAGACAGAAATGTAAAATTTTCCACTTTTTGCTTTCATAATGCCTGGAGGCCAAAGGGGACCATTAGATCATCTAGATTCATCTTCTGTATGTCACAGGCCATTAAATTTCCCTCAGTTACCTTTGTATTAAGCCCAAAAACTTGTGTCTGAGTAAATCACAACTTGTATATGGCTCAAGCCAGGTATTTCTATCTGGCTGGTGGGACAAGCCCCTTCCTTCGTCCCCCATGACCCCACATTTCCTACAGAAGTCTTCTTACTGCCTGTAAGTTTCTCTCCAGAGTTATTACTCTGTAGAATTGAAACATTGTCTGTTAGACCAAACCCGGAGTTGGTACTAGTTGCCCACTCCATTATTTCTATTTGAGTTTGTCTCTTTTACACATTCTGTTCCTATGTCCAGGTCTTTAACCTCTACTCATGGCAAACATACGCATTTGCCGTAGTCTTTGGATCGCAGTGTGCTTCAAGGTAATTTTACAGTGACCTCCTTTTCTCTGACCTCTTTTCTGGCCTATTCATTGAATATTTGTCTTTGTGGCTTTGAGATATGTAGGGCAGCGTAGGCAGCAGACACCCGTGTGCTTCATGTCTGTGAAAACAAACCCTTGGTAATTAGTGGTTGGATATTGAGCTGGTAATCCAGTGAAATCCATATTGCAGCATTTGTTAGGACTCTGCTGACAGTGTTTGGGTTACTGAACCCATGGACTTGCCCACTACAAGGCATGGAGAGATGATGGGTGACCCTTGTGTTGCATCCTGCTCACTTCTACCTTCCATTTCCTGTCTGATGAGTTCCTCCTTGCAATGTACGCCCATTACTTTATTATCTTAGAAGGGACAGCATAATTAAAAGCTTCCTCTGCTGGAATCATTAACAGATATTCCCCACAGACAAGCAAGGATTCATGACCTGACTGGATCTGCTGTCCTTGTTGATGGTTGCAGCAGCTTGTGTACGTATCTGTCAAAAGAGCCACCACAAAAACAGTGAGTGTTTTCCTGTCTTTCCATATCGGTCGACTAGTTAATGAGATCTACATGTGTAAAGAACCCTGAAGCCACACTGCAAAATCAATATAAAGCAAACACAATTTAGAAAGCTAAATGAAATACTCAGGGTCTGATTTTAGCATTTAAGGGAACGATAGGTCAAGTTCAATTATCTGCTTTCCAGATGATAATTTCCATTTTACTAAACATGTCACTGTTAAGGCTGGAAAAAGCTCCTCTGTCAGTAGGTAAGGGAGGGAAGAGAAGAAAGCAAGAGTAGCAGGGAGGTATGACCTTATTTTACCTCTTCTGACAAAAGCGGATAACAATGCTAGATTGGAGAGAGGATCCCACAGGCCACGAAAGCCTCTTTCCTGAGATGAGATGCAGCTTTTCTCTTTCTGAACAACTCTCACTTCTAATTTTATTATCTTGACAAAGCCCTCAGCACTCATAGTTACTTCAGAGATAGAGAAACTTCATGTTCACCGTGGTACAATGAGTTAGCATAAGGTCACCTGCTTCTTCTAAATCAGAAGTTATGCTGAAGAGCAGCTGTAAGAGTGACTGTGAAGAGGTGCTCCATATTGCTGATGCTACATCTGTGTGTAAGGAAGGGGGGCAATCACACCTGAGCAGCATAGCCTAGCAAAGTCAGATTTTTGCCTGCATAAAGGGGTAGACCATGCTAAAACCATGTAGGATCACCATGAAGCCTTGGTGCTAGCTTAGGTTAAATTGCTGTCCCTTTCATTTATACACATTGCTAGCACATCTCCAGCTCATACATTGCTCACAAAATAACTGCATCAGATGTAGGTTTTAAGTAATTAATATGTAGGAGGGGAGGGGAGGGGAGGGGAGGGGAGGGGAGGGGAGGGGAGAGGAGAGGAGAGGAGAGGAGAGGAGAGGAGAGGAGAGGAGAGGAGAGGAGAGGAGAGGAGAGGAGAGGAGAGGAGAGGAGAGGAGAGGAGAGGAGAGGAGAGGAGAGGAGAGGAGAGGAGAGGAGAGGAGAGGAGAGGAGAGGAGAAGAGATAGATTTGCTGTGTTCATTTTGGCACTTCTACCTCTGAGTGCCGGCCAGCATCAGTATCTGGCAGGGTGCTCTTGAACCACTCTCCAAAATAAATATAGCAGATGTCAGTCAGATGTTTTTCTACCCATGTCCAACCACTTGCCAAGAAATACGTTTTTGGGGTTTTTTTATTTTAGGCCTATATCCTAATAATCTAATGAATTTGTAAAAAATATTAGGTGTCCTATCTAAATAGGGGGAATCATGAAATATTTGCCTTCCACGTCTCATCTGGTAAATTTGACTCTATACCAGAGCTCCCTGTATTTTGGCCAAGCCTAGCCAGTCCTTACCTTCTCATGTGGAAGTGTTGAGCTCTCTAAGCCCCATTTAAGTGATTGAGTTCAATTTGCCGCATCAGATCTGTTATTCTCCAAAAGCACTTGTAGACCCCACCCTTCGTGGCAGCACTGTCCTGACCCTTGCAGAGCTCAGCAGGGTCTGATGGTGTCAGCCCATGTGGTTAACCCCTCCACCACCCAGGGCACCTGCAGCAGAGCAGCTTCCTCCCCAGGGGTTACAGTGAGCAACCTCCAGTCAAGGTGAGCAGAGTGGTCTCTCACAAAGGTTTCTTTGGCTACTGTTTAAACCAGTGTGTTAATCTGCTCATGTTGCTGCTTGCTTATAGTTATCAAAAGGTTAATTCACACACACAAAGAGATGAAAATAAGATATGCTAATGAATTATACTTATGGATTGCCCTATGTGGTTCATGTATTTACTAAATGGAGCTTTTGCCTGGTACTGCAGAGCTATTGCTGCATGGTTTTTGCAAGAAGTAGGCTTGATCACTGCAAGTTCAACTTGCTGCTATCACAAGTTTCTCACTGTGCAAATATAGCTGATTCAGCACTACACAGCCAGACCGCCCCCATTTTTGAACAGATGTATGATGATCAGCTTTTCCCAGCCACTGCATACTTTGCATACTTTCTTATCTTTACATGCTGCATGTGTACCAACAAGCTATTATATGCTAATTTTCCACATCCTTCATATAGAAATATCCAGCCCTCATTGTTCAAGCAGGCTACACATTTCAATGTTATGTTCTTCAGTTTCTTAATATACTTTTTTACTGTGTCTTTTGCACCGAGGGGGATAGTATTTTCATGGCAAGTTCTACTCTATTTATTAGGTAGGATTGCTGAGGCACTGGTCCTATGACCCTGAGACACGCTGTCCTCAGGAACATTCGGGCTAAGGCAATCTTATTGTACCCTCTGTGAGAGTCACTTCTTGACCCACAGCAGCTCCATCTACACTCGTGCCTGGGAGCCTTCCAGGCACTAAAGCCAACTGGCACCAAGTAGCTTGAGACTATGCCTTTGCCTCCAAAACAGGTTGGCTGCATGAAAACTGCATGTTGGAAACAGTCCCTGTATCACTGAACTCTCAAACTGTGCCTAGGAATTACTCAGGAGAGCGTGAGGTGGATAGGTCAGGTGCTTTTGTGTCCATGTCCTGGTGCCTGGGAACGTTTTGAAGCTTGCACAGATTTTTCAGCCTAGGTGCAGCCACTGTGTCTGGCTGCAACATTGCCACCAAAGTGACTTGCTCTTCCCATTCAAGCCAGATGTAGTTTGATCCGATGCCTGTAAAAGTCAATGGTTAGATGCTCATCAACTACAATGGGCTTTGGCCCAAACACACAGTTCTCTGGGATTCCAGATGTCTCTGATTTGCAGGTGTGTGCAGGCCAGCAAATGTCAAAAAGTGACATTTGCTACTGACAGAAATCACTATACAAGAAAGCCCCTGCAATGTATTCTATTTACTTATCTACGTATTTGATATGCCAGCATAGAGTAGTAGTTAAACATTCAAAGGAAACATGTTTGTGACATATCTTATTTTGGTGCAATTTTGCTTTTACTACAGCAACTTGGTTCTGTAATTTACAGGTACAAGTCAAAGGATGAGTTTTCAAAATGTAGCCCTAGAGTTTTATATTTTATTTTTACTATGTTTTAAATGCCAAATTAAAATTATCATGTTTAATTTACTTTATTCTCAGTGGTTTTGCTTAGATTTATGAATTACCTTGGATTAATTGTTATATAGCATTCTGGTTTTATAGTGTAATTGGGTGTGTCGAAGTGCATTCCATTTTATGACTTGCTTTAGGGTATATTTTGGATGAACTTTATGATATAAAATACATTTAGTGTTATGTTTTATATAATGCCAGAGAAAGCACAAAAAGTGCATTTAAGTTTCTAGGTTTATGGGTTCCATGTCTGGAAAACTTTGGAGGACAAATCTGCTTATTTTCAGTTTTTCTCAAACTGTTCTGAGTCCTTTCCATTTCAATTTTACACAATAACCTTTGAATTGTTGAATCTTTGTGTCAATAATTATTTTCACTCAGAACAAAATAAATAGTCCACCCTGAATGACAGTATACATACTGGTATCACACTTTCTAACACTCCCATTGAAAAAGTCGAATCAGCAAGATCTAACCAAAGCAAAATAAATAACCTCCTCTCCCTTGTACAATCCACAGGTGACACTTAGCCTATGTTAGACCTTTCTCCTTTGTGATCTTTGGAGGGATCAGAGTTAAATGCTTTGCATTAGTTGGCACACTGTAATTGTTAACACCTGCAATTTCTAATTAGTAAAGTCCAAATTACAAGGCAGAGGCCTTGTACGGATTGCCATGAACTGCTATTGACTGTGTCTAGTACTTTTGATATGCCTGTCCGAAAACTACACATCCTTGTCAACATTACAGCATGTTCCCTGACTTCTTTTGAGCATAGACAGAAAGAGAAGCAGCTTTGTGCTGTCAGAGTGAAGAAGACTGAATGAAACCTCTGAAGGTTAGAAACCTGCATCTTCTTTTTATCACCTTTGTGACTCCCTGGGCTGCCTTTGTTGTCATTACAGCTTCTAAGTTTTAAAAAATTTGTGGACTTGTAGTCAAAATGCTTCTCCAATGAACCCCTTTGCAGACATCTAAATAAAAATCTACTTCCTTAGAGCTGCTGAGCCCTCTCATGCACCCTGATTTCAAACGGGTTGGTAAATGGTGGGTTTCCTTCCAACATAATGTTGGATGTTCATGTTGGAATATAACAACCACGCTCTGGGAAGACAGAAAGCAATTTAGAGAAACCAAATTGCTAGGTAAGAAGAATACCATTCCTCAATCCCTGACAAACAGACTTAAAACTGAAAAGACAAATGAGTCACTAGCGTTATGTTAAATGAAAACTGGAGTGTACTGAGCTGTTTGAGCTACTGTACCAACAAAGAACAGAAGTTTTCCATACGAATGTCATGAGATTGGCTTCAGCATCAGAAGTCTGACTAATGAATCACTAATGTGATGTAACAGTGGTTGATAGCTTGTCTCATAACAAAGTACTAGAGAAGTATTCATTTCTCAGAATTGATTCAAAGTATGAAGTATGAATCACTCTAACACAGAGATAAGATCCAAAATTTTGTTAATTACAGAACATGTGAAACAACTCAAGGTATATTTTGTAGGCCAAAGGTAAAGCTAGCTAATGAGTTTCCTCATTTATTTTGGAAACTGGAATCATTATAGTATCATTATACACCTTGATATCAATACTATAGTCTCGCAACAATGCACTTTAGATTAACAGTGTTAAGTTAGCTTAGTGTTAAGTAAATACAATAATTACGCATTGTATTTTCTTTGGTACTCTTTACTCTTTCCTTTTGGGCACCTAGAAAGTTTCACCTGCAATAATGAATTGAATCTCACAATGTATTGAAGTACATGATGAAGCTGGCTGCCAGGGCAGAGAACTGGACTGAGCATTTATGCAACTCCCAGCCATGTACATGCTAATGTCTACGCATGCTGGCTAACCCCGGTGTCCCCATGAGCACGGGCACGCTGAGTCAAGGGAACAGCAAATACCTAAAAATGCATGTGCAGCCTAATGGGGCTGAAAGGAGTTAAACCCTAAACTGGCTTTGGAGCTTTTGAAAATCTAATTAGATGCTGCTTTGCATTGTAAGTATCTAAAAGCCTTTGAAAATTCTATTTTAAGCCATTTGTCCACATACATCAGCAAATTTGTAACAGGATCTGGACATGTATAAACAGCATAAATAGCATCTCAAAGGCATATGTGACCTGCAACTTCAACTGGTTAATTTGAAAAAAAAAAAAAAGAAAAAAAAAATCCACAAAATA
Organism: Fratercula arctica; assembly: GCA_947846985.1. Classification (NCBI taxonomy): domain Eukaryota; kingdom Metazoa; phylum Chordata; class Aves; order Charadriiformes; family Alcidae; genus Fratercula; species Fratercula arctica. The sequence continues at coordinate 18,930,126 of CANTUZ010000026.1, forward strand.
GTAACATTAAAAATAAAGTATCTCTGAGATTCCAGAATACTAGAATATAAAAAAAAATGCCTGCTATTGACTTTGCACACCCTGTGATCTTTACAAGTCTAAGACATTTCCATTTAACATTTGTAAGGTGTCAATTGTTTTCAAAATATAGTCTTCATTACGCAATCTTTACGTAGACATTTGGTCATAAATGCTGCATGTACATTGGTGATATATCCACACAATATGTAAGAGTGAACATCTGTATAAAGGCTGTGAGGCAACAAAGATTAAATGCTAACTTTATCTGTGAGCTTTTCGTAACTCCTACCAAATCAGCTGCCCACAAACCACAGAAGTTCACCACATAAGCAGATAGAAATGTTGTTTGGAAAGGACAGGATGATGATTTCCAGTTCATAAGATATTTATCCCAAGACACATTCATTCATCTGTTGCACATTTAAATGTCTGCTTTTAGCCACTTGCTGGAGCAATACTGAATCACAAGAGCATCTCTTTCTAATAACAGCTTCATTCCACACTGACTTACAAGCAGTCAGTGTGTAATCTAAAGCAGTAGAAACAAAGCGTGAGTTCAGGAAGTCCAAGCCACAAGGAAGGAGATTCTGTACCAAAGATGCAGCTACCCAGGGGTGATTAATGGGGGTGCAGAGCCCAAATCCTGCAGGAGGAAAGGAAAAGGAAAAGGCCAAGTAAGGTACTCCTCTTTGCAAGGAGTGTCTGTCTGCAAACCTGCCTGGTGGCTGTTGAGGGCTGAGGTTCATGTTTCCTTAGCACATCACCAGACAGCCTTCACTCGGGGCTTGGCGTGTAATCCTGGACTGGCCCAATGATAAATGAGTTTGAGTTGTGTTTAAGAAGAAAATTAATGGGAAGAATATGAAGTATCTTTGTAAGGTTTGTGGACTGATTCAGCTAATGCAGTATGAGAAATCTTTAATTATAACAATTACAAAATTAATTACATTTAATTACAACAAAAAAACATTTTTATGTGGGCATTTAAATCAAAGAATACTTGGGAAAAATTTATCTCAGTTTGAATGCTTTCAAACTGCTTTCAGGCATTTATTAGCTACCAATCGACTTCATTTTTAAGCAATACGTACGGTCATGCATGAACAATTACATCCTGCAGTCTTTAATTTGATGGAATTTATTCACAGACATCCTTCCTAGGATGGAACGTGTTCCTGGAACAGGTTATGGTTTGATCTAAACAGTGTCAGTTTGGGTTCAGATTGATCACTTCCAGTAAGGAGTTCAGTAACAAGTTCCTGATACAAGAATGCTTTACCCTCAGAGACCACTATTCTAAATTGGTGCTTTGTGCTCCAGCCCCCATGAAGGATGTGACTGTTTAATTGGATTGTGATGGATGATGAAGTTCTGAGACTGCAAGACTGATTTATTAGGAGCTTTTCAGGCTAGTCCACGCCTGTGTAGTGGGATTTTTTGCCTGAATATTCATATGTTTCTTAAACAATTTTTGCCTTGACCATAGCATTTACTCCTGAGCAATGTTCTTGATGTCAGTATTTCTGCTCAGCAGTTGCCATTAAGCCCTGAATTGGACCACAAATTGCCTTTGACTAAGATGCAAGTAAGAAAGTGATCCTTTAGCTAGTAGCAACAGGTCAATAAGGTATTAATGTTTTACATACCCCTGAGAAGCTTATTTTGTTAATTTCTTAGTCTGTGAGCTCCCTATCTGTTGTTGTTGGTTTGGGTTTTTTCGTTTGCATCTGGTCTTACCATATAAAACTAAAGCAGTACTGTAATTTAAAAATTAATCTGACAGTGTTTTCTGTCTAGTGACCTGTAATACTGACTTTTAAACTAAAGAAATTTTGCAGTATTTTAAAGGCTCTACCTGTATTTCTCTGCTAATGCCTTTATGCGAGTTTTGCTGATCTGTGGTGCTAAGTGATAAGCTAAACTGGCAGGGACCTTTGGTGAAAATCTTGTATTCCCCAGGAAAAAAACATCCAGACCCAAATGATTGTCATGGTCCCATATGATCTCCTTAGGCAAAATCACATACAGCGTGTATACTTTCTATTGTCTTAGCTGCCAAAATCATTGTCACATGCACCACTTTGGTCACCTGGAATAAGCGTTAACGGCAGCTAGGCATTTTGCTAATTCCCCCCTGCAAAATCAATACAAGATCTTTGCCAAGACATAGTATCCCACAAAGTTGGCTTTCACATATTTTTACCATTACCAGGAAGTTCTGATTGCCTCATGAGAATATTCTGGCCACCAGAAGAACATTTTGTCAAGTGCCTCTGTACCTCCCTGTCAGGTGGGTAGGTAGGTCGGTATGTCATCTACCCTTACATCACAACCTACACACTGATGGTGCTGTGCTCAGTGCTCCCATGCAGTGGAAACAGATTGCTCTAATACTTTTGTGTGGTGAGATTCCTGTCATCTTCTATTTTCCTATGCTGCTTTTTAATTGCTTTAGAAAAGTGGCTAGAGCTAGAGCTCCCATCCATGATCTAGGCCCATTAGGTTAGGCAATGCTTGAAATCCAATCTTCTGACTCCCTGCTCGGGGCCTGAAATTTGGTATTTTTCTTCTTTCTTGCTTGTAGTCTGGGCTTCCTTCCTTCACCTGGCATGTGTACTGAGATACTCTACTTGCCAGACGTTTCTTATACACATAGCTAAATCCACCAGTCTTTCAAAGTGAAATATATATGTCTGAGTGAGGAAGTTTGGCTGTACATGTCACTTTAGTTTTCATATTTTCTACCAGCTCACTGTGGAAAGAAAAGTATTAATTCTGCAAATAATTTTTTTTTTTCAGAGTGAGAAATATGGATTTCAGTTATCATTCTTTGAGTCATTGTCATAAAAACATTAGTTAAAACACATCATAAAAGCCTTCCAACATGAGTTTTGGAAGATCTGTTTTTTCCAAATTGAAAGGATTCCTTTTCCTTTTTGGTGAGCCCAAAAAAACCCCACAAAACTGCTTCTTAGGGCCTCTTGCTTACCTGCTATCTCCCAGTGATGTTTTTTTGCTTCTAAAGAATCTGGCTAAAATAATCTCATCTTTACTGCCAGAGGTTTTCTTATTATGTCTCCCAAAATCTTGATCAGGCGTATGTTGTTTAAACTGGCTGAGGCCAAATCTGTAAAGAAGCAATGTGTTAAATGATTCTCAACAAAGATTTATCATCCATTGCTAATTCTATTTCTGTGCTAGTCTGTATTTTATTTGGCAAAGAAAGTGTAATGAAGATCACAATGATAAATACAGAAGATTATTAAGAATTTCTCAGATTTTCAAAGAAACAGGACTGGGCTCAACGTCTTGGTAAGCACAGACTGGTTCTTGGGAATAACTGTAGGTTGTACACTAGATACCTTTATTGATAGTCCAGAAGAGATTCGATCTCCAGACAGGCGTCCAGGAACAGATATGCCACAAAAGGGTAGGAAACCTTCTGCCTTCAAAGCATGTGTTGGTGGTGTTCTTATCTGTACTTTCTTCCAAATAAATGTTAAAACTCATCCCACGGCCAGTTCTCGCTGCCAAGACACTTTCAACACAGTGGACTCAAAAGCTGCACAATGTACAATGTTGGAAATCCTTGTTTACCTTCAGTAAGTGTCCCCCCATCAGCACATTGGCAACAAGGCGACAGAAATATTTCTTTCCTTTCTCTTTTCCAAGGTTTTTCACTTCTGAAATCTAAGGCCTAATCTGCTTTCATTGTGAAGTTAGTCACATAGACTTTGATGTAGATTATTTTTGAAAAACTCATAAACTGCCAAAATAGAAACAGCCTACCTTCTTTCTTAGAAAGAAAGCAGAAACTGAGGCATTAATCCTGTGTACCAGCACAAGCTATTTTAAGCAGGGAGGAAAATAAGAGTGTTAAACTGCAACGCTACCTCCTTCCCTGTCCTTGTGATCCCATCCTGTACCCCATGTGTCCCTCTGTTCCAGTAAATAATTGCCAGTAAATAAAAACAGGTTCAAGAAGCTGCCCCCCTACCCTCTCCTCTCCTTCATGATGCTTAATTTTCCCTTACTCTGTCTCATCATGTTGTCTGGAGCGTGAGTTCCTTGGGGCCAGGTCTGTGTGCAGTTATATGTTTAGAGAGACCCAAACACAAACCAAGCACTACCAGAATCCAACTGTTATAGTCATTTATATTGTTTGTGATCAGCTTTGTAGGCTGGGAGTGATCAGGCCGTTCTGTATTTGGGTGGAAGTTCAGGAGGGAATAGGCTGTGAAATTGCAGGTGGTCCTCCAGCCTGACCTTCTCCGTGGAGTCTGAGCCCTCAACTTGGCATCTGCAGGACCAGAACAGCTCTGCTTTGACTGCTGTGCTATTTGAGATATATAGAAAGCTTCTGCTCCAAGAAAAGCTAGAGTTTGGGGATGTTCAAAAAAATGTCATGATATTTCACCTTGAAATGATGCATTTTACACAGTTTTGCGGAACCCTCTTGAGCATTGTTGCTGGTATTTTCATCTGTTTACCTATGGATCTTCATTTGGCTCCTCCAGGAAAGTCTGGGAGCAGATGTTCTGGCAGCTGAATACTCCCAGAAATTTTGCCTGGATGTGCATTATTTGATTTTATTTGGTGTTTTAAACTATTGAGCACTGTATTGCTGCTGTACTCCTGAATAATTACTGTCTTCTAGTCAAAATACAGATGCATGAAAAGCCCTGTAAGCAGTTTGGAAAGGGAGGGGTTGGAGATCTGAAAGTATATTGACAGTCTTAGGATATGTATCCTGTGCCTAAGGCTTGATCTTGCTTCAATTAAAGTAACATATACCAGGGATTTTAGGACGTGGTTGCCTTCAGTCTCAAGGTGACTGTGAATTCAGCAGGCAGAGAGCCTCCTTCCTGTCTGAAGATCTTATGAAGGCTATGGACAAATTCCTGTCCAGCAGTCACAAAAAAGCATAACTTGTAAACAGTTATTAAAGCTTTATGATGTACAGTGTGTTAGGAATAAATGTGTGCTCTTGTATTGCCAGAAGAATTAGACGCATCCAACCGTGTGAGGGATCCTCTCAGATGCAGGTCTTTATACCTTATGCTCAGTCCACCCGCCTCAGAGGCAGAGAGCAACCTCCAAAGGGGTACAGGGGCACAGCACGGCAGCCTAGAGAAGGACAGGGACAAAGGAGGAATGAGGGGGGTTGCACAGGCTTCCCTGGCAGCCCAGGAAACCTCCAGCTTCAGTTAAGCGTCGTGCATCCAAGTGCTCCCTTCAGAAACTATGTTCGATATGGGCCGTGCCTTATGTGGACACACACCTCGTATGTCATATTTTTCTCATTCTGATTTCTATTCCCATTCTTACCCATTTAAACTGATGATTTGAAAACTTAGCACTTGTTTAGGAGCATTCTCTTGGGACAATTAACTGAAGTACAGCAAGATTTCACTTTTCTACAAAAATAAAGCCATGCAAATGTCCTGGACCACATTCCAGTTTCTCCTAACTTTTTTGCATGCTGTTACGTTCGCAGAGCTTAAATCTCTAAAGTACATTATGCTAGTAATAGCGCTAGTGTGACTATTGACTAAATGCAACAACCTGCGTTTATCATTATTCCCTACAAATGAAGCAAACATTCATCTGCAAATAGTTGCGTGCCCATCTCTGTTTTACGGAAGGAAGGACAGGGGAATTTTTCAAGTGTCAAGGTTCATTTTAGGGGGAAAAAAGTCAGCTCTTAGTAAAAGCCTTGGCCTTGGAAATCAACATTGCTATGTTTCTGCGGAACAGTAAGAAAAGAAACAAAAGCGCACAACATGGGGTGAAGATTACCTGTAACAAAAAGTTCTAAATTGCATTGCGCTATGTGTGCTGCTCAAGGAAAAAAGCTCTTGGTGCCGGAATGAAGCGGGACACATGGGATGCAATGAAGACGCGCGGTGGCTGACCACATCAGCACCCATCCAGCTCCCCAGGGAGCACCAGCCTGCACTGAGCTGCAGGCACAGCCCTTAGCCCAGCTTTTCTTACAGCTCGTAACTCTGCAAAGAGTTCCCTCACCAGTTCAGTTTCACATCAGACAAACCCAGCAGGTTCTGGCTGGCATGACTTCGAGCAAACACAAAAACCAAAATGAAACTCGGGAGATGAGAAGGAAAATGTTTATGTCAAGCCCCGGCAAACCAAAACATCGCAATCTTCAGCAACCGTCTCTGTCAAATTGTTGCTGAGAACACAACACGAGTTAAAAACATGATAAATCTTTTACAACCTGTTAATATATGCATGATTCACAGTTGCCTTGTAGATGTGTACAGAAGTCAAATTCCCTACAGTACAGAAATGCGTTGGCTATTATATTTCTGGTTTATATCTTTTTACCCAGCAGAAGGACAAAACCAGTCTTTTGTGAGAAAGGCAATTTCCACCAATAACAAGTGGAAGAGAAAGCTCTCAGCGTGACCTACATTTCTGTGGGCCCTTGCATCTATTTTTTTTTTTTTTAGTGCTCCACACGGTTTAGTTTAGTGAAACCGACTTTTCAGGAAATATCATGTTTTCTACATCCAAGCACAGAGAGCACTGTGAAATGCCATGTTTACCGTGTTCGAGTGTACTGGGACTGTCCAGGCTTCAGCAAATATACATTGTGGTTAAAAACAAGAAAATCGATACGGGTAGAAAAACAACTTGTGAAAGTGTAAGAAACAAAGAGAAGAGGTTGGGGCAAGGAGGACAGGATAAGCGAGGCTGAAATACATTGCGTGTATGCACAGTTCCCAAACCTCCCAACCTAACCCTGTGTTGCTGTGTTCAATAACTTTTTGCTTTTTAACACTGCACTCTTTGCTCGCTTGCAATGTTGAAGAGGAAAAGCTATGCATACGCACAAGTTTTGAGAAACTTGATTCAGGCTTCAGTGGGGGTATTTCACATAAAGTACCGGAGCCGTTAATTCTCTGTTGATTTTACATCTTGACAGTGGTCCTGGGCTCTGTTAAACTTGCTTGAACTTTGGACTTTGCATGAAACAGCTGAGAAGAGAGGCAGCAGTAATAATAAGTCTAAGACACTTTAGTCCTCCCATGGTCTCTGGGGCTGTCGGGACAGGTTTATTACGCGGTGTAACTTTGGCCCTCTCTGAGCGCTTCTGGTTTCCAACCAGTTTTTTCTGCTAGCTGCGGATCACTGGGCTGCAGTGTTCCCCAGCCACTACCTGTCAAGCCCTGGCTGGCTGACAGGCTGTGTGTTACCTAAACCAATAGCAGGGAAATCATTGCATCATTAACTTCAGGATGTGTTACCCACTCAAGTAAGCACAGAAGGTCCCAGACAGGTTTGCATAGCCTAAGCTAAAGTCTGTGTCAGCACATCTTCACGGCTTACCAGATTAATTTAGGTTTGGTTCCATATGTATGTTTGCAGCCTCCACATCCTGACTGCAATATAGACCTACCTGTAAGTCAAGAAAGATTGATTTTGTCTGCTTGCCATCTCCCATAACCAAGGAGGACCTTGTGATATCTCTAATCTAACCAGTCTATCTAATCTAAACAAGTTTTTCCCCATCCACCACAAACAATCATTAAAAGGAATAACGTATCACATATGTGAAGGGGAAACACACCAACATAATTAAGATTTAGCCCGGTGTTTATGTTTGTTAATATTCAGTGTAGAGAAACATGAAACTTCCCACTTGTGCCTTGAAACAACCTTCCAAAGTCTTGTATCAGACCTATTGTAACTCATGCTTGTCCTTGCAGCTGCATATTAACAACACGGATCTATCTTCATCCATCCATGTTCAGGTCTTAATGACCATCCCATACTATGATGGCACTATGGTAGCACCTCTGGAACATACCATGCTACTGTATGGTATCACAGAGCTACTGGGAAATTTTCTGATTAAAAGACACTTTTAAGTGCTTCATAAATACTTTCTACTTTTATGCTACTGTCTGCTTGGGACATAAGTAACTCTTGAGTTAACCACTTCTGGCTGAATAAATGCTAAATTTCAGCAAATGGCAGGTTCTTTGCTAATCTCTACATGGTTCTGATTAATTGGTTTCTTCTTTCAAGAAAATATGCCTTTTGCAATAATATTATTCCAGAGCTGGTACTTTATTGCTGATTGTGCATTTTCTTATTGTTTTTACTACTGCTTCTATCACAATTATCAGCCTTGCTATTATCATTATATTGTTATTATTACTTATTATAGTATCCTTCAATAATAACACATCAAGGCTGAGACTGAATCGCTGTATTGGGATGCCTGTGGTGGGGACCCCATTTCTTGGTTGGTAAGGAAGTCTCTGATAATCAATTCGTAGGAAGCCTGTCATCGATCATAAGAAGAACGAAAAGAATAAAAGGCACAACTCTTATTTAGCCTGTGTGGGGAGGCAATTAAAGGAAACCTGGCAGAAGTGTCTGGTCAGAAGAAGTACTTGTTGATCACTAGTTACTGCTAGAGTTACATTTATCTGTAAAGGAAGATGTTGGGAAAAATCTTTTAAAGAGTCTTGCATTGGTCAGGCAGTGACATTGTGCAAGATCTCCACTCACTATCTTGAAGCAAGCTGAGTTTGGTTTTATTTTTTGTTAAACAGTGCACTCTGGGCAGGTCTTAGGACAACCATTGCTGTTTGTTTGACAGAGGGTTTGAATCAGGGACCAATATTCCAGTTCTTGAGATTAAGACCTTTGCCCAGGTCAGATAGTGGGTGAGTCAGAAGCTCTGTATGAGCCCCTAAATCATATTATGGACCCTATTGGAAAGAGAATAGTAAGATTACCCTCTTGACATGGAACTGACTGGGAAAGGTCAAGAAAGATGCATGTTCTAAGTGGGAAGAGCGCTTATAATGTACACTGGGCACAGCCTACTCCTAAACTCTTTGAATTTGACAAATGCAGTGAAATGTATCACCCTTATAAACCAATATGCACTTTTCAATCATTAATAAAGAAGAGATGAAAAAAATTGCTAGCTCTCCCAGTCATCTTCTCAAACCATCGTTAACTGATTCACTTCTTACTGGCACTATGGCAGAAGTGGTTACAGAGGAGAAATTTAGAACACATAGTGGCTCTATGCATATCTGGTAACACCAACTACATTTCCACTTGGTCACATGAGCCTTCTGTCAACTATTAACAGTAATACTCATGGTTCCCAAACTGTCTTTCACCATGGTAGCAACCATGTCAAACAGTAAAAACTATCAGATCAACAATTTTGGCTGTTTGTGACTTAGAAAAGTCAGAATCATTGGCCATATTTAATGTGGTCTCTTTTCAGTACTTGCAGTAAAAAGCAATAATGCTTTACAAGAAATGCTCACCATGAACCTTCACCATTAGTGTAGAATGTTTGGGAATCTCTGTTTTCTTCTAAAACTAACACTCCTCCTTTTGAAATGCAATATCAATTTCCTCTGGTTTTTAAGGCTCAAATTCTGCAAATACATTAGTGTATATTGATGTTTATCAATGTATATATTTAAATGCATGTATTTAAATATGTGTATGTATACACATTTTATGAGTGTGTATATATATATATAAACATTTATACATATGTACGTGTATATACAAATATATAGCTGTGAGTAGCTCCTTAGGAGTCAAAAGAATTAGTCACAAAGTTAAAGACAGTCAAGAGCTGAAGTATTTTGATAAATCAGATCCTCAGCCTGATTCAGATTATGAAAGTATGGGCACCAGAATTATTGAGAGCTGAAAGTCCAGCTGGAGCAAAAAGTTTCAATTTTTCTATCCATTTATCTTATATGCACTTTCTTCTGGAGTTCGAACCTTCAAATGAAAGGATAGTAACAATGAAGACATACAGTCATTTATATTTATATTTCCCGGCAGACCGTATGTTCCATATATACATTTCTATTTGCTTAGAAAAATACACCACTATGTATACGTATGTGGAACAGAAAATGAGATGACACTGAAGCCAAGTGTGAACATGTTTTATGGCAACTTGGATATTAAGTTCTAGGGACACATTTTTATGGTAATCAACTTATGACGTCCTCCATCTTTGTTTATTATACTGTGTTACCAGAATAGCAAGCTGCCACGCAGTGTTTTAGTGTCCTGAGATAGCATGAATTTATAAGGGTGTTCTATAGTAAAGTGCCCATAAGTATTTAACAGTCGGTTTAGATGGTCACTCAACTTCTCCTCACAGGTTACGATGGAACTATAAACAGAAGGTAGTAGCAATAAATAAAACTAATAAAACCAGAATGGTGAAAAGCCTTGTGTAGGCCCTGTGTAAACAGAAGACTATATGCAGAATTAACAGCATTCAGAAACACTATTTAACAAATACTCTACTCCTACAAAAATACTCTGTGACCACCAGCCCTTTTAGGTGATTCCCATAATAGTGCAGTTTTCAAATCATTTAATCCCAACTGACATTTCTGAAAAGCCTGTTGTTTCCTTCAGGCACCAAAATACCTTTGAAATTCTGACTTCGGGGAATCCATTAAAAAAAAAAAAGACTTTGATACCTTCCCACCAAATTAGACACTCAAGTATAATGCGCAGGTAGCACAGGAAGCTTCAAAATCCCAGGGCAGGTGCCCAACCATATGCTAGTGGGGCTATGCCCAGGTGTAAAAATTCTGATATCCCTGAGCTGCCTGAGCCCTGTTTCAACCCAGCACTAAAAATGTTCTCCCTTCTTCCCTTTATGTGGGGCCCAGCTGACAGGTACATTCAGAGCACTCAGATGGGACTAGTCCTGACACAAAAGGCAGATAGAAGCAGGACTTTCTGCCTGGCTGGTATGGTTGGACACCTTAATGTAGTTAATTTATCAGTGAGCTGTGATATGAATACAGAAGACTGATTTTTAAATCCTTCTTGATTTGGGAGACAGGGCTCGAAATCAACTCCCAGGGAAGTATCTAATACTCTGCTGTAGCCAGTCTTCATCTCACTTCCTGCTCTGTTTAAAGCTCAGTACTCCAACAAACACTTGATGCTTCCTTCTTTATGCTTGGTTTATGTCCCGTGTGGGAATACAGCCCAGACAGGTTCTGTTTTGTTCCAGGGGACATGCACAGCAGGGACACGGGGGCCAGACACAGCCCAGGCAGGAGACACCAAGCATGTACGTGCCTGTCCCCCTCGCGCCACGTCCAGGAGCACACACCAGACAGCCCACACAGATCAGGGGAAAGCCAGACTACCAGAAAAGGGGTTTACAGAAGATACTCTGCTGAGGTCAGGTCTGCCAGCAGGAGGTGGGAAATACTTTTCCCTGTGACTAGGGCACCCCTATTCACATTGCAACCATCTTCCCCAAAACTCTTTCTCCCAGACAGGAGCTTTCATCCAACCTCTCAAGGTGCTTGTGGTGGCAACCATACTTACACAATACTTGAGTCACTAGATCTGAACTGCAGATTGCTTGGAAGAAAATGGTTGTCTTTGCAAAGTGGTTGTCGCTAAGCAGACCAGGAAGGGCTCTCAGACCAAGCCAGACAAAGAGGCAG